>JAPQWV010000001.1:28890210-29492920 GCA_027422505.1 Craterostigma plantagineum
GACCTCATCGGCCTTATTAGGTATTGCATGTTAGTTCGCTAAGATCGATTCCAACAAAAGATTAGACTGTCATTCCACATGAGAATCAAGACAACATGAAGTAGGATTTGTAGATGATTTTGACGAACCTTTCGACATGAAGTAAATACCAAAGCTAAATACCGATGATGATTGAGGCTTGTTGATGAAAGCCAGTTGTTGCTCTCTAATCGTACCTCGAATTCACGGGCAACACAAATAACACAAAGAAATGTAAGATGCTCCTTTCCTTTCTTTATCTCATGATTGTATCTGTTTCTATTATTATTCTGTTGAAGAAGATGAGACTTGTTGTTTATGGTCGCCGAAGATTCTTTGCCTGAAATCGGAGACCATCATGGGAAGGCCCTGGCGAAGAGGTATTTTGGGTTCCCAGCCAAGAAGCTCCTTCGCCTTCGAAATGTCGGGCTTTCTCTTGTGGGGATCATCCTCTGTGTTGGGCTTGAACTCTATCTTTGCATTAGGATCAATGGTGTCTTGAACCACCTAATATATGTGCATGCAAAACCAACAAAAAAGAAAAAAAAAAACTGAAAAATCTAAGGTTTCTGCTGATCATAACTTAGCATGAATTCTGTTAATTCGGGTTGTTTTTGTTCTTTGTTACCTGAGCAAGTTCAAGCATTGTAAATTCGCCGGGGTTACCGAGATTGAAGGGTCCAACATGTTCGCCTTCCATTAACCGCATGAGTCCCTCAACCTTAGAAAGATGAATGAAAACGTGAATCTCCTGTAACTAGTGAAAGATGAGAAGCAAATTACAAATGAATAAGCAACAAAATATTAGCCACTCACTAAATCGGAGACGAACTGAAAGCTTCGTGTCTGCTTTCCATCGCCATAAACAGTCAATGGCTCCTTCCTCAAAGCCTGAAAAGTCAGTCATTTGCCATATCACATCATATGCATGAAGTTCCAAAAGATGGAATAATGAATATGACTTGAGCTTTCTCATTCAGAAGCAATATATGTTTATTACCTGGGCAACAAAGTTGCTAACGACACGGCCATCATCAATGCACATGCGGGGACCATAGGTGTTAAAGATCCTAGCAATCCTCACCTGTCACCATTTGTTTTGTCAACTTTCACATATAAGCAATTTTGTTTTTACCTTTTCCTTTAAAAAAAAACAACAACAACAAAAGGGACGTCGTTTTCAAGCACATTATTCATCACCACCCCATTAAATAACTAGGAAATATGAGCTGTTGGCTGCTTTTCAAGCACATTACATGTGCAAAACTGAATCAATGGGCTCATCTCCGGGTATTAGTTAATCAACATATATACACACATAAATACAAGAGATTCTCTAATCATAAAGAACGACAAAAAAAAGTTAACATACCTCAACATTAGCTCCCCTGTGATAATCCATCGTCAAAGTTTCGGCAGTCCTTTTCCCCTCATCGTAGCAGCTTCGGACACCTTTCAATTTCGTGAAAACATAAACAATTTTTTCTAAGTGAAGCTGTAGCAGACACAGACCCTTACGACTATCTCAACTCTTATGATGCCCTCAGAAACTATAAAACAATCGAAATAGGGAATTTTCAATTCAAGGTTGGATTTTTTAATGTTGAGCCCTTGGAGGAACTGGATCCAATCAAGTCGGTAAAAGAATAGTCAACCCACTAAAAACATCACACGTGTCACCTGTTTGCTTAAAACCAGCTAGGTCTTATTACTACTAATTCAGAAAATAAGACAGAAATTCCAAGAAATGGTTGGTCACTGACCGATTGGGTTGACGTTTCCCCAGTAAGTCTCCACTTGTGGGTGCTGCAATGGATCGCCGTACACCTCGCTTGTGCTCGTCAGCAGAAAACGAGCACCAACCCTCTTCGCCAGCCCAAGCATGTTCAACGTGCCCACCACGTTTGTCTTGTGCACACACATCACGAATTTCATTAAGGAAAAACGCCAAGCAACGAATGATCTCCGTCGAATAGTAGATTAAAGAGAAAAAAATTAGCGATAGAAATTTAAAGTAAAAAAAAAAAGAGAGGATATAATCGTCTTGACTGGGTTGTGCTTGTAATGCACCGGCGACGCCGGGCAAGCGAGTTGGTAGATCTGATCCACCTCAAGCAACAGCGGCTCTACGACGTCGTGTCGTATAAGCTCAAACCTCGGATTCCCAAAATGGTGGACGAGGTTCTCCTTCCTCCCCGTGAAGAAATTATCGACCACGATCACGCTATCTCCCCTCTCAATCAATCGATCCACGAGGTGGCTTCCCACGAAACCTGCCCCGCCTGTGACGACGATCCTCAGGCCCTTACGCTTCAGGCCGAGGGGTATTTTCCCGACGGAGCCGTAGCCGAATCCCGTCGCCAGATGGCCGTTCTGAAACATAGATCGGTGCGATTGGGTCAGCTCCAGCTCGGAGGCGACGGCGCCGTGCGAAGGAGACGCGCGATGCGTTGGCGCCTGGCGCATCGGAGTCGTCAGGGTGAAGAATACGGTGGCGACGGCAATGCCGACGAGGACGAACAAGAGGCGCTGCTCGCCAATGATATAGCGGATGGGTCGGGCGACGTGGAGCCACGGCTTCTCCCGCTTGGGCGCGTAAGGTGCAATCGCCGGGTTGGACGCGTCGTGGCCTCCACGGAAGATCAATTCTGAAGCCATATTTGCTTTTGATTTTTCGTTCTATTTTCTAAACTTTGCGCCGCGCGAGGGTGGTGGTGCAAGGGATGAGAGTGGTGCTGTTTGGTGTGTGTTTGTGCGTGTTTATAAAAGGGTGATTAGCGAAATCTGGTCTTACGTAATTTCCCTTTGTTTGTCTTAGAGGTTAGTTGGGTAATATTTAAGAAATATTAATAGGACGGAGAGAGTGTTGACTAATAAATAATTCTTTTTAAGAAAGGTGTAATTCCTTATCAGTCCCATATGAGGTTTAAAATTCGGTGTATCTACAGAAAAATACAAAGTTATATTAAAATTTGCATGTAAGACCCAATGTCAGAAAAATTTTCGTATAAGTACATGTTCGATTGTGTCATTTTTCCAGTCTTGACGTACCTTTCTGTATGTGTGTTAAGTACCATGTCACGCGTATATATGGTACCCACATATGGTACCTATATACGGTCTATATGGTACCTTGATGTGTGTTATATGGTGTACCATTTTCTCACTGTATTACGTACCATAATATGTTTTCATATGGTACCTAAATATGTGCAATGACGTACTTGCGGCGGAACGGGTAGCAATGTGAAAAAATTTATTCTGGCAGGTACCTCCATATCTGAGAGGGGTCTGATTTGCGAAATTTTTATATAAATGGGTATTTATGTGTAAAGATTTCTTAAAATTCCTCTTAAATACTACTCGAATTATTTCTTCCTATTTAATACCTATTTGAGAATTTCTTCCTAAAATGGTCTTTTCAGCGTTGAAAATACAAAAATACCCATGTCTCACAAATTCAAAAAAGCTGAACAATTATTTTTACATGAATTATACCAACAAAATTCGTTGTTACCAGAAATTGTAGAAATTATATCATCTGTTTCCGTTATAATAACATTATTATATTTTTTATACCGAAATATTGGACAATACCAACTGATTTCTCTATTATACCAGAATCTTGAAATAATACCATCTGTTTTCGTTATTATACCGGTAAATAATGATATTCGAATTTCATACAACGAAATTGGACATTATACTACTGATTTTGCAATTACACCAGAAATTATAAAAATTGTGCCATCTGTGTTCGTAATTATACCAATAAATAAAGTTATTATAATTTTATACCAAAAAATTAGGCATTATTATATTACCAACTGTTTTTTTGCTATTATTCCAATTGAGGAAATAATACCATCTGTTTTTGTTGTTATA
Organism: Craterostigma plantagineum; assembly: GCA_027422505.1. Lineage (NCBI taxonomy): Eukaryota > Viridiplantae > Streptophyta > Magnoliopsida > Lamiales > Linderniaceae > Craterostigma > Craterostigma plantagineum. The sequence continues at coordinate 28,894,114 of JAPQWV010000001.1, forward strand.
CCAGTAAATAATGTCATTCTAATGTTATATAGCGAAATTGGATATTATACCAACGGTTGATTATTATACCAACTATTATTGCTAATTTTACCAACAAATTAATATTATTATAATTTTATATAAATAAAATTGCAAATTATACTAATTGTTGTCGCAATTATAACAGAATTTAAGTTTTATGCCAACTGTTATCGTTATTATACCAACAGTGATATAGTGTTCAATTTTGTTGATATAAAGATACTTATATTAAAAGATAACTAAGTTTATTTTTAAAGATACTTATATTAAAATATATAAATTAGATAAAACCAAAGAATGTTTTACCAAAGTAACTAAGTTTAAAAAACGGGGACTGAATTAGTCAACACGAAATATAGGGGACTAAATTGGTCCATTCGGTAAATAACGGGGATTATTTTGGGTTTCTCTAAAAAAACAATTATCTAATTTCTGTTTATTAATTTGCAACTCCGCAAACCGCAGTCCGCAAGTGTGTTTATGGTACGATTAATTAATAAATAGCCTTGTTTAATTCGTAGGGGCTAACTATATGTAGTGCCAAAAACAGCTGTCAACAGTTTTGAAGTGTCAATTTACATATATTTGGGTATCTCTTTAGGCTAGAGAATAGAGATATTAGTGTTTGCCAAGGGGTGAATTGTTAGAACGTATATTTTCCTTTCTTGAGAATGGACGTGGTTGAACGATAAAAGTTAAGATAATTAAATTATTGTCCTGAGACACGATAATAAATAATAAAAACAATAAAGAAAAATTAGAACTTATAGCATATTCAACGGTTATTTTATTTCTAAATTATTGTCCTGAGACACGATAATAAATAATAAAAACAATAAAGAAAAATTAGAACTTATAGCATATTCAACGGTTATTTTATTTCCGTGTAAAACACGAAAATAGAATACGTCTTTACTCCAGTGATACTCTATATTTAATATCGTGTTAATGAGCAAAAATACTCTTATTGTAGAGTACACACAATTTTCAAGATTAAAATAGAGTTGTTGTTTCTATTTATTTATATTTTATTTTAAAAAATATTTTAGTTATATAAAAATAATTGATATTCTTTTAAGTAAAATAATATTAGTTTTTTATTTATTGATAATTTCCTTTTAATTTAATAAAACTATAATTAAATAATATGCTAATTTTATAATTTATTTAATTTTTAAATATTAATACCTATAATATATTGACTTTTTAATTTGCGTTTTAGTGTAAAAAATAGAGTTAATGAGTTGGAGTGAAAATTAGTATAGAAAATAGGTTTCGGATCGTCTGTGCCACAACAGTGTTCCACCTTTGTGTTCCACCAACCATTCCCCGACAAGTGTTAAACTGAGTTGACCAACTGTACACTTGTCGCAATTTGGTTGGTGGAACACCAATTTGGAACACCAATCTGGAACAGATGATTCAATCTAAAATAGATTTATGGGTTGAAGTATATAAGCACTGTAGCAATGGTATTGTTACACAAAAAACTGTATTTGTATGGCGTGAGCCGGAGATTATGCTCTTAAAAAATTTAGAACGTTTTTAAGGATTTTGTTTAGTAATTTAGCCCATAGCATCGATCCCATGACATCGGAACTATGATTTCCGTTTCCCTTTCATCACCTCAAAGAAGGGGCAGATCCCCAGGAAAAATGGTGAATTCATGTCCCATTTCCAAGCCTAACAGTTGTATCATATCAATTGTATAATTGAAATTTTTGAAAAATATTAATCAAGCCAAAAAGCTGTTTATTTGTCAATAAAAATACAAAGACGATGGCTTGATGGTAATTGTGGGATAAAATGAGTGGGCTTATCGTACTAAATCGGTAAAGTAAAGCTGGTCAACTGAATGAATGCTACTTAAAGGCAGTTTCTGGTGGGATCTTTAGAGTAATTTGAACGTTCATTTATTTCATGGCAAACAATCAACTAGAATCCGACAGAATTTTATTTAAAAATTATGAATCGTCTCAATCAAGATTCACCGAACATAGTTTTTTTAATGCTATTGTATCAGAACCATCACATATTAATTTGTTGGGTTGAATTAAAATAATAATTGAAGTAATTGTTAGATCTATACATATATATATATATATATAACGACTAAGATATTATTGCATGGTAAACTGAAAAGATGGGGACAGCTCACGAGGAAGCAGAGGTTGGTTTGCAAGAACTAATCCTTTTCATCTAGACAAGAAAGATGGACGTAAAAAAGAAAGAGAGAAATATGTTTTCTTAAGCGTTGTCCACTCAAATTATACATTGCGATCAATTTTCAAGTCGAATATTAATTTCTTTTCGTCTATAGAACGACAATGAGTTCTAGCAAAATTAATCCTTTCGCTCCATGAATGAGTCGCACAATAATCTCAAAGAATCCAAACTCATGATCTCCTTGTAGCAATGATCCACGTAGGAGGCCCAACCCATAAGACTCCGCCTCATTTTCCAATCGTAAAACACAACCCTATCACCCAATTTACATTGTCTACTTGGACTCTTTAAGATTTACTCTCAAAATACAGAAGTAGAACATTTTTTTATATATATTCACATGCAGAAAATACTAGTATTATAACAATAAAGGTAACAAACAACCCCTTTTATCCATTCTCTCCAAAAAACAAGACAAAAAACAATTTGTCTTCAGTTGATTCTCGCCAGAAAGTTTCGAAAGGTTGTCCTATCTTGAGCTAACTGAGGAGGATGCAACTCAAAAACATAGGAAACTGCCAATGACAACACCATAGGCTTCTTAGAAGCCACGTGGTCGAACAACTTCCCAAAGCTCGCCTCGTCGTATGGGTACGAACATGTAAGAAAGAAAAAACTGTCCATTGCTAGCTGCTCCACCTGAAAAAAAAAACACCAGAAATTTCTTTCAACCATTCACCTCAAAAGGACGTAAATTTCTTTATCCATGCATACCTGCAATTGGGCAAATCGTAGGTTGTTCATGGTTAAGACGACTCGCACTTCATCCAATGAATCTCCTAATATTCGAACGGCCATGTAATTGAAGAACGTCCTCATAAGCTCACTCTCTACATCTCCAACATATTCATTGCCAAAGCCAAACTGAGGAAACCACAGTACACATCTGACTTCATTCCATGGTATCACTTCATCGCCTCCACTGCTTACAATAGTCTGGTAAGGATGATCGAGCCCACTTACGAGTTTTATACCGCTCAGCAGAGGATCTCTTTCGACAGATTCTTTGTGAGCTGTTGTGGTAATTATACACGACGGGTCGTACTGACGAACAAAATGGGAGGAGAAGTGGAGATCTATATCGTCTAGCAATAGTATGTATCCATCTGACGAAGAGGGGAAGAACTGAAGGAGAAACTCCGCGTCAGATTCGCTGCTTTCTTGATCGCAGAAGCTTGATTCACTTGCTGTAATAGTAGTAGCAGCAGCTGATGAATGGGAATCGTGAGAGAAGGCGCATGATTCACCATAGCGACATCCCTGCGAAACGTGACAAAGTTAAAGTTAGAGGAGAAATTCATTAAGATGCAGCAATAGCTCTCGTTTCTGCAAAAGAAATTGGGCAAAACTGCAGACCAAATTGTCTACAAAGAAATCAAACATCAAGTAATGGGAACCACTTGGCTAAAGATTGCTGAATAGTTACTATTATGCCAGGGTGCATGAAAACAGTAATCGTGATTCTTAGCTCGCAGTGATTGCATGAGATTCTGCCACAACTCTACTACTATGTAAATGTAAATGAATAAAATTGCAGTGCTGTTCTAAGCTACAAAGTAAATGAAATGATGCAAAATCTCATCAAATTTTGCTGCGACAAAATATTAATTGATTCCAATAAAACATTAATGAATATTAAGCATAGAAAAGAAAATGGCAATAGAATGGTGATCATCATGGAGAAAAAGTTACCTTCAATGAGAGGAAAAATTTGCAAACATCCCTTTTCGCGTGCATCGAATGAGAAAACGGGCATTGGCTGCCCCTGTTGCATAAACCATTAACAAAATATCTACACAGAGATGGACCTCCAGCGTCATGATACCCAAAATCAGGATAAAATATGTTATTTACTGTTGAACCATCTTGAGTGAGATGTATCCTCAACTGGTGGACAAAGGGAAAATATTAAAGGCTATGGATCATAAAATAATAGATATACACCTTGAAAAACAATAGCATACCTCTTTTACAACAGAAGCAAGTTTTCTTGCTATTTCCTCTTTTTGGAAGTCATAAGGGCCCACAAAAGGTACAGAAACGCATTTTGCTAATTCATTTTCATGACCAAAGTCTTCATCCTCCAAGTCATCATGCTGAGGTGTAAGGCTGCACGTGTGCTGAATCTCGGATGGATAGTTATTAAGAGGAGCACTAACGGACATGCCAAGGCAGCTAGGCCTGAATCGATGAATGGTATGTATAATCTCATCATCTGCAAAAAGTAATGGAAGAATGAACTAAATTGCTCCTCTCTCAGATTTATTATCGCTTAAAGCGAGCATACATGTTTCTCTTAGTTGTTTGAGCGCAGGAAGGACAAGATTATGGAGCGAGCACCATTCTCCCTCAGGAATAAGACTTGTCACATCTTCTGTTTCGTCAAGCTTACAGATATTCGTCAGATGTTCCAGACGAAACTTGTCCTACAGAAAAGCATAATTAAGCCAAGCTAAACTAGCTTTCTCACTAATAGTGACACCAAACACAAATTCGTGAGCACAGAAAGAGTAACTTTTACCTTGTAAGCATGCTGCCAAAAGAGATACGCACACAAGTTGGCTAGTAATAAAGCCTCCTTTTTACCAAGCGCTGTATTCTCGCTGCTCCCATTATAGTAATTATCAACGTACTCCAGGAACTGGAAATATGACTCAATCTAGTCATTGATCCTGGCCATGAGAAAAAAATGCTAAAAAAGCAAATAATAGAAAAATACCTGATGGTCCTGACCAAAAGGATGCATTATCGGTAAAGGCTGAGAGTCCATCAAGATACCAAACAGAATGCCTTCGCGTATCATTCCGATATTCCCAAACTTGAGAATCAGAACGGATGCATCGAAGGACAAAGAGAAGCTGCAAAGCAAGCGCCCGTAAAAGGTAGGATCGTGACGACCCCTTGTCGACGCTTTCTCCAATGCATGGATCTGAATCAACAAATCTAGTCCAGCTTCAACAGTGTCAGGGTCGGGAGGATCCATGGCCTTCTGCAATAGTGCTACAAAAAGAAATTGAAAAGAAAATTGAGCTTTAGTCCTTCTAGCGCATAAAGTTCGACTCGAGACAGCTCATAAATAAGCAATACAAACAGCGTAGTGAAAACAGTCGATAGCAGAAGGAAGGAGTGGAGATTGAGATAAAAAAAAATAATAATAATAAAGGAAAACAATGGAAGATTTTGAATATGCGCTCCGTTTCATATTTAAATAGGTTGGATGCTTTAATGACTTTATTATTTCTTGAAACGTTGCATGCCGCAAGCAGATAGTAATATGCAAGAGTGTTCAAAGGAAAAAGTGATGCTATTTTGACCTGTGCAGCAGTCAGTATGTCTAAGTAAACCTGCCGCTTATTGCATAACAACAGCATGTCTAATTAAGGAGATTGCACAATCATGAAACGCACACAAGGTAGATAATTAACAAATAATACTTACTGTGAGTATAATTTAAAAGGTAATAATAGCAAATTACCTCTGGGTTCATTAATTACTTTGGACTGAGCACAGCAGATGAGAAGTATTTGCTTCCTTAAGGATAACTTTAACATTGCAGGAGTCTCATAATCTTCTAACTTACCATAAAATGGCCCTGTCACCAACCGATATACAACACCATCACAAGTTCGACCAGTTCTTCCCTTGCGTTGATCAGCCTGCGGTATATAAAAGAAAATAAATTTTCCAGAGTAGAAAAATAAAAGATATATATAACTAGCAACGTACCTGTGATTTCGACACCCAAACAAGATCTGCTCCATCTGCTTTGCTGGTACCATTCCAGAAAACTTGCAAAGAACGGCAAGAATCTATGACATATCCTACGTTGGGTATGGTAACTGAAGACTCTGCAATGTTTGTCGCTAAAATGACCTGCAAACAAAGTTTGGCTAAATTTGAAAAACAGCAAGATATAAATGGTACTTGTAGAAGGATCTTTCAACTATGTAGTTTCACAGATTATAATCATGAAACCAAATCTAAATATAACCTTGCGATGAGACTTGCATATGTTCATTGATTTTAGAGCCCTTTCAGTATCAATACTGCTGTGGAGAATGTGAATTTTGAAGTATTTATCAAAACGCTTCAAGAGATTCCACTGCTTCTCGAGTGCGTAATATGTCGGCAGGAATACCAAAATACCCTTCTCGATATCCGGTTCATTTTTATGAATGTATATCACCAAATCATGGATAAGATTATGCACTTCATCTTTAAAATCAGCTTTCGCCGTTGATGGAGTAGGTCCAGAGCAGTACTTCAATGAAAGATCATCAGCGCTCTTACCAAGAAACTCAGCCACCTAATAAATGAAATATTAAAATTGAAGTTAGCTGCCAGCAGATCTGAAAGAAAGAGAGAGGGAGAAAACTGTAACGGAACATATAAGAGGAAAGTTGAAATTTAAGAAGTAGCAAATGTTAAGGGTATTGGACAAGAAATATCTAACGCGTTACAGAAAAGTACGAGTGAGAGTTTTTCAGGAAGTCTCAGATAAACTTCCATTTATAATGACATCAATAGGCCAACCAAAACAGAATATGTACTGCACATAATACCTGCTTTAGGTAGTAAACTTTTTTCTGAAATACGGTTTTCCTCCCAGTGCTTGGGATTGCTAATACTTCTACTCTTTCATTCCGATGAATATCTTTAAAATAATCACGGTATCTTGAGATATTAGCAGTCGCAGACATCAAAACCACTCTGTAGTATCAGATACGAGATCAGATACAAAAGACAATATATGCGTTAGATTGCCTCATGGCATGCAATTTAGAGCATATGAGAATTTAATTAATGTACCAGACCTCAAGTCATTGTTTCCATGTAAAAACTGCTTTACGCAAACAAGTACGAGATCAGACTCCACAGATCTTTCATGGACTTCATCAAGAACAATGACCTTGTATTTAAGCGCTTTCAGACCATTCTCCCGCATTTCCTCCAACAAAACACCAGCTGTTTTAAATACAATCTTGGACCTGAAAGAGGAACTCAATCACGTAATAATAATAACAATATGCGCTATATTTTATAAATCATATTTATTAGATTATAGTTAATACTAATAAAAGCGTTGAAATCTAATAATATCTCATTCGAAGATATTTATATTATCTTTATACATATTGCTTCTGGTTTTTAATATGTGAGGGCCAGAAACAGTCTGGCTTCGGTAAAGAGCAAGATTTTCGTTAAAGCTTGTAATTAAATTTGTTATCTGTATCTCCTATCATATATTTGGGCTTGAATTTCTAATCTAACGGTGGTAGAATGACAAAAATAGAAATTAGATACATAAAATAACTACAAGGGCTGTCCACAAAAGTCAACTTTGAAAAGCAGAACGGTTTAAATAACGGTGTCTAGCGACAAGTGGTTCTGGAGTAGGGTAAAAACTCAACTATCAGATCATATTTTCTTCGGGAATCAGCGCCGATGATGCTGTTTATATAAGGTGTACCTGGCAGATAAGACCCGAGAATGACCAATGTGGTATCCAACTTCTCCACCCACTTCACAATTGCGAGCCCTTGCTACCATCCTCGCAACAGCTACAACAGCAAATCTCCGTGGCTGAGTACAAAGTATCGGCCCCATGTTTTCTTCCAGCAAGAACTGTGGAATCTGTGAGCTTTTCCCTTAAAGTGGAGAACACAACACATCAGTATAATAGAACATTGCTTTCAGGCAGCAACGTCGACACAATCAAACATACTAGTGAAGGCATCTATAGTCAACATTTAGCCGAATGATTTTCAAGACCAACGACTACCTCAAACCCAAACACAGTAAACTTTCAAGACATATATGATCAGACGTCGAAGTCTAAAAATACGTAAGATTATTCAATTGAGGGGTCCATCTTTAACTTCCAACAGAACCCGTCTTTGATTCATACACCGAGTTTAGTTATCTCAATAAATACCAGCGCATTATTCACAGAGGACTCAATTATCAGAAATGAAAATACAAACAAAATGGGAAGATGATTAACGCGAGACATTGAGCGTGATTTCTCCTTTCTTACGGCACAAGTAACAGATGCCTCTGTTTCCGAACACAAACAATTGAAAAAAAGAATTGCTCAAAAGAGAGCAGAACTTACCGCAGCCCGTCTCCCCAACAATGAGAGTGACGCGATTACCCATTATTTTCTCCACGATTTTGTCCCTCATGGCAGCCACCGGAAGCTCAGAGAATTCCGACGAGGCGGCGATCGTCGTAGAGAACGATGAACGGCAGGAGGAAGTTGGGGATGACGCCATCGTTTCTCAGTATTTCCTTCGACTAAATCCGAAATATTTGCAGGAAAAATGAAGTGTAAAAAACCCTCGAATTCTTTTGAGAGCGAACTGTGTGCTTACAGTGATGGTCAAGGGGGGATGTTTTGTTCTTTTCTTCTTGCCGTTCCCGCTTTACGAGTGGAAAAAGGTTGTCTGACGCGCTTATGGCGCGCGTGAGAAGGTGCTTCGTGCTCCCACGATTCCCGAGTTTAATCCCAACAATTACGTGGATTTGGTGATTTGTTGAGATTCTGAAATTGATTCTATGCCCTAAAATTTATTAGTACTAATATAAAAGTTTGAGGTTCATATCCAGTTTCATGCCAGTTCCCAGTTACCAGTGGCGACTTCGTAATTATACAGTTTCGGACCCGAGCTCCGCTCCCCGGGATACCCGGGAGGACGGCGGTGGGGGTGGCGAGGTGGAACCGGTGTAAGATTGCTTATAAATAGGGAGTTTGGTAATAAATATATGGGAATGAGGACTTAGTTGATAGATAGCTTATGGTGGGGAATTTTTTTGAAGTTGCTCCGTAAAGAATAGATTTTGTAATATATATTTATATATTATCGATATTATATTTGGGGCGTCAATATGTTATTAAATGGGGCCACACAAATAAAAAAAAATGGCCCATGTTGTAGAGACGAGGATGGTGATTAAATTAATGTCCACGCCTTGACATCCCTAAATACGATGGTATATGTGCTTATGTAGATTTAGGTCGACATCGCCATTTTAATAATTAATATCAAAAGAACGGAATCATGTTTGGCTCACTATCATTTAATTAAATAGTGTTGTCAATTAAAAAGGTCAAAGGAATGCAATACGATAAGATTTTTTTTTTAAAAAAAGATTATTTTAGGTAATTAGACTATAACTATTACTCCTATAATATTACAAGGCCCATAATTTCACGTTTCTGTTGACCATGTAACTAAAGTAGGCAAGCAATTAATTCACTCCACCATGTCAATCTCATGTCAAACGAGTCACTTTATTACAGAATAAATGAGAAAAAGGAAAGCTATATTTTAGATAACGAAAAGGATAACCTTAGCCACAGCCACAGCGTACACCAAACATTCCAACTATAAAAGAAAAAACCACTCTCTCAAACCCACGAAGGAAAAAGACAGCAGCCAACATGGACAAAATCCAGCACAAAACCATCTCCACAAACGGCGTGAACCTCCACGTGGCAGAGATCGGCGACGGCCCCGCCGTCTTGCTCCTCCACGGCTTCCCCGAGCTGTGGTACACGTGGCGCCACCAAATGCTCTACCTCTCCTCCCACGGCTACCGCGCCGTCGCGCCTGACCTCCGAGGCTACGGTGACTCCGACGCGCCGGAGGGCGGTGCGTCCAGCTACACTGTGTTCCACGTGGTCGGAGATTTGGTCGGCATTTTGGACGCTTTGGGCCTTGACAGCGTCTTCCTCGTCGGCCATGATTGGGGTGCAATCATAGCGTGGGCTTTCTGCATTTTGAGGCCCGATAGGGTTAAGGCGCTGGTGAATATGAGCGTTGTTTTTCAGCCGAGGAACCCTCTGTGCAGGCCCGTGGAGGCAATTCGGGCCGTGCTCGGCGAGGATTACTACGTGTGTAGGATTCAGGTAAACATACTGTGTGTCTGAAATTCGTTTTGTTCGACCTTTCTTAACCTATTAGGTTGTTGCTTGTGTTTGTGTCAAGATTTGGTATGTGTTTACTCTCTCGAATGTGACTCGAACGATGAAAAGAGGGCTAATGTCGTTTTTTGGTCGTCAGCGCTTCGGGTATTGGCGTTTTCTATCCAACAAGTTCGGAGATGCCATTTTGCAGATCTCAATAGTTACCTATTTTAGGTCGTTTGGTCTTCGAGTTAATTTAAACGTTACTTTTTATGGAATTACGGATCCGGCCAGTTATGGGCCGTTTGTCCTAAGTTCTTCGCTCTGGACAAATCTGGCTGGCTCAACCCGTAAAATACGTAAAAACTAATGTTTAAATTAACCGAATGGCCAAAACGACGCAAAATCGGTAACATTGGAAACGACATCTCAGAACATGGCGACAAAAAAAGTCAAAAATAAATATTATCTCTTAACGTGATGTTTTTGTATGATGTTGATGCTTTCCTTGTCTAGGCGCCGGGAGAATTCGAGGAAGTGTTGGCTGGTGTTGGGGATACTGCTACAGTGATCAAGAGCATCTTAACTTCGAGGGATCCAAACCCTCCGATGATTCCTAAGAGATCTGCTGAACCCAGAAACATAATACCCGAAAACAAACCAGCAACAATCGACATGCCTTCTTGGCTTACCAAAGAAGATGTTCAGTACTACGCCACCAAATTCGCCAAGAATGGCTTCACCGGCGGACTGAACTACTATCGAGCTTTAGACTTGTAAGTCTTCATGTGTTAGTCATGTTGATTTCCTCATCTCTCTCTCTTTTCTCTAAGTTCTTAGTCTGTAAAAAGAAAAGCCTCTTGACTGATCTTTTTAGTTGGTTGTAATTTTAATAAGAGTATCTTTGTCATTCTGCTGTTACACTAAGCTTTATAATGGGTTCTTAGCTATCTGAAAACCTACTAAATAGTTAGACACCTTAAACCCTAAACTATGTAGCAAAAAGTAAGCTATGTTTTTAAAACCTGTGTAGTCATTCTTAAAATTTCATCTGTAGATCTATTAGAAATCGAAGGGTCCTTTCCTAAAACTAACTGGTTATAAGAGAAAGCCTTATATTAAGCGGCTCGGAGAACTTGACTTAGTCTATGTGAAACAAAGCCCAATTTTATTCTCAACATGCCACCTTACGTGTGGCATGATTGACATAACATCAGGACATCTGAATCAGGTGACGGTGAGCAGAATCGAAATCGCTCTGATACCATATTAGAAATCAAGAGGTCCTTCCTAAAACCAATTGGTTATAGGAGGAGCTGCTATACTAAGTGTCGGAGCAATGCTTCCGCAAAATAACATTAAGTGGGTTTGAAGAGTTTGAATTATTTGATGTGAGACGAACCCCAATTCTATAATCTCAACAAGATCTGAATAAGTACCTTTCATGTCTTACGTTGAGATTAAAAAATAGTAACGTCGAATTTTTCTTGGTTGATGTACAGGAACTGGGAGCTCACGGCACCATGGACGGGCGTCCAAATAAAAGTCCCGGTGAAGTTCATCGTGGGAGATCTCGACCAGACTTACAACACCCCGGGGGTTAAGGAATACATAAACGACGATGGTGGATTCAAGCAGCACGTGCCCTTATTACATGAAGTTGTGGTCATGGAAGGTGTGGCTCACTTTTGCAACCAAGAAAAGGCCGACGAAGTTAGCCAACATGTGTATGACTTCATACGCAAGTTCTAACAATTGCCTGATGATCATCATATAAAGCAAATTCTGTGTGGGTCTCAGTTAGTCTTGATTACTAATTCAAGTATGTTTATTATAATAAGAGTCGTTATAGTTTGATTATATAAGTTTTAAAACAAGTAAAAAGTAACAGGAAATTCGGTATACCACGAATATTATAAAATATAATATACAACAAAATAATATGTTCATGCGTCGTAGTTGATTTTTTACTTACTTCGCCATATCATCAAAACATATAATTCACGTATAATATACCACTATTAAGCCAACGTTGAGCACATAATAAATTATGGTACTTCGACCAAACTCGTTGAAGAACTCCGACGGAGGTTGATCTCTATGGCGGAGGTTGATCTCGACGACGGAGCGTGGTCGTGCTGATAACATGTTATAAAATATTTATTATGATTTATATTATATTAAGATTATTTTATTTGTATTATGATTACTTTGATAGTTATATAAGAAGAGAACTTAGATGGAGATAATATAATTTCTATACTTTGTGTATTTTACAGTGTACCCAAATATCATATTTATACTAAAATCATACAATACAATTTAGTCATCAATATAACTCATGCAACATAGAATCTTTTTAGACACTTCATCTTATCATAATTCATGAGTCATTAATATTCCAAAAGCATCGACATTTAGTCACACAAATATGATGATTGATTGTGATGATTCATAATTTATTCATAACAGATATTAGATATTGACTATAATACGATAATTTTCAAAGCTTTTACTTGAGGTAGCGTCTGCATCGTACATTGGAAAGGGAATGTGATGATGGGGGTTCACCGAGGATGTAAATGGGCCAGAACGTTATGATGCGTTATATAAATAAGAGTATGAGACTATTCCTCCTAAAAACTAATCATGGTGTCATCATGTAGTGAGAGTGTAAAGAAATTCTATATAAGATCAACTTTGGACTCTAAATAAGAATCTATACCCAAATTTTCCCTCCAACACATACCCAAAACCAAACCTAAAATAGGTTTTTGATAATTTCTCTCTCATCCTATACCCATATTTAATTCTACTATTCATTACCTTAAAACATTTTAAGTCTTACCGATTGACTCCTTAAATGCTAATAATTATATTTTCAACATAAAAATATTTTAACTAAATTTGATTATTTATATTATTCTTTTATATTATAATACATGAATAATTTTTTTAAACAAAAGGTTACAAATTGCAATATTAAAATTCTAAGAATTTATTGTGGAGTATGAGCGTGACCTAAGTGCACCAATTGAATTTGATATGGAAATGTCATCGCCGGAAGTCGAAATGGCGATAGATGAAAATACCCGATTTGAAAATTTCATATCTCGGTACAAAAAAGTTAAGAATAAAGATGATCACATTTCACTTAGAAATGCATTGATTGATCATTTGTGGGACGAATACGCAAATGCCGAGATTTGAAGACTATCTCTCTATTGCTTGTATGAATGTTTTTTTATTTGCATGTTAATGTATCTTTAGGTCGTGTATTTTTCTAATGAATATTTATTTCTCTGGACTTTTGTTCGTACGATTTTATCATTTATATCATTAGTTTATTTCACAATTTTTCAATCAAATTTAAAATAATAGTTTGGTCTAATTTTTAATTTTATTAAATGTGTGGGAATTATTAAAATGATATAAAAGTTGAAGTGGAAATGAATATTCTGAGAATATTCTTTTGGGTTTAAGAATGACTTTAACCGTTGGAGAAGAATTACTGTTGGATGTGACATTTACTGTAAAATGAGTTTGAGATGGTCTAGGTACCCACAACCAAACCGGTAATCGACCCATTTGTTAATCCTTTATTGTTTGCACTATATAATGAGGACGAAATAATTAACTTGGCGACTACACAATCTTTCTTATACTATATCATGCGTATCAAATATTATGGATCTTCTTCAATCTATTGGCTATCTCACGTTGACTTGGTTGCTTTTGTATGTTTTAACCTCAGTTTTTTTAATAAATTTTTTGTTTTCTTCTTATAACGATCGACCCCTCTGTGACCTTATTCAACATACTCATTTCTTTTTCTGTCCTAGGTATCCCCACTCGACCTGGGAGCTAGCCCTAAATATCGATGTGGGCTTTTGTGCGCCACATAGACCTGTCGGAGGCTTAATTGCGTCGCACACTCCAAAAGTGAGACTAATTCTCGGGACTAGATGGATAAGTCTCAAATCCACCCGACAAAGTCATGAGCCATGGGGACTCCTCAAGGTAATTGTGGGAGGGGGAATTTGATTCCACGACCTAACCCACAAAGACCTTAATTCCTCCGCCTTGACCACTAGACCTAGACCGAGGCTTCATTGGTTATTCAACATATTCATTGATCTGAGACATTATCCTTCTTCAACCGAATCAACAATGAAATTTCTCAAGGACTGATGATATTCGCGGTACCGGGACTCACATAATTCCAACGAGAAAGAGACATAAATCAATAAAGGAGCCACAAATTGCTGTTGGGATCGTATTTGTCAATCAGAATATAGAATTCGTATTAATCTCATTAATGTATGAAAAAATATTTTAGAAATTCATGAATAACTAGATATTAGCCACACCTAAGAGGACAAAGGATATAACAATTACTACTATAATTTACTTTACTTTTTCCTAATATGACGAATATGTCATCTGTGCAAACGATCTATTGAAGTTGAGGGAAAGATCTGATGGGTCCTTTCTTGGAAACTTGTGAGGCGAGAGCACTTCATCGAGATCCAATCTCTATGGCCATTCACTTCTTTTGTTCTGGCGCAAGACGTGCATCGATGAATGGGCTACTTTTGTCACTTTTTTGACCAACTCAATGTATTCAAAGATGCCATCTTTATCTATATATATATTACGTAATGTAATCCCATGCTCATTCTCACATACTTTTTTTATCAGACAACTGAGTATGTCCTTGGATGTTCACTTTCTTGTACATTTTCTTCGCTCTGAGTTCCTGAGAACTGGGAATGGGCCCCGCCCCTATTTTATGATACATTAAAAATAAGCTTAAGGAAGTTTAAAAAACCCTCTTATAAATGCAGTTTGTCAGAATCACGTTTGTAGCATATTTAGAGAGAAAAATGTTTGTGTTACGTTAATTAATGATGCTTGCGGACTTTACTATTTTTTCCACTTGCATTGCATATGGTATAAGCATGGTCTTATTGTTACATTTATAAAACAATGTCACAAGTTGAGTATGGATCCTCGTGAGATATGTGAATATGGTAATAACATGCATATATATATAATCGTCATCATCTCCTCGTTGCGTGAGAGGACTTCACGTGACTGAGTAGTCAGTCAATATTTAATTCTTACCGTTGTAATAAAGTGGTCGTTGGTCGTAAGTCCAATAAATAAATATGCCACATGTAACATCCCAAACTCAGGCCTAAGACCTAGTTGTATTACCCCACCGTAGTGGACCCTATAGCTATAGCTAGTCTAATCTCACTTGAACTAAACTTAGCTCAGCTTTTAAAATTGGTAAATTTACAATTAATATCTCTTAACGTATAAAAGTATGAGATCAATTTGCCTGTCGTAACATTTTCATAGTTAGGCACTAGAACAAAGTTTACACACGTAGATATTCGTTTGGTTGATGTTACATCATATGAAGTTTTAGGTACCTATGTTTAGAAGTTTATTCTACTTTATAATGAGGGACAAAAATGACATTTTTATACTTTAAGGTATTTAAGTATAGATTAGTTTAAAAAAAAAAGTTATTAACAAAATTGGATTTTTTTTTGTTGGACACAATGTCGCACCTATTTGGACAAGACGTTGCGCCATGCGACGTTTTGTTGTACAGTCCAATGAATAAGGACTTTCAGCTAGTGTAAAATCATCGATGAAATATTGAAAACGTACATGGTAAGATTTGACAAAATGTGATTACGAAATATATTGATTGGAATAGTAAAGAATGACCATCATTACCAACACAAAAATATATGGCAATTCGCGAATGGATGATTTACGTACGACATCTCATATAATTCAAGTAGTGCATGAACTTAAAAGAGTACGAACAGGAAGCGTTTATGCCACTTGGAACGCGTCATTCCAAAACCATATTATCATGAAAATATTGCAAGGTTTACAGTCCGTGGATGATGGTAAATTGTTGGCACTTCCGAACGATGATTCAAAATGCATAAATTTTGGATCTCTTTTTCGGGCTTCAAGCCATGTATGTATGGGGTTCAAGCACTATCGTTAAGTCATTTATATAGATTAGGGTTGCAAATGCATCGAATTAAAATATCAATTCCGAATAAGTTTTTTTTTTCGATTCGAATAATTTTCGAATACGAAAACAAATATGACAATATTCGATTCGAATATTTCTCGAATATTCGATTTGAATAATGTAATTTTTATTTAAATAATATAATATATTATAAATACTGGTAATCAAAGTTACATTTTAATATGAAATCTTAAAAAGAAATATATGGCCCAAATTGCGTTTCGAAAAATGTATTTGGTGAATCAATGATATGTTTTCGTAAGTTCTTCATATATGTCGTAACTGTAGATTTCATTCACTAGCTAGTTTTTTTTTAAACATGTTTTGTGAAAAATATATATATATGAATCTGAATATTCAAATATTCACTAATATATTTGAATGTATTATCAAAACGAATATGAATCGATTTTAATAAATAGAAATCAAATACGAATATGAATATTCGAAAAATAAACGAATACAATAAAATATGGTGTTATTTGGCTCGATTATATTCGTTTGCAACACTTACAGTGGTCAACAATTATATTCAAAATAGGAACATAAAATATTGATGGCATTATTATTTAAATAATAACTAAGTCAAGTGGAAACATAATTCTATTTTAATTAAATAATAATGCCATCAATAGGTGCTACTATTCACACCCCCTATTGAATAAAAAATACTATTTACACCCCCATTACATTAAATACTTTATATACATAGGGCAACATGACATTTAATATATTAAATACTTTACATATAGGTAATAAACGATTTGTATAACAAGATACTGCATTAATTGTTCAAAAATTATAATTTTGTTAATTAATTTATTTTTATTAACACATCTCGTTTAATAAAATTTTACTTTCATATTAATCTACACTTTTACTCTTTATTAAAAGTATTACTTAAATTTATAAATACTAGTAACTAACTTATTTGAATAAGAATAGTGATATAAAGTTATATGTTTTATTAATTATACAATTGAAAAGGGTTACAATTTAACTTAGAGTTACAAGTTAATTTTGTTAAATACACATTATATATACTATATTTCTATATTGTAGACAGTATCAATATAATTCATATGTCAAACAAAAAAAAACCCATACTTATATATTTTGCTGAATCATAATATAAAATTATATAATTTTAGAAGTTAGTAATATTATTGGTTGATAAAAACTAGTAATTATTTACGTTAAAATTTCTCTATGAATTGAATGCACTAATATGAGAGAGAACAAACAAATAAAGCATTAACTAAACTTGAAAACAAACTATTTTTAGTAGTATTTATTTTAGTAATAAAGAGGGGGGGTGTATTTAGTAAATGGGGGGTGTGAAGTGAATAGAATTATCCTTTTTCTTATTTTGCCTTAGGGTAACCACAATGGTGGTTTATATGTGTGTCATATGTGCTTATTTGGCACTTTATATGACACACCACCATTGTGAATGTGTCATGAGCATGACACTGTGTCATATTTATGACACTGTGTTATAGGAATATTATAGTATTATGGAGGAGAGAGAATGAGGGAGAAAAAAAAAGAAATTATTTATTTATAGTTGTGGGTCCGTGTTATAGTAGTGTTATTATTGTGGGAAAAGTAGAATAAAAGTGTTATAGAATAAAATATAGGAAAATATAGTGAAAAGCTGATGTGGTAGTATTATGAGTGTGTTATTGTTGTGGACACCCTTAAGTGTAAATTTATGATATTTACTATTATGCACCATCGCCATCGAAATCGGAAAATGTGGCGGGCAAAAATGTCTGTATAAACAATAATTTATTTTATTAATTTCGTAAATAGAAAAACGTAAAATTAAGTACATAATAAAATGAAAATGCTTCTATTGTTAATAAACAATAATTATGATGGAGTACGAAGTTTTTGCCACTTTTAGTAATGAGAATGCCTGTTTCGTTCGTAAACAATCATTTTACTAATTACCTAAATAAAAAGACCAAGAATTAAGAAAAACGGTCAAACTCTTACCTGAGGAATGAATGTCTTAATTACTTAATTACTTTACTAATAAAAATATCATTCGCTTTAAGCTTTTTGGCTTTATAAATACTCTCTGTAATGTAGAAAAGAGCTGAGTGAGCAGATAGTTGTTTAGGGCTTTGCGTCTGCTCAGTTGGCACTATCCAAATGGCTTCTTCAACAGCTTTAGCTCTCCTTCTCAGCTTTCTCCTTTGCTTCTCTTCCCATCAACTTCATCTTTGCAATGCCTTCGCCCATCCTTCCAAAAACGGCCCTTTCAGTCACCACCACCCTCGTACTCGTACACCCTCTCACGACTACAGAGATGCTCTGACGAAGTGCATTATGTTCTTCGAAGGCCAAAGGTCTGGGAAATTACCATCTAACCAAAGAATGAGTTGGAGAAAGGACTCTGGCCTCTCAGATGGATCTGCTGCTCATGTATGTTTCTTCTGTGTGCCCCTCTGTTTTCTTTATTTGCAAATCTCCTACTGGTTACGGTTTTTGCTGAGGAAAATGCTGGTAATGTGCTCATTTTGTTAAAAAGGGTTAAAAGTGACTGTTGTTTCTTCTTTGCATGAAAATGCAGGTGGATTTGGTGGGAGGTTACTACGACGCAGGGGACAATGTGAAGTTTGGTTTCCCAATGGCGTTTACAACTACGATGCTTTCTTGGAGCGTGATTGAGTTTGGTGGGCTGATGAAAGGAGAGTTGCAGAATGCTAAGGAAGCCATTAGATGGGCCACTGATTACCTCCTCAAAGCCACTGCTCAGCCAGACACTATCTACGTTCAGGTTTGTTTTTTGAAACGAAAGGCATATGGTAAAAAAAAAGGTGGGATTTTGATTGATTTTTTGTATTTTATGGTGTTCTAAGGTTGGTGATGCTGAGAGAGATCATGCTTGCTGGGAAAGGCCCGAAGACATGGACACTCCGAGGAGTGTGTTTAAGATTGATAAAAACACGCCTGGCACTGAGGTTGCTGCTGAGACATCTGCTGCTTTAGCAGCTGCTTCTTTAGTCTTCAGAAAAACTGACCCTAATTACTCCAAGATTCTCTCCACAAGGGCCATCAGAGTAAGCTTTTCTTCTCTGTTTTTCTCATCTTTTTGTGTTAAATATAGGCTCAAACGATCATGTGGTTTTCTTTTGATTCTGTGGTCCATATGTAGGTGTTTGAGTTTGCAGACAAGTACAGAGGTTCATACAGTGGTGGGCTTAAGCAATATGTGTGTCCCTATTACTGTGACTATTCTGGGTACCAGGTATATAAAATTCTCTCACCAGCCCTTAAATAAAAACATGCATAACTCATGATTGGCATCGTTGGTAATATATTGATGAAGGATGAGCTTTTGTGGGCTGCTGCTTGGCTGCACAAAGCAACAAGAAATCCCACATATCTCAGCTACATTCAAGCAAATGGACAAACTCTCGGCGCTGATGAATCTGATAACACCTTTGGCTGGGACAACAAGCATGTTGGAGCTAGAATCCTCCTCTCCAAGGTTGCTCCTTTTTCAACATACTTTCCCAGAAAAATGATTTCTTATTCTTATGCTCTTTCTTTTAATTGCAGGCATTTCTTGTCCAAAATGTTCAGCCACTCCACGACTACAAAAGCCACGCAGATAATTACATATGTTCTCTGATCCCAGGGACCCCATTCTCTACAGCTCAATACACCCCAGGTCAAAAAAAATCTTCCCCTCTTACCCCTTTACAAAGCAAAGCCTTTTCGATCCATCATTTTTTTTATTACAGTAAAAAAAGAGCGATCATTTTTTGTTTTGCAGGTGGGCTTTTGTTCAAGATGAGCGACGCAAACATGCAGTATGTAACATCCACGGCTTTCCTCCTCGTCACATACGCCAAGTACTTAGCCACTTCCCATAGAGTGGTCAGCTGTGGTGGGACGATCGTGACGCCCGTGAAGCTCAGATCCTTCGCCAAGAAACAGGTGGATTACATCCTCGGAGACAATCCTATGAAGATGTCTTTCATGGTAGGCTACGGTAATAAATACCCAGTGAGGATTCACCATAGGGGGTCATCTCTGCCTTCGGTTGGCGCGCACCCTTCAAAGATTCAGTGTTCTTCGGGTTTTAACTTCATGAACTCTCAATCTCCGAACCCTAATGTGTTGATGGGAGCTGTGGTTGGCGGGCCCGATCAGAACGATCGGTTCGTCGACGAACGATCTGATTACGAGCGATCTGAGCCGGCGACGTACATCAACGCGCCGCTCGTGGGAACCTTGGCTTACCTTGCGCACTCATATGGTCAGCTTTAGGTGGGAAGTTCAGAGAAAGAAGACTTGAATGTTATTTGTGTGGTGTTTTTTCAGTCGTTTTAGTTGTTGAACAGTAAAATTTCTGGGATTGATTGTCATTGTGTGGCTGTGTGGCGGCGTGTGCTATTAGTCCGTCGTCGATGTTTGTAATAGGTTGACGGTAACTGTGAATCCCACCCAATCTATGGTTTGTTGAATGGCTCGAGATTTTCTTTCAAGATGAATACAAAGATACAATAGAGCAATAATCAAAATGTTACAACAACTTGACAATTTCTATTGCGTAGATGACGGTGATAGCACAATATTCGTTCTCACCTCTAGTAGCAACCTTTGCCGCACCGTCGCCTTTCACAACTATCTCTCCCATCCCCAACACTACCGAAAACAGAGAGTTGTTGTCGTTGCCGACGTCGTGCTCCCAACATTGCGATGCTAACTGAGACCGTTTTATGTTTGAATTTGTTTTTAACATTTTAGATAGATTAAACTAGTTGATCGATCTTTTAGCAAGCCAACGCACACTTCTCTCCCTCTCTCGTCGTTCTGTTGCGAAATGGACAAAATAATAATATTGGAAATAAGTGTAGGATAAAATGGACACGAAATTTACGTGGAAACCCCCTTTTTGACTTGGGGTAAAAAAACCACGGGCAATGTAGAAATTTTATTACTGGGATAAAAACAGGGGTTACAACCTCTCAATCTATAAAGGAGAAAACACTCACTATCTCTCTTTATAGTTGGAGCAAATACTCTCTCTCTCTTTTTGGTGTGATTACATAAGCTTCGTAACTTGCCTTTATAATATAAAGCCAAGCTTTATTAAGCAATCTAATATTTTAGTTAAATATTAATATTATTAAATGGAGTAGTTGAAGTGGAGTGGGTGGAACCACTCTCCCAACATATTCGACGATGTCGCTGCCACAGTCGCAATTTGCCGCTGACAGAACTGTCAAGTTGAAAAGGTTATCCAGTATGATGGCGATTCTTCAACCCAGATTAGCGAGGGTTGATCTCGGGTCAATAGTTCATCACACAATGATGGGGTGTCTCTCACCGTGGAGTTTGTCGTCTCCTTTTCGGAGGCATTTGTCCTTCGTTGTAGGGTATTTTATCACGCAGGGTGTTTCGTACTAGAGTTCTAGAATTTGGAGATGGAAGCTTAAAGAACATTGAGATTATCGGAAATGGAATTACTACCTTTTGATCGGGGAGTTTTAATATGAGTTTGTGGATAGTCATGGTTAGCATAGACACTCTTTCAATGCTTAAATTCTGGTGGTTTGTTTGGTTTTTTTTATCTCGATAAAATGGTTTTGCTCCAAATATATTTTGGATTAAAAAGTTCTCCTTGAGTGTCTTTTTCCTTGTATACTCCCTTCTAGACTTGATACTAGAAGGATTTGTTCCCTTCTAGACTTATACTGAAGGATTTTCTTGACTAGTTAGTCAGTTTGTATTTTAGTTTTTTTTCGAATTACAAAGCTATCATTTTGAAAAAAAAAGGAACTCATCCACAACAATCATTTTCTCATGTACGAACATAAAACAAAAAAGAAAATAACGAAGTGGCCCCACATTATCGCCTTCTCATGCATCACATGTAGGGGTAAGCAAAATCAAATATCCATATTTATATTTAAAAATAAAATCATATCCGATCCGGTTTCAACAGGATATTCAAAAACCGGATATCCAATTTATTCGGATATCTAAAACCGGATATCCGCATATATCGTTTAAATTTATTTTTTTTATATTTTATTTTCAAAAATATAATTTTCAATTTCTTATCACAATTAAAAATATATATATTTTCTCATCTAAGAATTTCTACACATAGTGATTCACACAATATGTGAATGTAGGATAAAAAACTTACATAATAAATAAGAAACACAAAACACGGTATCACGGATTCACATTAATGTTAACTTTCATCTCGGTTTTTTAATGTTTTTTTACTTCACTTCTCTAACAAAGTTTTTACAATAACAAAATAAATATAAATTTAAGTATTCTATGTTGAGCTATAACTGATGGGCATTTTTATTTTACTTTTGGACCTTCATTTTTCTTTTTGGGCTACTTTTTATTTTTTAAAAGAATATAAAATCGGATACCGGATATTCGAATTTTAGACCGACTACTATCCGGACGCGATCCAATTTATTTTAAAATAAATCGAATCCGATCTCGTATTTAAAAGTTGGTATCTAATTCCGGATATTTTTTGCTTACCCGTGCACAATGCGCTATTATCTATTTTTTTTTAAAACGCTTCAATGCGCATTTTTAAAAGCGTTTTTATGTTTAATTTTTTTGTAATTAGGACTGTTGACGGCCGTCAATGAGAGTGAGAATGAAGAATTTTTTTTTTTGTTCTAATAAATGGGCTTATGTTTACTTGGACTGATAATAAGTTGAAAAATTAATTTTTTAGTTGACTTGGGTTCACTTTATAGTTGGGCTTACATATTCATTCATTTATACTAGTAATTATCCGTGCAATGCACGGAGTTACTTATATATAAATATGAACTATTTATAGTAGTTTGTTTACTAACAATTAAGCTAAGATAAATGAGTATTTTAATTAGTAAGCTAACATATTGGGTACCTTTTTTTAATATTATATTTATTTTTATTGTAATTATTATTGTGGGACATGTGTCAATACCACAATAAAACTACATTTAAATGTATATATAGGATATATTAATTTATATATATTAATTTTAACACTTAATCAACGTTTTTTATTTCATTAAATTTGTAGAGAAATATTGCTTATTTTGTATCTTAATTATAATAATACTGAAAATAATACCGAAAGAAAGTGAGATACATAGCATATTTATATTTCTTATATTATATATGCAATATTATAAGTGGATACCCGAAATGCTCACGCGATACGCTACGCCATTTACGATACGGAATATCGGAATAAAAACGGCAATTTAAAACATTGCCCGTACATGACATTTTGGAATGGAATGGTCGGCAATAGAACATGTTAAAGAAGAAAAAAACTGCATAGTTAATTGGGTTTATAAGGGGCTTGAAAAGGGCTTTGCTTAATGCCTCGTGTTGAAATTGACTATATGATTGCGCAACGTGTTGAAATTTGGCCACCGAATAGAGCTGGTGTTGCCATTTCACATTAATTAGCACACATATCATTTTAGTAATAGTAAAATAATAAGTAGAAATTTGTAACAAAATAAACTAGAACACATTTGTGAGGTAAATCCTATATTTATAAACTAAGAAAAGAAGTAATAGATCAGTTAGTGCACGTAGTGTAGCATAAAATACGGATTTGGACATCTATTATTCCTCTCATAACAATCTACAAAAAGTCTTTTTTTTTTTAGTTGCATCAATCGCATCACATAAGACGCGGTACAATATATACAACTGCTTCTCTATTATGTCGCTCGCTTTTACGCCTTCAACGATATAAAAAGATCTCGGAAGAACAATAACCAACCCTTCTCTTTGTCTGAAAATCTTCTGATGATGGAAGAAGGCAGCAGCAGCAGCAGAAAGAACAATTACAGGCTTGAAATCGGTGAGAGAAACCTTGCAGTAATTGTGAGCGGCAGCGATCAGGTACAACCCACGACCCGACCCGGCCCAATACCACCAGTTCGACCCAATCCAAAGCCGTGGGCAGGAATTTCGGGCGCAATGAAGAGAAGGAAGAGAGTAGCCACGTACGAGTCTTACAGCGTTGAAGGCAAGGTCAAGGCTTCTATTAGGAATGGACTGCGTTGGTTCAAGAATAAGTGCTCTCTGCGATCATCCATTGAGAAATAGATAGATAGTTTCATTATTGCATTGATATCTTCTTCACACGTTTTTTTAGTCTTGGATTTCTGGGGAGTTTCTGATATTTTATGGTTTATGGATCGATCGAGTTTATGATAGAATAGAAAACCCTACTTTGTTTGTGTACCAAAATCTTCAGTAAATCCATGTCGCTTGATTGGGCGGAAACCCCAATTGAATCTCGTGCAATTCTTTTATCCTCATAAGTTCATACCGTTGATAAGAAAACTAATCCCAATCAACAGTCTATTTATCCAAAAAGCGTGATAAAGCTACCATTTTATGTTTCTTTTTTCTCCTCTCGTGAAAGATGCATGCATGTATGTACTCACCGAGAGCAAAAGTAGCATTACTGTAATGATGTCTTCTGTGTTTTTTCTTTTTAATAATGTAAGGGTTTTTTCTTATAAATAAAATATGTCTACTTGGTAAAGTATTAACAAAATAGGAGAAAATGAAGCATTGCACGCATCTCTCGCGTGATATGAGTAATATCGTGATGTGGAACAAGGTGAGATATCACTATATTTGTTTTGGGGTGATAATTCATTTTGTATATCGAAATAATTTCGAAATATTGTGTTTTGTTTGATGTAGTGAGAGTATGTGATATTGTGTAAATGTCATATTTAACTTATAATATTAGTTAGGTAACGTGAATTAATATATTTTTTATGATATTTTACGTGGTGATTATTACATTTTAATATGAAGTTTTAATTTTTTTAATAAGTCTTTTATATTATTATTTTTTATTTTTTTTGCAATAAATATATATTTTCTCAGATTTAGATAAACTGGTTATGTAACTAAAAATAGAGATGATGATATAAAAATATAAAGAGCAATGTGTCCAAAATAAAATGGGAAACACACCCCATCAAGGGACCAAGGATCACCTAGGTTTTTGTGGTGATCCAGAAGTGAAATATCACTCTAATTTGATCACCTAGGTGATCTTTCATCACAGTGATGACTCATCACCTACGTTAAGCAAATGCATTGATGATGGGGTGATGCCCGTGATGTTTTGCAGGCCAACTCCAAAACAAACACACCCTGCGTTTGTTTGAGGGATCCAACATTACGTTGATGTTCACATCACCGTAATGGGAGTATCGCTGGAATGTGGATCAATATAATTTGTCATCACTGTGTTTATTTTGGGATAATATTTCATTTTACAAATCAATGTGATATTGAAGTATTCTGTTTGTTTAATCACTGTGATAAGGGAAGAATAGGGGGATTACAACGATAATGGAGGATCACCCCAAAACAAACACCATGTGACGCTTCTTTCCCATAATTATAATAATAAATGAGCTAATGATGGGATATTGGCCATTGGGCCTTCGCCGCGTCTAGAATACGCGACGTCGTGTCTAGTAGGTGCGCCTTCGCTTTCCAATGGGGGCGACGAAAGGTGTGCATCGATTTGACCTCATATTCACGCGTTTCTTTATTTATGATTGAAACTACACATTCACATGTTTTGCTCAAAAATTAAAGGTGATCGTCGTGGGTATTGGGCACAACGTCGTGTTTATTACGCACGATGAAATCCACCATAAAATGAATCCACATTGTTCATATTTTTTCACAAGTGTAGATAACAGAATTTTCTCAAAGTTCTCAATATGGTATCTCCTAAAATTTAAGTCGTTGTCTATTTTGGTGTCAAATCGTATATGAGTCAAATACCATTCAATATAGGGTTCTAACCCATGGTTTTCGACGAACTTATACAAATTTCGATCAATTTTTGGGCATGTTGTGCAAGATGACTTGATTAACAATGCGAGTGACGAATGAATACATTCAGCCGCAAAGCTCCACCAATGTTCATCTTTTGCTGCTCACGCTATGTACACGACTCTCTATACACAAAAGCTCGAACAACACTGCCCCAGTTGTAAGGGTGCACCTCAACGATGTTTAGAGTAAAGCAAGTTAAGTCAGAGATGTATGACATCCGTTGAAATCGAGAATTATTACTGATGTATGACATCCGTTGAAATCTAGAATTATTACTGCTCTATTGAGCAATAGTGCATATACACATGTGTATGTTCTACCTCAGCCTTGGCGCTCTCCTCTTAAATTATATTGATTTCTAACCAGTCCGCAAATTTCCTCAAAGATAACTTGGTCTTGTGGTACGTAGCTTCCGGAGATCTGTAACTAGTCAACGTTGAAGTAATTGATCCATTGCGGATTGTAGGAGCAAATTGACGATCACGACAGGCCGTGGGGCAAAGTGGTCGAGGTCACAACGACATCGAATTAAGGCATAGGCGAAATAAGAGGAAGAGAAAGGGAAGAAATAAGGAAGAAGAAAAAGAAGAAAACGTTTAATTCTTCGATACACAAAAAAATTGTCTTGATTAGTAAGACGCATCCGAAATCGAGAACGGAAAACCTTCGACATTTTCACGAATTTAAGTTGGTTTTCTATGTCGTCGGCGGTTGTCGATCCATATTGCTCCCTTACTTGGGCACTGAACCTGTTATTAGAGAGGCAAATGTCTCATTATCTGATGGTGCTTAATTGTTACTTGTTGACATGTTAGTGTTATCAGTGTTCTCTTAAGTGGTATTCAGTTGGTATTACTTGGCAAGCTAGTTAATTCACAAGACGTTTCAATCTTCAATACAAATTCATCTTGATTAGTAATAGCCATTTGAAATGAGGACGGAAATAACTTATTCAGTCACAAACGTCGATATTTTCAAGCTGGTTCTATGTCGTCGGCGGTTCCCGATCCATATCGCAGCTCCTTGCTTGTGTGTTGATTTGTTATTAGCGAGAAATGTCTCGTTATCTGGTGGTGCTTATTTGTTACTTGTTGACATGTTTGTGTTATCGGTGTTCTCTTAATTGGTACTGAGTTATCAGATTGTGTTACCTGTCAAGCTAGTGTTTTCGGTTTTATCTGAAATTTGAACACCCCTAGATAGCATATGGTAAGCAGTGGCGGAGGCAGAAAACTTTCCTAGTGAAGTCCAGTTTAATTGGACTCTATACCCTATATTTCTGACAATTTTCACAGGGGTGTTCGAGTAGTGTATTTGTGTTCAATTTTACCAAAATTTATAAAAATGTCCCAAAAATGTCCAATTTAGTACTAATACAAAAAATTTCAGTGGGGACTTTTATATACAGCGTAAAATTGAGACTGGCCATACACTGAGTAGGTGCGATTTTCACACACTGACTGCGATTCACTGTTCCATTGCTTGGGCCTCTTCCTCTTTCGGCGTCACGCCGAGCTATGGCGAAGAAGAAGAGGGCGGCGAGACTGGCTGATTCTTCACCACCTACTGAGGTAGTGAAATCACCGACTGGGCAGACTGAAGGCCCAAAACCACGCACCCCCTCTGATCCAAAATCCCCTGTATTGGAGGACATAACCCAAATCATCGGCCAATATGTTAGCAGTACGACCACCAAAGAAGCTTCAATTCTAGCTAGGGCTATGAAGGAAATAACACAAGCTGAGGCGCAAATGGGGAAGGATAGGGTTGAACAGACAATAGAATCGTCACAATCTGTTTGGGCAAAGTTCGACATATCGAAGCTGCGAAATGCGGGGACGAAGCTAGACTACATAGAACCAGTGAACTCTGGGGAACATGAGATTGGGCAGATTGTAAAGGAGGATATAGCTGAGGAGGTGAAGTACTGGAACTCTGCGCTTATGTGCTATGTGCTTGGGTCTAACCCGCCATTTACTGTCATGAATGGTTTCCTGAATCGCGTGTGGAAGAAACATGGGCTGCAGAAGGTGATGCAAGTCCGAGCGGGGCTGTTTATGGCCAAGTTTGAAACTGAGGAGATTAGGGATATGGTCCTCCAATCTGAGGTGATCCAGTTTGACAAAAAACCAGTAATCCTTGCACCGTGGACAGAAAATACACAATTCAAGAAAGGGGAAATTGACAGAGTTCCTATATGGGTCCAGTTTCCTCATTTGGAACTAAAATATTGGGGGATGAAGGGGCTGAGCAAGATTGCTAGCCTAGTAGGTATTCCAATAATGGCGGACGAGGTTACAATGAGGAGAGATAGGATCCAATACGCCCGAGTTCTGGTTGAGGTGGATCTGAAAAAAGAACTACATGACAGGGTCAGTTTTATGAATGAACATAACCAACTGGTGGACCAAGAGGTCACATATGAATGGAAGCCTGATAAATGCAGCATTTGCGGGAAATTTGGCCATACCAAGGATGTCTGTAGGAAAGCTGTTAGGAAGGAGTGGCAGCCTATCAACAGAGAGGAACCTATGGAAACAGATAAGAAGACAGACCATGTGGAAACACAGGGTGCTGGAGAAGAGGCAGGTTGGCAGACTCAGGGAAGGAGGAAACTGAGGATGGATGGTAACAGTCCAAATAATCAGTCTGATCGGCTGCAGAATCCTGGGGAAAATGCGGGGAAGCCTGCAAAGGAGATAGTACAACCTGATCTACAAACGAGAATTATGGGAAATGTGGGACCGAGAAAGACACACCAGGGGGGAATACTCCTTCCAAATGGATAAGACCCTACTATGGAATGTACGGGGTATGAACACCCCGAATAAACAGGCAGAGATTAGACTGAGGTGTGGGAGGCTTCAGACTAATCTGGTATGCCTGGTGGAAACTAAGTTAAAGGAGAACAATCTGCAGTTAGTAATGAACCACTGCTTTAGAGGGTGGAGCTATGTACATAACTTCAATAATCACCCTAATGGGAGAATCCTAATTCTATGGACCAATGAGTGGAGAGTAACTACCATCCATCAGACTGCCCAACTAATGCACACCAAAGTGGAGAAACAGAAGGAGGCCTTCTATATGACTTGTATCTATGGCTTGAATAATAGTGCTCAGCGGGAAGAACTCTGGGAGGATCTCAAGGGCCTTACCCAAACTGGATTCCCATGGATTGTTTGGGGAGATTTCAATAACATTCTCTCAGCTGCAGACAGATTAGGGGGGGCTCGTGTCCAGCCTGCTGACTCTGACGCTTTCTGGAACTGCTTAAGGGAATGTGGACTCGAAGAAATAAGAAGGAAAGGATTATACTATACATGGTCAAACAAACAAGGAGCAGAAACCAGGATTTACAGTAAGATTGATTGGGCGTTTGGGAATCTGGCATGGATACAAAAGTATACGGACATTGAGGCCCATTTCTTGACTGAAGGGATATCTGACCATACCCCTATACTGCTAAAGAGCTGTAGAGTACACAACCAGACTAGAAGAAACTTTAAGTTTTTTAATATGTGGGCTGACTCCCCTCAGTTCTTATCTGTGGTAGGCGAGCACTGGACTAAGGGCTCCAAGGAGGAAGCTAAAGGGAGGCATCTTGTAAAACAACTGGGGGAGCTTAAGGGGCATTTGAAGAAGCTTAACCATGACCAATATGCAAACATAGTTCACAGAACAGAGGAGGCTCGAGTGAAACTGGAAACTGCTCAGGCAGAGCTAAGCTTAGACCCAATGAATCCCGCTCTTGTTGGCCATGAGCAAGAAGTAGCTGCAGAATTTCACTTCTTGAGCAAAGCTTGCTCCAAATTTCTGGCTCAGAAAGCTAAGACTACCTGGCTCAAGGAGGGAGACAAGAACTCTAAGTTCTTTCATGCTGTTATAAAACAAAGGGTATATAGAAATAGAATCTCCTCAATTGAGAGGGATGATGGGCTGGTATTGGAAGAACCACAGACCATTATATCCTACTTGGTGGCCTACTATGAAAGCATCTTGGGGTGTGCAACTAAGAATCTGGGGAATATTGATGCTGAGGCCATTAAACAGGGGAACACCTTAAGTATAGAGGAGCAGCTCACACTTATTGCTCCTTGCACTCCGGAGGATATTAAGAAAGCTATGTTTTCCATACATAGTGACAAAGCTCCCGGTCCGGATGGCTATAACAGTGAATTCTTTAAATCAGCCTGGACTATTGTAGGGGAAGACATAATAGATGCTGTTCTGGAATTTTTGAGACTGGTCAGCTCCCAAAACCGTTGAATGCTACAACAATTACTCTTGTACCTAAGGTAGAACAACCTAGGAATGGAAGGGACTATAGGCCTATAGCTTGTTGTAACACAGTCTATAAGTGCATTTCGAAGATCCTATGTGGCAGATTGAGAGCTGTGCTGCCTAAACTAGTACATGACAACCAGGGGGCGTTTGTACCTGGCAGATCAATAGGCCATAACATCATGCTCAGTCAGGAATTACTCAGGCTGTACAAGAGAGGGAAGGTATCAGCGAGATGCATGATGAAGATCGACATTAGGAAAGCCTATGACACAGTCGAGTGGGGCTTTCTGCTGGAACTGCTCAAACACCTCAGATTCCCAGTCAAATTCGTGAGTTGGGTAAGGGAATGCATCACAACAGTATCCTACAAACTGGCTATCAATGGGAACCTCGAGGGCAACATCCGGGGGGCTAGGGGTTTGAGGCAGGGAGACCCCATATCTCCTCTGCTATTCGTGTTAATCATGGAATACTTAACAAGGAAGTTAATCCTGTCCTCAAAGCAGAGTGATTTCAGGTTCCACCCCCTGTGCAAGCAGCTTAAAATAGTGAGCTTATGCTTCGCAGATGACTTGTTGATTGCTTGCAAGGCTCACCAGTCATCTATAGATCTGATTATGGCCAGCTTGAAGCACTTCCAGGAAGTATCAGGACTGGCAGCCAACCCTTCGAAGTCCAACATATACATCGCCGGGGTTACACAGTCTGAGAAGCAGAACCTATTGGGATTGACTGGTTTTGCTGAAGGGACCTTCCCAATGAAGTATCTTGGGGTGCCCATATCGCCGACTAAGTGGAGTAAATATGACTGTGAAGTATTGGTGGATAGAATAGCTAAAAGAATCAAGTGCTGGACATCACGAAACCTCTCCTATGCCGGACGCTGCTGCCTGATCAACTCTGTTTTGCTGGCACTACATAGCTATTGGGGGTCTATGTTTATACTCCCAAGAAGTGTTGTGAAGCGAGTAGATCAGCTCTGCCGAGAGTTCCTATGGGGGAGAGGAGTTGGGGGAAAGGTTAAAGCCTTGGTGGCTTGGGACACTGTCTGTACAAAGAAGAGCTGGGGAGGACTTGATATTAAAGACTGTGGCGTATGGAATTATGCGAGTATAGGTAAACAGGTATGGGATATAGCTCGGAAAAAAGACAACCTCTGGATTAAGTGGGTACACTGCTTCTATCTCAGGGACGCAAACTTTTGGGAGTACACAAAGGGAGGGGATAGCAGTTGGCAATGGGCCCAAATCATTAAGGTGAGGGAAATGATGCGGGGAGGATACAATAATGGGATTTGGCTATCTACAGGGAATAGATGCTACACCATTTCCTCTGGTTATAGATGGTTACAAGGCACTCGGGACAAAATGCTAACTGCAGCTGCTATTTGGAATCGATGGACTTTGCCAAAGCATGCCTTTATTCTATGGCTTATTATGCATAGGAGACTACTGACGAGGGACAGGCTAGAGCAATGGGGAGTTGCTATTACTGATAAAAGCTGTGTATTGTGCCAGCAAGCTGAGGAAAGCCATATGCATATGATGTTTAACTGTGACTATAGTAGAGCTTTTGTGCTGGAAGCTAGCAGCTGGTTACATTTGAACATCCCCACATCAATTGACTGCTGGACTCGCAAACTTGTCAGGCTGGAAAGGCAAAGGAACATCATATCGAAGATCCAAATCGCTGGTATGGCTGGGATAGCATATATTCTGTGGAAGGAGCGTAATGCTCGAGTTCATGGAACGGGTTCAAGACCTCCTTGGGAGTTATTTCAGATTTTTAAGAAGAATTTCAAGGAGCAAGTGCGAGGGATGAGATTTGCGAAGATATCATGTAAAGGAATGGAGTTTATACAAGAGTTATATAGCATGTAGAAAGTCTGGTTGTGGGGTGCTAGTTTTGGTGTTCATTAGAATGTAACACAAATTGTATCCCATGTGGTAATGAAAGTTTTCTTACCAAAAAAAAAAAAAAAAAAAAATTTCAGTGGGGTCCGGTGGCCACAGATCGTAAGACGGACCACGCCCTCCAGAGGTGTGCCAATCTCCTGACACGTGGATGTATGTGATTGGTTACAAGAGTCGAATGAGCTCTCTGATTGGTTGAGTCTCCTCGAAACCACGTTGACAGTTCCAAGTAATTGTAGATCTCTTCTTCCACAAACGCTTTTCAGTATGAATAATTCTTGTCTTCAGCTGGGCTGCACAATACTTCGCGGCGCAGAAACAATTCCGTTGTACGACTTCGTTGGTACGGATAGTATTTGTGGTACGTTTCAAGTGAATACGCTGAAGATTTGAGAACTCGAGGTTTTTCGTGTTATATTAAATGACTCATGTAATATAATACTCTAAATTATATATATTTAATGTGATGATTATTAAATATTAAAGATTAGGGTATAAGGTGTAATGACCTTTCAATCTGCTCCTAAACATTACACCCTTTAGAAGAGACATATATGTTGAAAAGACATGCCCTTTTAAATTAAAAGGGCATGGCTTTTCGTGAGCATCTCTTCATTAACTATAAAAGGGACTCTTGTATCTTAGTCTCAATCATCAGAGATATACATAAAATCCAAGGAAGCAGAGAGAAGAATAAGAAGTCATTTTTCAACACCCGTCGAAGATATCAAGATTAAAGCATATGGATTCAGGTTAGTTCTTAGTTGGTTTGCTTGATTAAATCAAATCTGTATTATGGTATTCTGGGGTTTCTAAACATTAAATAATTGTTTGGAAAATAAAAACTCTAACAGTTGGTATCAGAGCCTCCATAATACTTTTGATTTATCATATTTGTGGATTGTTATGATGATTTAACGGCAACAGATTATTTTATTTCCTATTGCTGATATGGATGGCGCTGGATATTGATTTGCATGACATCTGTTGACACATATCCGCTTTCATGTATATTTATATACATATGACAATTTTTTAATGTTTCCGCAACCTTCATTATTTTGTAAATTTCATCATTGTTTGTTATTTGAGGTATGACAATAACGGTAATAATCACCATATGCATGTTTCTCTGTTAAATGACACCACGGCACAATTACATGCGGGGTCTCTGCCGATGATATTGTTTATGTATGCATGTGCATAACATCTCGGCAATGTTTAATGCATTTAGGATTAAACAATTGAAATTATAGTTGTCTGCCAATATGTACATATATATATTTCGGATAAATGCAAGACTAATGTTGCGTTGTCATCATGCTTAGAGTGTGAAGATTCATATGTATATAATCATGGGTTTCCACGTGGATAGATTATTATATATTCACTTATTCATATGTACGTTTAATGCATATCTATTTGGAATATTTAGAAGATTTTAACAGCATGCATATTATCTTAACATGAAAGTGCACGACGAGTATTGTGTTTGCCAAGTTTATTTTTTGTCTGAATGAATATTTTCTTTTTATGAATTAAACTTAGCTAGTTGCCAAAGTGACATAGTTTAAGTTCATTGTTAAAAATCGTTTGTTCACATGATGCTATTAAAGAGTTTGTTCACATGATGCTATTAAAGAAATGAATAAACGAAATCATTAATTGCTAGGAGTTCACCCAAAGGTGGATTAATGCATGAAGTTAATGAAAGTAAAAAGAGATATTAAATTTATGTATGTATATCCAAAGATAACATGCATAGTTATGATTGATTATCTATTTAAGTATTTTACTTAAGCATTATTATTGTTATATTTATTTGTTTAAGTATCGTCCAAAGATGAACTTAAATGCATAATTTTAGTTTGATTATTTGTTTGAATCTATTTAAATTAATATATATGAGCTTATTGTTTTCCGCAGCAACTAATAACGTGTTTGCATTGGGCAATTCCATCGTCAAGTTCAATGGGCTAAACTACCTTGATTGGTCCGAACAGATCAAGTTTCAACTTGGTGCAATGTATTTGGACCTAGCATTAGAGACTGAGCAAAAGCCTGCAGCTATCACAGAGGATAGTACGGAAGCCGAAAAATCATTCTATGATGAATGGGAAAGATCCAATCGGTTAAGCTTAAACTTGATGAAAATGACGATGGCTGAAAATGTCAAGCCATCAATGCCTGTAACGGAAGACGCACGGGAATTTATGATGAAAGTAAAAGAGTATTCACAATCAGACATTACAGACAAGTCTATTGTGGGCACTTTAATGAGTGAGCTGACAACCAAGAAATTTGATTGGTCACAGCCAATTCACGAGCATGTGACAAATATGGCAAATCTGGCGTCAAAGCTAAAGTCGATGAAGATGGATGTGAGCGAAACCTTTTTAGTTCAGTTTATCATAAACTCACTTCCTCTTAAGTTTGGTCAGTTCCAGGTGAACTATAACACCTTGAAAGAAAAATGGAACTTACAAGAAATTAAAGCCATGTTAATTCAAGAGGAGGGAAGGTTAAAGAAAATGAAGGAACACTCTGTCCACCTTACCGTTCACGATGGAGGAAGCACTAGTAAAGCTAAAAGCAAAAGGAAGGGAAAAAACTCATTAAAGAACAAGGAGGGTAAGATCCATAAGGAGCACAAATGCTTCTTTTGCAAGAAACTGGGACATTTGAAAAATGATTGTCTGAAAAGAAAGGCTTGGTTCGAAAGAAAGGTACATACTTTATTTCAGTATGTTTTGAATCAAATCTTGTAGAAGTGCCTCATAACACTTGGTGGTTGGATTCTGGTGCAACTACTCATGTATCACATGTTTTACAGGGATTTCTTTCGATCCAGCCCATAAACGGAAATGAGAAATTCTTATACATGGGAAACAGAATGAAGGCGCGAATAGAAGGAATTGGAACTTATAGATTGATCTTAGATAATGGTTGTAATCTAGATCTAGAAAAGTGTTTGTATGTTCCTGAGTGTTCTAGAAACCTAATTTCTGTTGGAAAGTTAGATTGTTTAGGGTATAATATTAAGATTGAAAATAATTGTTTTTTATTATATAAAGGCATGAAATATTACGGTTGTGGTAATTTGATTGATGGTTTATACCGTTTCAATCTCAATGCTACATTTGCAGAATCCCTGTTTCACGTTGAACACAGTATTGGAAATAAACGTAGTACCCATAATGAATCTTCTGCTTTCCTTTGGCATCAAAGATTAGGTCATATATCCAAAGAAAGAGTGACGAGGTTAATGAAAAGTGAGATATTACCTCAATTGGATTTTAGTGACTGGGATATGTATAGATTGTATTAAAGGGAAACAAACTAAACATATATCAAAATATCCGGCCGTAAGAAGTAGTGAGCAACTTCAATTGATACATACTGATGTTTGTGGTCCATTTGACGCACCATCTTGGGGTGGTGAAAAATATTTCATCACATTTATTGATGATTTCTCACGGTATTGTTACGTGTATATGTTGCATGAAAAATCACAATCAGTTGACATCCTAGAGGTGTTCATTAATGAGGTGGAAAGGCAACTAGATAAAAAGGTTAAAGTTGTGAGATCTGATCAAGGTGGTGAATTTTATGGCAAATTTGACGAAAATGGACAATGTCCAGGTCCATTTGCAAAGTTCCTTGAAAGTCGAGGTATTTGTGCACAATATACAATGCCTGGTACACCACAACAAAATGGTGTGGCTGAAAGACGAAATCGTACTCTTATGGATATGGTTAGGAGTATGCTAAGTAACAGTTCTGTACCTTTGTCATTATGGACATACGCGCTGAAAACCGCTGCATATCTGCTAAACAGAATTCCAAGTAAATCTGTCTCAAGAACTCCTTACGAATTGTGGACAGGAAGAAAGCCTAGTTTAAGGCATCTTCATGTTTGGGGTTGTCCAGCAGAAGTGAGGATATATAATCCGCAGGAAAGAAAGCTCGATGCAAGAACCATTAGTGGTTATTTTATCGGCTATCCTGAAAAGTCGAAAGGATACAAATTTTATTGTCCTAAGCATAGTACGAGGATCGTTGAGTCTGGTAATGCTCGGTTTATTGAGAATGGTCAAGTTAGTGGGAGTGAAGAACCACGAAAAATAGAAATACATGAAATTCAGGATGAAACTCCTACATCAGACATTTCTGCACCTGTTGTTGATCCTATAGCTATATCAAGATTAAATAGCAATTTAAGCCAACATATAGGTATTAAGAATTCAGAACATAATGGTGCCAATAATGAACCGATGGTTGCTGAGAAGATCGTAAACGAACAAGTGATTCCACAAGATATAGCTTTAAGAAAGTCCGAAAGGCAGAAACGATCGGCTATTTCTGACGATTATGTAATTTATTCACTTGAGCATGAATGTGATTTAAGCATCGATAAAGATCCAGTCTCGTTTAAACAAGCCATGGAATGCAGTAATTCTGAAATTGGCTCAATGCTATGAAAGAAGAGTTGAAATCAATGGACGATAACAAAGTCTGGGAATTAGTTGAGTTGCCCAAAGGATCCAAAAGAGTCGGTTGTAAATGGGTCTATAAGACCAAACGAGACTCAAAAGGCAATATTGAAAGATATAAAGCCCGGCTCGTCGCCAAAGGTTACACTCAAAAAGATGGCATTGACTACAAGGAAACATTTTCTCCTGTTTCGAAAAAGGATTCTTTAAGAATAATTTTGGCTTTGGTAGCTCATTATGATTTGGAGCTTCACCAAATGGATGTGAAAACTGCCTTTTTGAATGGTGACTTAGAAGAGGACGTTTATATGGACCAACCTGAAGGATTCTTGACTACAGAAAATTCAAATTTAGTGTGTAAATTAAAGAAGTCGATATATGGACTAAAACAAGCTTCCCGACAATGGTATATTAAGTTCAATAATATCATTACGTCATATGGTTTTATAGAAAACACCGTAGATAGGTGCATCTATATGAAGATCAGTGGGAGTAAGTTTATTATATTAGTCTTATATGTTGATGATATTCTCCTTGCTACAAATAATGTTGCCATGTTATATGATGTGAAGAAGTTTCTCTTTCAAAACTTCGAAATGAAAGATATGGGCGAAGCATCCTATGTGATAGGAATTGAAATATTCCGTGATAGATCACAAGGATTGTTAGGATTATCCCAAAAAGCCTATATTAATAAAATATTAGAGAGATTTCATATGGATAAATGTTCATCAAGTATAGTTCCAATTCAGAAGGGGGATAAGTTCAGTACAATGCAATGTCCGAAAAATGAATTGGAACGAAAATCAATGGAATCTATTCCCTACGCGTCTGTTGTTGGAAGCGTGATGTACGCCCAAACTTGTACACGACCGGACATAAGTTTTGCCGTTGGGATGCTGGGTCGATATCAGAGTAATCCCGGAATAGATCATTGGAAAGCTGCGAAGAAAGTGCTTAGATACCTACAAGGTACCAAAAACTACATACTCACATACAGAAGGTCAAATCACCTTGAGTTACAAGGTTATTCAGATTCAGACTATGCGCGGTGCGTAGATACGAGGAAATCTACATTTGGTTATGTGTTTCTAATGGCGGGAGGAGCAGTTTCATGGAAAAGCGGAAAACAATCTATAATTGCTACTTCCACTATGGAGGCTGAATTTGTGGCATGCTTTGAGGCCACTATTCATGCACTATGGTTGCGGAATTTCGTACAAGGACTTGCTATAATTGATAATGTAGATCGACCCCTACGGATTTATTGTGATAATTCTGCTGCTGTATTCTTCTCCAAGAATGACAAGTACTCGAAGGGAGCGAAGCACATTGAGTTAAAGTACTTAGTTGTCAAAGAAGAAGTTCAAAAACAAAAAGTATCGATTGAGCATATTAGTACAAATTTGATGATAGCGGATCCACTAACTAAAGGATTACCACCCAAGACGTTTATTGGCCATGTTGAACGGATGGGTATCACGGACAAGTCCCTGATAGAATAACATCATGATGTATATAGTTATTTTGTGCTCATATTATTGTTATGACTCTTGTGAATTCAATTAAAAGTTTTGTTTTGAATATATTGTATATATTTATTCACATTATGGAATATACATGTATAACTTTTTTTTTTATTAGTGAATAATATTAAAGTTAAAAGTTAAAAGTATTCCTCAATTATAGTTCTCATGGATTGAGTTAATTGTAATACATAGAAGGAATCATGTGACTTAATAACATGTGACCGCTATGATTCGATTATTTCAATTTATTTATGAATGATTGATGGATTCATATAGTGTACACTTATATTTTGTTGAATCATCAATTGATTACACGAGTCAAGTGGGAGATTGTTATATTAAATGACTCATGTAATATAATACTCTAAATTATATATATTTAATGTGATGATTATTAAATATTAAAGATTAGGGTATAAGGTGTAATGACCTTTCAATCTGCTCCTAAACATTACACCCTTTAGAAGAGACATATATGTTGAAAAGACATGCCCTTTTAAATTAAAAGGGCATGGCTTTTCGTGAGCATCTCTTCATTAACTATAAAAGGGACTCTTGTATCTTAGTCTCAATCATCAGAGATATACATAAAATCCAAGGAAGCAGAGAGAAGAATAAGAAGTCATTTTTCAACACCCGTCGAAGATATCAAGATTAAAGCATATGGATTCAGGTTAGTTCTTAGTTGGTTTGCTTGATTAAATCAAATCTGTATTATGGTATTCTGGGGTTTCTAAACATTAAATAATTGTTTGGAAAATAAAAACTCTAACATTTCGAGCCGTAATCTTTGATCTTTTGTGTCCGAGGGAATGGCGCATCGAAGATCAAAAGTACTGCTGTTTCTGTGCTTCGCGTCCTACTATATTCTCGCCTTCGCCGCGTAAGGATTAGGTTTTGGTGTAGTTCGTCAACGGTTTTGTGGAATTTTAGATGTGATAATGTTATCATCGTGCTTATCTTGATTGCCGATTTGAGCAGGAAAAATTATTATGACATTCTTCAAGTGTCTAAAGGCGCTTCGGATGAACAAATAAAGCGTGCCTATCGTAAGCTTGCGTTGAAGTATCACCCCGACAAGAATCAAGGAAATGAAGAGGCGAACAAGAGATTTGCAGAAATCAATAATGGTATTTTATTCTTCTGTTTATGAGTTGCTCATTTTGATTACTTACTCTACGGATTTTGAAAATCTGGACCTGGATTTTTCGTTTTATACTGACTGATTAATTTCTTGTCACAGCTTATGAAGTGTTGTCTGATAGTGAAAAGAGAAGTATTTATGATAGATATGGTGAGGAAGGCCTTAAGCAGCACGCTGCTACTGGTGGTAGAGGTGGAGGAGGAATGAACATCAACGACATTTTTAGTTCGTAAATTTCGATCTCACATCTAAGCTAATTTTATTCGAATTGATGCATCTTCTTGATCTTACTGCATATTTGTTCAGCCCTAATATTGCTACATGCAATTAGTAATGCTTTTTGTAGTCACGAACAAATTTTCTCCCTTGTTTGGGTCTTCGTTTGTCAGTGACTCTTAAACCCCCAGAAAAAATTAGGACCGGTAGTGTGGGAAAGACTATGTTTGGCGAAAAACATGTGATCTATCAAACACGGCAATTAGAACTTATGATAAACATTGCTATCTAACTTTGACAATGTAATTAAATTAATTGGATGGCTCTCCTAATCTCACTCAATATGTTATGGATGCTCGATCAAAATCAGAAGAATTTATTGGCTTTCTTCTTAAGTTTCGTATTTTATCTGTTAGTTTGAAATATTCTGCGATATTTGTTAGAAATACCATATGCAAGTATTAACGGATGCATTTGTATTGTAACCACTTATACTGATTGAACATTTGGGGCTTGGGCATTCTCTGTCTTCTTGTGTCTTTATTATGATTCCCTTTATGATTAAATTGTCAATGGAACTAATTATGACTGCACTGTGACAATGTGAATGAATATATTGGAACTTGAGAACCCTATGGTAGCAATAGAATATAGTGTTTATTTTGTCGCATTATTCCACAGAGCAGCTATAAACTCGCCACAGAATCTATGCCTCTTATTGTCGTTCAGTTGAAGTATTTTCTCAAACCTATGATACATAGTGGCCAATTCTTATTTTTTTTCAACAATAAATAATTTTATGAACAGATTTTTTGGTGGAGGACCAATGGAAGAGGAAGAGAGGGTTGTTAAAGGTGATGACGTGGTCATTGAATTGGATGCGTCACTTGAAGATTTGTATATGGGAGGTAGTTTGAAGGTATTATCCTGAAAAAAAGGAACACCAATTTTAAACAGACGCTTTCATTAGTATCCATTTCCTAATCAATAATGTTAGTAATATAACGTCTTGTATCGTTTCAGCACTAACATATATGTAGAGTACTTCTTCGGTGCCCACACTTATTTACATGTCTTTTATCAGCATATACTATAGCTTGTTGGGAGTGTTCGTCGATATAAGTGCCAAAATGGAATTTTTTTTTCTAGAAATGTATTTCCGTTCTTGCATTTCTCTAACTGTAAAAGATGGTCGTGTGGAACTGCAACAGATTGATTTTCATGATTTGTTAAGACAGCGTCAACCTAAATTTGTGTCACTTTTTATGTATTTTTACTATGTCAGTGTTGGGATTTTTCAGGTTTGGAGGGTTAAAAATGTATTGAAACCGGCTCCAGGAAAGAGACGTTGCAACTGTAGAAATGAGGTTTATCACAAGCAAATTGGTCCAGGAATGTTTCAGCAGATGACCGAGCAGGTTTTGTGTTTCTTAAGAAGAATTATTTTATCTTCAATTCATTCCGCACTATAATTTGAAGGAGCATCTGTGGAACCGTACAAGATTAGACAATCACCTATATGTATACACCTATGTGTATGTGAAGATGATTATATGAATTTGCATACTCGTGCATTAATTTGTGGATTTGCTGCTTGTTCAGTAAAGGCATATCTAATCAGGGTGCAAATAACATTTGTGCATCACTTGGCATGCTCCAATGCATGACTTGTGTGTACCAGTGTCGTACTAATAGTGCAGTAGAGCTCCAAATATAATTCTCTGGTTTTTTTTTTCTCACGGTACCAGTTTTTTTTATTGTTAGTTATATTTTTATGAAAATTATGCCTATTTAGTATTGTGGAAAATACATTTTCGTCTAGGAGATTTTAAACAGATTTAGAATATAATATGAATTATCTTAAATTAACAAAGATTTTTATTTTGTTATTTCCATTTCGAACCTTCGAAGCCAAATTCTCCACCACACTTAATTGATCGTCAATTTTGGCAACTTCAATGCAATGTGTCTCCATTTCTGCGAGTGAGCATTACTTGTGTAGAGAAGAAGCTTTATGCTCTTTGGTTATCCAGGTATGTGAGCAGTGCCCAAACGTGAAGTATGAAAGGGAAGGTGATTTTATCACTGTGGATATTGAGAAAGGGATGCAAGATGGGCAAGTAAGATTCCATCCCATTTTTTCCTGTTCATAATTGTACTCTTGTTGCCACATCCTTTTTCGTATTCTCTTTACATTTCCACGATCGTATATGTTACTGAGGGTGTATTTGGTTTAAAGATTTTAATGAGGAATGGAAAAGAAATGAAGAAAGAAAACTTATTTTTTTTGTCTGGTTGATTAGAGAAATAGGCGAGGAAAAGAAAACTAAACTTAAGTTAATTTTAAAGCAAAAATGGTGAGGAAAATGAAGGAAAAAGCTAGTAGAAATTGTTCTCTCTAGTTTTCTTTTCCTCACCATTTTCGTCAATCCAAGTACAGCCCAACAATTTCCTGCTCTAGAAGGAAACAAACTGACCATTGCTTTGTCACTCGCTTGGACAGGAGGTGGTATTCTATGAAGATGGCGAGCCCATAGTTGATGGGGAACCTGGAGATCTTAGGGTTTGATCTTTATCATTGGTTCTTTTCTTAACAGATAGTTAGTTATTGGAAATGCAGTTATAACACCGCCCACATTCCTTTTAATGTTTTTAGTCATAATCCAAACAGTCTTCGTTCTGTGCAGTTTCGCATACGTACGGGCCCACATGATCTCTTCGTGAGGGAAGGCAACGATCTACGCACCACAGTCACCATCACATTGGTAATCTCTTGTCATCTGTCTGGCTCAGTGTTTTTCTCCTGTGTACTGAATACCACCTCTTTTTTCTCATTATAATATCTCAGCTTCAAGCTCTCGTTGGCTTCGAGAAGACCATCAAGCACCTTGACGAACATTTGGTGGACATAGGCTCTCAGGTTAGCTAGATAATATGTTAGAATGTTTGTTTGTTTTTTTTATTACTATTCATAGTAATAAATATTCGTTTGTTCGTCTGAGAAAAGGGTATCACAAAGCCGAAAGAAGTGAGGAAGTTCAAAGGAGAAGGTATGCCGTTGCACATGAGCAACAAGAAAGGTGACCTTTACGTAACCTTTGAAGTCGTTTTCCCCGCTTCGATAACGGAGGATCAGAAGACCAAAATCAAGCAAGTTTTCGGCCAGTAAGACATACAAATCACACTCTAATTCGTCATTTTATTTTATGTTATTTTTCATTTCCTTGGTAATAACTAGCAATTTAATAGAAAGGCAAAATCATGTATGTATTTATGTGATGTTGGCCATAAAATTACCCGCCTCGTCCTAACTGTACGTAGGTATTTTTTTGGACATCTTTACTCAGCTGAAGATATTGAAATGTTGTTGAACATCATAAGATATGTTTGTCATGTGCTTAATGTTTCCAGAGTATTAATTTTAAGGGTCGAGTAGAAGTCATCATAGGTAGGGGAAATCTTTTTCCATATTAAATGATTCAAAACCAAACCTAGCGAAGCCTATGTTTTGATAAGGACCGATGTGGCCTAGCTAGACAAGTAATTGGAGTCCTTAGCGAAGTTAGGAGTACTCTATGAATAAATTATATACTTTTCTAGGTTCCTTGCACATAGATTACAAAATGTATGAGGTATAGAAAAAGGAAAAGCGAACGAGCTCTAAATAAATAAACCCAAATAAACTTCTGATAAAATAGAGTTGGAAACTGTAATATGGAGCTCATTATTATTGTGTATAATTAAATTATTATACAAAAAGACAATTACACAATCCAATTCGCCACGTTGTATTTGATTGGGAGTA
This sequence comes from Craterostigma plantagineum, assembly GCA_027422505.1. Taxonomy (NCBI): domain Eukaryota; kingdom Viridiplantae; phylum Streptophyta; class Magnoliopsida; order Lamiales; family Linderniaceae; genus Craterostigma; species Craterostigma plantagineum. The sequence continues at coordinate 28,937,612 of JAPQWV010000001.1, forward strand.
TGGGGAACTAACTTTTTTAAGAAATAATAACACGTCATGTGACAAAGTTGATCCTCAGCTAGGCTGGGTTTTGGGCCCCACTCTTCACTGGCTCAACACGCGCTTCTTTTTCGGAAATTAACCCTAAAATAAATAAAAACTAACGTAAAACTAGGGTTGCAAACGAACCGAATCGAATCGAATATCATAATATTCAATTTGTATTCGTTAATTTTCTAAAGTATTCGTATTCGATTCGATTCGTATTCGAATACTAAAAATCGATTCGATTCGATTCGTTAACGATATACGAATAGATTCGCGAATATTCGAATATTCGAATATTCGAAAGAAAATTTCAGTTTTTCCCCCACAAAACCTGTTAGAATTACAAAATAGTTCCGAAAAATTACAAAATCTGATAAACTACTCCACGTTCAATTTGTGTAGAAAAACTAACGAGGGAACTACTTAATACACAATGTTTCTTTCTTAGCTTGCTTTCGATCATCACGCTTGTAATACTACATCAACTTGTTCTTCTTCCACCTGTAGACAATAAGAAGGTAATTCACTGTCATAATCATGAAAACACAATAAAAAAATAAGAAGAAAGAACTTACATATGTCACAATGGGTTTATTGATTCCATGAAGTTGTCGAACCCAATCTGCTCCACATATCAAGACTTGTACCATATCGGATGATAACCTAGAACGGTAAGGATCTAAAACACGTGTCCCAGCACTAAATGTAGCCTCTGATGCCACTGTGCTAACAGGAATAGCTAAAACATCACGAGCCAATTTCGACAATACTTTAAATTTCAATTCTTGAGATTTCCACCATGTCAATGCATCGAAGTCAGTTGTATCCCCATCTTTGCCCCTAAATACCCCTTCCTCTAAGTAAATATCTAGCTCCGACCTACTAGGGCCATCAACTTCGACAGTGCTCAAATACTCGTCAAACATAGATAAACCGGAAGGTATTAGCTTTCCTTTAGATGTGGAGCTCGCACTAGAAGCAGAAGAACTCGTATCGGGCATACTTTGACCAGATTTCAGATTATCATATTCGACATATTCAAAGAATAGATAATACAATGCATCTCGAACCTTCGAAATATTTGCACGTGCATCCACATCAGTATATATTTTGTTGAAAGCAAATTCAACTAACCTCATCTTAAATCTCGGATCAAGTATAGCTCCAATCGCCATCAGAAGGTTACAGCTGCCCCAATATTTGTCAAACTTCTGTCTCATCTTTCGAGTCATTTGTCTAATGAACTCATCATGATGGTTTTCTTTCTCGTTTAACACATGCTTGACTCTCCAAATAACAGCAAGAAACACATTAGAGGTAGGATAAGTGGTGCCCGATATCACATGAGTAGCTTCATAAAATACTCCAAGAATGTCAACGACATCCTTAACTTTATCCCAATCTTCTGAACTTGGACAAGAAATGTATGAAGGTTCTCTTTGTGCAAAGATAGGAAATGCATCCTTAACTTTGATGGCTTCAACCAACATTTCATAAGTCGAATTCCAACGAGTAGGACAATCAATGATTAACCTTTTCACCGGAATTCCCAAATGATGTACAATATCAGAAAACTTCATCAATCTAGACTCTGACTGATTAATGAACCGTACACTATCTTTAACATCTTCGATAATGTGCTTAATCTCAGAAAGACCATCTTGAACGATAAGATTTAAAATATGAGCGGTACACCTAACATGGAACAACTTACCATCCAATGGCAGCTTACGACTCTTGGAGAAAGTTTCTTTGGCAATTCGAATTGCGGAATCATTGTTTGAAGCATTGTCAACTGAAATGGTAAATACTTTTTGTTCTATTCCCCAATCTTTCGTACATTTCATAAGCCCATCAAAGATATCAACACCTATTAAATATCAATGATTCAATTTAGATCAATAATGATATAAGTAGTTGTTAATAATAATTGTAATAGAAGAACATTACCAGCATGTGGCGGTGGGAGAGGCATAAAGCTAAGAATCCTCTTTTGTAGTTGCCACTGCGAGTCGACAAAGTGGCCGGTGACGCACATGTAAGAAATTTTTTGCACCTTGGACTTCCAAATGTCGGTTGTCAATGAAATCTTATTGATGCTCTTCAACATCAATTGTAACTTCTTCCTCTCTAACTCATAGACACTAATGACATCATTCTTCACCATGGCTCGAGAAATCTTCTCAAATTGTGGTAGATTAACTTTGAACATAAACGAAAAGCCTAGCTTTCCACGACGTTGAATGGTTGCTCGTGCATTAGTATCCAATGTGCAATAGCTTCTCTTTGCTTCATATGATCATATCTCCCGTTAGATAAAGTACTCAACTCAAATTTGGATTTTACCGGTTGTAGTTGCAAAGTTGTTTGCTGCTTCATATGAACTTTCTTTTGAAGGCACCTCTTCAAGTGATTCCAAAGATGACTTGTTGTACCAGTAGGTGGCTTAGAGAGGAGGGACTTGCAATGTTTGCATTTATAATTACCAGCTCCATCTTTTGAAGTAACTTCAATGAAATCATCATACGCATGCGATGTTTTCTTTCGCTTTCGCTTTTGAAGATTGCTTGCATCACCATCATCTTTTGCATCACCATTGTCTTTACCCGTCTCATCTTCAGCGTCTACGTCTTTGATTTCGTGATCATCTCCATATTCGATGCTACCACCTCCAACAATTGTCTCTAGTCCCGGACTCAATACCTTAAACAAGTTTAAAATAAAATATATTCGAATTTTTTATAATATATAATCTGTTTTTGCACATACAATGTCGAATATATATACCTCATGGATTTCTTCTCTTTGCACAATATCATCTCCTTGGGCAATTTGTTCCGTTGTATTTGAGGATTCCATAGATTTCACACTTCAAAGCCTTCACTAAAGCAAAAAGACCTTCAAATCCACAAGCGTAGCTAACAGTTTATAGATTCTCATGTAATTTAACAAATAGATCCGCCATAAGATTTAACACACGTCATATAAACCTTCAGTATTTCGTGATACCTTTACCTTCTCTAAAACACACAACAATGGCTCATTACAGATCTCAATTTCGCACTAAACAAAAGGGTAAATACCTTCACTGTCGAGAGAGTCGTGATATGGTGGTGGTGGTGGGCCACAGGTGGATGTCGATAGCGACAAAGACGACAGACGGCGAGAGAAATGCTAGGTGGTGGCGACTTGTGAGATGGCGACTTGTGATATATGGAATGGAGATTTGTGAGATGGCGACTTGTGAGATGGTGATGGCTACTTGTGAGAGATGGAAATTGGAATGGAGCCGTCACTTTGAAAGTTGAAACAAGGGTTTGTTTTATTGATTTCTTTTCTTTTAGTGGGCTACACAAATATATAATTTGGATCTAATCTTTTATATGGGCCATAATACTTTATTTGGGCTTACAAGTACACATATATATATTATATTATTTAAATATATATTACATTAAACGAATCGAATATTCGTTAATTTTTCGAATCGAATACAGACATATTCTTATTCGTATTCAAAATTAATCGAATCAGAAAAAGTATTTGTATTCGTATTCGTATTCGTTTATTTCGAATTCGAATCTTAAGTTTCGAATCGAATCTCGAACCGAACCAAAAATATTCGGTTCATTTGCAACCCTACGTAAAACAATTAGTTTTCGTTTATCGGTTGATTACTTTATGTACGAAACTGGGAATTTTCTTTAATTTGTGCCTAACGATATACCAAACTAGAGGCATAAAATGAGCTGTACATCCGTGAGGCGAAAAATATTAATTATCACTTGATATATATTGGTTATCATGTTGGAGGATAAGAAAAAAGAAAATTCATCTATATGGATAAATAAATTTGATATAAAAGAAAGAAAGAAAAGCGAAAATACGCACGTCATAGTAATACGCCTAGCTGTAAGCCGTACATGAAATACTTAACCTCAAAGTATTTTTTCGCCGCTACTGTCGTTTGGCTTTGGGTGACTTTCTTTTACAATTTTCCAGATATTTTTTCTTTTTCTTTCTCGTTCTTTTTATTTATATTTTTCCTCGGGAAGGAAAAAAAAAAGGAAGTTTCTTTTTGCACGTTAGCCTTGTAGTCGGGGAATGAAAAGTTTTGGTCACCTATATTTTCTTGCGGCTTTTTAATTAAAATAAGGCAATTTTAATCCAAATTTGATAAAATGGGGTTATTTCGTCCGAATTAATAAAATAGGACAAAACGCACCCATTAGATGCGACGTCGCGGCTAACTTGGCACGAACTAAAGGGATTTTTTTTTCATTTTACATGCATCGCCCCCATTAGGGGCGATGATCACCTTTTTTTTTTTAGTTTTTTAGTTTATTTTATATTTATTATTTATAAAATCCACCAAATAATAAAATCACCATTATTTCATGCGATTTACATAAATAAAATCAACAAATGCATCTGATTTATTGTTTGTTTCGCGACGATTAAAATGATATGCATATCTTATATTTTCGAATATCGGATTATTTAATTGACTTAATCCAATTTAAGTATTTTTTAATTATAAAAAATAAAAAAAAAATTGATTATCGAAAAAATAAAAGATATGCATATCATTTTAATCGTCGCGAAACATACAATAAATTAGATGCGTTTGTTGATTTTATTCATATAAATCGCATGAAATAATGATGATTTTATGATTTTGGGGATTTTATAAATAATAAACATAAAATAAATTAAAAAATTAAAAAAAAAAAAAAAGAAAAAGGTATCATCGCCCCTAATGGGGGCGACGCTTGTAAAATGAAATAAGAAAAGGTCTTTAGTTCGTGCCACGTCATCGTCGCGGCTAATAGCCACGTCGTCGCATCTAATGGATGCGTTTTGCCCTATTTTATTAATTTCGGACGAAATAATCCCATTTTATTAAATTTCGATTTAAATTGCATTATTTTATTTAAAAAGCCTTTTCTTGCCGTCATTAAATAATTCATTTAACAATATCAATAATAATAACAATAATCCTTCCTCAGGATTTTATTATAAAAAGCGAAGCTCAAGTCAAAATAAAAACCTCATTTTTTTCCTCCATCTCTCTCTCTCTCAACGACCAACGTCACAAAGGGAAGATTAACGTTCATTCAATAGCCTTCTCAAACATTGTAGGAGAAGTTGTCAAAAAGTTCAAAGATTTTGCCTTTATTTTAAAATCAAAGCTATCAATTTATTAGCATCTACAACCTACCTATATATCGAAATTCATCCAATTACACATATTTGGGTCGCATTTGAAGGACTCGAAAATTACCGATTCTTCGATTTCCATCGCGTTTTTTGGTAGAAGAAATGGATTCCTTGTGCCTGAAAGCAGGTATCCACAGCATGGTAGCCCCGCCGATCTCCGCGGCATCCAGCGGCGATCTCCGCCCTTCAATATCGGCGGCGCAGCCGAGGCATTCGCCGTGGGGTTTCACTTTCCGGCATCCCCTCAGATCCTTATGGCCGGGGGTCAAGAGCAGGTGCGAACCTGAGATCTCTACACACGACGCCGTTTTGTTGGAGGATAAGGACGATGACGGCGGCGCGTGCGATTATGATGACGACGACGACGACGAAACAAGGAATGAGAACTGGGTTTTCAAGATCCTCCACGTGAGGTCTCTGTGGAGAGACGAAGGTGGAAACAGCGGCGGATCTGTGGAAGAAGACGAAGAAGAAGAAGAAGCTGAGGAGGTCAAGGGCTGCGGCGGCGAGGACGGTGAGTGCGACGCCTGGGCCGCCGGCGACGGTGGAGAAGAAGAGATGGAATTTGATAAAGAATCTTTTTCCAAGCTATTAAGAAAGGTGTCATTAGCTGAAGCTCGTCTCTATGCTAAGATGTGTTCCTTGGGAGCCTTGGCTTATTCAATCCCTGAAATCAAGGTATGATTCTTCCTTATTAATCTTCTTCTTTCTTTTCTGGATCTGAGTAGCTAGCTACATGTTATGTTATTACAGCCTCGAAATCTTCTTCGAAATCAAGGCCTTCAATTCGTCACCTCATCGATTGAGAAAAGGGAACAACAAGCTTCCAAAGCCGAGAAAGAGAAGGAACAAGCCAATTCATCAGTCGAAGCTGATGAGTTCAGAGGCAATGAAACAAAGCTCGATGAAGAGATTATTGAGGAGAAGAAGAAAACTGATGCAGCAAATCGCATAAACGCTTCTTCTGCTTACCATATTGCCGCTTCAGCTGCTTCCTATCTCCATTCTCACACGAAAAGCATCCTTCGTTTTAGATCATCGTCAAAGTCTGAGCCCAACGACAGTTCTTCATCAGACATCAATGGAGAAAATGTGGGAAGTGTTGATGACATGGCATCGTTGATGGCAACGACAGACTCTGTAACGGCAGTTGTTGCTGCCAAGGAGGAAGTAAAGCAAGCCGTCGCCGATGATCTGAAATCGACCCATTCTTCTCCTTGCGAATGGTTTGTTTGCGATGATGATCAGAATTCGACGAGATTCTTTGTCATACAGGTAATTAAATCATAACATATCGATTCATTTCGTTTGATTTTCTAATTCTGGGATCTTTTTTTTAATGTGTTTTATTACAGGGTTCTGAATCATTAGCTTCATGGCAAGCCAATCTCCTCTTCGAGCCCGTTCAGTTCGAGGTAATCGTTTTTTTCGATACAACTCTTTCGGGACTTCAATATAACCCTTTCAAGATTGCAAATTTACATGGTGGTATTGTTGGTGATCTTCTATGAATTGTTGAATAAATTAGTTTTTGCATACTTATTCTCTTTAGGGAATGGATTTTCTTGTGCACCGAGGCATATACGAAGCAGCAAAGGGCATATACGAGCAGATGCTGCCCGAAATCAAAGCCCACCTCAAATCGCACGGCGAAAGAGCCACGTTTAGGTTCACCGGGCACTCACTCGGGGGAAGCCTATCGTTGCTCGTAAACCTCATGCTTCTGATACGAGGCGATGCCCCTCGTTCTTCCCTGCTCCCCGTCGTAACGTTCGGTGCACCCTCGATCATGTGCGGAGGGGACAAACTTTTGCGAAAACTGAGGTTGCCCCAAAGCCATATAAGATCGATCGCCATGCACAGAGACATTGTCCCGAGGGCCTTCTCTTGTCACTACCCGAACCACGTCGCCAAGTTTCTCAAGGCCGTAAATGGCAATTTTCGAAATCATCCATGCCTTAACCGACAGGTACCAAATTTCCCGCCACCCCCCCCCCCCCCCCACAAAAAAAATAAAAAAAAAATCAAGAATCCCGTTTGCTTAAAGCTGATTTCTTTTTTCGTTTCGTTCGACAGAAATTGCTGTACGCTCCAATGGGGGAATTCTTGATTCTCCAGCCAGACGAAAAGTTCTCCCCGAGCCACGAACTCCTGCCCCCGGGCAGCGGCCTATACGTACTGACCTGCCCGGGATTAGACGCAACTGAAGCAGAGAAGCAGTTAAGGGCAGCGCATGTTATGTTCATGAACTCGCCTCACCCTCTCGAGATTTTAAGCGATCGTTCTGCTTATGGTTACGGTGGGACTATACAAAGAGACCATGACATGGATTCTTACCTAAAATCTGTGAGGAATGTAATTCGTCAAGAGCTTAATAGGATAAGGAGAGCGAGGAGAGAGCACCGCAGAAGGGTTCGGTGGCCGATGGTCGAGGGGTTGGGCGGCGTTGTAGTAGACATGCCGGGTGGTTCGGGCAGCCCGAGGGTGGGTCACGGTCAGTTTAATTTCTCGGGCGTGGTTAGGATGGGCAGGGAATCTTTCAAACAGTTTGGTGTTTTAGTTGCTTCTCAGCACATGCGTTTGCTTGTTGTGCTATTGCTCCCTGTTAGGTTATTGCTTGGACTGGGATCTTATGGGTTGACCAACATGCGTTGACCAAGAATTAGATTGTTTATTTCTTTTTCTTCTCTATATTTTGGGATCATATTGTATTGTAGTATGTTATGTAATACGATTCTTTATTCATGTTATCCCGTGGAATGGAACACATATATTACGATGAAGGATATGTGGGTTATGATTTGTTTGCCTTGATTTAGCTTGTGCAAGAATAATAACCATGGTTAGGGGAGTAACTAACCTATAATTGTGGAAGGGGAGAAATATCTGATTATGGGCAAAAATCTACTAAATGCAGACAAATCTTCTTGCTCTACATGATTGATTTTATGCCGACAGCAAAAGGATTGAAAGCGAGTTATTGCGTGACTGTAATTAAAAACATGATGCGTGTGATAAAACTCATTATTATTACTAATCAGCGAAAAACAACAAAATTGTATGCCAAACATGGCTGAATATCGACCATATGTTGTTCAGTCTTTGTACGTTCCATTCTGATCAACTTGATGGTGCTCTTTTTTTGGTATTTCCATTTTCCAAAGCGGACATTTGTAGAATCTTGATTCACTAAAACAAATATTTATCCTTTTTTTTTGCATTTTACAATTACGTTTTACCTCATACCATTGTGAGTGTAACGCGTGTATTCATAAACTCTTACCAAGTCCTGGATTTTCCTTTACATTTTGATGATTTGAATTTGAACTTTCCCAAAAGTTGAGTCAACTTAAAATGCTAGTTGCTTCTCGAATACAGAAATACATACATAAGTGGCAATTTAGAAATAATCAAATTCATTTCCTAATGTTTGGAAAAAAAAAAAAAATTCATTTCCTAATGATTTCCATAAACCCAAGTAGAAACTTAACAACGAACTTTTATCCAATTTTCTTGGGACCATTTATCGAATGCTCAAGTTGAGAGATCTTCCTCAGAACATTCACACGCAATTAGGAAAAGTTTTTATTGCTTGTAAAGGCGATTGGTGACAAAAATGGGGTCCCACATTCCAACTTGGCCCAATACGTAATATCTAATCATCCAACGTAGATCCAAACAGTTTACGTGGATATATATCACACTGACCAAATAAAGATAGAATCAAACAATGAGCACTTGTCGTTTATGAAGAACAAGTTCCAGGTAAGTCTTTCCAACTCCCATGTTCTATAAAGACAATCCAGCGTTCAAGAATCAACACGTAATAACAGTATGCAAATGCTGACATTTTGATTCAATAATGATCAACTATACACGGTCTTATTACCTTGTCAAGATTGACGAATGAATACACGACGTTGGACTTCTGCCCATTAAGCAACATAATGGGCTATCTTTTGAACCAACAGAAAATTTGGCGTCAAGAAACATACCAAACATGGTGTTGGAGATTAGCATTGATTTGAAGGCCGGATATTCTCTAGAATCGCGTTTGGAGTTCACTTTCCAAAGACAATATTTCGTCCCGCCTCCCGGGATAAGACTAGAGAAAACTTTATTATATCGCTCGTAAATTCAATGTATTGTGTCGAGTGTCTCTGCGTTTATTTATAACCCTAGTTTCGACCGGTTATGTCTGTTCATAATAGACATAATCCTTTCAAGGATGGTGTCTGTTTGAGAACAGATACTTCCTTTGATATTTTCGTTTACGCATGAGTATTGTTGTTGTGTTGTTTGTCCTAAAGGGATTGCACTAAAATGGTGGACGATTGTTATATATTTTAGTGTAATTGGGACGTAAAATGTATCCGGGTTAGGAGGTGCGGAGTGCACGCTCGGAGAACGTTTTATGTCAGAACCCAAAGCGAAGCAGGGGTCAAGGGGGCTGCGCCCCCTTGCAGGGTATTAGGGGCAGCGCCCCTAGCGGTTATAAATAAACGCAGAGACACTCGACACAATACATTGAATTTACGAGCGATATAATAAAGTTTTCTCTAGTCTTATCCCGGGACGAAATATTGTCTTTGGAAAGTGAACTCCAAACGCGATTCTAGAGAATATCCGGCCTTCAAATCAACGCTAATCTCCAACACATGGTGCATGAGAACATAAGAGGCAGGCCCGTACCTGAAGAAGTTGGAGCCTGAAGCGAAACTCGAATTCGGGCCGAACCCTTATTAAATATTTTTTTTCAAATGATATACGAAATAACATAAATTTATATCATAAGTGTAATTTAAATAACGAATAAAAAGAAATAGTCCATCTATTTTGAAATCAAGTCATTTTAAACTTTTGTTTTTTTTTAATACAAGTCGTTTTACTTTTTTTCAAGAAAAATAGCTGGAAAATTTTACAACTTTACCCCTTAAATAAAAATAATTAGACAAATAGGATAAAATAGTTAATTAAGTGTATAATAGAGATTTTGTTTTATTTCTTAATATGAATGCAACTACCTTAAACGATTTGTATTTTAAAATCGAAAGAGTACGTTTTATAATTGAATGTTCAATAAATACTTATATAAACAATATTTCTTTGAGAAATTTTAGTTTGGATTGGGTAAATAGGAAGATATTGACGTCTAGTTTTTTAAAAAAAGATAAAAGTAATATTTATTGTTTGAGTAATATTTTAATAAAAGGTAAAATTTTTGCTGGCTTTTGTTAACTTTAAGGCGCATGGATAACTAACAATCTTTTGCACAATTTCTATTTCATTAATTAAATGAGATTATAAACCAACTTACTATAATATATAACATATATACATGTGTATAAAAAATATTGGGCCCCCTTCCAAAGTTGGGCCCGAGGCGACCGCCTCGTTGGCCTCATAGAAGGTACGGGCCTGATAAGAGGTTTATGCTCCAACATGCCCAGTTATAAAAAGGCTAAAGGTATAATAGAACAGCTAAAATAGATCTGTGATGAAATTGTCAAAACATACATAAACATGCTACAATGAATTTGCTTAGGATCTTGACATATGAATAACAACATGCACGTGGCAGTTATTACAACTAGAAATTGAACACCATCGACAATACATGACTTTTTTGCTTTTATTTAGGCTTCGTGTGAATTACATAAGGGATATTTTATCATCAGCACATAACTACAGATCCAATAGAACACGATATGCATTGCACCTAAAGATTGAGTTTACCAGCGAGATACCAAGAGTGAACAGCAAGGCTACCAAATGCGAGGATATTGGCAAGAGAGGACAGCCCGTGAATCATTCCAAATTTCTTGTTCATAGCAGCAAGTTTGGGATTCTTCTTTGCAACCTCTTGGTTTTTAGTCCATCCCACTTCCTCCCCGATATTTGCTTCCCTCTCTATCTTATGCCTTTGTTTCATCATCTGCTCATAATCGACAAGAAGTAAATTAGACACAACATGGTAAAGTAGACTTGCAATCCTATTGATTGATTCAAGCTTATACTTGTTCTTAATATCAGCATTATGTTTCCATTCGGACAAACAAACCATGAAGCAGCAAAAGAAAATTCATGAGACGTTAACCAAGGAACATAACTGCCCCAACGATTTTATCCAAACAACGGTAAACGCTGCATAATCTGTCATCAAGTAAAAAGGGAACTGACAATAATACCTGAACTGTCATGGGAGTGAAGATCACTAGATTGCTGAGATTGAATGTAAATGCCGCAACAAGAAATCCAAGCTGATATTTTTCAGAAGCTTCTGAACTCTTCCATGGATGAATGTAACCAAATGCCCCAGCCGAAACCGCACAACACACCCCTACCATTGAGAAATATGCAGGAAACATCTTGCTCTGCAAATTCCCAAACTGATGCCTCGGCAAATTTCTGTGGAAAGGGAAAGATCGCAATACACATTAAGCTGGCAATGATAAGAATCTAACACCAATTTTCTAGCTTCGCACAATTTTCCCTCAACTCTTTTCGAATTGCTTTCACTCAATATAGCCGCTGTTGTACAATCAAAAAATTCCGAAAACATGCGACGGAAGGCATAATTCCAAAGAAAGGGAAACAAAAACTAAACGAAGAGGGAACAGAAAAATGAAAAGATTGAGAATGGTTACTTAAACATGATGATGCCTCCGATAAACGTAACCCACAAAGCGGCGCCCCAGGCTGTGGAGAAGCACAACAGATGTGCCAACTTCAGTGCCGTGACGACCACCGGCGGTTTCTGACCGTCCGATTTCGATCCAAATGTCTCCGGCGAGAAAACCACTCCGATGGCCAGAAATGCCACAGCCGTCAAGAACCTAGTCATCCAAGCCATCTCTTTTTCTTGTAGATTCCTATAAAGAATTGAAGAGCACGAAAATCTTCTGCAATAGTACAAGTAGAACAATCTGATTAGGTTACTTCCTTCTCTTAGCTTCACTTCACCAACCAATACAGTACAGAAGAACCCATTAAGATAATTAATGCCAAATCAAAGTGTCCCTCTTATGAATTTGTTAAGGCCCAATAATGAATAAGCCCAAATACAAAAATGTAGTGGAATAAATGAAAGCTATGTGATTTATGTAGAGACATAGTAATTAGGATAAGGGTCAATTCGAAATCACGCCCCATTAAAGGTTTGATTTCGAATTCAGGCCCTATTTGAGAATTTTTTAGGTTAAATGATCCATTTTGTGTGGTGTAAAAAAGTGGTATGAAAGATATATGAATCGGTATAGAATGACCGTTTTGTGTTACAAACTTTCAACAAACTGGTATGTCAGAGCAATGAAGTGGTACTGCATAAAATAAATTGGTATCGGATGATCATAAACTGGTACTGGATTATGGTTTTGTGGTACAGAATTTCAACATACTGGTATGTAAGAGCAATGAAGTGGTACTGGCAGAAAATGGGTCCTTAAAACAAAATTTTTTGCCAAGAGGGCCTGAATACTAAATGATAGTTATAGGGGGCTGAATAAATGCCCCTTAGGATAACTCTTTTCTCTTTTTTTCTACTCTTTCTACGCTCAAGATTATAGAACTCAAGTCGCCTTAACAGTTAATTCTCAAGAGAAAAGCGGCTTCACTATCTCTCATGGCAGGCCGTCTTTTGGGTAAGGCAACTAAAGCAACGTTATTAGGCCCAGTTTCTTTAGGGCCCCATAACTTTAATTTAGTAATATAATTACGTAAAAGTATGAATTAGACTGACGTGATAGCCTGCAAACTACGCCAACCATGTTAACCACAATAGGACATTCCATGTGTGACAGGCTCATCCCAATTGTAGCAGGGAGGGTTGAACCTATGACCTATCACTCCGAAGACTTTGAGGCCCCAATATTATAAATACATACTTATTATTTTTATCATTAAATTAGGCTTTTTCAGCTTTCACTTCGCTTTTTGTTTTTTTAATTCGCTCGTACCTTTTAATTTTTCACATTTTCTGTGTCTTCTAATGAGTCGCATAGCCCCTTGTAAATTAGTTATAAAATAATTTGCGCAATAGTAAATTTTTCTTGTAAAACATTTTTTTTTCTGTGTTTTAAAAAGTTTCCTTTAAAAGAAAATTAATTTTTAGATTCACTTTCTACAAACTTCGATATTATACTTACTAATCTTATGAGAAGTTGCGTTGGATTGACAAGTAAAAAAATTTGTTAGTATATAGTATTTAATTTTTTGGCGCCATTGTGTACGGACATGTCTTAAAACTACTATTAAAAAGAGGGCTCAAAAGATAATAATACATATTCTCTCGAATACCTAAACATATGTTACGTACATACCTCCCACCTTTGCCCATCATTTTATTATATAATTAGGAAGCATGCAGCGGAAGTATAGTAAGTATAATATAATCTGCTATGTCAGAAAATACATTGAATTATCCGACGGTGCATCGTGGATCTCTTACCAAAGTTTGAAAAAGCAGCGATCCAACCTAATTAAATAGAGGCATATGCCTCAAGTCTTTCTTTACCAGAGTTATGAAAAGTAGTTTAACTTTACGTCTTACCCATCTAACTTAATCAAATATGTTATTAAAAATATACCAAGCGGCAACTGAAAATTGAATTTGAAAGTAATCGATCTTATTTTTTGGGTAGGGGTGTTCATTGGCCTGTTCGGTTTTCTTATATTTCGGTTCGGTTTTTCGGTTTCCGGTTTTACATATGCTTAATCCGATATCCGAACCATTTTAATTTGGTTCGGTTTGGTTTTCTTATAAGTGATTTCGATTCGTTTTTTCGGTTAAGGATTTTAATATCGATAAAACATATTATGATTGAAAATACATAAAACAATTTATGGTCAATACGTTAAATAAAAAAAACAGCATCAAGTTTACATGTAAAAGAAAACGAACCCCATCCTTTTTAAGAGAAAATGACTTCTGCAAAATATAACGTAAATTTTAATCCTTACATTAAGCAGCGAAGTATGTTAACTAAGAGAAAAATATCATTTGCAGTAGAAGAGATCGAACTCCAATTGATTTTTTTAATATTTTTCTATTTTTAATTTAGTTAGATATTTTTTGGGCTCTAGGTGATTCGGGCCCAATTTAAAAACTTAAAAATAATATCTTCGGCCTACACAGTAAATAATATATATATATTATATAACAGTACGCTTATTTCTGTTATTTTTTCTGAAAACAAAAAAGAAACCGAAAAACCGAATTTTTCAAAACTCTAAAATGAAAGCTACGGAAAAACCGAATTAGCCGAACCAAAAAATCTAAAATTTCGGTTCGGCTGGCTTTTCAGTTTTATCGAAATTTGAACCACCCTTTTTTTGGGTGAGCATTGGCAATATAAAGAAGACTAACATTTAAGACACAATGTGTGCATAAGTATGTTAATTTTGAACATTTTATGCATAAGTATGTTAATTTTGAACATTTTAGATTATTAACTAATTCCGTAAAATAAAGTTTTAATTTAAGAATAAAACTGTAATAAATTAAAATATTAAAGATAAATTATAATTAAATACTTATCAAATTGACATACCAATTTGACAGTTTTAAGCAGACGTCTCCATTGGTTCTTGTGTTGACTGTTGGGTTAGTGTTGGATAATATATTCTTAAAATAATATTATTTGGAAGATTTGTATAGGGTCCTTCTACTCACATCCCCGAGGTTAAAAATGTTATTTGGAACCTCTAACAATTTAATATTTTCCATTTTAATTTTTAAAATCACATAAAACTTATAAAAGTTACTCTCTCTAATTTTTTTCTTCTTGATTCAACACTAATAATTATTAATTAAGTTATTTATAAGACACTGCATTTAATAATATTATATTTCTAAATAACTCCTTTTACATTTATCTAAAAACTATTAATATTTTTAAATAATTAACCTACTTAATGAAATAATCATATAACATAATATATCTTATTAGCTTAAACAATAAATATTGAACAGATTTCTATTTAATTTAATCAAAAACACAATCACACATTTTTTCTTTGAAGAAAAAACTATATATGAATAATATACTAATGATACCGAATAGATATTCTAAATAAAACTAATATGAAAAGAAATTATTATATTTATTTATCTTGTAGGGAATTAAGATATAAACGAGAATTTAGTTTTGTTAAAACCGTTAGGAAAAAAGCTAGTAGATATATGTCAAAAGAATTTAGATTGCATGTTATAAATATGTGAGAGGATATAACTGAAAAAGAACTAGTAAAACTTGAAAAAATACACTGTTTAATACTTAATACGTAATATGGGGTGTATTTAATAAATATGGGGTGTGAATATTACTCTATGTAAGAACATATTGAATATATATTTATGGTCAAATTTCTTCATTAAGATTTTTCCAGAAACCTTCTCAAGGATAATAAATAATTAGTTACATGTTTAATCATTGCAACAGCTATCGAAAATAAATTTCACAAGGCTGGAAATGATGAGCATAATAATTGAGAAGGTGCTTTCCTTTGTATCCAATTTTGCTTTTTATTATTTATCTCCCTTTTCCATTTTGCATGCCTTACCTTACAGGTCACTCACTCTCATTTGCTTTGATCCACGCACGTGAATCTTTATTTATTTTATTAATTTCCCACTTTTGAGATGCATTGCATTGTATTGCATGCAGTGTTCTCAAAGCATGAAATTATGCTTTCTTATCTTACACATGATTGTTTCATTGAGCAAGAATAACTTTTAGAAGAAAAAAGTTCTGTAGTGATAGAAAAATTGCTGAATTGGGATGGAAAGGGCTGATAATTTTTAAACTTAGTAGCATTTGGGTATTACCGCCGAAAATATTTTCATAGGAAAAGACAAGGCAGTATATATCATATATGGTCGGTCATCACTCTGTCTAATGAGGATTATTCCCCGTAAAATATATTGTTGTTGGAGTGGGGAATAATTGTTCTTTTTTTCTCGACCAGGTACAAGTGAAGAATCCCAAGCTTGGAGAATATAAAATTTAAAAAAAGTAATTTTCTTTTTGTTGCCTTTTGTTTTTGGGTAATTGAGAAACGTTGAATTTGGTTTTAGCATATATCGAGAAAGCATGCACAGATTATAGTTTTTTAATCCCCAATGCAATGTCCATACTTTAGGGTGTGATTGGTTTAAGGGTTTTAGTGACTAAAGGAAAATAAATAGAAAAAGAAAAACTAATTTTTTGTTTGGTTGATTACAGGGAGAGGTGAGGAAAAGAAAAGAAAACCAAAAGTTAATCTTAAGGTTGTGTTTCGATCGTGAAAATTAGAGGGAAATTGATTTCCACTAATTTTTTCTTCATTTTCCTCGCAATTTGGTGAGAAAAATGAGTTTCCATATTTTTTGCTTTAAAACTTAACTTTAAAGTTTTCTTTTCTTTATTTTCCTCATCTATTTTTCTAATCAACCAAACACGAAAAATATTTTTTCTTTTATATTTCTTTTCCTTTCCTCAACGTTTGGTCCATAGTAGTAGAGAAAATGAAATATGTTTTGCATATATTGTTGATAAAAGAAATAGATAAGGAAAAGAAAAGAAAAGACAATCTAGTTTAGTTTTGACTCAAAACTAAGGAAAATTGGATTTTCTAACCAAATGGTGAGGAAAACGGAAGAAAAAGAACTTATGAAAATCATTTTCTCTCCTTTTTCACCCTACTTTCCTCAAACCAAACATAGTGCAAATTCCTTGAACTAAACAAAGCAACAACCAAATGAGAAAAATAAGAAAAAAGCTAGTGGAAATAGTTTTCTCTCTAATTTTCTTTTCCTCACATTTTTCCTATATCCAAATACGGAAAGGAATTATGAAACAAAATAAAAGTTACTCGCAAAAGTGCCGACTGAGGCGAGATTAGACGTTGCATGGAATAGGATAACAGAGACTTTGGAGACAGAGCAGAAGCAAAAGCGAAGGCAGAAACCTTTTTTAAGTGTGCAGATTCACTATGCAATAAAAATAAGAATAGTAAATAGGGAAAGAAGGAAGATGATGAAATGGACCACACACACACTGCGTGCTTTTCATGCATTTTTTTCCCTCCCATCCCATCCCATCCCATCCAGCACCTTGTGATAACAATTCTTGGTTTCCATGCAATGTAATGAATGGTCGACAGCAAAATGACCCACAATCAATTTTTACCCCTAAAATCACACACACACACACACAGATAGAATAAGTTCCCAAGGGCGCTTCGAATATTTAATATCTGTACAGTACAGCTTACCAAAATGGGCAAATAGGAAAAAAAATGAAAATATAGTCCAATACAAAATTTGTTCCCAAGGCGAGACTGATTTTACTAGTTCACCCTTAGATTCATTCTCCCACCTTGCATCGCATCGAAATCACTCACATTTCAATAGGTCAACGCTCCGTACTTCACGGTAAGTGGACGATTGAACCTTGCCTGAGAAAGCATGTTATTAACAATCGCAAGATCTCGACAGAAAACTCCTTTAAACGCCGAAGACGCTTGAGTTCTAACCGCAGCCTTTTGCTCCATTTTCTCGACAGAGAGCATGTTATTAATAGCTTGCTTTTGCTGCTGATGAACAATAGCTGCCTTCTTCCTCTGTTTCTCATTAGCCTCCTCGTCCAAAACCGCAGCCATTATATTCGTATACCCCTTCTGTATCAGCCTATACAGCAAAACAGCAGAAATCCTCGCCCTATCCCGCACACAATCCATCTCCTTCCCATCGCCAAACTCGCACCTCTCCACAAAGCTCGAAGACTTATCGGGCTTGTGCTTCAATGCCAGCAGCAAGTGGGCCCTCTCAAGCTCAGCCTTAGAGCAACCCCTTCTCAGTCCAATCAGAGCGTAATAGTCGACGTTCGACGTTTCTCCGCCAGCAAGCCTCTGCTTCAGCTGCTGAATCTTACTCGCCAGAGAACAGAGCTTCCCTGGAATCTCACGGTAATGAACGCTTTGCCTCTTCCACGCAGGGCAGGGCAGCTTTCTGTCCCTAAGCATGGAGTTGTACAGAAGCTTCAGATGCTCCAAGTCGTGGAGGCTGTCGGGCAGGCACCTTATGGCCTCGAAGAGTCCCGCCCTTATTGCAAGTGCTTCGATGCAAGAAGTTTCCAAGGCCAGGGCTTTATTGCAGTCTGCTATTGCCTCTGCTATTCTCCCGCAAGATTCGTAGGCAGAGGCACGGTGAACGTAGCACTCGGCGAGGAAGCCCTGAGGGGCTCCCCTTCGCCCTTCTAAGATTTTGGAGAAGTGCCTTACGGCCTCTGAGGATAGGCCTGCATCGAGGGAGGCCATGGCTGCTGTCTTGCGCCTCATTAGGTGCTTGATGTGGCACAAGAGATGGGATATGGTTTCGTACTCTGTTTTCTTCTGTCGGTTCTGCTGAGGGGGTATGTTGTGGTCTCTTTCTTTGGAAAGTGGGTATTTGATCAGCGGTACGATGTCGTCGGGCAAGGAGATGCTCTCACGGCGTGAGGCGTCGAGGGCTAGCTGTTTCCCTGTTTGGAGGAGGGCCATGGCGTCCTCCATTAGGCCTAAGTGGCAACATGCTTGCCCCAAAACAGAGTACCTGCGCATGATAGGATAGGACTCGAGCCAGTTTATTATGTGAACAAGAAATAGAAAACAAACGTTATTAAATCACTTTTGGGCAAGCATTATTGCAATATGCAAATCAATGACCAAATCGGTGACTGAAAACCGACCAAGATTGGAGTTTTCCTCCACCTGCCTGCCCTATCACTTTAGATTTATTTGTTTTGGTGGAAATTCATTCATTGACTTGACGGCATGCATTAAAGCGCTACTGCTGATCAAGACAAATAGTAGGTCGATGTCTATATGGTTTCTTTAATTATCCAAAGCTGGCATGCCGTGATATGTAAGCCAAATTTAATGATGGTCAACTCTCTTCAACTCAACAAGAACCACAAAATATTAAATACGAATTTCAAAAAGGAAACAGAGGTTGTAGGAAATTACCTCCATTGTCCTTCCTTCTCCACGTTCTTGGACAACCCAGCGACGACCTTCTTTTTCAAATCTGAGACTGAGGAGAAGCATTTGAACGCCGGCTCCGCCGGTAGCTCGCCGTCACCACCGCCAGATGAAGAGGACAGAAGCTTCACTCTCTCCCTGGAGAGTGAGGAGTCGGAGGAAGATCCTGAAGAGGACGAAGTGTAATTGTCTTCGGAAGATTCTGCCGCCGCAGCCACTTTCAAGCTTGGGATATGATCCTTAAGCATGTTCGCCACGTCCTTGTATCGCCGGAGATGCAAAAGGCATCGTGCTTTGAGCTCGAGCGCCGCCTCCATCCGCGGCGCTAAGGCCAGTGCGGTGTCCAAAATCCCCAGCGCCGTCGTCAAATCGCTGTGTTCTCCAGCGGCGATTAACATCTTCGCTTCCCTTACGTACCTCTCCACCATCTTTTGTGGCACGGTATGAAAAAACAAAAAAAATTAACCAGAGGAAAAAAAGCAGCAATCGAATGTTTAACATACATTGATTATTCGAGGCAGTCTATCCAAAAAAGCACCAGGAAATAAATCCACAAACGCAACAAAAGGATATTTTACCTTTCTGTTGGAGAGCCACCAGTGTTTCCTCTCAGTTCCGGCGAGAGATGGGTGGTACGAAGAAGAAACAGCCATGGTTGGGTTGTAAAAATCAACCATCAAAAACTTATCGGCGAAGTTGACCTGATATTATTACTAAGCGAGGGTTGAGAATGCACATGCGAAAAATCACCACGAATTTGTGACTGTGGCGAACTTCGCCTCGCCTGCAACGGCGATGAATGGATGTTCAAATCTCTCTGTGAGAGAGAGAGAGAGAGAGAGAGAGAGAGAGAGAAGTGTGGTGAATGAACGAGAGAGAAGGGCTTTTAAAACGGAGTGACATGCCAGCTTTGATCCATCGCTGGCTGGCATTAGATTCTCTCTTTTTTATTTCTTTTCTCTTTCTCTCTATTTTTTCTTTTTTCCTAGACTTGGATTGCATAGGTGACAAGCTAGCTCTATTGTTGATTGGCCACCACGTTTCCAATCTAATTTATTCATATTGATATACATAATAATTTTCCTTTTTTCCCTTTGAAAATAATGTTTTTCATACACGAAAAAACACATGCAATTACTTACCATTTTTAATAAGGACTCATATAAGTTTCATTATAGATAAAGACCCAATTTAAGTTTCATTAAGAGAGAAGAACTCATGTTTTACCACGGATCTATGAAGTGTTACCGCAGACTCATGAAATGTTACCAGCACATGAAGTGTTATCACAGACCCGTGGAGTGTTACCACAGACCCATGAGTGTTACCACATACCCGTGAAATGTTTTCACAGTCCCATAAAGTGATATTGGGAAACCATGAAGTGTTTATGAAAACATTGGGTCCTTCAAACTATGTTTTTCTGACGGGGCCTGAACTCTAATTGAAACTTAAGTGGGGGCTGAAACAAAAATTCCCCATTACTTAACTAAATAAGATCAGCGAGTAGAGAAGAATCTCGAGATAAAGTGACGAACAAACAATCAAAAGAAAAAAGAAGAAAGAATATGGGTTTTCAAAGTTAGAATAAAAGCTCGGTAGAAATCAAACTTCGTAGTGGTTCTTATTAAACTTAGATCTATATAAACTCTTGGACATTCTTTATAGTTTTCAATATCAACTTTAGAAAACTAATCTTCCCCGAAAAGAACAGTTAGAAAAAGCGAGAAAACAATCACCACTCCCATGGTCAGTGTAACACAAACAAAAACTGATTAAGGAAGAAAAATAAATGGTTACCAGGTTTATTATTTTAAAGAGAGAAACGGTGGGCAAGGTAGGAAAAACATGCAATTTCCTCATTTATTATTTTACTAGATATAATAATATATGGAATAGTATATATTATGGTAATGAAAAATATTACAAACGTTGATTGACTAGTGGTTGTAAACTGTAATGGGTTGAATCCACACAATCGTAATGGGTTGTAAACTGTAATGGGTTGAATCCACACAATCGTCAACCCTATATATTATTTAATAACAATATTTAGAAAACAAACAAACGATTGATAATGAGGAATGACAGCCGATAAAGGCAGAACATACCAATATGAACACACATGTCCGAGGGACCATTTCCAGGCCATTGCATACTATTCAATCTCATGCTTAACCGATATACATAACTAATATTATATATTTATTTACATTAGTATGATATGATCGTAAAATGGAGTTGTAAATTATTAAGTTTTGTGATCAACTATCATCAAAATGTAGGGGGCACTTATAAAAGCCAGACCATACTGTGTCTTAGGCACCAGCATTGATGATATTATTTGAATGAAATGCATTCGAGTGGGGCTGATTCTCAATTAAATGAAAAATGTGGGCCCTTTGTAATAATATCGAATCATGATTATAAGTTGTAATAAGAATCTAGCTGCATAGCATACCATAGCTGTAAATAACCTACCACCGATTCCTTAACAAAATTATATATATTCATAATTTCGCATATATCAATTTTTTCATTAGATGATCATGACAAGCATTCGAACATAATGGTATATTTTTTGAAGTGTGAGTACCGATCCGATAGTTATATATCTTTCATTTGTGTCTTCCAAACATAAATTTTCCAAGAAAATAATCAATCATATTGCCCACTTTACATAAATGAATGCCATCCCTTTCCAATCTTGCCTTGGAATGAATGCGAATATTATTGCTCAATGTTATATATTTTAGTGTAATTAGGACGTAAAATGTATCCGGGTTAGGAGGTGCGGAGTGCACGCTCGGAGAACGCTTTATGTCAGAACCCAAAGCGAAGCAGGGGTCGAGGGGGCTGCGCCCCCTTGCAGGGTACTAGGGGCAGCGCCCCTAGCGGGACAGACATAACCGGTCGAAACTAGGGTTATAAATAAACGCAGAGACACCCGACACAGTATATTGAATTTACGAGCGATATAACAAAGTTTTCTCTAGTCTTATCCCGGGACGAAATATTGTCTTTGGAAAGTGAATTCCAAACGCGATTCTAGAGAATATCCGGCCTATAAATCAACACTACTTTTCTAACAATCAAAGACAATAGTCTTGGTTGATTTTAATGGCCGAAACATTGGGAGACATGGCTTCGAAAATCTGCAAATTGGACAAGTTCGAGGGGGTGGATTTCCGTCGTTGGCAGAAGAAGATGCACTTCCTCCTGACGAACCTCAAGGTGGTGTACGTGTTAAGCACGCCCATGCCGGAGTTTGTCGAAGATGAAACGCTGGAGGCTGCCCGGAGGAGGAACAAGTGGGAGAACGACGATTACATCTGTCGTGGCCATATTCTGAATGCTATGTCGGATGCGCTGTTCGACATATATCAGAATTTTGACTCGGCGAAAGCCTTGTGGGATGATCTCGAAGCAAAGTACATGGCAGAAGACGCCTCGAGCAGGAAATTCCTGGTTAGTAATTTTAATACCTATAAAATGATCGATGCAAGACCGGTGATGGAGCAATACAATGAACTACTTCGGATACTTGGCCGGTTCGCTCAACACCAACTGGTGATGGATGATGCGATAGCGGTTTCGAGTATAATCGATAAGCTGCCGCCATCATGGAAAGATTTCAAGCACACTCTTAAACATAAAAAGGAGGAATTATCTCTGATAGAATTGGGTAGTCATTTGCGCATAGAGGAATCTCTTAGGGCGCAGGAAAATGACCAACCTAAGGGCAAACCTATTGCTGGAACATCGAGCGTTAATATGGTGGAAGAGCGCGCCAAATACAATAAGAAGCGCAAAGGTAATGGTAATAACCATGTAGCTTCCAACAAAAAGCCTAAAGCGGCTTGTTGGAAATGCGGCAAATCTGGTCATTTCAAAAGGGATTGCCGGGTTGGAAAAAGCGGTGGTCAAACAAAGGACACCAACGGAGCAAGCACCTCGGGTGAAGGGTCTAAAAACCCTAACCCTAAACATGCATGAGTTGTGGCACTTGACCAGTTGAAGACGGATCTGCTTTACATATGGGCAACGAGTCAAGTGCTCCAATAGTTGGTGTAGGAAGTGTTGTATTAGAATTTACTTCGGGAAAAACTATTACTTTATGTAATGTGCTGTTTGTACCTAAGTTGCGTAAGAATTTAGTGTCTGGTCCTGTCTTGAACAAATGTGGTTACAAGCAGGTGTTTGAGTCAGACAAGTTTGTATTGACAAAATCCGGGAACTTTATCGGATTTGGCTATTATAATAATGGAATGTTTATGTTGAATTTAAATAAAAAACGTTCCTGCAATAATTCCGCATTCATGACATGTTCGAACGTTAATGATTCGGTGCTTTGGCATGCTAGACTAGGACATGTTCACTATAGACGGATTTATGAAATGTCAAAGGAAGGATTAATACCTCCTTTCGAAATTAATTCTGAAAAATGTAAGACTTGCATGCTGACTAAGATCACGAGGCAACCTTTTCATAAGGTAATGCGCTCCTCGGAAAAATTAGAACTTATTCATAGCGACTTATGTGATTTGCATGCTACTCCGTCTTTAGGTAACAAAAGATATTTCGTTACGTTTATTGATGATGCATCTAGATTCTGTTATGTCTATTTGTTGCGTAGCAAAGATGAAGCTTTAGATAAATTTGTGATTTATAAGAGTGAGGTTGAATTGCAACAAAATGCAATGATCAAAGACTCAGAACGGATAGAGGTGGTGAATACTTTAATCCGACCTACTTTCAATCAGTAGGAATTATTCATGAGACTACTGCTCCGTATACACCACAACAGAATGGCGTATCTGAGAGAAAGAATAGAATCCTGAAAGAAATGGTAAATTCCATGTTATCGTACTCTGGATTGAGTGATGGATTCTGGGGTGAAGCTATTTTAACGGCTTGTTATTTGCTCAATAGGGTTCCAAATAAAAGGAACAAATTGACTCCTTATGAACTTTGGTTTAAAAAGAAACCAATGTTAAACTATCTTCGAGTTTGGGGTTGTCGGGCTGTTGTAAAACTTCCCGAACCCAAGAAGAAAAGTTTAGGTGAACGGGGTATAGATTGTATCTTTGTTGGATATGCTGAGCATTCCAAGGCCTATAGGTTCTATGTAATCGAGCCTAACGATTCTATTTCGGTCAGCTCCGTAATTGAATCGAGAGATGCTATATTTGATGAGAATCGTTTCTCAAGTATACCTAGACCAAAGGATATGATTCCAATAACAAGTGAAAAGGAGGAAAGTTCTGAAGTGACAAAAAACAAGTCACTTGAACTTAGGAAAAGCAAAAGGGAAAGAAAACCTAAATCATATGGACCGGATTTTCAATTGTATTTAATTGAAGGTTCTAGGGATGAGGTTTCTACCCAATACCTATATTGCTTTAATGTTGAGGATGATCCAAAAACATTTGATGAAGCAATGAAGTCTCAGGATGTTGCCTTTTGGAAAGAAGCCATTAATGATGAGATGGACTCTATCGTGGGTAATAACACTTGGGTGTTGTCAGATTTACCACCAGGTTGCAAACCTTTGGGTTGCAAGTGGATCTTCAAAAGAAAGATGAGAGTCGATGGAACAATTGAGAAATTCAAGGCGAGACTAGTCATTCAAGGGTTTAAACAAAACCGGGAATTGATTATTTCGATACGTATGCACCAGTAGCTCGTATCTCGACTATTAGATTGTTGATTGCGATGGCTGCTATTCACAATCTTGTAATTCACCAAATGGATGTGAAAACTGCATTCTTGAATGGTGATTTAGATGAGGAAGTTTATATGAAACAACCTGAAGGCTTTATCATGCCTGGAAACGAAAACAAGGTGTGTAAACTTGTTAAGTCCTTGTATGGATTGAAACAAGCACCTAAGCAGTGGCATCAAAAGTTTGATGAAGTGGTCTTATCCAACGGTTACAATTTGAACCAAGCGGATAAGTGCGTATACAGCAAGTTTGACAACTCAGGTAATGGAGTAATCATCTGTCTGTATGTTGATGACATGTTGATCTTTGGTACAGATCAGAAACAAGTCGATATGACTAAAGAATTTTTGTCATCTAGATTCTCCATGAAAGATATGGGAGAGGCCGACGTTATCTTAGGTATTAGGATAAAACGTGAAAACAAAGGAATTTCGATCACACAATCTCATTATATCGAGAAGGTATTAAAGAAATTCAATTGTTTTGATTGTGCTCCCGTGAGTACGCCTATGGATACAAGTATGAAGTTGTTGCCTAATAAAGGTAATCCCGTTTCTCAGCTTGAGTATTCTAAGGTGATTGGATGCTTAATGTATGCCATGACAAGCACAAGGCCGGATATTGCGTATGCTGTAGGAAAACTTAGTAGGTTTACTAGTAATCCGAGCACACATCATTGGCAAGCAATAAGGCGGGTACTTAAGTACCTAAAGAAGACTATAAATTATAGTTTATATTACGTTGGCTCACCTTCGGTTCTAGAAGGATACTGTGATGCCAGTTGGATCTCGAATCCAGAAGACCATTCCTCGACAAGCGGATGGGTATTCTTGCTTGGAGGAGGTGCAATTTCGTGGGCTTCTAAGAAGCAAACTTGTATCACGAATTCGACAATGGAATCTGAGTTTGTTGCCCTAGCGGCCGCTAGTAAAGAAGCAGAATGGCTGAAGAACTTAGTCTATGAGATTCCGTTGTGGCCTAAACCCATATCACCTATCTCGATCCATTGTGATAGCTCTGCCACTTTAGCAAAAGCTTATAGTCACATGTACAATGGAAAGTCAAGACACTTAGGTGTTAGACACAGCATGGTTCGTGAATTAATCACGAATGGGGTGATATCCGTTGACTATGTTAGATCGCAACAAAATTTAGCAGACCACTTGACGAAGGGGTTAGCGAGAGATTTGGTTAACAAATCTGCAATAGGGATGGGATTAAAGTCCACGTAAGTTCTAATGGTAAGATACCCAATTCCCCTCTGATTTTGGAAATTAGAGCATGAATTCAATGTGGAAAGCTTACAATTAGAATTTGGAGCACATAATAGTTTGCATATCATCCCGAGATATGTGCTCGGATCTGCATGACAGTAGGTTGAATTAAAATCTTAATAGCCTTTTTGAAAAAGTGCAGGTGCAGATGCACGAAGAAAGAGGCTACCTATGTGAATGTGAAGTTTTGCCGCTTCAAGAAACTCTGGACTTAGTTTACGTACATTCATGAATGGATATGGACACAGGGCTTATAATAGTGTCGGGTTTAGTTTGTGAATTCTGAATGCTTGTGTGTGCATTATCTTCATGTATTCAAATGGGTCGAAGGGTTCAATTCGCAGAACACCCTCTCTTCTCGAGTATTTGGAATGTGTAGTGTACTAAGACGGAAATTCAATCTTTAATGATATTTTCGTTTACGCATAAGTATTATTGTTGTGTTATTTGTCTTAAAGGGATTGCACTAAAATGGTGGAGGATTGTTATATATTTTAGTGTAATTAGGACGTAAAATGTATCCGGGTTAGGAGGTGCGGAGTGCACGCTCGGAGAACGCTTTATGTCAGAACCCAAAGCGAAGCAGGGGTCGAGGGGGCTGCGCCCCCTTGCAGGGTACTAGGGGCAGCGCCCCTAGCGGGACAGACATAACCGTCGAAACTAGGGTTATAAATAAACGCAGAGACACCCGACACAGTATATTGAATTTACGAGCGATATAACAAAGTTTTCTCTA
This sequence comes from Craterostigma plantagineum, assembly GCA_027422505.1. Classification (NCBI taxonomy): domain Eukaryota; kingdom Viridiplantae; phylum Streptophyta; class Magnoliopsida; order Lamiales; family Linderniaceae; genus Craterostigma; species Craterostigma plantagineum. The sequence continues at coordinate 28,964,592 of JAPQWV010000001.1, forward strand.
GTCTTATCCCGGGACGAAATATTGTCTTTGGAAAGTGAATTCCAAACGCGATTCTAGAGAATATCCGGCCTATAAATCAACACTACTTTTCTAACACTCAATGACATGTTCTCCTTTTGTATTATTAAGTTCTCCTATTCAATGATAGCTTTGTAGATTGTAGTGAGCACATAATATTGAAATCACCCTCAAAGAATTAATGATAAAAGATCGTCACCTAATGTTGACACGTGAATTTCGACTCATGTCTCAAAAGTAGTATTGAATTGGACGGTAAGTATTGTTGTCCCGACATTGATGAGTATAGAAGTATATAATTTTCAATTGTGTTAAATGATCATTTCAATTTAAAAGTTTAAACTCGTAGAATATGCATAACATGTAAATTTTTATTTCAATAATCACTTCATTTCTAGACTGGTTTTTTCTTGTTTAACTTTAGGCTTACACGATATTTAATCTGTTTTTTTTGTTAAGATGGATGGAGAATCTATACTCATACCCCCCGTGGATTGATATGATGTTAAAATGGATATTCACATAGGCTTTCAAATAGATGTAACTGATAAACAATAGTGTCGTGGCTAAATTACTAAGTTGCTTATTTTAATCAATTGAAAGGTGGTAAAAATTATAATAATGTTACATGGATGTTTTATCAATGTTCGTGGAAATTTTAATATTATCATAGTCTGACGAAACTTAGGATTCTTGCGAAATCTTCAACCATGAACTATATATTAATCATGATTAAAATAATTAAACTGATGGAAATAACTCCACTCCATGCAGGTCAGCTAGGAGACAATTTGTAATTTGAATTCCAAAATATTCTCTTTAGCTGTCTATGTTACGACCAGAATTCTATAACAGGTAACATTTTACCATACATGTTTGGATCACTAACCATTATTTAATTTCGATCTAATGTGAACAGAAAATTCAAACTCAAAACCCTCTGAAAAAAAAAATCAGAACTTCGAATTAGTGCCAGTGGGGTTTGAACATCACGTGCCCCATGTGCCCAAACACAAACCAGAGCCAGCCTAACTTTGCTTGCTTTATGCACTTCTATAATTATTTCTCTCTCCCTCTCTCTCTCTCTCTCTCTATATATATATATATATATATATATGTATTTCTCATGTGATGAGATCATCTATAATGTATCAAAACTAAGCTAATGACGTCATAAAAATACGAGAGAATTAGTACGAGGTCAGTACAGGCACACACACCATGTGTGATGTACGTGTTTCGTTCATAACACACTTCTTTTTTTTTCTATTTGCCCCACCATGTAAGAACTCCTTGGCAACGAGTAAATGTGAATTAAACTTATTTGTTACATGTGTGATTTTCTTTAAAGAAAATATAAGATAGCGTATTATTTATTGTGTTTGGAGAATTGCTCATCGGAAAAGAAGTATATCGACCGCAAAGTCAACATCGAAGGCTTTGGATTATGCCGACCGATTATTATTGCCTTTGACTCCACGCAATGCGAACTAAAAAAGTCAAAACAGATCGATCGTATGTTTATAGATAGATGCATAACACAATCATAGAGTATGCGTTGTAATGAAGCTGCGACCTTTTTTTTTTCTGTCAACTACTTTGCAGATTTCCCACGAAAATGCTACTTATAATAGCAATCCCAATCAAATTCAACTCCAATAATACAGTGGTCAAAAATTAGATTCCAGGCTGGAAATAAGGATTTTTGAATGCTTACGTGGATAAGAATTAAGTACTTATTGGATTACATTTTTGAGTATTTATTTCGATAATCACCTAACTTCATAAATAGAAAAGATGTGAGACTCCAATCATTTTTCTACCAAAAGAAAAAAGTAAAAATTGATACATACTTCTTCATATACTTAGTTACGACCAAGCCAAATGGGTGAAAATATTCAACATTGTACGATATCTTTGTATTTATATCTTATTTTGATGTAAAAATTATCATATATCTAAATTTGTTCTGACATATAAACTTAAGAATAGTGATCCAAAATTGAAAACAAACATAATTGGTAGTCCGAAGTTATATAAACTTTCGGCTGAAATGCATAGAAATTTCCGGTGGTTCATCCAAAATACACAAAACCCCTACGATTAGAATATGGCATAGTAATCTCACGTGGTATAATTTAATCATGCGCTCCTTATCATTTACGCCCCTAATTGAATTCGGGATGCATTGCTAAATTTAGACAACATCTGGGGTATGATGCTAAGTTTACCATAAAACAAAGGAGCTTCGGGCAGTGAAAAAAACGTGGGGTAAAGTGAATTTTAATAAATCCACGAGGGAATGTAACATAATTCACCCTAAATTTTCTCATACAAAAACAATCAATAAGAATTGCCATATAAGACAGAGAGGCTAACTTGTAATAAGGCCACATGAGACCAAACTCAATACTCAGGCCCAATAAGCCTTCTTAGAAGCAATAGGTAGGCAGGGTCTCTGCTAATTCTCTGTTTTGTCAATTGGTAAAAAGATCAGTCAATTCAAAAGAAAAAGCGCACACACACACACATATATATATATTGATCACTTGAGATATAATATTAGTTGAACGGTTCCCTCTTCGTTTGACCTTAGCACTGCTACGATGTTAGGTAAGACCAAGTTCTGAGATGATGGCTGCACTGCACACATAACAATCTAACGTCCATTTCAATCGTATTTTCTCGACCAAGTAAACAAATTTGGTCTTCCCCGAAATGTTTAAGAAAAATAAAATATCATTACATCATCATATCTTCTTGCCACTTTGTTGTTTTTGCTTATGTTTTAATCTTTTACTACTTGCTCCATGCATGCATAATGACCTCATCAAACTTACTACCAAGTCCACCATTTACGGCTCACAACCAAAGTTGGAGTGGAGAGGTTTAGTTTAACTAACACTTCCTTTTTTTTTTTCTTACATCGCTTCTCTATAAATAGAACAACGCATGACATGCATTTTATGTTTTCATCTTCATCGTTTCATCTATCTTCATGGGTAACTCACCGCCTCGTCGACTAACTGGCAAAGTCATACTTTCGAACGGAGACACCTTCACTTACTTCGAAGGGGAGACCATTACGGCCGCCGAGCTCATGTTAGAGCATCCCCAAGAAATCGTTGCCGAGTGCAAACCTACCGTCGAGAATAATAGATTGACTCCTCTCCCGGCGGATACTCAATTAAAGACAGACAAGATGTACATCATGCTTCCTTTAAGAAAGGGCAGAGTCGTACTGTCCGAGGAAGTGCGGGCCCTACTGAACAGAACCGAAGACTCTGCACTCAGATCGAAGGCTCTTATTCTTTCTTCGTTCACGGGCGTCGTGCCCTTTCTTGCGAGGGTAGGACCCATCATCGCGGGAATGACGACGCAAAGTGGTGGTGGCAGTAGTACGATGCTGGTCGATAAGAAGATTAAGTTTCTCGAGGAAAGGAGGGAGGAAGAAGTGAAGTGTGATTATTTTGCGGAGGTTTTGGAGGGAAGGCCCGAGTTCTTGAGCAGGCAGTTGTCGGGGAAGGGATGGAAGCCTAGTTTGGATCCAATTAAGGAGAAGACTGTCAAGGCGAATGCTCGCCATTGGGTGCTTTGATGTAACATATTAATATTGTGTGTGAAATGTGTTGGTTCGATCGTTCGTCGTTTTTAAAGGGGATGGATTGATGTATTGGCTTGTTGTTGTGAATATATGAAGCTTAAATGTGATGTTTATTCTCATGAAAGTTGTAGGAACCTGAGCTTACTCTAACGCAAAATATAAAGGACTAGTTTGGTTTCACTTTTGAATCATAAGTGCGTCTAATAAATAATTATTTGAGATCTAACTTTTCTAAATATAAATTTATTTTTCTGTAGTATTTGATGAGAACGGGATTTTGAAAAAGTGGCAGAAAGTAATTCTAAAAGGGGATTAAATGCCGATTCTCTCCAATGGACTTTTAGAGAAATAACTTATTTTAAAAGTCAATTATGTTTTACCAAATGTAATTTACTTCTCAAAATAGACATAAGGACGTTGTTATCTGTTGACCTCATATAAATAAAATCGTTTTATTAAAACAAAAGTTTGAAAATAACTAAATTACTCGATAATCATAAAGATGTTAAGGCTAGAGATAACTTGGTTTCTTCGAAATTTTTACCTATTGTTTTGACAGATCTCTAGGTGACAGAGAATGAAAAGAAATAGAAAGCTCCAAACGGCCATACTCAAGCTAGTTGGGCTCATTTGTCATATCTGCTAAAATATTGGGTTAGGCCCAAATTACAAAATGGGCGTTAAATTAATTATTGACGCCGAATTTATAAGGCATGTAAAAGTGACGTAATTGCGTAATTTCACGGATCTGTAGCAAAGCAATCATTCTACGATGATCTTATCCTGAACTGTAATATTGATGATTGAATTGCTAAGTTTCATCCCATTATTACCATTTCTATGATCCATTTTCGACGTGTTCAAAATGTCATGGTTCCAAGCACACTATTTATTTATTTATATTTTGAAAATTGATATATCTATAAAAAAACTTTGGAAAAAAAGATAATTAATTCAAAATAGTCACTTTCGGCCTTCTCGGTTGAAACGATTACATAATTTCAACTACATAATAGATGTTAGTCACTGACGCTCAACACAGTAGTGTTAATGGGGATTGTATTATATATATAACTCAGAATCTGCGTCACAATTCCTATCAATGAATTGAAAATAAAAAAACACAATAATGGAGGGACTCTCGTTTTCGCTAATAGCTTACATAATGAATTACCATCTCCTTTCTAGTTCGTTAGAGATTAGGTACAACCATGAATTATTAAAATATAAGTTGCGACAACCGTTACATGTTTTAGTTTTCCAATCGATTACCTATGGGTTGTTTGATTAAATCCACTATGAGTCTATGACCACAAATCATTAAGTGTCACCATTTATTAGATGGTCACTTTTTTCTTCTCGATGACATAAGGTTCGACCACCCCAGTTATTATAAACATTATATGAGGGCACTTTTAATAAGATTGTTTAATTGTCAGGAATGAGTTAATTGAACACTACACAAGTATCTCCATGACCAACGTCAAAAGAATCCATAAAAGCAAAAGAGTGGAACGATTTTGCAAAGGTAGGAATTAAAACGAGACAGGTAAAAGTTTGAGCACCAATATTGAAATTTTTCGTAAGTACGAGCATTAAAATTGTGTTCGCTCTTGTTGATCAAAGCATCCAAATTTTCGCAACGTTCGCAATAGCGTTTTAGATTGTTGTAAGATATCTTAAAATAGGCAAAGTAGCACGAAGATTGAGAAGTGAAAATCTTTCACTGCACTAAAAAGCGATTTCAATAACCCTCTCGTAGCTTCTTACATCTTCCAAAAACCTTATGTTTATGACTATGAGAGCAAGAGAAGCTCAACCAAGTCAAGAGGCTCAACTTATAATTTACATGAATAGTGCTATTGAATATTCATGAAATAGTATTGGGTTTTATTTCATGAATTGTAATATCGAATGTATACATGAATAGGCTTTCTCAAGAGTATTTGTGAAATATATATATATATATATATATAATCAAAATGTGACAACTTCAAGAACATATTTACTGTCATTCAAGATTCATGTCATGGTTCAATCGCTTGGAAAAAAAAAAAAAAAAAAGATTCATGTCATGGTCATTCATGGCTCTCATGCCTTTTCAAGACGCATCTTCAGATATTACAAACTCAAGACGTAATGCATTTGTCTCTATACACTATTTGATAAGAATCCAATAACATTTTATAATTATCTATGTAACAATAATTCAGATTTTATCAAAAATGAACTCCATTAAATCTTGCTTGATCATTCGCTAAAATATAAGTCATTTACTTCAATCGGTTAAAATCGCAAATCGCACCCAACCGTCTAAAACCGCTCAAAATCGGACGCGTGGTTTGATTTTCAGAACCGCAATTTAAGAATTTTTTCCAAAAAATCGCATATAGCGGTTTGGTGTGAATATGCCAACAATCGTCCAAAACCGCACCACGCACACACCTATTGTTGCTTGACCTATCTATACTCTTTTGTTAAGCGTGATGCCTTAACTGTAAGTTAAATTCAAATAAAAAAAATAGTTAGAAAACCACCCACTACATGGTAATTTTATATTATCCATTTTGTCCTTCTATTTTTAGTTAATAATATTTATAATAATTATGAATGTATTATTCAGCACACGCATATGAGAGTGGAAATTAAATAGTTTATATTACCGTCCATTCATAATACGTGTGAACAATTTGATGTCAATTCCGATTTATCTTGTTTTGTATCATCATCCAGAGTGCGTTTGGATTCGCGCATTTGAACGAAACCGCTTGATTTTAAATTATGAATTTCAAAATCATAATTTAAAATCCAAATTCACCGTTTGGCAAACACTAAGATTTCGAATTCAGAGTTCAAAATAGAGCTCGACGAGCTCGTCGAACTCGATTTTTAACATTTTCTAAAATAATTTAAAAAGTACAAAATAAAATAAAATCATGAATAATATATATATATATAATATATATTATATATATATATATGTAATAAGCTCGTGAGCCGGCTTGCGAGCTTTCGAGTGCCCACGAGTGAGCTCGAGCTCGAGCCGGCCGCGAACCCGTGACGAGCTCGACCTCAACAAGAACTCGTCGAGCTCGAGTCGGCTCATCGAGCTTGCGGCTCGACTCACCGTCCACATCCTAATTATTATTACTATTACTATTATTGTTATTATTATATTTTTTTCATTATTATTTAATACTACTATGGTTATACTATTATTATTATTATCAGTTACGAAAAACTCGTTATGTGCTCAGTTTGGATTTCTAAAACGGACCATTTGAGACGGAATTTCAAATCCGACGAATTATAAGAGTTTGAATTTCCAAAACGGACCATTTGAGACGGAATTTCAAATCCGACGAATTATAAGAGTTTGAATTTCCCCACGGATTTGGGCGAAATCGAAATCCATAATCGGTGTGATTGCCAAACGGACGATTTGGGAATCGAGACGGGGCACCAAGGAATTTCGAAGTGTGAATATATGAGTGTCTGTGTGATCCTAATCATAATCCAAAGCATGAATATATGAATATCAGAGTGATTCTAATCTTAATCTTAATCCATTATCTTAATCTTAGTACTCAAATAGCTGTAGAAGAGAAAATGACAGCGTGTCATCATCACGCAATATATATTTAAGTCCAATAAAGCCATACCCTTAAATTTGTTAATAATGAATTGTTATGGTTAAGCATCGCATCGCCTACTGATTAGTTATCTTTCTTTTTCAAAACTGAGCGTTAGGTTCCGTTCCATAGCTACGTTTTTTTTATTTCAAATGTATATCTTATATATATATATATATTCAAATTAATGGGCACGGCGCTATGATTATTCTTTCATAGACGAACAAGGAAATGAAACAATCTAATACAAGTCTTATTTTTAAAGCCGAAAGTAAAGAATAATTCAGCACCACTATTAAATACATATAAACAATGAAAGGGCAATGGCATGATATCATGACGAAGCTATGTGCGGGCCCCACATGGGCGGTGAAGAGATCCTTTCTACGGAAATATATTCAGATTTCTAGTAATTTCCGAACTGCAATATTTCTCGTCTCTTCAAGATAGAGATTTTCAACGAAAATAAATGCGTAGCGTTACCAAATTTCTATCGGGAAATAGAAGAACCAACAATATATTACATCTACCACCGTGTTATTCGGCTCACTTTGACCGAAAATCAATAATTACAACGTACATATTGACATAAAAAAAAAAAAAGAAATTCGATGGGCCTATGTTACTAGTGGGACACGTTCCTACTTTTTTTCCCTTTTCTTTTCATTGTTTCTCTCCTAAGAAACTTCTTAAAATATATCAGAAGTTCGTAAGTAAGAGCTTTCACCAAGCTCACCTACGATCATCACAAGTATATGGAGAAATTATATATCTATGATTTGGTAGAATTTTGTAACAACCCAAACAATACAATAAAAAAATTTCCATTAGTTTATTTTACTAATTTTTATTTTACCACAATGTGATTTTGTTGTATTCATTAGAGCAATCATCGTCTTGGCTGGCTATAGGCCGAAACGCGTATGGCCAAGCAACGAGCATAGATGTGCATAGATGGACGACTGTGTGCGTTTCTATCAAGTTTATATTTATTAAATGCATTTTGAATTAGAAAATATAATAAGGGCAATTCTGGAATTCAATCTTAACTTTTTTTCTTGACGTAAATCGCAATGCTTCGTTACCTATAAAGATGTCCAAAGACAAAAATAAAAATAAAACAAAGAAACATAGAGAGAAGATCAAACAAACAAAACAGTGCAAGCAAATACTCCGGCGGAGATCAACTAGAAAAAAGAATTCGAAATAAAGAGAAGCAATAATAATTATGGGTGATATTGTTTTGCATATAAGAGACTTTCGTTCACTTTCTGCAATATGTAGAATATGCCATGAAGGAGAAGGAGAAAGAACCATGGAAGCACCTTGTGCGTGTTCTGGTACTGTAAAGGTTTGTCCTTTTTACATAGTTCCGGGAATATATATATATATATATATATATATATATATATATAATATCGTTTATGTGTCTTACTATTACATCTAAAGGTTTTATCTTTCTGAGCCTTCTTATGTTTTGTTCCTTTTTCCAGTTTGCGCACAGAGATTGCATACAGAGATGGTGCAATGAAAAAGGAGACACAACCTGTGAAATTTGCTTACAGGTTTCTATACATCTATGATCTATATTATACACATATAATATATATATATATGTATATATATAAATATATCGACGTTCTCCAACACATTCGATGATCATCTCCCATTCCTTGTTGATGAGATACAAGTCCATTTTTCTGAAAATTATGTTAATTCAAATTATTGAATATGAATTACAGAAATTCGAGCCGGGATACACATGTCCACCGCCCAAGAAGACACATCTATGTAATAGAGCAGAACTCACTATTATAAGGTGCCACCTAGTCTTAATTTAATCCTAGAAAACGTAGCAATTCTTCTTTTCTCTGTCCTTTATTTTATATTATATATCACATTTCTCATCTCAATTTAAAATAAAAGCACCATCATCAACCAAGTAAAATAACCTTCTTTAAAAATGCACCGGCCTTATTCCTCACGCGTTAAAAAACATTCCATTCCATTCCATTCCCATCCCAAATTTATTTTATTAAAACCTCGTCCGTCCTTCGCCTGTCTCTACTAAGATTGTCGCATTTTCTGGACTTTTTTAGACAGTCTTATAATTATAACTTAACTGAACAGGGAACGCTTGGAGGTTCAAGGAAACATGCGAGTCCAAGAACATACAGAGGAAGAAGATGACGATGCTCTTGACCATAGTGCTTCATGCTTCAGAACAATGGCTCTAATAGTAAGCAGTCTTTGAATTGAACTAAAATGTTTTTCATATCAAGAAGCATTTGAAATTGCATTAAACTCACCATTCATATTGCCCTGCATTTGCAGTTTACTGCTCTGCTTTTGATCAGGCATTTGCTTGCCGTTCTTAGCGGAGAGGTCGACGCCTATCCCTTTTCCATCATTACTGTGAGTTTCTAAGACATTCCTTTGCAAGAATTACGCATACATCTCTGCGGTTTTTTGAGCCCATGAATTTGATTCTCCATCTTTCTTTCCCTTTGAATGAACATCTGTCATCAGATAATGATAGCAAAGGCAAGTGGGATTCTTCTCCCAATGTACATACTCACTCGGATAGCAGCAGCATTGCACGCCAACATCAGACATCAATCGTTAGCAGGTAATAACAAGTCCCAACTGAATTTTGCTTGCTCTAAACTAAAGGGGAGAAAAATTCAAATTGAAATCTGAATGGTATTTTTGTCATTGATACCATCAGGCAGATAACTCATTCCAGGGCTACTAAGAGGAAGAGAAGAGGATACAGTTAACTTTTTCAACGTTAGAGCACGCCTTTCAGCAGTATACCGAGCATTGAAGTCGCATGGTTTTACTGTATTCATAATTCGTTGTACATACATTTTCTTAATAAAAAGCATCAATGTTATGCATGATCCCTTAACCTAAGGATGCACTCTCAAAATGTACTTACTTGTCAAGTCGAGTCCTTGTCATAAATCATAAAAAGTAACCAGAAGTATGGTTGCTACTGTCTAAGTTAAATGCCAAACAGAAAGAATATATCAAAGTCAATTATATGGGGGGAACAAGTGTCAATCTCTGACAATCTTCAGTACAATCGCAACATAAACCCATTTTACAGGTGAACAAAGCTTAAAGCCTTCCTTGTTAATGGACAAAGATGTAAACTTTACTACCACACTTTCTTGAAACAAGCAGGTTATCTTTTTTTTTTCCAATCTTTCTTCTAAGGAAGCAATGAAACATTAGCATATTTTAAAATTCAGACAAACCTCGGAGTCATCCCCAACGAAATTCAAACCTCAATATCATCCTCTGCCAATGAAATCAAGTTACGCCTCTTTCAACGTCTTCCTATTGCTATCATCCGTCTCAATCTCCTCATTTTGAATACCCAAAAAACCCAAGCCCGGATCCTCAGCATTTTTATCGAAGCAGATTTTGCCAACACTGAGCTTCTCATCGTCCTCATCTTTCGCCGCCGACGAAAGCCTCCTCAGCCTCCTTAGCTTCCTCTTCGGCAGAAATTCATTCTCCGGCGACGCTGCGTCGGAGCCTACGACGGGCACAGGCCTCTCGCGCTTTGAATTGCTCCTTTGTGTCGAAGGAGCGACGTGAATCGTGCTTGGAGTGGGATTGTAGATTCTTTTGGTTGGAATTCGAGGCGGAGATGATGACTGTTGATTCCGACTGAAGAATGAAGTTATCTGCTGCCTTGGGTTGACGAAAGGCGATCTTCCATTGCGCGTTTTCATGCTGAATAATCAAACTCCACACAATATTTCAGCTACTATGTCCACGCGATGTAATCCGAGAGGTTGAATCTGAAGTAGTAAGCTGTAAAGAGATGATGATATGAAGGAAAGGGACGAAAATATAGGCGGGAAGAAATGCGCGGATAAACGCGGGACGAAAGAGCGGAGCGCCCAAATAGCTAAAATTATAAAAATGTTCACTAAGTTTGTCAATTTTTTATTACATAAGTTGCTCGGCCCGCAAATTAAGGTGGCAGTATATAATAATATAGTACAATAAAAAGGTAAAAAAGTGTATATTTTGACACGTCTTTAAGAATATTTAATATTATCATATTGATTGTTTGTGATAGTTTTTTGCTAAATAAGTAAAGGTGATAAAATTATTGAGACGTCCGAAATGGAAATTTTGTGATAAATTAGCGGGACGCAGGAGTATATTGTAACAAAATTGGGTCACTGGCATCTTTTATCCGAATACGAATATGAAAACACAATATTCGATTCGAATATTAATCGAATTATTCGATTCGAATAATTTATATATTTATAAATTTTAATATGAAATATTTATGGTATGAAAAAGATTTCTAAAAATAAATCAAAGATAATAGTTATAACTTTAGAAGTTTTGTTTATTTTTAATGGTATAGTGTAGAATTAACTTCCACCATAAATTACAAAATTAATATTTATGTGTAAATAATTTCCTTTGAATAACTGCATTCATGAAATAAAATGTAATAAATTAAGAGTTACATTATTATTGGTTAACAAAATTTTAAGAAATTGTACAATTTCTAAGGGTTTTTTTCACCGTCAAATGGGGTGCCAATACATAATATTACAATTCGACTTTTAAAATATGTATTTTACATATAATAATATTTATATTTTTATTAAATGTAAAGATAACTACTAAATATAATCCATATTCGAGTATTCGAATATTTCCGAATACGAATAAGAATCAATTTTATAATTCGATTAAATATTCTAATATTCTTACTCGGATTCAATTGTCATCCGAATACGAATATAGTAATCCGAATATAGTATTGTGGTATTCGACTCGACTCGACTCGATCAATTCATTTCCAACACTACTCATATCATATGAAGGGGTGGAAACTTCCATATTCCAAAATCGCCAACCAATGGGCGTGGACTTTGCTTAGCTGTCCCTCACGCCAAACAAACAACTTTCAAATACCTTCTCGTCGTCATTACCAATATTTAATTCAATGAAGATACTAATTTCGGACGAAAATACCCCTCTCCCCATCCTATAAATACCCCCTCTCCCCTCCATGATAACCTTCCTTTCGCACGCATTCGCCACCTACCTATAAGGTAAGCCTTAATCCTCTATTTTATTATTCGTTTGCGTTTCTTTCAGTTTCTTTTTTTTTTTTTTTAATTTGTTTTTTATTTTTGATTAGTTTTTTTTATTTAGGTTTAGCGATTGTTGATTTGCTTTTCGATTTAGTTGTGTGATTCGATTGTTTTTTTGTGTGCTTCTTTTGCCTCTGCAGATCGATTGTGTTGTATCCGAATTCTGCTCAATTTCCCTCAAGAATTTCGTGATTTTGATTTCAAGCCCCGTACTCTAGCTTCTATGCTTTCCGAGATTTCATGACGGTGGCTGTTCTTATGCGCCGGATCCGAATCCTACACTCATTCTCGGTTGTATTCCTCTATTGGTTCTACGTCTTTTCATGAACTAACCCTAATTGTTTCCATAGCATCAAATCATCCAATTTCGTATACTAGTACTTAAAAGGAACACCTTTACACTACCAATTTCGTGCCTAACTTCTGAGAGAAAATGGCTTCAAAGCAAAAGCCAACAAGCCCCCTTTCTGACATAGACGACGCCAGGCAGAGGAAGCGCAAGCTCTCAAACCGTGAATCAGCTCGTAGGTCGAGGATGAGGAAGCAGCAGCACCTCGACGAGCTCATTGCCCAGGAAACTCAGCTGAAGGAAGAGAACAAGAAGGTTAGGGAAATGATCGATGGAGCCAGCCAACTGTACCTCGAATTTGCCACTGAGAACAACGTGCTTAGGGCTCAGGCGGCTGAGCTCACGGACCGACTCAGGTCGCTGAACACTGTTCTTCACATTGCTTCGGAGGTGAGTGGTATGGCTTTCGATATCCCCGATGTCCCAGATTCTTTTAACGAGCCGTGGAAAATGCCCTGCCCTGTTCAGCCTATCACTGCTTCGGCTGATTTGTTGCAGTTTTGAATGTGGTTTGCTTAATTATGGTTTGTTGAGTTGGAGTTTAGTTCTTGGTATTAGGTTGTCTGTGGCTTTTGTGATGGTGTTGTTATTGGGTCTGTAAAATAGGTGGTCTCGGGTTATGGCGTGTACTCTGTTTTGCATTAGCAATTGAAAGTCTTTTTTGAGGTCTTTAGTCCTTAAATTGTGTGCATGATATGATGATGGCTGATGGGATTTTATTAATAAATAAAAAAATTGTCCTGTCTCTTGATTTTGCTAGGGATTTTTGCATATAGTCTTGTGAGGATGGTTCGGGCATCGAGTGGTCCAGTTCCATCGCATTGTAACGGAACGATTGGGATTTTTCCGCGATTTTTCTTTAAAATTTATGTAAATTAAAGAACTAATTGACGCTTATAAAAACATAATAAATGTCATAACTCAATTAGAAATGCCTTGCAAATATAAATTATAACCAACATCTTGGAATCTACATTTCACAGCGGATAAGGAGCCTTTCTACAAGTTATCAAGTTTGAATTAGTAGCCATCAAATCCAATGGCCTCGAGATCAACGAAAATTTGAAGTTGTTAGTTTAAATCTCAGACTTCCAATCGAATTAATTTTCTTCCCATCCTACGCCTATGTACCAAATCCAGACGGATGAGCGAATAATCATATGCTACTTCATAGATATTTTTCATGGAGAATACGTTGTCAAAATATCTGAAAGTACTAGGCTACTAATGACCAAAATCGAGACTCAGCCTTTTTACCAATTGCCTAAAAAAAGGGGAGATTCGATTCCTAACGGGCTAGTCGATTGATACCAACGCAATTATTACATCACCCTCCTCTACAAAAAAGCTTACGATGAGCGTTCACAAAGTCTATCATCGATATCTATCTCTTCTGCATCAATTTCCGAAACAGCATCTTCCGCTTTCGCCTACTCACTTCATCTCTCTAAAGCCATCCTCAGCTCGACCTAGACGATTTCACCGGCGGATTTCCACCGTCACTACTGCGAAACCGATGAGATTCAGCAACCTCGTTGCGGTCAAAGCCGCGGAGAACGACGGTGGACATAACGGCGCTTTGAGTTCTTCGTATGAGGATGGTAGTTAACGATAGTTACTTCTCCGTTGAGAATGGTTGATCTGGGTTCTCAAGTTCTCCATTGTTTCTGCTAAATGGATAAACCCTTCTCCACTGTCAAATTTTGTTTTGCACCTAACTAAGCTGTTTGTTTTATTTGAAGAGATTGTTTGGTGTTTCCTGAAGTATGTGTGTTACTTCTAAGTTTCTTTTTGTTTTCCTTTTTTCTTTCTGGCGATCACTTTGGTATTGAAAAATCCATTTCTAGTTTTCATTGGACATGCTTGTTGAACTTGTTGACTTTATAGTTGCTGGGTGTTGCCCTAAATCAATTGATTTTCTTCGCATACCTAGGAATTGGTGAAATGGTAATGGCTTTGATTCTTGTAAAAAATGTTCAGTTCAGAATTATATTCTTTTATGGATACCATCGCTGTTATGTTCTTTCTGTGCTGTATGACTCGTTTATTGGCCATGTCGCATATGTTTGGGGTTATGCTCTCATCCTTTTGTTTTTATTTCTTGATTGTTGGTTTTAAATTGGACGTGTAAAAGACCTCGATATGTGGCATCTAGTGATTAATGTTTTATTTTATATGGCGAATGTTCTCTCCCTGATTTGATGAATACTGAGGGAGTTTTTCGAATTGTTCTGCAATATTTAGTGGGATTATGCTAGACTTATGGTGGATATCTCTTGCAGCAGATTTCATTACCAGTTTCATTCCAGTACATAGAGGTCATTACTTGTGCTGATCTCCGTTACGTGGATTTCTTACATTTCACATTTTCTTGCAGATGCGGCTTTGGGAAACGGATATCGCCTTCCTCCGCCTGAGATTAGAGATATTGTTGATGCTCCACCTCTCCCCACGTTATCATTCTCTCCTCATCGAGACAATATATTATTCCTGAAAAGGAGATCTTTGCCATCCGTCGCAGAATTAGCAAAACCAGAGGAAAAACTCGCTGGCATCCGTATTGATGGAAAATGCAATTCACGGAGTCGAATGTAAGCATTTATTTTCTTTCCTCATATGCATTGACAGGGTTACTCCTTCACATTCAGTTGTCGTTATGTAAATAAAACAAATCGATGACTTGTATGTTTGATAACTTACCTATGTAGAATTTCTATTTTGCTTTATTAGGTCATACTATACTGGAATTGGAATCCACCGCTTACTTGACGATGGTACATTGGGTCCTGAGAAAGAAGTACATGGCTTCCCTGTTGGCGCTAAAATCAACTTCGTCACCTGGTGACTACCTGAACTTTTTTGCTGCATAAATGTGCTATGTTTATCTGCTGTATCTCTTTCAATTTATTCTGAGAAAACTGTCGTTAGAAGCATTTGACGTATTTATAACTCTATGCTGTCTTTCTGCGTTTCTTCTCTTTATTGACTTACTAGTAATACGTTTCAGAATAGTTAGTTTTTTGGTCTTGATTCGGCTTCTCATTAGTTCCTGTTTTCCGTTTAAAAAGGTCAACTGATGGTCGTCATCTTGCCTTTAGTGTGCGAATCGATGAGGTACATTCGCTACTTTGCATTCACTTTAGCCTCCTAGCTTGGACATGCATAATACATTTGGCTCTATTTTACTGCGTAATTGTACCAAGTATTTTGCGCTGGACACTAACGTACAATTGTAACAAAAGGAATTAACAGTAAGATTTGTGGGATTGACAATGTTGTAGACACGAGATATGTCACTACTTTTGCGACTCAGTTTTCTTTCTTGTTTCATTTTCTCACTGTAATGCTGAGTGTAACTACTAATCCTTGAACAGGCTGATGGCAGCACTAGCAAGCTAAGGGTGTGGATAGCAGATATTGAAACTGGATTAGCTAGGCCGCTTTTTCAAGCACCCGATATCTATTTGAATTCAGTTTTTGAAAAGTATGTTATGTTGTATCATCCTTCTATGTACATAGCACATTTCCCGGCAAATCTTGATTTCTTATTTCTCGTCATTCCTCAGTTTTGTGTGGATAAACGACTCAACCTTGCTGGTGTGTACAATTCCTCAATCTCGTGGAGATCCCCCGAAGAAACGTTTGGTTCCTTCTGGTCCTAAGATCCAAACCAACGAGCAGAAGGAAGTTATTCAGGCGAGAACGTTCCAAGATCTGTTGAAAGATGAGCACGACGAAGATTTGTTTGATTACTATGCTACTTCTCAGATCGTTCTTGTCTCTCTAGATGGATCGATGAAGCCCTTTGGACCTCCAGCTATATATACGTCGTTGGACCCTTCTCCTGATGAGAAGTACATTTTGATTAGCTCAGTGCACAGGCCATATTCTTTCACCGTACCATGTGGGAGATTTCCTCGAAAGGTTGATTTGTGGACTGCTGATGGAAGATATGTGAGAGAGATCTGTGATTTGCCTCTTGCTGAGGATATTCCAATAGCTCACAATAGTGTTAGGAAAGGAAAGAGGTCGATTAACTGGAGGGCAGACAAGCCGTCGACACTTGTCTGGTATGCATCTAGATTTTTTTTATGAACCATTGTTCTTATGTTAATCATTTATACAAGAAAGTTCCTTTCAAAACGAATGAATTTGGGTTCTTCATTAATCTGATAGCATAACAGTTCGTTACTTTTTCTATCTAAATTTTTAATGGAAAATTAAATATTCACTGCAATGTTGATATTTCCCTAAAGACGTTGATTCAGTCATTTTGAGATTGTTAGATCATTCACCACCCCTATCTGTAGTCTCACTGTTTTTAGGCGTTCTTTAGTTGGTTCTTATTTATATAAGTTGATCCTTCTGAATTCATCTTTTTGTATGTTATCAATAAGGGTCGAGACGCAGGATGGTGGTGATGCCAAAGTAGAAGTTTCTCCTCGTGACGTAATCTATGCTGAACCTGCTGAGCTACTTGAAAATAAGCAGCCAGACATTTTGCATAAACTTGATTTTCGTTATGGGTATGTCAAAATATGTTCTCTTCTCATTCAAGCATGAAACCAGTCAGACTATATCTATTTGATCTTTTTTAGAAGTTTGTTATGCAGCTTTTTAGGTTGCTGATTTCTTATGGAATACAAGAGCTAGTCTTCTAGATAGTGCGTACATGATTTTTATCCGTACTTGTGATATATATTATAAAATTTTCAAATTTCTGGAATGTTTTGTTTTTCAGGGGGATTTCTTGGTGTGATGATTCTCTAGCGTTGGTTTATGAATCTTGGTATAAAACACGGAAATTAAGAACATGGGTGATTTCTCCTGGATCTGCAAGTGGAAGCCCGCGAATACTCTTCGATAGGTCTTTCGAAGATGTTTATTCTGATCCCGGCTCTCCTATGCTCCGAAGAACATCTACTGGCACTTACGTTATTGCAAAGATCAGGAAGGAAAACAATGAAGGGACATACGTCTTATTAAACGGAGATGGTGCTACTCCTCAAGGAAATGTACCATTTCTTGATTTATTCGACATGTGAGTTCGATTCTTCTTTTTGCTCTTGTTCGTCATTAGTTTACGCAGTCTAGAATCTGACATGATGTCTTATATCAGAAATTCAGGAAATAAAGAACGGATATGGGAGAGCGACAAGGAAAAATACTACGAAACCGTTGTTTCGCTGATGTCTGATCAGTACGAAGGAGAAATTCCCCTTGAGGGCCTCAAAGTTCTAACGTCAAAGAATCTAAGACCGAAAACACCCAATATTACATACTGAGTTTCCCCGAGAAGAAAGCCTCCCAGATCACAAATTTCCCCCATCCTTATCCTCAGTTGGCATCATTAAAGAAGGAGATGATTAGGTATGAGAGAAAGGACGGCGTTCAGTTAACGGCCACATTATATCTTCCACCCAATTACGATCCTGCTATAGATGGGCCCCTTCCATGTCTTATGTGGTCTTATCCCGGAGAATTTAAAAGTAAGGAAGCTGCTGGGCAAGTTCGAGGTTCCCCAAATGAGTTTGCTGGCATTGGTCCAACATCACCTCTACTGTGGCTAGCACGGAAGCAAGTGTTTCTCTTGCCATAAAAAAATTGTTTATTATTACCTTCTTAATCTATGGTTCAGTTCTATTCTACCTTTAAATTTGCAGGTTTGCCATCTTATCAGGACCTACAATTCCTATTATTGGAGAGGGTAATGAAGAGGCCAATGACAGGTACTTTGTTTTCAAATGTCTCAAAATATGAACTGTAATAACTGATGTTCGTATTGATACGTCTCTTGTTCCCTAGGTATGTAGAGCAACTAGTCGCCAGTGCTGAGGCTGCTGTAGAAGAGGTTATTAGGCGCGGAGTAAGTTCTTTTCCTCCCTCATAAAGTCAGTCGTATTTTTCTGAACTAAGGGCAACTCCAATGGAACGGCATATCTGAAAAAATGGAGTAAAATAGGTCCAACCGAACTCCAAATCAATACCCAAAATAGGATTTCTCTTTTCTCTCTCATCATACCAACGCATATATGCGTTTCTCTCTTCTAGGATGCATTTGTTATTTTACAATTTTAAAGAAGTCCTTTTAGTTATTTTAATTATTAAATAACACAAATAAATAAATAACTCAAATAAAAATAAATAAATAATATATAAAAGGCACCTGTTATTAATAATTCTTTTTCTACTTTTACTTTATGAAAAATATTGGGTTTTTATTAGTTTTGTTAAATTATTATTTTTTTTTCAATCGAATTTGAGATAATAGTCTGGTCTATTTTGTAAAGTTATAAATTCCAGGGTAACATTAAAAAATCGGAAAGAAGAGAATATTACAATAATGGTCTCTTGCGTTTGAGAATTGGTTTGTCGGTTGGAGAAGAATTACTGCATTTTGAGTTTGAGAATGAGTTTGAGTTTGAGAATGCGTCTTTCGGTTGGAGATGGTCTAAGTGGTCAATGCGGTGTATATTTTGTGCTCCTTAGGTGGCTCATCCAAACAAAGTTGCCGTGGGTGGTCATTCCTACGGTGCTTTCATGACTGCTAACCTCCTCGCCCACGCGCCTCATCTTTTCTGCTGTGGAATTGCTCGGTCTGGGGCATATAACAGAACTCTTACGCCATTTGGCTTTCAGGTTTGCACTCTTCATGAGCTCGAGTATGTTCGTTTTGGATCAGTTCGATCTCTTATTTACTGATATTTCATTTGTATTTTTGCCTTTTGGTTCACTTTCAAGATGACCAAGGATTAAATTTTGAGATTTCGGCTCAGTTTCTCTTCTTGCATGCTCAGCCAAATTATGTAATTGTTTTGTTGGCAGAATGAGGATAGAACCCTTTGGGAAGCAGTCAGCACCTACGTTGAAATGAGCCCATTTATGGCAGCTAATAAGATTAAAAAGCCAATCTTGCTTGTCCACGGAGAAGAAGACAATAATTCGGGAACCTTGACAATGCAGGTGTGCATTATTGGAAAGGATGTCTTAGATTCTTTCTCATTGCTTCTATTCATCATATGCTCTCCTCACATGAATAGCACTAAATCACCCGAAAAACAGGGACTTGGAATAGACCTTTGGTTTCTCTTCTTTAACGATCTTTTCCGTTTCCCATATTTACTTTTATTTGTAACGCAGTCGAATAGATTCTACGATGCATTGAAAGGCCATGGAGCCCTTTGCCGACTAGTTATACTTCCATTTGAGAGCCATGGATATTCAGCAAGGGAAAGTGTGATGCATGTTCTATGGGAAACTGATAGATGGCTGCAAAAGTACTGTGTCTCTAATTCCTCAGCTTCCGCTGACGAAGAAGACCCTGAGAAGAAGTCTGAAAAAGAAGAAAAGGAAGTTGTTGGTTCTGCTGGCGGAGCGCCGAAAGAGATGGACTCTGAAACTGATATATTTCGAACAATACAACGCAGATCTTTACTGTGGTAAAGGGTGCTTCTCCTTTCTCCCTCCCGTCCATATGTTCGAAATTGTTAACTGACTTTGTCGTCTTGAAAATGGCTGCTTCTCTTACTTTCCCCTATTGAGTGGATTTCTTTGTGATTGTTCTAAATGATGCTTTTGATGCAGATGTTACGTTGCATGGTGCAATTTAAACCCAATGGCGACAAAGAAGCATCTGCCCTCCCTTGATGATGTACATTTGATTCTCCAATGAACTTATTTACTGATTATCTAAACTCTCCCAAATGACATGGTTATTAGTACAAACTTGGTTTCGTCGGAAAAACACACACTTGGTTGGAGAATAACGAATTATTATACTATTAACTTTTATGTTAGAGAATATTCTGATGTTATACGGAAGTTCGTGGACTGGAATGTCATGACTATGAAGAGATTGAGCGGTGAGATGGTGAAGATAAGGCTGTTGTGCGAGGATTTTTTTATGCTTGACCATGGGGACGAAACCTCTATAGTGAGAGGGAAGGAAGTTTTACTCTTAGAGAGAGAAAGCGTAGCTAAAGTACCGATGAAGTGAAAGTGAAACGCACTTTTTCCTCGTTCTTCTCCACATCAAAGAGAAGCAACAATTTTACATGTAAATCTCAACAATTATTCTCAACTACGACTGCTGCTTCCGCCGCCTACACTGGGGGGAAATTCAGCCACCGATGAGCTAAGCATATCACGTCCGACGAAACCTCCACGCCGTTAGGGAGAAGAACGGCGTCCCCTTCCAACCCACGAGCACACCTTTCCCACTGTACTCCACCGTGCAGCAACTTCCATGCTCGGACTGCTCAAGGACCAACTTCGCCTGGTACTTTGACGATTCGCTCAGCTCAATCTCCTTCATCCCAAACCTCTCGAAAAACGCCCTCCACACGTCTACCTTGACGCTCCTAGTGCTCCTCTCCTCCCCTTCCGTGGCGACTATGCTCTTCATTCCCAGCGCAAAGTAAGCCCTTTCGATCACCGTTCGAAAATGGGCGCTCTCCCCGCCGCCGCCGCCGCCTATGCACTCCTTCAAGCAGTCGAAGTGTGCGCCGTAGTAGAAGAGCGCCTCGACGAACCTCTCGATGAACAAGGGCGAATTGTGGTTCGCCTCGACTTCCGTGACCACCATCACCGCCGGACTGAGCTTTGCGATCTCTGCAATTAGGGTTTCGAGGCAATTTGGCCTGTGCAGCATGGATTTTAGCGTGAAGAAGGAGTAGACGGCCACCGTTTCGTCGGGCTCGATTCTGATGAGATCTTGCCTGAATTTGCTCATGTCCGACAGGTAAACTCCCCTGAATGTGAAGTTCAAGCTGTAAGCCTGGGCGAAGCTCTTCAGCCTCTTCCCCGTTTCCTCGACGTGCTCCTCCATGTCGTGGGTACCCACGGCAGTGATCGCAAGGTGTTCGACGAAATGATCGCTTAAGGCTTGCATCAGAGCGCTCCATTGTATACCGCTCCTTAACTGAAGGTCGATTAGGTGGACCCTTTTGGCCGCCTTGATGTTGTCTACGATGGCTTGAATCCCAGTAAAGTGCAGCAGCTTATTGCAGGGAATCGCCTGGTGTAAGGACAGCCAAGCTTCGTTCGTGGAGATAGTGGCCGGCGCTCTTTCCCTGTCTTGAAGCTTCTCCTTACTCGACAAACCCTTCTTTTGAGAATATTCTCTTTCGATCTTTTCTTTGAGGGCTTCGGCGAAGTAGAAGGTGAGCCTTTGGACAGGCGTGCCTATGTCTGAGGCGCACCATAGGCAGCGAGCGATGAGTCTGTTAGCCACGTCGAACTGCTTTAGGCTGACTTGCTCGGCCGAGGCGAAGAGGTGGTGTATGAGTTCGACGTCCCTTGCCTCGTCGGCGGAGAGGTCAGAGGTTAGTGAAGGGCCGTAATAAGGGTGGATGAACGTTGATATACCGTCGTTCTTCTCAGCTGCGAATTGGATGAACCTTTCGCCGGCCATCTTCAAGATTTCTACAGTCGACAGCTTCTTCTTGTTAGTATTATCATCGTCCCTTTGAGCAGCAGTCACCATCCCAGAATCTGTAACACCATTGTAGGTATTCATCGATGCCATATTATCATCTTTGATGGGATCTATGGCTTGGTTTTGTATTGCTGTTGATTCAGTAGCAGCATCGACGCCCTGAAACTGTTGGTTGCTGACGAAATTGCTTAGATCTTCGTCGTCGTCAAATACTGACGAGAAGAAGCTCATGATATCGAGCCCTTCAATATCATCCATCCATGGATCATCAGCTTCTTGGGCAAGCAGGCCATGGCTTGTTCCAAAGGAAGAAGAGAAAGACGCTCTATCCATACCTCAATCAGAGAAAAGATGATATCTTTATTACAACTTGGTAAGAATCACATAAAGGTAATTCATAATATATATTAAATGTAAGTGATGTTAACGCGTATCCTTGGCCGGATGATTGATAAATTGATCAATTGATTTATTGATTGATTTTGGTCTTAGCTTAGCTTAGGTAAAGAAGGAGCAACAGTATGTGATTGTTACGAAGGGATTCGACAGAAACGAAGTGACAATTTGTACGGAGCCCACAGTCCACTGAGAGGTAATATTATTATATGCAAACCATGTCCGAATGATGTCTGCAAGAAACTACAAAATTTTTCTAGTTTGCATGCTTTGGATTTTAGGATAATTAATTAGTCATTGGGACGTCATTGTTTCTCTCTAAGTTGGACAAGTATTGGCGATCGATGCTTTAATTATTATATGATCAAGCGTGTTTTTTGCAGGCGTTGGATTCCTTAAAATAATTACGTAATATTAAATGCTGAAATCGGAAGTTGCTGGGATTTACCTCGTGATGATTTGGTGAAGAAGGCAATGTTGTGAACTTTTCCAACAGGTTTCTTTGATCTTTATCAGACGACTGACTTCACGACATAATTATTACTAGGCTGTACATAGAAATGGAGATCATAACAACGTATAAAACATGAGAAAACAATAAATAAATTATGATCTATGTTGTTTGTCTATGCCCACCAATAAGAGACGGCGCCAAACATGTATAGACTGCAGAAACCAAGAGAAAATATTCCAAAGCCGTCGATTACATATGCAAACCATCGTCATGCCTAGGCCAGCCAATCACAGCTCCACCAATAGTAGTTTCAAGGCTTATCATTCGGCTCAATACTTGTTTCTTTGTATCCGAGCTCGGCTCATTTTCTGATCTCGTGCTCGAGCTCATTTACAGCCTGATGAGCTCGACCTCGAGCCATGAAGCTCGTTGAGTTCGAGCTCGAGCCTGAGCTTTTTATTAAGAAAATTAAAAAATCTCACGAGCTTTTTCGCGAACTTTCGAGCTCACTGAACTGGAGCCAAGCTTTATTCAAGCCGACTCAGCCCATCTTCAACCCCTATACACGCCTAGAAACATAGTATCTCAAACAATTGAGAACTTGAAGGAAGACAGATTCTCTGATCGATACATTTCATAACAATCTAAAGGTGATTTTGTGAATGTTGTCATGGCATCACTGTGAGAATTAGCAAGTAATGTTATAGAGTTCGATAGCTTCGATGGTGGGAGCTTTATACGTTGGCAAAAAAGAATTCATTTTCTCTTAGTTTCTTCAAGTAAGTTACTTTCTCAACTCTCCAGCGCAGGACGTAAAAACTATCGTTGAGGCAAGGAGACGCAATTGTGATATGTCGGGGTCATATCTTGAATTCTAGGAGTGATGTCATCTTCTATGTCTAGCGCTAAGTAGCAACCGCATAGAAATTATTGGAAAGTTTAGAGAGAAAATATCTTCAAGAAGACACAAAAAAGTAAGAAAGTTATTGTCTCGCGTTTTAATAATCATAAAATGGATGATAATAGACCAATAATGGGAGCTAATTCATGAGGTAGGACATAAGTTGAATAATATTTTGTTTAATATGATCGACAAGTTACCCTCTTTGTGAAAGGACTTTAAAGGAAATCTAAAGAATTCGAAGGAAGACATCTCCCTTGATCAACGGAATACAGGATGGTAATCGGAATAGACCTTCAAAGAAATGACATTGAAAGGCAAAATGCACATAGTAGAATCAAATAAAACCAAAAGAAAGAAAGGAGTTATTACTGTGAAAATCAGGCCATTATTAAAAATGAATGTCACCTGTTGAGAAGCAGTAGATCATCTAGTTGATGTAATATCTAAGATAAATACGATTGACGATGATGATTACTTTGGTCCGTGTTTTGATGATATATGTAAATTTAATGATATTAGGGCTATAAATATTGGAAGTTCAACAGCAAAAGGATTTAGATGATCAAAGGAATGGAACAGAGAGTTCGAGCTGAAGAAGCATTTATAAGCTGAGGAGTTCAAAAATACAAAGTGCGTTTTAATATTGGCGCGTTATGCATAATTGGACGCTTTCACTAACAGAATCGTTGCTAGAGCCAGCATTTCTTTTAGTCTACAACAGAAGCAAGTTGGCGGGAGTTCACATATAAAATCAGAGTAGTGCAGATAGCGTGACTTAGAGAGTCTTTTTCATCTTTTTCATCTTTTCAATTCACTGTAGATTTTGCAGTGTTCTTTGTAGCAAGAAGATCAGTGATTGACTTCTTGATCTTGTAATCTGGGCTGATAAATAAAAGATTGCAATTTCGATCGTGGATGTAGGATCAAACAAAGATCTGAACCACGTTAAACACATTGTTCACAACACAATCGATTTCAATTTCTGTTATGGTATCAGAGCGTTTCTCTGCTCATTAGCTGCGCGAATTCAAGCGAATCAGAATCAGATTCAATCCACTGCGAATTCAAGCGAATCAGAATCAGATTCAATCCACCAATCTCCACAGAATCAGATCATGGAAGCAGATCCGACACAAGCCAATTATGCTCCACCACAGCAGGCGAATGACCCTTATTTTCTCAGTGCGAGTGATACCTCAGGGCAATTTCTGGTGCACGAGCAGCTGAATGGGGACAATTATGGGACGTGGAGCAGAGCTATGTTGATAGCACTCACGGGGCGAAATAAGGAAGGATTTGTCAATGGTGACCTCGTTCCACCAGCGGCTACCGAAAAGGATAAGTTGGCATCTTGGAAAAGAAATAATAATATTGTCATTTCGTGGATATTGAATTCAGTCACTAAAGAGATTTCTGCAAGTATTTTATACAGTTCACTTGCTAGGGACGTATGGTTGGACTTGCAGGAAAGATTTGGGCAAACCAATAAACCGAGAATATTCCAGCTAAAGAAGGAACTGATGAACTTGTCACAGGGTAGCAGCAGCATTGCGAGTTACTATACAAAACTGAAAACTCTTTGGGATGAGTTGGCGAATTATCTGCCTACTTGTCAGTGTAGCTGTGGAGGGATGAAGCTCATGAAGACCCAACTTGATGAAGAATATGTGATGTTTTTCTTGATGGGATTAAACGACTCATACTCCCAGATCAGAGGCCAAATTCTCACCATGGATCCTATGCCTTCAATCAGTAAAACATTTTCTCTGTTAGCTCAAGAGGAGAGACAAAGATCAATGATTCTTGGTCCCATCAGAAACAATGATGATCAGATTAGCAGCTTGGCGATGCTGGCTGCAAGGAAGGACCAAGAACATGCAAGAAAGGGCTACGCGGGGCAGAAGAAAGAAACACAGAGGCCACTATGCACACATTGTAACAAGAGAGGGCACACTGTGGAAAGCTGTTATCAAATACATGGTTATCCACCGGGTTTTAGGCAAAGCACCAGATTTAAATCAGCAAGGATAAACCACTCGGCTGTAGAGATTGCAGCACAGCATGGTAGCAACCAGAATCAGCAGCACACAATGGCAACTCCCTCATTCATCTCCAGCTGACACCACTCCAGATGGACAGCCTTAGGTCCCTGATTAGCCAGTCAAGCACTTCTCAAGCAACAGAAAACGAGGGATTCACCACCAGCAGGACAAAAGAACAGGTATTTGCCTAACCTTCGATCTGCCAGAGTTGACAGGCACTGATGTCTGGCTACTAGACTCCGGGGCAACAATGCATGTTACTGGTAATGTAAAATTGCTACATGACCTGCATCAAATCAATAAATCAAGGGTAATACTGCCTAATAACACCATTATAGAGGTCAATCAAGCAGGCTCATATAGGTTAAATCAGCACATAACACTCACAGAGGTGTTATTTGTTCCTCAATTCCATTTCAACTTAATTTCAGTAAGTTCACTGGTTGCTAACCTCTGTTGCAGAGTTCTTTTTGCACCTAATTTTTGCTTGATACAGGACCATTCACGGAGAGTGATTGGCAAGGGTAAAATGGTGGCAGGATTGTACATGATCCAGGGAACAGCACCCCTTGAATCATCAGAGAATGCAAACAATGTTTCTGATATTTCTGTGTTTTTAAATAAGATGTCAGCTAGTCTTTGGCATGATAGGCTAGGGCATCCATCCAATAAGGTGTTAGACATGTTGAAACACTCTTTAAAGCATGCTAGAAAGGATCTTGGCAGTTTTTGTAAAATCTGCCCTTTGGCAAAACAGAAAAGAGATGCCTTTCCAAGTGATAGCAAGGCTGTGTGCTCTTCTTTTGATTTGATTCATTGCGACATTTGGGGGCCGTTTCATGTACCATCTCATATGGGACACCAATACTTTGTCACTCTAGTAGATGATTTTTCAAGGTTTACTTGGTTATTTATGATCAAACACAAATCTGAAGCACAAACAGTTCTCCCTCACTTTCTAGCTCATGTTGAGACCCAATTTGGGTGTAGAGTCAAGACAATTAGAACGGATAATGCACGAGAGCTAAATTTGGCAGACTTGTACAGAAGTAAAGGAATTGAGCACCATTTATCTTGTGTGGAAACTCCACAGCAGAACTCGATTGTGGAAAGGAAACATCAGCACTTACTAAATGTGGCAAGATCCCTTTACTTCCAGTCTGGTTTGCCAGCTAAATTCTGGTCTGAGTGCACCTTAACGGCTACTTATCTTATAAATAGAACACCCTCGGTTGTCTTGCATGGTAGAAGTCCTTATGAAATGTTGTATCAAAGACCTTTTGATTATAATATGCTGCGAGTTTTTGGTTGCTTGTGCTTTAGTTCCACACTCGCAGGTCATAGAAAGAAGTTCGATCCAAGAGCACAAGAGTGTGTTTTCCTTGGATATCCACATGGAGTAAAAGGATACAAAGTAATGGAGCTAAAAACAGGGAGGATCTTTATTTCCAGAGATGTGAAGTTTGTGGAAGACACATTTCCATTCAAGGAGCAGCATGCCTCAGATGCAGCACTGAAAGACCCTTTCTCACAGCTTGTGCTGCCAAGATCTCTCACAGTACAGGAATTCATGCCTTCATATAACACCACCATTCAAGAAACAGTTCATGAAGAGCCTGATGATGCCACTCAACCCATTGAGACAGAGATTATGCAGGAGCAGACTGCGGATCTGATGAGTCCCCAGAACAATACCAATGCTGGAAACAGGGAAGACAATCATCAGCCAGTGACAGCAGGCCTGCAAGAAGCCCCTCTGTCGAGTACTAGATCAGGGAGGCAGCCCAAAAGGCCCTCATATCTGGCAGACTACCACTGCAACAATCTGATGCAACCTAAGACCCTGTACCCCATATCAGAAATGGTCACACCTCACAGATTCTCAGAACAGTTTCAAGGACTGATCAACAGCATTGCCATGAACCAAGAGCCTAAGACCTTTGCACAGGCATCCCAATCAGCAAAGTGGATGGAAGCCATGCAAGAAGAGCTGAAAGCACTTGAAGAAAATAACACTTGGACAATCATGAAACTTCCTAAGGGCAAAAAGGCGATTGGGAGCAGATGGGTCTATAGGCTCAAACACAATGCACTTGGGGAAGTAGAGAAGTATAAAGCTAGATTAGTTGCCAAGGGATATGATCAAAGGGAAGGAATAGACTACATAGACACTTTTGCTCCGGTGGCAAAACCGAGCACCATTAAGATTATCCTCTGTTTGGCAGCGAAACTGAAATGGAATGTGGAGCAATTGGATGTTAATAATGCTTTCCTTAATGGAGAGTTGAATGAAGAAGTATACATGGATCTCCCACAAGGATTCTACAATGCTATTCAAAGAACAGGGGATGATAAAATGGTATGCAAGCTGCGAAAATCATTGTACGGATTGAAGCAAGCATCCCGGCAATGGAACAAGACCTTCACCAATGCTGTCAAGGAGTTTGGGTTTGCTCAAACCCAATCAGATCATACATTGTTCTTGAAGGGAAAGGGAGATCAATTACTGGTACTTCTAGTCTACGTAGACGACATAATTTTAGCTGGTCCATCATCCACACTGATTAAGGAAGCTAAAGGCTTTCTCGGCTCATGTTTCAGAATTAAGGATCTAGGTGTTCTTAAATACTTCCTTGGAGTTGAGGTAGCGAGAAGTGACAAGGGAATATACCTATCACAGAAGCAATACACAATGCAATTACTAGAAGACACTGGATATGCAGGTGCTAAACCACTGGGAACTCCTATGAGTCCAAGTCAGACCATTACGGCAGATGAAGGTGAGCTACTGTCAGACCCCTTCCACTACAGAAGACTCGTGGGGAGACTGCTCTATTTAGTTTTTACCAGACCTGATATTGCTTTTACAGTGCATAAACTCAGCCAATATATTGCAATGCCAAGAACCTCACACCTCACAGCCGCGCACCATCTGCTCAGATACTTAAAAGGATCACCTGGGCAGGGAATTCTGCTGTCCTCAGATCAAAACTTTCAGCTCAGAGCCTTCTCAGATGCGGACTGGGCATCATGTAAGGACACACGAAAATCTGTCACAGGTTATTGCACGTTTCTGGGAAATTCCTTGGTAACCTGGAAGGCAAAGAAGCAAACAACAATCTCACGTTCTTCTACCGAAGCAGAGTATAGAGCATTGGCAGCTGTAGTTGCAGAGGTGCTGTGGATAAAGAATTTACTGAGTGAGCTGAACATAGTTTTGGAGCAAAAACCAGTCATTTTCTGTGACAATCAATCGGCAGTCAAGTTGGCACTAAATCCCAAGTTCCACGAGCGATCAAAACACATAGAAATAGACTGTCATTTCATTCGACATCACTTAGCAAATGGCGAAATTAAGCTCTTATCAGTCCGGTCTGAAAACCAGTTGGCAGATGTGTTCACCAAGGCATTATCAGCTCCTCTGTTACGCGGACTCCTACTCAAGATGTCTGTGATCAACTTATACAGTCCATCTTGCGGGGGGCTATTGGAAGTTCAACAGCAAAAGGATTTAGATGATCAAAGGAATGGAACAGAGAGTTCGAGCTGAAGAAGCATTTATAAGCTGAGGAGTTCAAAAATACAAAGTGCGTTTTAATATGGCGCGTTATGCATAATTGGACGCTTTCACTAACAGAATCGTTGCTAGAGCCAGCATTTCTTTTAGTCTACAACAGAAGCAAGTTGGCGGGAGTTCACATATAAAATCAGAGTAGTGCAGATAGCGTGACTTAGAGAGTCTTTTTCATCTTTTTCATCTTTTCAATTCACTGTAGATTTTGCAGTGTTCTTTGTAGCAAGAAGATCAGTGATTGACTTCTTGATCTTGTAATCTGGGCTGATAAATAAAAGATTGCAATTTCGATCGTGGATGTAGGATCAAACAAAGATCTGAACCACGTTAAACACATTGTTCACAACACAATCGATTTCAATTTCTGTTAATAAATTAAGCAATTCGATTTGTATTTAATATGATGTCTAAGTATATGCTAATATTCGAACATGCATTGATTAATGAGCTATGAAATGATAATTGCCGAATATTTGTCTCACATGTGATTATGCGAATATTTGACTCACATGTGATTATGCGATTAATTGGTGAAACTATGTGATCGCATGTTATTTGGAAAATTTTGATTGATTGACTTTATATGGATAAGTTGCTGATAATTATGGTATGCGCTGAAATGGATGAGATCTCTGATATATGGAAGATATGCCAAAATCATGAATTCGTGAAATATGTGATTTTGATCTTATCTCTATGCTGAATAGGAAAATATATTGATCTGCTGCTATCTCGTATGCTGAATATGGAATATAAATCCTGATTGATTTATTCTATAAGAATATAGCTGGATATCACATATGGAAAGTGTTGTTATGGAAAATATCATCCGAAATATTTGAATATGCCTTGAATATGAATCTGTGCCTTTATTTGAATTATAATCGTGCTATTATGAGCTAATGACCATTGTGAAGATTTATTATTTGCATGATGTTATATGGCATATTGATTACTCGAAATTTGAATGGATTAAGTGCTTAATTTGGTAAATGATCTTGTGACTGAGTTTCCATGTGAGTGTTGATTGAAAAGGTCTATATGTATGAGAAACACTTCAGATTGGCAAGAACCTAGAACTTGCGAATATACGTACACGAGAGTTTTTTAGCAGAAGAATACTATTTAGAGCCATCTCACAGTTGCGATATATCTGTGGCTGTTTGAGCGTACACCTATGACCACCTTCTGCCTACCTGAGCTTTAACTTGCGATTCCATCACTGTACGAGTGATTCATCCTTATTATCACCATCCTCCATTCATATATTCTGTCTTCGGACGTGTTGTCTTTGGACGTGAGCAATACACGAGGAGGCAAGGTCGACGTTACGCGCACGGGACGAGTACCGGGGGCCATTCGGTAGCGAGCGGTTTCCTGTCAGGAATTGGGGATTCCCAGGAGCGAAACTCGGCGTGCGATAACCTAGTAGTGTCTAGTGTGTGACTTGTTTCGTTGTGTATTGGGCCAATCAATCAGTTTTGTAACCAGCTAACTCTAGAGGAGCAAACCTCAAGGAGAAGAGTAAACCCCAGTTGGGGATATAACCTCTATAAAAATCCTGTCTCGCATTTACTTTCAGTTATTTCCTTTTTACTGTGAGACTGAACCAATACACATCTGTCGCAACTAGGATATATCAGGCATATCTTGATCATTTGCATAAGTAGACATTTCTAAGATATAACATCGTAGGATTCTTAGAAAGAAGAAGCAAAATTTATAAAGCCTAATTCACCATCTTCTTAGGCACATTTTTATCTTCAATAACTGTGATAGATAGATTCATGAGCCACCAACCATGTTTGTAAGAATCGAGTAATGTTCAAGAACATGGAACATGCTCATGAATGATGAAAGGAACTATTTCTACATAGCGGCGGAGCTAGAATGTGATTATAGTGGGATCCAAATTAAAATATATAGATTAGGACTAATATCATCAAATTGTGATTCTGCTGCCATTGCCGGAGAAACTCTTTCTTCCTTCCATACACTTTTTTAAAACAAACTGGTGTTAAATGTTTTTATTCTAGTATTTCGTTAATTTCTCGGGCTAAATTTGTATTCTTATAAGTTTAGTCTTTGCGAATTTCCAATTCCTACAAGTTTCACGCAGTAGTAGGTCAAAACCTTACCTCAGCACTTGAAATTGAAATCTCCCAAACTTCAAGTGCTAGGGTTTTCTATCAATTTACCTAATGTCGAAACGCAAATTCGAAGGATTCGGCATCAATCGGCAAACCACATACAACTTCGAGCGCTCGCAACCTCCCCAACGACTCTACGTCCCTCCCTCTTCACGCCACGTCGGAGGCGACGACGATGACGACCTCGACAACATCGATTACGCCGACGATCGCAGCCATGATGCTCCAAACGACGGCGGTGCCGAAAACAACAAAGAAGATGACGAAATAGATCCTCTGGACGCGTTCATGGAAGGCCTTCAGGAAGAGATGAAGTCTCAGCCGCCACCCAAGGCCAAGGAAAAGCTCGACAGGTTGGTTGAGCTGAATTTCTCAAGCCAAGGAGCTCATTTAGTTTCTTGGAGTTTGATAAGATTCAAAATTGAACTATTTCCAATCAAAGTCTGGTTCTGGCTGTAATTGATGAATCGGGGCATTGCTACTTGACACAGAAAGCTATCCCCTAGAATAATATTCATTTAAGCTCAACTCTGTTACAAGCAAACAAATTTTACGTATTAATCGTGCTGTCTGGAAATCCTTTGACCAACAAAGTTTAACACTTGTAGTTCAAGTCGGGTTATATTTGTGTCTACCGCTATAGGTATAAGGATGATGCGGAGGACGATCCCATGGAGAGTTTTCTGAAAGCAAAGAAGGATTTAGGGTTGCAGTTGGCAGCTGATGCATTGCACGCTGGGTATAATTCAGACGAAGAGGTTTATGCGGCGGCAAAAGCTGTGGACGCAGGGATGATTGAGTATGATTCTGATGATAATCCAATTGTTGTGGATAAGAAGAATATTGAGCCGATACCCGCGCTTGACCATAGCTCAATTGATTATGAGCCGTTTAATAAAGATTTCTATGAGGAGAAGCCTTCTATTTCAGGTATTTCAGCACTGATACATATTGAATGTTATAAAGTCTTCATTCATCAGTTGATTAAATTTTTTCGTGTTGCTAGTTATTATTACAATTAGTTTTATACGCTAATACTAAAGTCTCTACTTATGAGTGATTGTGTATCGTAAGAACTTATTCTGTTGCATGCTTATAATGTTTCGATTCGACCTTGTGATGGGTCCTGATATTATTTTGCATGCTCAATTTCAGTGTGCCTCCTGTTTGTATTTGTCTATGTTGGATAAATATTTGACCTATGATTCTTGCAGGCATGAGCGAAGAAGAACTTGCTGAGTATAGAAAGATTTTAGCTATTCGTGTATCAGGTTTTGATGTTCCACGGCCCGTCAAGACTTTTGAAGATTGTGGATTCCCTTCAGAGTTAATGAAAGCTATAGCCAAACAAGCATACGAAAAGCCTACATCAATACAGTGCCAAGCATTACCAATTGTGCTTTCTGGAAGAGATATAATTGGAATAGCAAAAACTGGTTCAGGAAAGACTGCTGCGTTTGTGCTTCCCATGATTGTCCATATCATGGATCAACCTGAACTTTCAAAAGACGAAGGTCCAATTGGAGTTATCTGTGCACCTACTAGGGAACTAGCCCATCAGATATATTTGGAAGCAAAGAAATTTTCCAAAGCTTTTGGTATACGCGTTTCTGCTGTCTACGGGGGAATGTCGAAACACGACCAGATTAAGGAACTCAAGGCTGGATGTGAGATAGTTGTGGCTACTCCAGGGAGATTGATAGATATGCTGAAAATTAAGGCACTGAACATGTTGAGAGCAACCTACTTAGTACTTGATGAGGCAGATCGCATGTTTGATCTCGGATTTGAACCGCAAATAAGGTCCATAGTAGGCCAAATAAGGCCTGATCGACAGACCCTACTCTTTTCAGCAACTATGCCGCGGAAGGTTGAGAAGCT
Organism: Craterostigma plantagineum; assembly: GCA_027422505.1. NCBI lineage: Eukaryota > Viridiplantae > Streptophyta > Magnoliopsida > Lamiales > Linderniaceae > Craterostigma > Craterostigma plantagineum. Next base: position 28,998,173 of record JAPQWV010000001.1, read on the forward strand.
TGCTAGGGAGATCCTATCTGATCCTGTAAGGGTTACCGTGGGTGAGGTGGGTATGGCCAATGAGGATATTACCCAAGTCGTTGAAGTAATCCCATCAGATGCAGAAAAGTTTCCATGGCTTCTTGAAAAGCTTCCTAGAATGATAGATGAAGGGGATGTTCTTGTTTTTGCTTCAAAAAAGGCTACGGTGGATGACGTTGAATCACAGCTGGCTCTGAAGGGTTTCAAAGTTGCAGCGCTCCACGGTGACAAAGATCAGGCTTCTCGTATGGAGACATTGCAGAAATTCAAATCTGGGACATATCATGTTCTTGTTGCTACTGATGTTGCTGCTCGTGGTCTTGACATCAAGTCAATTAAATCTGTTGTCAACTTTGATATTGCTAAAGACATGGACATGCACGTGCATCGTATTGGGAGGACGGGTCGTGCTGGTGATAAAGATGGAACTGCATACACCCTCATAACGCAGAAGGAGGCGCGATTTGCTGGCGAGTTAGTAAATAGTTTGATTGCAGCAGGTCAAAATGTGTCCCAAGAACTCATGGATCTTGCTATGAAGGTGCACACATCTTTTTGACATCTTCTTGATTCTCAGTTCGATAGCTGGAATTTGTTAGCTTTTGCAATTCTTGCTGTTATATATCCTGAGTAGCGTTTGAATGACGTGCGACTATTTCACAGGATGGAAGGTACAGATCGAAACGTGATGCTCGAAAAGGAGGTACTTTCTTCATCTTTCACCATATGGAGGGTCTACGAAACATTTTCGTAACATGTTGAAGATGGATTCCTGTCATAAAATGGCTTTCTTTCTTTTCATTCATTCTAGTGTGTGTGCATGGCAACATAGATCTGTCTGTGATATGACAACTGGGAGCAGTTATTGGGATCTGACTTGAAGTCTAAATCTATTCGATTATGCTTTCGCCAATGTTGGGCTCGTCTGACCACCCTTCTTTTCTTCTTCGCTGATTCCACAGGTGGAAAAAGAGCTAAAGGAGGAGGAAGGGGAGGTGGTAGAGGTGTTAGGGGCGTGGATTTTGGTCTGGGCATTGGGTACAACAACAATCAAGAATCCTCGTCAAGTTCTGCATCAGTTCGTTCTGCTCCAAGTCGTTCCCCAGCAGTTGTTAACTCGCTGAGGACGGGTATCATGGCCCAATTCAAAAACACATTTGTCGCAGCCTCATCGAACCCTCAGAATAATCAGTTTGCAAATAACGGTTCTTCTACTGTGCAACCCCCCAACAAAAGAATGGCTTTGGCCGGTTTTGTTTCTGGTGGGACCATAGGCGGCGATGCTCCACCTGTGAAAGCAAACACTACAGCTTCGCCAGCACCAAGAAATACATCGACGGCGCAGCAAACGCCTTCTGAGAGGTAGCTCTGATGATCAAATTTTTCCTTTCTCTTTGGTTAATACCACAATTTCCATCTTTATTATAATATGATGTGTTGTATCCAACTTTGCAATTACTAAGTTATGTGGTTTGCTGCAGTGTGAGAGATAGAAACAGAGAGAGGCGTAGGCCATCTGGCTGGGATCGTTGATGAGCAGCGGAGAAGATGATCAAGTTTGAGACTGAACTATCTCTGTGTTTTCCTGTTTGTGCTTTAAACACTGTGAGTGAGTGAGTGCCTTCGTTGTTCACTAGTCAAGGAGAGTAAATCTTATTATTTATGCCAAGATAGAAGTTTTTCACAGTTCCTTTCGATTTTGGTCAGAATGAACAAATAACAAACTGCACAAAATTATAGTGGAGATGGCAGTTAAATCGATGTCCTTACGGTTTTTTGTTCAAAGAGAGGAGGAGATCAGGCAGTTAACATCGGTTCAATTGTAATTTTTGAGAGAATTTTACTCAAGATTTTATTCATCCAATTATTAATGATCAAAGCAAGGCGATTTAACGTGAAGTCTAAAGTCGAGGTGCAATTGCAAGTAGTCTGGAGACTCAAATTTATACAACTCTTATCAGAATAAAAATAGACTTTAATATGTCCTAACTGGACTAGACGCATGATTTTATAGCACATATCAGCTAATCATTCAGTTTGGAACTATATAGAAAAACAAGGGTGCAATACAATATTATCATTATTTCGAACGCCAATGAGTTACAAGTTAACGAGAATAACGCTTTGGATTTGTCCTCCCATTCGATGGCCCGAGTACAATTCCTCGCGCTCGTCACCGTAGCAGCGACTTTACTTGACCCGACCCGCGTGAGATCGCACCAAGAGCCCGGCGAATGGCACTGCGATTCGGATTCCGAGCCGGGCGTCATCACCGTCGACGGCACACGTGGAAGTTTCGGAGGAAGTCGACGGATCTGATTTCGCACTGCTGCCCGCCCTATTTTGTTATTCCCCTATGGATTCATTCATATTCACAGGATGCTCAATTCACAATCGGAAAATCAAGCAAAAACTCTGCCGCATTTTGGTACCCAATGGACGGAAAACCATGACATGGATCCGCTCACTACTCCATCAGCTGTGATTGGATACCTCTTGACTTTGTTTCGGGGCGTAATAACGACCCCTCAAAGGAAGCGCAGAGAAGCCCATGGGATGCTGCAACGGCCTTCTCCATTCTCTTACTCCGTAGTCGCCTTTTGTATATCTATCCTTGTCGGCCATCGCCTTTCCAAGTCCCCCACTAACTTCATACCCATGGATAATAATCTTTAGACATTCTTTCCTAGGTTTTAGTTTAGTTCTCTGCATTGTGCTATGCATTGCAGTATGACTTACAGATCAATCTTTCCACATTCAGCAGTCATTTTTTATGCTTTGTAGTACTTACTACAATTGCAATTGTTCGAGACTGTAGTAATAAATGTTGGTAAAATTACGTACCTCTTATGACTGTCAAACTGTCGGACCACGAGGATTGCAAGACTGTAGAATCGCTCGACTGCTACTTTGTATAACTGTGAGGTTGTACGGCTGTAAGTCTGTACGACTGGTTCTCCATAGCAGCAAGACTGCAAGCCTTGTAGGACTGTACTGGCAACAATGTAAAACAGATTCGCTCTCTTTACGTAAGTGCAAGAGATTTGCTTGAGCGTCTATTTCACATGATACAACGAAAACGTGATTATAGGCTGCACTGAAACCTTAACTACACGGCGAACTTTGAACATAGAAGTGATGATGAACGACTGTGAGTGTTTTTTCCTCTAGTATGAGATGAGTTGGATTTCTCTCTCTCAATTCACACATGGAGTGTATATATGGAGCTTCGTAAAACTCTTTGGCTTTCTCAATGATTAATTAGATACATTAATCCACATAATTAATTCCAAGTAATTAAGGAATTAAATGGATTCACGAAAGGTCATCGTGACCTTTCATTTGAGCAACCTTGATTTTTCCAAAACTGTTGGAATTATCCAGATAAAGAATTCAATACTAATTTGGCCAAATGTGCAGGTTGATCAGGCCCGCGAGAGTGTATCGTGAGTCACAAGCCCACACACACCTTAACCCATATCATATGTTAATCCAAATTTTCATTCACTCCACTTAATATTCCAACAATTAACATCTTATTCCACGAGGTTATGACATTTTTGCTTTTTGCCTTTTTTCGTTCTTACTCGTGCGGAACTTGCACCTGCTAAACCTTGATTGTAAATTATCACCAAAAGAAGATAATGAAATATAAAAATGATTTGGTGGATATTAGTTATTACGTTTGTTCAACTTTGGCAGCTGAATGAGCATTATTACATTGATATTGGTCATCGCACTGTAGCAGCTTAGCATAGATAGCATCTCCTATGTTTGGCTGTGCTGTCACTCTCAAGAAAACCCAAGCCCTGAAAAAAGAAAAGACCTAACCTTTTTCTTACCTTATCATCTCCCCTCGTTGAAGAATGGCCTCGTCAACTCCGCCACCGCACTGTACTCTGACCACCTCAAAACCCTATCAGAACCACCACTTCCACCACCCGCAAAATCACCGCCATAGCCAGCAGCGCAACGCAGCTTCTCAGCAGTACCACCCCACATGGAACCCTCAGAAATTCTCCCTCAACAACCACCAACAGCCTCCTCACCCCACCTATCTCCGCCCCCCTCCGCCGCCGCACCTCTCCGCCTCGGAATTCTCCGGCCGCCGCTCGACCCGCTTCGTCTCCAAAATGCACTTCGGTCGCCCCAAGTCCACGGCCTCGTGCCGCCACTCCGTGGCGGCGGAGGAGGTCCTCCACCTGGCCGTGACCTGTGAGTCCGATCGTAATTTTGATGCCGTTCTGTACAATTTTGAGTCGAAGCTCTGTTCTTCCGACGATTACATATTTCTGCTGCGCGAGCTTGGGAACAGAGGCGATTGGGTCAAGGCTTTGAGGTGCTTCAAGTTTGCGGTGGGTAAGGAGAAGAGGAGGAATGAGCTGGGGAAATTGGCTACGTCCATGATTAGTACCCTTGGTAGGCTGGGAAAGGTTGATTTTGCAGAGAAAGTCTTTGAAGAGGCCGTGAAAGAGGGATATGGGAACACAGTTTATGCTTATTCAGCTTTGGTCAGTGCGTATGCAAAGAGCGGGTGCTGCGATGAAGCCATTGGAGTCTTTTGGAGGATGAAAGATTCAGGCTTGAAGCCAAATTTGGTCACTTACAATGCGCTGATCGATGCTTGTGCTAAAGGGGGTGCAGATATTAAGAGGGCTTTGGAGATATTCGATGATATGCCGAGGAACGGCGTTCAGCCTGATAGGATAACATACAATTCACTCCTTGCAGTTTGCAGTGGCTCGGGATTGTGGGAGACTGCCAAGGATTTCTTCGATGAGATGGTCTATAAGGGTATCGATCAGGATATTTATACGTACAATACGCTTTTGGACGCTGCTTGTGGTGGTGGGCATTTGGACGAGGCATTCGAAATCATGGCGGAGATGCCCGTGAAGAAGATATTCCCAAATCAAGTTACGTATAGCACGATCATTCGAGGCTGTGCCAAGGAGGGGAAACTGGATAGAGCTTTGGATTTGTTCAATCAGATGAAGCTTGTGGGTATCAAGTTGGACAGAGTTTCGTATAACACTTTGCTTGCTATCTACGCCAGCCTTGGGAGGTTCGAGGAGGCTCTTGCGGTTGGCCAAGAAATGGAGAGCATAGGTATAAAGAAGGATGTTGTCACCTACAATGCTCTCATCGACGGGTTTGGGAAGCAGGGATTGTATGATAAGGTTAAGGAGCTTTTTGCAGAGATGAAATCTGAACATCTCTGTCCTAACTTATTAACTTACTCCACGTTGGTCAGCGTTTATTTCAAAGGCGGTTTGTATGGAGAAGCGCTGCAGGTGTACAGAGAATTCAAGCAGCAAGGCTTGAAGGCAGACGTTGTTTTCTACAGCAAACTGATCGATGCTTTGTGTAAGAAAGGTTTGGTCGAATCGTCTGCAATATTGCTTGATGAGATGATGGGCGAGGGAATACAGCCTAACGTCGTGACGTACAACTCGATTATTAACGCCTTTGGTCAGTCTGAAACTTTCGGGGCTTTAGAAGAAGGTCAGATAGAATCCTCGGGTCTTATGGCTCTTCAGCAGAATGTGTTTGACCACGAAGAAGACGAAGTGGAGGATGATAAGGTCATGGAAGTTTTTAAGCAGCTTGCCTTTGGGAAGTCCAAGAAAGACGAGTCTGAGTCGAGGTGGCGACAAGACTTGAGATGCGTCTTTGGCATTTTTCGTAAGATGCACGAGCTGCAGATAAAGCCTAACGTCGTTACCTTTTCAGCCATTCTCAACGCTTGCAGGTATGCAAATTCTCATCCTATGTATCTCTCCATTTTTGCATATGTCATGTGGGGCTTTAGGTCGACGAAATGGATTTTTATACGTTTCTTGGCCGCTTTTCTTGTCCTCAATTACATAAAAAGGAGCTCAAAAAGCAAATTCGTATCGAATGTTTTTGTAAAAAAAATTAGTTGCGAACTTCAAGACTGCTGAAATATATCAGTTAGACACGTTTTCTGTGTGGTTTCAGCCGTTGTAGCTCATTCGAGGAGGCTTCACTGTTGCTCGAGGAGTTACGCCTCTTCGATAATCAAGTCTACGGTGTAGCCCACGGCCTACTCATGGGCCACAACGAGGGCACGTGGGCCCGGGCCCTTTCGCTCTTCGATCAGGTGAAGCGTATGGACTCTTCGACTTCCTCCGCCTTCTATAATGCACTGACAGACATGTTGTGGCACTTTGGCCAGGTAAGAAAAAAAAATTAGTGGGATAAACTTAGGTCTATAACGACGCACACGTTATGATCGAACAAAAATGTTTACTTCAGAAGCGTGGTGCCCAATTAGTCGTCCTAGAAGGGAAACGCCGGGACGTTTGGGAAAACACATGGTCTGAATCTTGCTTGGACTTGCACCTCATGTCCTCGGGTGCTGCCCAGGCGATGGTCCACGCTTGGCTGCTCAACATCAGGTCCATCGTCTACGAAGGCCGTGACTTGCCTCAGCTTCTAAGGTATAATAATGTACTTCTGTCAGATTTTATGAAAATATGGGAGGTTGAAGATTGTGAAAGAAAGACAGAGAGAATAAGCTTACTGGTCGGTTTCTCTCTGTAAATGAGTTTGATAGTACAAAAGGAAACAACATAGAGGAGAAAACAGAGAATGTTACTGCAATAGAACATCACTTCCATACATTTATACATACATTGAATTAGGACACAAAAATCAAAACATAATCCATGCTTTACTAACCTAACACATTTCAAGGCATGGAAGATAGTACATATCATCATCATAACATTGAGAAAATATTATAGTATTTTAATATTTTAACAACTTCCTAGCTGTAACAATGAATCTTGTCGATCTTTTCCGTCACGTATGATTTTGCATAAATAATGCAGTATTTTGACTGGGTGGGGCAAGCACAGCAAAGTAGTGGGCGACAGTACGCTCAAGCGAGCGGTGGAGGCTCTTCTGCTAGGCATTGGTGCGCCGTTTAGGGTTGCAAAGTGTAATATTGGAAGGTTTATTTCGACGGGGGCGGTGGTTGCTGCTTGGCTGAAGGAGTCGGGCACGCTTAAGGTGCTCGTTCTTCAAGACGACAGAACTCATCATCAAATTAGTAGCAGCAGTAGTACGATGAGGTTTGATCTTCTCCCGACCCTACAGCCATTATTACCGTCTTCGTCGTAGTAGCTGCTGCGATTCTCATTGTGTCGTGGCTTTTCTGTCTTTTTGCCTTGTGTGTAATATATATAATAAATGTAAATCTAGTTGCTTTTCTTTCCATGGGATTTTTACGGTGGTTTTGTTGCCGCCGACGGCAGTAAAATGTGTCCGAAAGTCAACCTCTCCGTTGTAATAGCGAAAGTGCAGTGTTTGTCTCGTGGCGGATAATGCTAATTTATTGTATTGGAAATCGTAAGCATCTCCGTTTACATATTTATTCAGCTATTTCCGTGGTGAAGTGTGTTTGTAGAAATAATGTTATATTACCTTTTCGTCGTCAGATCTAAGGATTTGTTGAACTTTGTAAAAAGATTGTGCGGACAGAAATGAAGATTAAGTTGTGAGCTAACTACAATGACAAATGATGATAATTACAGAAACCTAAGTTATAGTTGGGAGTTGAGATGCAATTAAATGATAATAATAGGAAGGGCACATGATCGAAGTTTCCGAGTCCAAGAAGGGATTTTGACTAAAAGATGTGCTCCAGCTAAAATGAAGGGAAGGGAAACCACAGTCACCGTCCCAACTGCATGCATTTATGAAACCATCTCTAGTCCCATGCGTACGCTCTATATAACACTCTCCATCACCCAACTCTTAGTAGCACGTACACACAGCAGAAAAAGTATCATCTGTCCACATTTTTTATATCGCTTGCTTCATCTTTGATTGCCGAGTAGTGAAAGATGAGGAAGCCATTTACGACAGGCGTATGTATTGTGATCCTTTTGTTGGGATTGTTTGTGGTTGAGGGACGTAGGATTGAGAAGGAAACATTTGGAGGTGGCGGTGGTTTAGGGGGAGGAGGCGGATTTGGGGGCGGCGGAGGGTTTGGAGGCGGCGCCGGAAGTGGTGTCGGGGGCGGGTTTGGTGGTGGAAAGGGTGGTGGTATAGGTGGTGGTGGTGGTGGAGGAGGAATCGGAGGAGGAGTAGGTGGAGGTGCTGGTGGTGGCTTCGGTGGAGGAGTTGGGGGCGGTAAAGGTGGTGGTATAGGAGGCGGTGGTGGTGGTGGCGGAGGTTTTGGAGGCGGCCATGGTGGGGGTATCGGTGGTGGTGCAGGCGGCAGTGGGGTTGGTGGTGGCAAAGGTGGAGGTGTCGGAGGAGGTGCCGGTGGTGGCCTAGGAGGCGGTGGTGGAATTGGAGGAGGTGCCGGTGGAGGAAAGGGTGGTGGAGTTGGCGGTGGTATTGGTGGAGGAGTTGGAGGAGGTTTTGGCGGTGGAAAGGGTGGTGGTGTAGGAGGTGGTGCCGGCGGTGGCAAAGGTGGAGGCATTGGTGGCGGAGTTGGCGGTGGCAGTGGTGGTGGAGTTGGAGGAGGTAAAGGAGGTGGTATAGGAGGTGGAGTTGGTGGTGGCAAAGGTGGAGGCATCGGTGGTGGGGTTGGCGGTGGCAAAGGTGGAGGCATTGGTGGTGGGGTTGGCGGTGGCAGTGGTGGTGGAGTTGGAGGAGGTAAAGGTGGTGGTATAGGTGGTGGAGCTGGTGGTGGCAAAGGTGGAGGCATTGGTAGTGGAGTTGGCGGTGGCAGTGGTGGTGCTGGAGGAGGTGGCGGTGGTATAGGAGGTGGCGCTGGAGGTGGTGGTGGTGGTGGTGGTGGGATTGGCGGCAGAGCAGGGGGTGGTATAGGTGGCGGAGCCGGAGGAGGTGGTGGCGGTAGCATCGGTGGAGGAGTGGGAGGTGGCGCCAGTGGAGGTATTGGTGGTGGTGCAGGCGGTGGAGCCGGTGGTGGCATGGTGGCGGGGTTGGAGGTGGCAAAGGTGGCGGTATTGGTGGTGGTATAGGAGGCGGAGCTGGTGGTGGTGCTGGAGGAGGTTTCGGAGGCGGTGGCGGCATTGGTGGCGGTGCTGGTGGTGGAGCCGGTGGTGGTGCTGGAGGAGGTTTCGGAGGCGGTGGCGGCATAGGAGGTGGTGCTGGTGGTGGAGCTGGAGGAGGCTTTGGTGGCGGCAAAGGCGGTGGTATTGGTGGTGGATTTGGTGGCGGTGCAGGTGGTGGTTTTGGCGGTGGGGGTGGATTTGGCGGCGGGGCCGGCGGGGGTTCCGGCGGAGGAATTGGAGGTGGATTTTAACTCAATCGAGATATAACTTTTAAATTAACATGTACTAAAAATTTAGAATAAATTTGTCCATGTATATGGATATGGATATGCTACATCGGCTTCATATTTCCATTATCAAATGTTTGTCAACTTCTTTAAATAAATTAATAATCAAGTCGTTGCAGTTGTTTTAGCTTCACGAGTAAAATTTATTTGTTGACTTAGAAGAAGTTAACTTCTTACTATGTTTATTAGTACTAGTACTTTAAGCATACCATATGTGTGTGCAAAAATATAAAATTCATTATTTGTTGACGAATTTAATAAATTCTATATTAAATAAAATGATGTGGTTATTATGAATTCTAAAAGCTACATGATTTTTTTTAATAATTGATACACTAAAAATAAATTAGGTGGTTATTGTGATTTAATAAGTTTTTTTATTTTTTAATAGCAATTAAAGTAAAATAAATTTGATTGGTTAATTTTGACAGACCAATTTAAGTTTTTATCTCCCATATGCTCTTTATAGAAGAGTATAGAAGATTACATCACAATGAATTTAGAAAAATAAAATTTTAGGTCATGGAATGAAATAGAAAATAATATGAACCGTATATACAGGGCCAATCAAAATATTAATGCATATATGTGATTTCGATCGAAGTTTTTGTTTCTACTTTTTAGGAACAATAGATATAGACATTTTTTAAGCACATTGTTGCTTGATATCATCAACTGATATTTGCGTTAAGTATCGATATGGATATGGTTACTAATAGGACGGACGGATCTACGTTGTGGCCCGGGGGCACAATCCAGCGAAAATTTTCGAAGTTTTTAATACTATATATGTATTATATTCATTAACTATGCATATGTGGATTTCGAATATTAAATATGGTAGCACAATGGTTAGAAACGTGACCTCTTGCTGGAAGGTGTTCAAGGCCACGTGAGATTTTTCAATTCTTTTTTTGTTTTTTATTTGTTTAGTTGCTTTTTATTATTATTATTATTATTATATTATTATTATTATTATTATTACTAGTTCTTTCTTCTTCTTTTTTAGTTATTTTCGCATCTTTTAATTTATGCAATTTAGTTTATTATTATTACTATTTTATTATTATTACTATTATTATTATTATTCTTTTTCGTTTTTCCTTTTTGTTTTTTATTCTTATTGAGACTTTTTAGTTATTTTGACGCTTTGTTTCTTTTCGTATTAATTCTTTTTTATTATTTTTATATACAAATTTTTTAAATCGTAATTCCTTTTTTTAATCTTTTCCAATAACTTTTGATAGTCCATTGATGCTATCTTTATCTTTCAAACTGAATTTACTGCCCCCAACCCCCCCCCCCCCCAACTAAAAATTTCTGGTTCCGCCCCTGGTTACTAATAAGTAGGGTGTTCATTCGCTACTAACGGAACTAAACCGAACTTTCGGTTCGAGAATTTCATAAACCAAAAACCGAAACGAAATCGGTTTTACCGAATTTTTTTCGGTTTGGTTTGGTTAACCGACCAAAAAACCGAATTTTAATACAAAAATAAACAAACAAAAATATTAGTATGATTTATATTATAAATATATTATCATATATATTTGTATAAAGTTTAATATTTTCCATATTTTATTAAATATGGTGGATATATTTTAATATATAAAACATATAACAATTTATCGTTATCTATTTTATAATAATAATATATCTATATGAAAATTAAAAAAAATAGAATTCCGGTTTTCGGTTTGCTTCGGTTTACTACTTCGGTAACTGAACCGAATCGAACCGAATTTTTTGGTTTCAAAAATGAAAACCGATCGAACTTAAATTTTTTGGTTCAGTATTCAGTACGAACCAAGTTTCGGTTCGGTGGATTAACCGACATTTGATCACCCCTACTACTAAGCACAAACTTCCTTTTATCAAAAGAAACCAATAAAAAAAGGGAAGAAACTGCAAGGACCAAACTCATTCTTTGTATAATTAAAGATCTACAAGAGATTATTTTGTGCACTACCTGTTTTTTTTTAATGAGAAATTACCAGCGTAGATGATATGGTCAATTTAGAAAGGCCTCGTTTTTGGTTGTCGCAACAAATATATGGATTCTTGTATACTCTGAGCATTGGTGCTTCGATGTTTGTATAGAGTGGTCTGTGTATTGTGGTCCGTTTATTAACTCTCAAACTTTTGTATACTAGCGTTTCAGTTCTATTGCATTATCATGGAACGATAACGGACGTTTCGGTATTTTTTTTAAAAATATATAAATTATTGAATAATTGACTACAAAATTATAATACCGCCAAATAAAATTGTCGTAAGTTAAAAACTTAAATAAGTGCCTTATAAAATATAAATTATGAGATTTGTGAATTTTCGTATTGGGTCTTATTGGGCCGACCCACATAGGAGGTTAGTTGACCCATATAAGAGATGAGTTACATCCTAAAACCAATTGGTAATAGGTGGATCGGACCCATCTACTTATTTGCCGATCAAGCTCCACCTCAATTATCTGATGTGGGACACATGACTTAAAATGGTTTCTAATTCTTAACACTCCCCCTTCACATGTGAATCACTTTTTTTTAAACTCAGACAGGAACACCACTTCTTTTCGAACCCACTGTATTTTTTTTTAACATTTGAGTCCTGTGAGGAACGTCACTCTTTCGAACCTCATGAACCATTATAGGATTGCCCGCTCCGATACCATGTGAATTTTCATTATTAGGCCTTCCGACATAGGAGGGGAGTTGGCCCATATAAGAAATGCGCTTCCATCATAAAACCAATAGGTGATATGTGGAGTTTGGACTCATCTACGTATAAACCGATTAAACTCTCCCCAATTATCCGATGTGGGACACATGTGACTTAATATGGTTTGAAATTCTTAATAAATATTAAACATATTAATTTGGTTTTTTAATAATACAAAATATTGTAAATATTATTTTAGAGGAAAATATAGAGGAGATGGTTGGAGTTGTAAGTACGGTTTAAATTGTACATATAGAAAATATAACTGTAGCAACTCTATATATTGAGTAATATGACCTAATATATTCCGTTCAAACATTTCTTAAACTTTGGTTTGGTTATCAGTTGATATGACGGAGAACTTGCTTTAATATGATTTTACCAATTTTAAATTATAAAAAATCTAGCATGCAATCTATTTCTTGATTAAATCGAGCTCCATAGTGTTTTTCCCCAAGACATTAATTGCCTGATATTGTTATGTGTAACAAATGTTTCAAACCGTTGAACATAAAAACAAAGCCTGGTATGCCACCTACCTAGTACCTAAGTTTAGATATTTATGCTGGGTACTTTAAGGATAGAATTATATCATACAACAATGCTCCATTGATTACATCAATTATCATATTCATATGTGACACTCAATGTTAGATTATTTTCCTAACGGCTGTTAAACAAGTAAACGGAATTAGGGCCTTAAATCAACAGATACAGGTTTCTGGCCAAAGTCTTTCCAATAGTAATGAAAAACCCAACGTCATAATTGTCGAACTTAAGATATAATCAAACTATCTAAACTCTATTATTAGGCGTCAGAGCTTGGGATAAACCATAGTTGTGGTCTGTCATCATTTTAGTTAAATTTACAAAAAAAATTAAATAAAAAGAAAATCAACCACTACAACATTCTATTATCTCAATTTTGCTCTTCGAATTTTTTAGTTAATTTTTATGTTACAATTAAAATTATATATATATATATATATATATATAACACGCATTTGATGTGTTCTTATTAGGGAATTTTAGAGTTGTAAATAGGTATTTTTCTCTAAAATTCCCTTATTATTACTTATTTCTTTTCCGAGGAATTGTTACTTATTTTTATTATCTAGAAAGGACGGCAATCTCGAGGACATTTAATTTAGGTAAGGTTATTTCTCGAACAAAATTATACATCCAACTTCATCGCATTCCCCATCGCATTCCCCATTTAATTGCTATGGTACAGCAATCGTTTCCGTTCTAAACTCCCTTGATATTGCATCCAAAGTGCAACAAAGACGGCAACTATAATAAGAGAACTAAGTGATTCGAACTGTGAGTTATCGCTTCCATCGGACCTTGGACAAGCGAGACAATTAATTTAAAAATTGGTTGAAACATTATTATACATCCTTAGTATAATCAAGAATCCTTTTTTTCTCTCTTTGAAGCATTGTAATCATAATTATATTATTTATTACAAACTATATCCAAATAGCCCCATGCGAACAGTCAAACATTGGGATCGGTGCCTATAGATTCCCATTCACTCACTCCACAACCAAGAAAAGCAACGTGGTCGAGTGTTTTAACTACGAGACAATCAACTTTATGAAATTTAAATATAGGTGTATTTATTTATATTTGTCTCTATGTATCTAAAGTTCGTAGAGAGAAGCGACCCCCTCTTTAACGCGCCCCTTATAACGTCATTCAAATCTAAATCAACTAAACATTGGATATGCTAAAAAAATTCAAATTAGCAGTAGCAGCCAATGCAAATAAAGACAAGAAAGATGGATTGGCAGCAACTTGCGAAGGAAAAACAAAAGGTGGAGCCCCTAAATTATTATCATAATATATTTGGAGGGCTAACTTAAAAACGTTGTATATATATTTAAATCAGGTTCATAAATAATACCTACTTACGGCAACGGATATAAAATCAGACATGATTCAATACAACCCAAATATTATTTAATTATTGAATTGATGAAGCAAAAAAAGCCCCACCGCCGAATATTCCGAAAACGCGTAGACAACTGTCTTGTGTGATGGAGACCTCATCGTGGAGTGCATTAAACATGCGGCTATATATATATATATATATATATATATATATATATATATATATATATATATATATATATATCTATACATACATCCGTTAGTTAAATTACTTCGAGCTTACCTTACATAGTGTGATTTATAATTCTATTCTATTACGCGTCTGTTAATGAGATGGTAGGCGCAGATATATAACTGATTTATAACATTATTTCGTCTACTATGCATGTATAATCATCCATTGACTCGCTCTTTTTTTTTTATTTTCTTTAAATATAAAGTTTAGGGACGCGCGCCTTAAGTATTCTTATAGTTGCTACAAAACATAGGTTTGTTCATAAGCATTTTTGCAAATACAAAGAGAAAAGGAAACAAATAGTCATATCATTATAGAAAAAATCTCACCCAAACACTATAGATGAATAGGAAATGCAGATTGCGACACTAAGAGAGAGCGCCAATGTTAAATCTACTGATATTTCAAAAAAGTCGAGAGACCTTTGATGTATTATGCAATTAGGGAATGGCGTGCGAATGTCTTGGGCATTTGATGAAGTTTATTATTTTGTCCTCGGTCGATAAATGTAAAAACGACAATCGTTTTCTTAAATCTAGTCATTTTCGAATTTAATTATTCAATCGCAACATATCCCATAAATACAGGTTCTTGTCCATCATCAATCAATGACGCGATAACGGAGAAATTAAAGGAAAGCTTGCTTCTTCGAATCGAAATAAAAAAGAGGAAAAATATTTATCTTTTCTTTTCTAATCTATTCCATGATCCATTCACGAAAAGGCACATGCTTGGCCACCACGATAAAGCAAAGTAAGATCGCGTTTGTATGCATCTAATGAAAGTGGTATATGTCTGAATGTCACGTGTCAGAGGATCGCATTCACACTATAACTAGTTTACAGGTCAAAAAACTAACGTACGTAGTATGAATGCTTATTTCTCTTCACTCCTTTGCTTGCCTTCCTTCCTTTTAATTATTATGACTCGCATTTAACGCTGCTGCCGACCATCACTATCCGTACACCTTTAGCTAACCTAGTCCACGGTCAATAATTTTCATGCCCACATAACATAAGTAAATAAACATTATATATATCACGACTATTTAACCAAAGCTTCCCATGTACATACACTACACCTAACCCAACTCTCTCTCTCTCTCTCTCTACATTTTACAGGATAGCTTTAGCTTAGCTCTTTAAGTGTGAAAGCTAGAAAATATTACTGGGAAAGAAAGGAAGAACTACATTCGGGAAATGCAGACGAACGAGTATCTAAAGGTTGAATCAGACCCACTTTCAGTAATGAACAGTAATTATCCAATCGCGACGAAGTCGTTTGATCCGAGCTCACTACTTTCTGGGGTTTCCGACTACGATATAGGGTTCATGGAGTTGCTTAGTGGGCAGGCTGGTTTTGGCGTTTCTTCAGCGATGTTTGAGCAACTGTTATGGCAGCAACCACCACCGTCGTCGCCGTTGGCCGCGCCGGCGAACGCTGTGATGTCACAGCAACTGCATAATAACGCGCCGACGACGCCAATTTCTTCCTCGATGATCTCTACGGAGTCCTCCTTCAGCGGTGGTGCGAAGACGACGAACGACGACTACGATTGTTTGGAGGAGAACAAGGGAGTCGTCGATGGAGACGACGAAGAAGAACAAGGAGGATCAGAGGAACGCAAGAATCTGACAGAGAAACAGTGAGAAATTATACCAACTACTTTTTTTTATATGGGTTTTTTTGTCTGATTTCTCAACCAAAGTAATTCTTCTTCTGTGTGTTTATGAATGATGAACAGATCATTAAAGCCAAAGAAGACAATAAGCCTTAAGAAGAAGCAGCAGAAGCGCGAGCCAAGAATTGCTTTCATGACGAAGACCGAAGTAGACCATTTAGAAGATGGATACAGATGGAGAAAGTACGGACAAAAGGCAGTGAAAAACAGCCACTTTCCAAGGTATAACCTCCTAATAAGCCTTGCTTGATTCAAGAAAGCTTTGACTGCAATTTCTGGTTATATTTTCTTTCACTAATATACTGATTTCGAACAAATGTATTCTTTTTCAGGAGCTACTATAGATGTACGAGCAATTCGTGCAACGTGAAAAAGAGGGTGGAGCGATGCTTCGACGATCCTAGTATGGTAATGACAACCTACGAAGGCCAACACACGCATCTGAGCCCATTGATGCCTCGCCCGCCGAGCCATGACGTCTTATTCGCACCATTGATGAGTCATCATAATGACGATGATCATCTTATTATGAACACGTTTAACTATGGGTATCTTGGTAATAACTTGGTCGATTCTGGCGTAGGTGGTGCTCATCAGTTACGTTTCGTATCTGAAAAGTCGTCCATGGACGATGGACTTTTGGTTCAAGGTGTCAGAAGAGATTAAAAGGGATCTACGTACTACTTTGTTTTGTATTTTATTTCGTCATTTAGTCGGTTGGTTGCTTCATTGATCAACGTTCCATTTTTCTTGTATCTATATACTATATGTTGAAGTTCTCATTTTTCTCTAGTAAAAGTTGGATTAAATTAAATTGACTGATCAATGGATGGGCTAGAAGAGAGTTTCTAACCACCGAACACTTGGAGCATTATAACAGAATTAATCGATTGAATTTGGAAGAAGATTTAACGTGGTTCGGATCTTGTAAATCCTACATCCACGATCGAACTTTTGTAATCCTTTATTGACTGTTATCGATTACAAGATCAAGAAGAAGAACATTTATCTTCTTGATTGAAAGAACTGAAAAATTACAGTGAGTGAGTCGATGATGGTGAAGTGTGTATGAGGTGATTGATGAAATCCTCAAATGACTTGGCTCAGCCTTTTTATATGTAAAGCTCCCGCCAAATCCTTCTTAATCGCCATTAGTTGAAGACGCCACCAGTATCAGCAATTCTATTAGTACTCATCTTGAATCGCCACTATCACCAGCAACTCTATTAGTTAGTTGCTAACCGATGTTAAACGCGCGCTGCCTCAATAAACGTGTCTTCAAGTTCGAACTTCTTTTCCCACATATAAGCAGCAAGTTTGAAGGACAGCTTTACATATCTTCTATGTGATCAGCTATCTCTTCTGCTCGAAGAGATTCTCCTTTTCCCTTTTGCTTCAACATGCCCCCGCAAGATGGACTGTATAAATTGATCACAGACATCTTGAGTAGAAGGTCTCGTAAAGCGGGCGCTGGCAAAGCCTTAGTAAACAGATCGGCCAGCTGATGTTCAGAGCGGACAGATAGCAGCTTAATCACTCCATTGGCTATGTGATGTCGAATGAAGTGGCAGTCTATTTCTATGTGTTTAGATCGCTCATGGAATTTAGGATTTAGGGCCAGCTTCACCGTTGATTGGTTATCACAATATATGGCTGGCTTTTGCTCGAGCGGCATTCTCATTTCTTCCAGTAAATTCTTGATCCAAAGGACCTCAGCTACAACTGCTGCTAAAGCTCTGTACTCAGCCTCAGTAGAAGATCTAGAAACTGTTGCTTGC
The DNA here is from genome assembly GCA_027422505.1 of Craterostigma plantagineum. Lineage (NCBI taxonomy): Eukaryota > Viridiplantae > Streptophyta > Magnoliopsida > Lamiales > Linderniaceae > Craterostigma > Craterostigma plantagineum. The sequence goes on from JAPQWV010000001.1 coordinate 29,015,785, forward strand.
TTCTTTGATTTCCAAGTGACTAAAGAATTTCCTAGGAACGTACAGTACCCCGTAACAGATTTTCTGCTGTCCTTACAGGCAGCCCAGTCTGCGTCTGAGAAGGCTTTCAGCTCTAAACTGTGATCTGAGGCTAGCAATATGCCCTGCCCAGGTGAGCTTTTTAGGTACCTAAGCAGATGGTGCACGGCTGTTAGATGAGAGGTCCTTGGGAATGCCATGTATTGGCTGAGTTTCTGTACTGTAAAAGCGATATCCGGTCTGGTAAACGTCAAGTAAAGAAGCCTACCCACCAGTCTCCTATACTGGAAAGGGTCTTTTAGGAGATCACCCTCAGCTTCTGTAATAGTATGGCTCGGACTCATGGGTGTTCCTAGCGGCTTGGCACCTGAATAGCCTGTATCTTCCAACAACTGCAAGGTGTATTGTTTCTGAGACAAATATATGCCCTGCTCACTACGTGCTACCTCCACCCCAAGGAAGTAATTGAGCTCCCCAAGATCCTTAATTCTGAAACAAGTGCTCAGAAAACTTTTTGCTTCCTCAATTGCCTTCACTGATGGTCCTGCCACAATGATGTCATCAACGTACACCAAGAGCACCAACAGCAGTTCCCCCTCTCCTTTTAGAAACAGTGTATGGTCGGATTGTGTCTGGATGAACCCAAAATTCTTTACAGCACTGGTGAATGCCTTGTTCCATTCCCTTGAAGCTTGCTTCAACCCGTATAGCGACTTGTGAAGCTTGCACACTGCTTTACCCTTTTCTGATTTCTCATATGCACTGTTCAGCCCCTGTGGAAGGTCCATATAGACTTCCTCTACCAGCTCTCCATTGAGGAAAGCATTGTTTACATCCATTTGAGCTATATGCCAATGTAACTTTGCTGCCAGGCACAGAATTATTCTTATAGTACTTGGTTTTGCCACGGGGGCAAAAGTTTCTATGTAGTCTATCCCTTCTCGTTGGTTGAAACCTTTAGCAACTAGTCTTGCTTTGTATTTCTCAACTTCCCCGAGTGAATTGTACTTGAGTCTAAATACCCATCTACAGCCAATAGATTGCTTGCCCTTTGGCAGTGGCATGATTGACCATGTTCCATTGTCTTCGAGTGCCTTCAACTCTTCTTGCATGGCTGCTACCCATTTGGATGACTGTGCAGCTTGTGTATATGTTTTGGGCTCTTGATTGGTGGATATGTTGCTGATTAGTGCCTGGAAGTGACCTGAGAAATTCTGATTGGAACACATCTCTGATATTGGGTACATGATCTTTCTCTGCATTAGTCCATTACAGTGATAATCTGCTAGATAAGAGGGCTTCCTCAGTTGTCTCCCTGCCCTGGTGTTGATCCCAGGAGTGCCTTGCAGATGGTCATTCACTGAGGCTTCTGCACTTCCATCTCCAGGACTGGTTGCTGACCCTGTTGCTAGGTGTTCTGATTCCTCTGCTCCAGTAGGCTGATTCTGCCCCTGAGCTACATTGTGAGGCTGAGCAGTGTCTTCCAGTTCCTCTATCAATGCCTGCTGGTCAGGTGCATGTGATGGAGCCATGTTCTCATCTTCAGGCTGTGACTGATAAGATCTGGGCAGAACCATCTGAGAGAATGGATCCTCCTTAGCTGCAGGGGAGTGATGATGTTCCCTGAATGGAAATACTCTCTCTATGAACTTTACATCTCTGGAGATGAAAATTCTTCTCGTGCTCAGCTCCATCACTCTATAGCCTTTGATCCCGTTTGGGTATCCCAGGAAGATACATTCTTGAGCTCGGGGATCAAACTTCTTTCTTGCACCTGCCAGTGTTGAGCAGAAACAAAGACACCCAAAACTTCGCAATATATTATAGTTAAAGGGTTTCTGATATAGCATGTCATAAGGAGATTTCCCATTCAAGACAACTGATGGTGTCCTATTAATGAGATAAGTGGCAGTTAGAGTGCACTCGGACCAAAATTCTATAGGCAAACCAGACTGAAAGAAAAGGGCCCGTGCCACATTCAACAAATGTTGGTGCTTACGTTCCACGACTGAATTTTGTTGTGGAGTTTCTACGCACGATAAATGGTGCACTATACCTTTCTTTTGGAATAATTCTGTCATGTTAAGTTCTTTTGCATTGTCTGACCTAATGGTTTTCACCCTTCTACCAAACTGTGTTTCTACATGTGCTAAAAAGTAAGGCAAAACAGTTTGGACCTCTCCCTTGTGTTTCACCATAAACAACCACGTGAACCTTGAATAGTCATCTACCAATGTGATGAAGTGTTTGTGTCCTAGGTGTGAAGGCACGTGGAATGGACCTCATAAGTCACAGTGAACTAAATCAAAGGGAGAGCAGGCTGACTTATTATCATTTGGAAACACAGTTCTCCTCTTCTTGGCTAGAGGACAAATTTTGCAATAAATGTCTGAAAGCTTACTGCCATGCCTTAAAGAGATGTTTAGCATATCTAACACTTTATTTGAGGGATGCCCTAACCTACTATGCCAAAGATTCATTGTCATATTATTCAAGAAAACAGAAATATCATGTGCATTTTCAGAAATCTCAGTGACTGGGTCTGAGGCAGCTTGAATGATGTATAAACCGGCTACATGTCTACCCCTGCCAATCACCTTCTGCGAATGGCCCTGTATCAAACATGAATCAGGCTCAAACAGAACTTTGCAAGACTGGTTAGCAAGTAAACAACTCTTTGAAATCAAGTTAAAATGAAACTGAGGAACCCAAAGGACATCTGTCAGCATTATGTGATTATTTAACCTGAAAGAACCTGCCTGAGTAACCTCGATTACCCTGTTATCAGGTAATATTACCCTAGATTTGTTAATTTGATGAAGATCATGTAGCAATTCAATGTTACCAGTCACATGCATGGTGGCCCCGGAATCTAGTAACCATACACCTGCATCAGTGAGTTCAGACTGATCAAAAGTCAGGCAAATACCTGTCCTTTTGTCTGTCTGATGGTTGCTGCCTGCCTCCTCCTGAGCTTGAGTGATGCTTGACTGGTTAATCAAGGATCTCAGGCTGTCTAGTTGGAAGGGTGTTAACTGCAGTTGGATCAGTGAGCTGTCAAGTGTTGCTTGCTGGTTTTTCCCTGGCTGTGTGGAGAGATGCATCAGGTCCACTGCTGAATGATTTACCCTGGCTGACCTTTGCTTCAAATTCTGCCGAAAGCCAGGTGGATACCCATGAATCTGGTAGCAGCTATCAACTGTGTGTCCTTTCTTCCCACAATGAGTGCACACCGGTTTCTGTGAATCTTTTCTGTATCCTAAATGCACTTTCTTGCCCTGTTCTTGATCCTTTCTTGCGCCCAGCATTGCCATGCTGCTAATCTGGTCATCAACGCTCCTGATTGGTCCAAGAACCATCGACCTCTGCTTCTCCTCTTGAGCCAACAGCGCGAAGGTCTTGTTGATAGAGGGTAGTGGCTCCATTGTCAATATCTGACCGCTAATTTGTGAGTAGGAATCATTCAGGCCCATCAGAAACACCATCACATATTCCTCATCAAGTTGAGTCTTCATCAGCTTTATTCCACCGCAGGTACATTGGCACGTTGGCAGGTAATTAGCAAGTTCATCCCACAGTGTCTTCAGTTTGGTAAAGTACACTGCAATGCTGTCGCTTCCCTGTGATAAATTGACGAGCTCCTTCTTCAGTTGAAACACCCTTGGTCTATTGGTCTGACCAAATCTTTCCTCCAAATCGACCCAGACATCCCGGGCTGACGAGCTATACAAGATGCTTGCGGAAATTTGTTTGGTGACTGAATTTAAAATCCACGAAATAACAACATTGTTGTTCCTTTTCCACGCGGCAAGCTTTTCCTTCTCCGTGGCTGCTGGGGGCTGAAGATCGCCATTAACAAAACCTTCTTTGTTACGACCAATGAGTGCAATCATCATTGCCCTACTCCAAGTTCCATAATTGTCCCCATTGAGCTGCTCGTGCACGAGGAATTGCCCTGTGCTGTCGTTGATATTGAGATAGTAAGGATCATTCATCTGCGGCACAGCCATCGAGTTTGATTGTTCTTGATCTGCTTCCATTGCCAGGTTCTAGTCGGCTGATTGATCACCTCTAATTCTCCCAATTATGCGCAGCTTTTGAGCAGTATGTTCTCTGATACCATAACAGAATTAATCGATTGAATTTGGAAGAAGATTTAACGTGGTTCGGATCTTGTAAATCCTACATCCACGATCGAACTTTTGTAATCCTTTATTGACTGTTATCGATTACAAGATCAAGAAGAAGAACATTTATCTTCTTGATTGAAAGAACTGAAAAATTACAGTGAGTGAGTCGATGATGGTGAAGTGTGTATGAGGTGATTGATGAAATCCTCAAATGACTTGGCTCAGCCTTTTTATATGTAAAGCTCCCGCCAAATCCTTCTTAATCGCCATTAGTTGAAGACGCCACCAGTATCAGCAATTCTATTAGTACTCATCTTGAATCGCCACTATCACCAGCAACTCTATTAGTTAGTTGCTAACCGATGTTAAACGCGCGCTGCCTCAATAAACGTGTCTTCAAGTTCGAACTTCTTTTCCCACATATAAGCAGCAAGTTTGAAGGACAGCTTTACATATCTTCTATTTGATCAGCTATCTCTTCTGCTCGAAGAGATTCTCCTTTTCCCTTTTGCTTCAACACATTACCGTACGTGATAGAGCTACTGACTCGTTCTTGAAATTGGGACCCCAATGGTTTAAATGTTTCTTGTCCTAAATTATATGCTGCGTTTTATACGTACATCCTTCAATGTGCATGAGAATCCAAAGTTGCAATAACTTGTTGAGACACGGCAACACATTCAAAAGGGGTTAGGAATTCAACTGATATTTGGACAAACCTTTGCCACATGGCATGGCATGCCTAAGTCTTCTTCAAAGTGATGACTGCATATCAATATTTATCAAGCTTGTTGGGGCAATATATATCCTATCCACACAATTAAAATTAGCACAAGGCATGTCCATTGTAAATAAACACTGATTATCCGGCGATATCTCATAATATGTCGAACATTGAAGCCATTTAGATAAGATGGCAATCGATAAAAACAGCAAAACGGCAATCAAGGGCATGTAGGAGGAAAAAACAGATTAAATATTTATGATAAAAAAAGGTACATACTTGTTCAATTATGTTTATTCTCGGAGACAAGTAACAACAAGTGGAATCATATTCCAATGTTTCCTGCAGATGGAAATACACGAGAAGTTAATGTAATCTGAATCATGTTCTAAATTGTATTCAACATGGGGCATGATAATATTCCACTTAGAATCAATAGTGTTTGAAACGAAACCTCTATTAGATCAAATTTGATGTGACAGCTAAGATGTAGTATGATCAATCAATTCCAAGTTCCAACTTCAGACGATGTAATCTCAGAAGTGACTGAAAATATCATCACCATCACTTTGTGCGTTACCACCATGACAGTTCAGCTTGTAAAACTACATCTAATCACAAATGCTTCATAGCAGCCTATGCGTCCATTCGTTCTTGACAACAATCGAAATTTATAGAATAAATGTAACGTCCCGTCCCATAACGGTGACACTGTAGCACCGGTCCATACCGGGACCTGTGGGGTTGGGTCCACCACACTGCGACTGATGATCTGACCCCACTGTACAATTATTTAACCTTCAGCGTGCTTCGTGCACTCGCTCACATGCACCCTGAGAAACTTCTCAGGGGTTACCCATCCCTATATTTTTCCAAGTCAAGAACGCTTAACTTCGGAGTTTCTATAGATGGACTTCCAAAAAGGTAGGTCGACCTTAGTGATATGAGTAGTACTATCAATTCTCTTATACGAGTCTTAGACTGACACGCCCATACATTGCAGTTTCAGGATTCCCTCTCATTCGTGTTGGATCGGTTCGTTCATGTACCTCTTCGCCTAGAATAAATTCCACAAAAAAAATTTGCATCACATCTGCAGACCTGCATTCTCATTACTAGAAATGGGAGCATACTCGATGCGTGTGCGATGATATATGAAATTAGTGAACTTTTAATACTTTTATTCTTTATTCTTCATTTTAAATAAATCAATTGATGCTGTTTCTTTTTTCATACGATAGTTTTTGGTCTAACAGTTAAGAAAAACCAATTTAATTTCTTACGTTGAACGCCTTCTTAGTGGGTGGTTATTTTAAGTAATAATTTCCCTTTAATTAAGTATTCATACAGACCAAATTAGGAACAAACTAAAGCAGTTTAATCAAAACCCGAGCCTTAATAAAATAGAATAGATACTGTTGAGTTGAGCTCAACCTCTAGAAATAATCTAAGATCATGAGGCGTACTAAAAAATTCATATACTAATCAAAACAAGGAGGAAAGGTAGTAATAGAGCTCACATCGTATTCCTAAGCTTCCCAAATAATCACCGACGATTATTTGGTGGTCCAGATAAGCAACGCGTCATCATAGTTTGCAGAAGTAAGGCAAAATGGAAAGAGTTACATCGATTGGTGGTCCAGTTTTGGTTGTAGAAGAAGAAACTGCCGGCGCCGTCGAAGTTGATGCCGTCGGTGAATAAACGACGTTTTCTAGCGAGTGATGATCGACGTTCTCTCCATCGATTTAACTTTTACTTTTTATCTTTATTCTTGTCGAAACATTTAACATGAACTGGGCCGGGTCAGATATTTGTTAGGGGGATGGGCCGCCCCACTCTCCACTTTTACAGTAGTAATTTAATTGATCGAATTAAAAAGTCGAGAAACTCACTCATCTACTCGGTGCTTTCGAGATTTTGCCTTAAGAAAGGAGAAGAAACTCAGTATTTACGAATCCAAATTAATCATTTAATTCATGTGATGACAACTTAAACTTTCCACGTAAGACTATTCAAAGGTTGGACTAAATTTAAGTGTAATCTATAGAAAAATATCCATCTGAATAAAAAATTTACAAATCAAACCTATGTCAGAAATTTTTGCAGGTACCTTACATACTGTTTGTACCAGTTTTCTCAGTCTTGCCGTACTTTCTAGGTGTGTATTGAGTGTCACGTCACTCGTTTATACGGTACCCTATACGCTTCTATATGGTTCCTTAATGTGTTATATATGGCGTACCATTTTCTCACTGTATTACATACCACAGTACGTTGCTGGTACCTAAATGTGTTGTATGACGTAACTGCGGCGGATCAGGTACCTATGTGCAAAAGATTTATTCTACTACGTACCTTCATATAAAAAATACCGACGGTATTGAATTACAAGTTTTTATGCATATGGGTTATATGTGTAAAGACTCATAAATTTAGTCTTCCGATCACTATTTTCTCGTTTTAGAAATACGAATCGGTGGTTTATGTCATATAAAGTGGAGTACAGAAAGAAAAAAGAAAGAAAGCTGTGTGTGAGCTGTTACTGCCACGTGTCAGAAAGAAAGGCAACCATCGAGACAAAGCGGGCAACACGTCGTACAAAACGTCTCCCGGCCCGATCGTATTATAAAACAATGCGAGACAGACAATAATTTTTTTCCGACGTGTCATCTTCTCCTTTTTTGAGATATATTTTTGTATTTAATTTTTCAGTTTATATGTTGAATATCACGTGTGTGAGGATTGTCCCACACCAAAACTTGTCAAGAAAATAATATGGTTTACCAGCTTGATGGGTCACTCCTCTTATAACCAATTAGGTTTAAGAAGGAACCCCATCAAGCTTATACCGGCACTCCTTCCTCGTGTGGCGCATGTACGTTGGCCTCTTTAACGGATATTAATTACCGGAGGCCCGGCCCGTATTTCTTACATTATATCCTCCTTTTACACGATAAAATACACGGAGCCGAAAGATGTAGAATAGAAAATAGAAAAGGTTAGAATACTTTTCGGTGGTTTTCTTCCTTCCTTCCTTGAAGCTTCATCATAAACCCTTTGTACCCTTCGCGTCGCCCATTATCGATCATCCTTCTGCTCAATTCGACGGTATTTCATCTGTACTCTACGGCTCTGATCGTTTGTCCCTTCCTTATTTATTTTTCTCTACTTTTATTTATTTTTAATTGTATTGGATCGATTGATGATGTGCTCGTTTGGTTTTGTGTACGATTTAGACAACGGGGAAGATAATGTTAGAATCGTTTCTCGAAATTCTGATGTTCGTTGCCTGTAATTGAATGGCGATCCCGTTAGGAACAGAGATTGTGTGCAATATCCGAATATTTTTATTTCATCGATCGACATTGTGCTCTTTTGCATTGTGATGCTGTTGTCTGAAAAACCAGCTTTTGCTCCTTGTGTTCGTTTTCTTTCCACAGTGTTATAATTATAGTCGACGAATTGGGCCAGAAAATTGTTGTTCTTTCTTCATGGAATATGGAATATAGCAATAGGGAAGTCGCAGTTGATATCGAGTGTGGGGAGGTACACAATGGCTCTGTTTCGGACAAGAATCCAAGGAAGAACAAATCATTACAGAAGCTCGTTGGTGGGCTTTTGAATGGATTATCAAAGGATCGAAATTCTCAAGAAACAACGCATTTGCTGGCAGCAGACCAAGAACATCTCTTACCACTTGTAAACAAATGTAACGGTAACGAGAAAGAAGACCAGAAGTTAGGTAAATCGAACAAATTAGGCAATGGAAAACCACCACGCCATCCCAAAAGCCCTACATTGGATGCTTGCGACGTTAGATTCATCAAAGAGATGTCCAAGATTGCAGCAAGAAAGAAGCGTGAGAGTGTTAAAGCGCCGAAGAAGACAAAAGCTGGCGAAGCTCCATTGCCTTTGCCGTCTTCGCAATCATCTTCATCGTCGTCATCTGTGTGCACCATCTCGGCTATGATCATCACTCTCCTCTTTTTTCTTATGATAGTTTTTCAAGGTAGTTCTACTTAGATCTTTGTCCCATTTCGACATTGATAGCATTTTCTTGATGATGGAAAAGATGGGTAGTAACTTTGTGTTGTTCGTCTGAATTTCTATGCAGGGTTCTGTCCTAATAACAGCAGTTCGAAAACAATGGTGGCTTCTGAGCCAATAGCAGCAGCAGATATGATCAGTTTCCCACCTCTCAATGTATAGAAGAAATGGGGCGAGGCAGCTCTCCCATACTTACATTCGTTTTTTCGATGTTCTTTTGTACAGAATCCGCCCGACGATTTACCGTATTCCCCGAGGAGGAAGAAGAGAGGAAAATATAATTTTGGGCATTAATGTTTTCTCTCCATATTAGGCCTGAGTCTCCCATGTAAAAGTATGGATGGTTGGTTATTTATTACCTGTGTAAGTCACAAGAACCATGCACTAACCTTGTAAAGAATGCTGGATTGATATGGCTATATGCTTCAAGAGGATGGAATTACTTCTCATTTGACCCAAAGCAACGTCCTTTATGTGATCATCAGCATTTATTAACTTTATTTTTTGTTTAAATGGGATTAATTTGGACGATGGTATTTGGTAGATCTGTCAAAACGAACCGGCCTGTAGCTCGCCAAATAAAAAAAACGGACCGACTTGTAGCTCGCCAAATAAAAAAAAACAACGGACTGTCCTGTAGCTCGCCAAATAAAAAAAATAAGTAAAATAAAAAATAGAAGATCAAATCCAAATAAATTGCAAGTCAAATTATACTACCTCAGTCCCACTTATTTCTTCCCATCTTTCTATTTCGGGCGTCCCACATAATTCTTCCCATTTCCATTTTTGGTAAAAAATTATCCCACTAATTAAACTAATTACATCATTAATATTAAAAAAAGTCTCCTCGATTTGCGTGTCTACTAATAACTTTTCTCTCTCCATACCTCAAAAGGTGTACTATAATATTAAAATAATGTGATTTCTTAATCTCCGTGCCCACTAATCTTCGGGAACATTTAAATGGGACGGAGGAAGTACCTCTTTATTAATTCAGAGTTGATAGTTCTACAAATTGAAACTAAAAAAATTATAAAAATCTAATATTTAATTATATTATTAGGACTACTCGTATAAACAGGTTACGAAAATCTGTATTTATTAATTGGTTTGATTTCATAATTATTTTGTTAATTGGGTTTTTTTTTAATTATTTTATTAAAAAAGCCATCCAAACAAGCTATTTTTTGTTTAGAACGCAACATTGTCATTTATTTTCACACAAAACAATACGACGTCGTGTAGTTGGATAAAACAGAAAACTGAAGCAGACAATCGTGACCGTTGAGGAAGGAAGAAGACCAAGAAAATCATGTGGCAATCTATTTAAAGAACAAAAAGAGAGAAATATCGAATAAACTCCAAAGTCCCACGAGAGCCTCGCTCGCCGGTACGATCAATCGGCGACCTCACCCACCATAGCCATCCATGGCGACCCTAAATCTCAACTCCGCCCAAATCCCATCGGCAAGAATCCTCTTCCCACGAACCCAAGCTCCCAAAACCCAGCTATTCAACTCCGTTAATTTCAGTAACCAAACACCTCGCCATCGCCGCCGGCGAAGCATCTCCGCCGCGAACGGGAGGGTCATAAGAGCCTCGTCGACGGCGGGACTGTACTCCGCCGAGCAGTTCGAGCTCACAGTCGAAAACGTGGACAAGGTCCTCGACAACGTCCGTCCTTACCTGATCTCCGACGGCGGCGAGGTGGAGGTCGTCTCCGTGGACGACGGCGTCGTCTCTCTCAGGCTCCTAGGTAGGTGCATGCTCAATCTTTCGAATGTTTTGTGACAATCGAAGGATGTAATTTAATTAATGAGTAATGGACCATCGTATGTATAGGAGCATGTGGGAGCTGCCCTAGCTCGACGACCACCATGAAAATGGGAATCGAAAGGGTTCTCAGGGAGAAATTTGGAGATGCTTTTAAAGACGTTCGCCAAGTAAACGACCAAGAACAGCCCGCCGAAACTACTGCTGAGGTGAGCGTGAGAGCTTTTGTGTATGTCCATATGCAAATGCTTTGCTTCAATCTGTCTTTAGAACAGCACAAGCCTATTCATTTTACAGGCGGTGAATGGTCACCTTGACATCCTCAGACCTGCGATAAAGAATTTCGGCGGCAGTGTTGAGGTGTTGTCCGTCGAGGGTGGAAATTGCCTCGTCAACTATGTGGGGCCCGAGTCGATTGGGTCGGGCGTTAAGGCGGCGATCAAGGAGAGATTTCCCGACATCAGTAGCGTTGAGTTCTCTACAACAGACTGAAAGCAAAAAGCAGTTTTTTTTTTTTACTTACATGTGGTGTTTGTGCAGGTATTTCACAAACTTCCTTCCCCTCTCGGTATTGTATGAGTGACTAGTTCTACGAGAAAAATAAAGCTTCTTTCTCACAACAACATGATACATTTTATTGCATGTACATTACATATGCGTTTTGAGTCGTGGATGGATTATGGTGAATTGCTTCTGCTTAGGTGGTTTTTGCTTGCTAGATGTGAAGCTTTCTTCCCCTGCAACTTACGGAATACTCAGAAATACAACCAAAATCATGGTGATGGAAAATGTGAGCAAATTATTAAATAGATTGCACAGGCATAGATATAAATAAATAACCTGATTCAGTAGAGTCAGAACTTATATACTCAGATCAACCTGATCGGCGCACGGATTTGCTGTTAGAAGCCTTCGATTTGTTGAGCTGCAAAACAAAATGAATAGCTGCTTCAAAGGCACGTCAACGTATCGCAAAACTAAGCCATCAAATAACCCCCCCCCCCCCCCCCCCCCCCCCCCAAAATATGATTTTAAGGTGTTAATGTGCTGCAGAAAAACATGATTCAAACCTTAAGAGGCCTAGTAGGCTCTTGTGGCTTTTTACGAGAGAGTAGCAAGTTCAAGGCACACTTCCGCTCACTTTCTTGCGAGGCGTTGTAAGTGTCCTACAAAGCCAAACGATATCTTTACAACTGTAAAGGCATCCAATCCCCATCACAGAAGACGAACACGACAAAAGACAATGTTATGAGTTACAAAACCTTAATAAGTGGATGATCTGCAACACTGCTAGGAGATGGAGCTCTAGCCAACAAGATGGCTTTAGATACTGACAAGGATCAGAAAAATTCTCAAGAATCGGATTATATTAAATTAGTCTATGAGTTTAGTAGGGTTCAAATGCATGCTGTGCTTACCACTGTAGTATCGACTCTTAAGTTCTTCCACAGTTTTGGATGATGGGAATTTATCAGCTATCACGATGAAACGGAGATCAAACTGTTCGCACAATTCAAACAATTTATCCGTTTCTTCCTTGGTCCATGCCTGTTCGAAGAGAACAGAAAAAAAAAAATAAACCCATGCAATGTGAAACTACTGCACATAACAAGACAAGCAAAAACGTTCGCAAATCATAACGATGACAATAGTAGACAACTCGCTTGGGAAAAAAGCCTCCGCTGACGAAAATCAAATTTACAAAGCCAACGCTGACACTGTCATGTATCTTAAATTCATGCCACAAATCCAACTTAATAAAAGAATCTAAGCGCATTTAGAAAAGGAACACAACCATCCTACATACTGCAATCAGATGTGTTGACAGCAAACTCACACATTAGCGTACAAATAAGTTCCATGGATAGGTACCAAATATAGCATAGCATATCAAATCGTTCTTAGGAAATGAAGAAAACGACAATTCTGTTAATACTGGTAAATACATACAGGATCCGTGCAGTACTTCTCGTACTCCTCGTCCTCATGAGTGTACTTGATTACATCAACAGACTGAACCAAATGAACAACTCCTAGTTAGAGATGACATACAATACAACTTTCTTTACCGAAGAAATCTCTGTCCTGATAGCAAGACAGCTCACCTTGTTATGCATTGCAAATGGATAGTCACCTGTTGGAGGATTACCATTGACTACGCGAACCTATATAAGAAAAGACCTCAAAATATTTCAATCTTCAATAATTCAACAAGTGAGTGACCAACCAAAGAAAGATTAACATCACAATCGCACACCCAATGGAAAAGATGCAAGTCGTCTTTCCTGGCAGAATTTGTGAAAGGCAGCCATTGCCATGTTATCTGCATAGCCAGTTTTGTAACAATTAAAATGGAATCTTTAAGCATTAACCTCAAGGAGTTTCCTTTCGTTTCCCCACAGCAATTGACAACATATTAACCTTTTCATCCGATTTTGCTTTTCGCTTCGATTGACTAACATCAGCAGGTGGACTGAACGGTGCCAATCCCCCAGTAAGCGCATAGACCTAAGAATACACACCAATCGAGTGTAAGCCAAAAGAAAATTACAGTGCCCCAACACATATCGAATTAATTTTATTTTTTATTTCTGGAAAAAAAAGACCTCTCGCGAAATTCCCTCGGGTTTTCGCTGAGACTCTTTAGGAGGCTTGGACTTCTTCTCAACATTCTTTGGCAATCCAAGTATGTCCTTTGCATCCATCTTAGAGTTGAGCTACTTCACCTAGTAGCTTCCCACAATCAGATTTTTTTCTCCCCCAAAACACAATCCACACGATAAATTGAAGTTGTTGAAATCGAGCTGGGAGATTACGAGGCCGAATTGATTGAAGGTTGAAGAAATTAGGGATTAGAAGCGTTACAATTGGGTGGGAATACTACTATCTTACGGCGTGAAAGGGAAGGGATGATTGAAATGTAATTGATTGCAGCCATTACGACCATATTGACTTAAACTGGTCTAAGTCAAACTGGTAATAAAGTCAAGGCCACAATTTTAGTATGGTGAGTTATAGGACTGATTTGTGAATGCCTAAGTGCTTTGTCCATGGTTGATCATGCCTAAGGACATTGACTGACGTAGTTTGTGAGATCTTGGAGTGTGTCCAACGAATCAGAGAGCATTTGTCCCGCTGGAAGTCGTGGTCGTCTCATAGTCGACAAAGTTTCGGAACCGATTCAGAATGAACTTAGTTGGAATGTGGGACGTTGTGTGGGGATACTCACGTGAAAGAAAACAAGTAAATTATATGATGTAAGCGTCAGAGCCGTAATGATCTCGAACTTCATAGTTGTCAAACTCAGAGCGGTTGTTTCGAAGCTCTCGAGCCGAGCCACCTCGTGAGCTTTTCATAATGTTATTATGTGTATATGAACTCTGACATAATTTCGAACTCAAACCTTAAATGACTTGTTGGCCCAAAAAAACTTGGAGAATATGTGTGTGATTAGCTATGATCCATTTATGCAGATTTGCTGTTGCTGCACATAGCTCAAGTACACGAACAAGAATCCATACAACATAACGAAGCCCACAAAAAAGTATAGTTAGATTAAATTTAACTGACATTACATTACATTCTGTCATCGGATCAAATGAAAAAATGGTCAGATTCCCAGCAACAACATTGACGATGATAAAAACAAAGAGCGACGAGAAACTGCATCATCTTTGTTCTACTTCTGAAACTAGATACAAGGAAAAGGGATGGATACAGACACATTTTCTCATTGACTCTTATCGGTAGGTAGTTAGGCCGATGATCTGTAACATCAAAGTCCGAGGAATGCACACTGCTTCTTGGCATGCTCGGGGATCAACTTCCCCAGGAACTCCATTGGCACTCCTCTAAGCTCTAATCAGCGGAAGTTTATGGAAAAAAGAAGTTACAAAATAATACCCACTGATGCATTTAAGTCCATCGAGGAAATTATAGGAAAACAGAACAACTTTGCAGAAAGAACTCACCATGTGGCTTGAAGTTGAACAAGGGTGGCAGCAATCGTCCATTTGGTAGGCGAATATTTGGGTCGCGCAATTCATCGAAGAACGGATGGACTAGTGCCTCTATCTGCGCATTGAAATAACAGATAAGACTAAGGAGAATAGAATAACATAAACGACATAGATTGAGAAAGTCTGTGTTGTATTTAATACTTACAGCGGTGCATCGCAGGTTTGGTGAATACTGCAGCAGCCTTGAAATGAGATCAACAGCTTCTGGTGGGGTGCGCTTGTGGAATATCTAGAAGATTAAGAAATGATTGCTGAGTGGAGTGATATAAAACAGAATCTCACATGAATCAGAATTAGCATTTACATACCTTGTGCCATGGATGAGCTTTTATTTGGGGGAACTTGAACTCAGTGTAGTTGGGATTCATACACTTGATCTCCTCCCTCGTCGGAGTGCCCAGTACCTACACATCAAGAAAGTGTAAATCACGATTTTTTTTATAGCCCAAAAAGAAAGTTGTTTGCTTTATCAGTTTCAAAGAAGCATCCGCCTCATTACCTTGATAATTTCAACAAGCTGGTCAACTCCACTCTCACCAGGAAACAAAGGCTGAAATTACAAGAAATTTGTTTAGAAACCCAAAAGTGAATCAACTGCATGGGTGCTACTTGATGAAGGAAGACAGATCACAGTTGCTAACCTGTCCAATCAACAACTCAGCTAAAACACACCCTACGGACCATATGTCTATAGCAGTGGTGTACTCAGTTGCTCCAAATATCAGTTCTGGAGCTCGATAGTACCTTGAACATATATACGAGATATTTGGCTCTCCTTTGACCTATAGAAGTAACCAAACAAAGAAAAATATTGTTATGTAAGCAGTAGAAGATAAAAAAAGATATGTTGATCTGAATGCTGGGTATGATACGAACCAATACTTTCGCACTTCCAAAATCGCATAATTTCACTTGATGAGTATGTGGGTTAACCTGCACAAAAAAGGATACTTTTGAGACTTTATCCTCTTCATAAAATTCTGATTATGATAGGAACTTACTTACCAACAAATTTTGTGGCTTGATGTCTCTGTGGCAGACACCAATACTACCATGAGTATAAGCCAATGATCTGAAAATCTGCCAGGTTAAAAATTTCAGTTCAGGGTTAGTAATACTTGAAAGATTAAACAGAACAAAAAAAGTGACAAAACTCAAGAAAGCTTTGGAAATGGCTGAGCAATTGGCTTGGGGCCAGGAATACCTGATATGCGTAAAGTTTCACATATATGATGGGCATCCTCTGGTTCATCTTGTTATAATGTCTAATGACTCGATGAACAGTCTCAGGAACATATTCCAACACCAAGTTAAGGAAAAGCTCATCCTTCTCAGTAGTCGAAACGAAACAATGCTTCAGGGAAACAACATTTGGGTGGTCTAAGAGGCGCATCGTCTGCAGCTCACGGTTCTTGTACCTTTTATCTTGAAGAACCTTTTTAATCGCAACTGTTTCACCTGTTTCCAAACATTTTGCCTGAACAAGAAAATATGAATAAGAAGAATGTCTGATTTGAGGAGCTACATAGTCCAGCACAGGCACTAATCACAAAATGAGCCACACCTGAAATACTACGCCAAACGATCCCTGACCCACAATTCTTTCAGCCATGTAGCTGACGGTCTGACACAGAAAAACAAAATCCCCAATCAAACAAGAGGAAAAACAGAAACAAGGTTTACATAAACCAATTATAAAAGAAAAATATACACCTGCGAAAAACAAACACAAGGTTTACATAAAATAAACCAATTATAAAAGAAAAATCTATACCTGCTTTGGCTGCCCATTTTTTCCACCCATTGTTGTCACAATAATATGACCAGTTTCTGTTCCATTTCCATCAATCATAGCTGGTTCCATATCCTGCGTTACATTTATAACAGATGGAACCAAATGTCATAAAAATTTCACAACATACAGAGACAGTGTTTCATCCATACCTTGTCATCCCTAATCTTCATCTCATTCATCTCTTGTGGAAGCCTGCCAAGGCCAGTAGTTTTTCTGCCAGGATCTCGCGGACCAGATGCAGCAGGGGCTACACTTAGTGAGGACATTCTTTTTTTCAAGAAGAAGATCAGCTGTTACAGATTATTTACTCTTCAGCCTATGAAAACAAGATGAGAAAGGAATCAGTTGCAACGAATTATTTGAACAGTAAACGCAGAACAGACAGGGGTCACACAAGAATACTGGCAGAGAAGCTGAGGAACTTGTGTCAATTTTAGAGCACACGGAATGGAAAAGGCGATATGAAGTGCACAAATTTAAAGGTAGCTTGAATGTAAAAGAAGAAAACAAGGAAGAAGAAACACTCCCTTATTACGAACGGATCTCTCAAAGTATTAGATCTGGCAAGCAAATAAGGACCATGTAATGCAATAAATGGCAGTAAAATCCTTTGAATAAGAACTAAAAGATAGTGTACAAGAATTGAGATACTACGAAATGACAGCACAGAGGTGAGCTCAACAAATCAATGGCCATTTTTCAACGGAAAAAAAAAACTATTAAAAAGAAAATCACATGAACCCATAAGTAAACGAGTGAGCAACGTTGATGAGCCAAACTAGAAAATCCATATGAAGCACATAAAATCAGAAAGAAGATGTGAGGATGATGATTAAACAAAAAAACAAAAAACAGAAAAAAAAAAAAAAGCTCACCGAAAGGGAGAAAGACGCAGGATACGAAACAAAAGCTTCTGCACAGCAAATCCAAACGAGTGACCGATCTACCAGCTTAGTTGATTAACAGACTTCAAAAATTCCTTCCTAATTCTGGGAAAGATGATTTTTCCAGAATTATTTTCTTCTTTCTCTTTTTTATTTTCTGGTGTGGGTTTGCGTAGGGAAATGGTTGGTATAATATATACGATGACAGTCTGGTCAGCGAAAGACGATGATGAGCTGCGTCCCCGAAAAACCATATAATTAAAAAAATATATAAATAAGCAATTTGAATTTACTACTATCATGATACGAATTATGAGAACGCCTGATTGGATTAGTACTTACTTTTTCTTTTACTTTTCTTTCTTTTGCTTTTGACCGGTCAAACCTGCTTGCTTTTTCAAATGCCAGTCTCTCTCTTCTGATCCACTATTTATTACCACATTTAAGTCTTAAATTCAAGGAACCCTAATTTAATATTGTCATTTTTAAATGTTTTGACTGGGACGGAATAATAGAATATACCAAGCACTTCAAAATTTAATGTACCAACAGTTATTTCACATTTTACTAAATCAAAATCATATTCAAATCAGCACAATCTTTTTATTTTTACAATAATTAGGCATATTATTTTTACTCTTGTAATGACAGTTTGACTTTATTGACTTTCAATTATTTGTGTGGACTTAAGACATTACATTAGAACTATTTTTCGGTTCAATTTGAGGTTGGACAATGGTCGACTTTGAGGTTCAATTTTGCTTTAAATTTAGCTTAATCGAAATTTGTAGAATAGAACTAAAGAAAAAAGGAAAAAGGTAATCAGGTCTTATTGGCCTACTCGTACTCGGTTCTGTATTAAACATTGTCTAATGATGATATGGTGAGTTCTCAACATTCAATAGTCTTTTATTGTTTTTCTCTTTCATTAATTAGTGGTCGGCAAAAAATCCTAGAATACCCATTTCTTCGAGCTGGTTTTCAACTCCTCATGGCATGAATTAAAGAGGGAATATTGAAATGTAAAACTTTCTTGGATACGTTTAAGGGTTGACGTTGTACAATTTTTTCTTTGATACGTACATGCGTTTTGCAAGTAAAACAATGGCCATTGAATTTTTAACAACTTATTAATATATTCATTATTTTAAAATAATTTCGTGGTCGCTTCATTTAGTTGTCATATACGCACTGTACTACTTGCGACCATTGAAAGAATCATTCTTGAATTTGAACGAGTAAAGAAACATCATCTATCTACGACAACTACTGCATTTGTTGTCCTTATAATATATTATAACTATTATCTTCTCTTATATTTGCCATTTGTCAAAACTTGCATTAGCAGCAGCGTTAGGTATATGTTGTTTATTGACTTGTGATAATCAAATAATAAAATGAATGAGACTATCATATGAATTGATAACCATCCGACATTTGATTGAGGAGGTTAGGAACGATGGTAAATGGCATGACACGGCATTGATTATAAATATTTCAAAAAAGGTGCGAGGTCCGAAGCATCAATTCTAGCAAAAACTCTGACGGAGCTAAAAGGGAAGAGTGTCGACAAGGAGGGTCGTGAGGAAAATAGGAATGAGGACAGCAAAACAATTTGGGCAAAGTTTGACATAACCAAACTGCGGAATGTGGGGACTAGACTGGAGTTTGTAGAACCAGTTGTGGCCAAGGGACAAAAACTGGGGCAAATAGAGGTTGGGGACATTGATGCTGAAATCCAGTACTGGAACACGGCGGTGGTATGCTATGTATTGGGTGCAAACCCACCCTACTCAATTATGAATGGTTTCCTGAATAGACTGTGGAAGAAGTATGGGCTGCAAAAGGTATTACAAGTGAGGGCGGAGTTATTTGTGGCAAAATTTGACTCTGCTGAAACTCGTGATAGGGTACTGCAGGAGGAGGTCCTGCAGTTTGACAAGAAGCCAGTAATCCTCGCACCTTGGACAGCAAACACTCAATTCAAGAAGGGGGAGATAGAAAAGGTGCCGATCTGGATTCAGTTCCCACAGCTCGAGCTTAAGTACTGGGAGCAAAGAGTTTGAGCAAAATTGCAAGTCTTGTGGGGAATCCTATCATGGCCGATGGGGTCACAGAGCGCAAGGAAAGAATTCAATATGCAAGGGTGCTTGTTGAAGTGGAGTTGAAGAATGAATTGCAGAAGACTGTATCCTTCATAAATGAACATGGCCAGCTTAATGAGCAAGAGGTTATCTATGAATGGAAGCCAACCAAATGTGGGAACTGTGGCATGTATGGTCATGAAACTGAAGAATGCAGAAAGATTGGGGGGAAAAAAGAGTGGAGGCCGAAGCAAAGGGTAGAACAGGGCAGGGATAAACCAGGGGAGGACTGCCAAAAACAAGGGGCCACCACCCATGATCATACTCAGCAGGAAAAAAGGGAATCTGAAACCCAGGAAGATGACAAGCACACAGAGCAGACTCGGGGTGCAACGGGTATGACAGATACTTGGAGGATTCAGGGGAGGAAGAAGGCTTACAGGGACCAGGGAAATCAGCAAATGGGGGATAACACAACTATAGTGAAGGGTAATGGCTCCAAACCTCCCATAGAGAGGGTTGGATCCTCTCCTCATGGATAGCTCCCTAATATGGAATGTGAGGGGTATGAATACCCCTCACAAACAAGCTGAGATTAGTCTGTTAGAAAAGTGCAGGCTAACTTAGTTTGTCTGGTCGAGACCAAGATAAAGAAGGAGAACATGAAGTCAATTATGGACAGATGTTTCAAAGGATGGAACCACCTGACTAATTTAGAGTGTCACCCGAATGGGAGAATTGTGCTGATGTGGCAACCTGAGTGGGCTGTGAAGGTCATCAGAAAATCAGATCAACTGATACATGTTAAGGTTACCAAGCAACAGGAAGAGATTCTGATGACTTGTGTCTATGGACATAACAATATTGTTAAAAGAAGGGAGCTGTGGGCTGATATCAGAGGGCTGAAGCAAAACCACTGCCCTTAGATAGTGTGGGGGGATTTTAACAGTGTGATGCATATGGGGGATAGAATAGGGGGATCCCCTGTAGGGCTGCATGAATGTGAGGACTTTCGGCTACGCATACGCGACTGTGAGCTAGAGGAGATGCCAAGGAAAGGAAGCAAATTCACCTGGTCTAACAGACAGGACGGGGAGAACAGAGTGTGGAGTAAAATTGACTGGGTTTTTGTTAACCCTCTGTGGATAGATAATTACACTGACAGGGAAGCTCAGGTGCTGGAGGAGGGTATTTCTGACCATACCCCGATATTAATTAAGAAAATGGGAATTCAGTGGCAGCATAAAAGATGTTTTAAGTTCCAGAACATGTGGGCAGATGCACCAAGGTTTTTGGATCTGGTGAAAACCATTTGGACTGATGCGTATGATGGGAGCAGGGAGTGGCAATTGGTCTCTAAACTGAGGAGGCTGAAAGGGCCCCTCAAGGAGTTGAATAGAACCCAATTCCCTAATGTCCTCAACTCTACGGAGAGGAGCAGGGCAGCATTAAAAAAGATTCAAGAACAACTCCATGAAGACCCAATAAATCACAGCCTGATTCAGGAAGAGAGGAAGCTTACTGCTGAGTTTGAAATACTGAGCAGGGCAGCCACCAAGTTTCTTACCCAGAGAGCTAAGAGTACATGGCTTAAACAGGGGGATAGAAACACTCGGTTCTTCCAAGACCTGATTAAGCAAAGGAGATATAGAAGTAGGATATCATCCATATCAACTGAGACTGGGGCAGTGTTAGAACAACCGGAGGATATTGCTAAGCATCTAGTGAAGTATTATGAGGCGATATTGGGTTCTAAAATGGACCAGATTAATGACATCGAGGAAGAGGTGATCAAGCACGGGCATGTCCTATCTGTTGAAGAGCAGCTGGGAATGCTCAGGCCATTTACCAGGGAAGAGATTAAGGATGCCATGTTCTCTATCCATAGTGATAAAGCTCCCGGCCCGGATGGATACAACAGTGAGTTCTTTAAGAGTGCTTGGCAGGTGGTTGGTGAGGATGTAACTCAAGTGGTGCTGAACTTCTTTCACAAAGGTTACTTGATGAAAAACCTCAATAAAACCACTATAACCTTGATACCAAAGGTGGAGCAGCCTAGCTATGCAAAGGATTACAGACCTATATCCTGTTGCAACACTATCTATAAGTGCATATCGAAATTAATATGCACGAGGATCAGGGAGGTGCTACCTAGACTTGTGCAAGACAACCAAGGGGCATTTGTATCGGGGAGGACCATTGCTCATAATGTACTGCTAACTCAGGAACTGTTAAGGAAATATAGGAGAGGGGCAGCTTCACCAAGGTGTTTGATGAAGATTGATCTTAGGAAGGCGTATGATATGGTGGAGTGGAGGTTTCTCATTAGTCTATTAAAGCACCTAAAGTTTCCCGCTAGAGTGGTTGCCTGGATTGAAGAGTGCATAACCAAAGTGGCTTATCAGATCTCTATAAACGGGGCAGTGGAAGGAGATATAAAAGGGGCTCGGGGGATAAGACAAGGTGACCCAATGTCTCCCCTCTTATTTGTACTGGTTATGGAGTATCTAACTAGAAAGCTCCAACATACTGCCGCTAGGAAGGAATTTAGATACCACCCTTTATGCAAACAACTGAGAATAGTTAACTTGTGTTTTGCGGATGATCTCATCGTGATGTGCAAGGCTCATGTGAAATCAGTCGAGCTCATCAATGAGAGTCTAAAAGGATTTCAGGCTAGCACGGGATTGGAGGCTAACAGACTGAAGTCTCATATTTACACTGCTGGGGTTTCAGAGGCCACAAGAAAGGAGCTGGCTGAGGTAACTGGCTTTACAGAAGGCAGGTTTCCCATGCGATATTTAGGTGTACCCATATCACCTACAAAATGGAGTAGAGTAGAATGTCAGGAGCTAGTGGATAAGGTTGTGAAGCGAATCAATTGTTGGACAACTAGGAACCTATCCTACGCGGGGCGGTGCTGTCTTATAAACTCTGTTTTGTTGTCCTTACACAGCTATTGGGGGTCTATTTTCATCTTGCCCAGAAGTGTGGTAAAACTAGTTGATTAAAGGTGCCGTGAGTTCTTGTGGGGTAGGTCTGATCAGGGTAAAATGACAGCCTTAGTGGCTTGGGATCTGGTGTGTAGGAGGAAGAGTTGTGGAGGGCTGAATATAAGGAACTGTGGCGACTGGAATGTAGCATGCGTAGGAAGACTTATGTGGGATATAGCTGGGAAGAAGGATTGCCTGTGGATCAGTTGGTTGGATGGAGTCTACTTAAAGGGCACTGATTTTTGGTCTTATACTGCTCCAGCAGATTGCAGCTGGACGTGGAGGAAACTGAACAAGATTAAGGACATATTTCGACAGGGTTGTGTCATGGGAAGATGGTGTGCCACAGAACATGGCAGATATACTGTTACATCAGCTTATAACTGGCTGGGGGCTGCTACTGAGATAAAATTTGAACTGGCTAATGCCATTTGGAATAGATGGTCCGTACCAAAACATTCTATGGTACTTTGGTTGATGGCACATGGGCGAATCTTGACAAGGGACAGGAATCTATGGTCCGTTACCGCCCTCCTCAACGACATCGATGTCGCCCAACTCGGTTCCAACGCCGACAAGCCCTCATCCTCCGACCCGCCGCAAGCCAACCAACTCGAACTCCTCACGGCACTTCAAGAAGGCCGTGGAGGTAAGAACAAGCTTATGTACGTTCCGTGTTATATTGGCACTAGGCAGGTCATGGCGATGGTGGATTCGGGGGCTTCCCACAATTTCATGTCCATAAGCACGGCGTGGAGTCTTGGACTGCCGATTCATCCCTATGAATCGCAAGTCAAGTTGGTGAACCACCTCCAAGCTGTTTCGGGGAAGACCTCGGCCACTCTTCGAGTCGGCCATTACCTCGACCTTCAAGAATTCGTTACCATGACCCTCATCGACTTTGAAATAGTCTTGGGTATGGAATTCTTGATGACGGCTAAGGTTCAGATCGCCCCGTACCTCGGCGGACTCTTCATAGCGGACGAAGTCCAACCGGCTTCATCCAAGGGCACTACGACGTGCCGGACCAACCCACGGAGTACTCTCCGTTCTACTCGTCCCTGAGGATGACAACGGTCCAGGCGCGGCCTCAGCCACGGCCGCCACGTAGAGCCACTTCGGCGCGACGCCTCGCGCCCCATTCCACCGAGCTACCTCCACGGGAAACCCCGTGTCCCCACGGCAAATGGGCACCTGAAGACTGCCTATCCGCGACCTCGCCAATCTCCAAACCTCCTCCACGTCGACGAGGGCGTCGACGGCTCGAGTGGGGGAGGACTGTCACGGAGTTGAATGGCGTTGACCGTTGACCACGGGTCAACGGTGGCCGGACGACAAGTCCCGGCCGCTTTTGGGCCGGCGCCTCGGCGCCCGGCCGCGCCCGCCGTGGGCGCACCCAAATTGGCGCAGCCTTGCGCGCTGCCTCGCAAGCATGCGCGCGGCCTCAGGAAGGCCTGGCGCAGGACTTGTGCCTCAGCCCTAGCATCGACGCTGCCCACTTCAGCCTTGGCGTGGCCCTGCGCGCAGCCCTGCGTGCGGCCTTGCGCGCTGTCCCGGGCCTAGTGTGCGCGGCACGACGCGCACGGCAGCCTGCCCCAGCACGGCCCGGTCTGCCCAGTCGAAGCACTGTCGGCCCCTCGCCGACGCCCCGCCGGAGACTCGCCGGACCCTCGCCGGAGCAGCGCCGACACTTCGCCGGACACTCGGCGACGCCTCGCCGGAGCATCGCCGGATCCTCGCCGGAGCACCGCCGGAGCCTCGCCGGAGACTCGCCGGAGCACCGCCGGAGGACTGGCCGGAAACCCCTGTCCGGTCGGCGCTCAGCGGCCGGACCTGCCGGCGCCCGCCTGCCGAGTGGCTGGTACTCGACAGCGCTGCGGAGGATCGCCGCGGTCTTGGCCGCAGGCGCCAGGCTGGGCCGCCGGACGTTGGCCGCGTGGCACGCCAGCACCGGGCCAGGCAGTGGTGGCATGGGATTGGGCATGTCAGGAATGTCAGCCCATCATTCCTTCGGCAGAATCACCCATTGGCCAAATGTGGAAGCTATTTCTGGGAGCTAAGGCTTGGCAGCCTTGCCAGCCATGCCCGTCAGGGCATCATTTGCCGCCAGCGCCCAGCAGTGGCCAGGAAGCTCCAGCGCCACCTTGGCCAGGCCGCCCCATCAGCGCGCCTACTCCAGCCCGCCATCATGCCCTGCCGCGCCTAGCCAAAGCAAGCACACCGATTGGCCAAGCAGTTGAAGAGTCTCTCCAAGATTCTTCCCAACCTACAAAAAAGCACAAGGAAGGAAGCCACCCAAGGGCAGCCTCTGCCCGTGTCAGCCGCGCCAGCGCGCGCAGCGCGCCCATTGGGCACCTCGGCCGGCCACTTCCAACCCTTGAAGACTTTGAAGACCCTTAGTGTTCTCTATAAATATGGCCATTCTTGGCTTAGTTTAGAGGTCTTTGGTGCGTCTTAGGTTTTAGAGAGCTAAAGTTTCCAAGTAGTTGCTTTGTTCTCGTGTGAGCTTGCCTTAGTGTACTTGTGTGTGTTGTGCCGAAAATTGTACAAGTCATCATAGTCTTTGTACTTAGCTTGTACCTCCCCGTTGCTTGGGGCCCCCGATTTTTGAAATAAAGTTGGGTTGGGAGTCCGCTCCCGTAAATCTTTTGTGTTGGCATTTGGTCGAGTTCTTTGGTGTGAATTCGAGGTTAACTAAAGCACATTCATTAGCTTCAATTTCGTGAGTTGAGAGAGAGAGGCCACTTCCACATTTCACACGTTCCAATTCCGCATAAGGCTTAGCGGCTTGGTTCGGCCGTACCAAGTCGTCGCCGTGTTGCATTTAGTTCTTAGGTTCGAAAAAAAAAAAATTCTAAGTAACTTCGTGGTGTGACACTCATATATTGTCTTTTTTGCGACCATTCTCAACAGTTGGTCGAATAAGTAAAGAATCAAATTGCTATACACTCTTTCAATATTTTTTTACTTGAGTGCAACCGTCATATCCTTCGGTTCCATCTCGACGCATGCTTCGAAGCCTCGTCCAGACCATTCTCCATGAAAAGAGCCTTCATCTTGAGTTTCCACAGGCTAAAGTCCTTATAACCATTGAAGATTTCCATCTCAAATCGAGTTGCTGCCATCGAATAATCCCGTCTCTTTTCCATGCTCATCCCACTAACAGTTTAAAATGATAACCCTTGATTCGCAACGCAATTACGATTATTTGTTTGACATGAATAAAGAAACAATTTGTTGAATGTGTTTGAATCCAAAAAACTAACAAAGAAACAAAACAGCGACACCAATCTAACGTGTTCAACATCAAATTCCAGGCCTACTTCACAGACCAACGTTTCTCTCTATTCCGAAAATTGGAATTATAAGACAACTAATTTTGTTGAAAATGTGTATGAAAAGACCATTTCATTCTTTGGGTTGTGGTACTAATTGGGTTCTGACATACTCCCCTCTGTTCCGTTATTAATGTTGATCTACATATTATTTTTTTCTTAAAAGGATGTCGTTTTGGTTTTTTTCAAATATATATATATATATATATATATATGTGGATTTCCAGATTTGCCTCATCATATTAAATAACAACACAAAGTGGAAGAATGATTACATGGCAAATAACTAAGAGGGATATAAGAGACATTTTTAACATATTTTTTCAATATGTAGGAAAAATTCTTAAACGACATGACGGAACAAAGGGTGTATTATTAATGCACATGATATCAACGCCGGAACGAAGACGGGAAAATAAAGGACTAAAATACAATTATTAATGCACATGATATCAACGTCGGAACTAAGGCGGAATAAAAAGCAAATGAGAAAGTGAAAAATAAACAACAAATATATTTTCATTTTTCTACCAAAAAAAAATATTCTTTACTTTCTCTCAAAGCTCTCTTAGACTATCTTAACCAATGACCCGGACAACTGGTCATGTATTATTTATAATTTAAATAAATCAAACAATTAAAATGTAGCCTACAACCTCCCACAATAATTAGCATTAAAGTATCTAAATTTTATAGCGTATAATGTAATTTATTTTTCAAACATTCAAATACTACTAAAAATAATTATAAAATATAAATATTATAGGTTGTAATGAGTTGTTGATAAAGTATGAAAATTGTTAGGTTGGGTTGAGGTCACGGTTTTAATGACCGGACCGGGCCGGGCGGTTTGGGCCGGAAAACCGCGGACCGGCCCAAAATATTGTTCGGGCCCGGTCCGGTCCAATTGTTTAATTAAAAAAAAAGAAAAATTATGAAAAGCTTAATCCAATAAGAAGTAAGCTAATGGGCCGACTAATTCTCGGCCCAGATGTTGATTTTTTTATAAATTAGCATAAATTTTGATATTATTTTTAATAATATTGTTTATCATATTAAAGTTAATTTTGATAGAAAAATAAATTTAAGGTTAATAAAATATTTTTTTAAAAGGTGTATAACACCATATTCAGCTATGTATGATAGCAATATTCCCTACTAAAAATAAAAATAATCATTGTACTTATTTTAATATATTTTTAAATTTTTAAATACACCGCTTTACACCGGTTTTGTCCCGGTTTTATTCCGGTTAAACCACTAAACCTTAAACCACTAAATTTTCCGGTCCGGTTCGAAAACCCGGTTTCATAACCTTGGTTGAGGTAAGTGTATGTGGAAGAGAGATAAATTAACATTTGACCGATTGTGGAGGTCATGGATAAAGATAATCTTATCTCATCTTTGTCAACTAAGTAAAAAACTAGAGTTTCCCCGATATGAGCTGCTAGATTTCTTGTCAGCTGTTATTTCTTGCATCAAGGGGTGTGTACACAAATCGTGTAAATCTCTATATCGTTCGGTGTTGAGATAGTTCCTTTGTAAAACATTTTTTATCGTTTATGAAATGAAACTGTTTTTTGTTGTCTCATACTGTACCGGTTTTGATTCCATCTATTATCAATTCTCACCAATTTTACAAGGAACTCTTCTCACTCTACAGAAAGTCATGGCCATAGCTTACTTTAACTCGAAAGTTTGGTATTTATAAGCTTAGTAGCTAACAGCCTGCTTCGGCGAGTTGTCCCTTGGTCTTCATGTATATACGCCACACAATTCCTCTTATTTGTCAAAACGTGTATGCGTCTTTAACAAGTATAAATCTGAGCCATCGATCTCATCTCGGGTCAGATCGAACTGTCGCAATTTAAACTTGCACATTTCAGGACTTGCACAAATTTCTGAGATTTTCTTCAAGCAATCAACATCTGAGCTTCTGTTTCGATCTTGTAAGGTTTCGCATGAAGCAACCAATATTTTATTACCAAGACTTCCCATAAGCGTAACACGTGGAACATGCTTCCCTAGGAAAAGATAAGTTGATGGCTTGATGCTTTTGACTTTGCTCGGCTGTGCCCATTATTTCCACGAGGATTAGCATTAGG
Source organism: Craterostigma plantagineum (assembly GCA_027422505.1). Lineage (NCBI taxonomy): Eukaryota > Viridiplantae > Streptophyta > Magnoliopsida > Lamiales > Linderniaceae > Craterostigma > Craterostigma plantagineum. Next base: position 29,043,693 of record JAPQWV010000001.1, read on the forward strand.
CACCCATATGATTACCTCGAGCAGTGAGTCCTAGACACCATTATATATATACACACATCTATAAACATATTTATATATATATACTCAGCTTCGATTTACAAAATCACTACTATCCATCATCCTCCTCGAGCAACAAAACCGCCGTCGCCAGCGCCGCCTGACTTGCAATGTCAAAGCCAAGGTAGGGTCTAAAACGAAGAACTCATTCATTTCTCCACACAACACTTATTTCACAGATAACAAACTACTCATTGCTGCGCAGGTTGGAAGGCAAAGTAGCTCTGATCACCGGCGCTGCGAGCGGCATCGGCGAGGCCACGTCGAGGCTATTCGCACAGCACGGCGCCTCGGTTGTGTTGGTGGACGTGCAAGACGAGCTGGGCCGCCGCGTTGTGGAGTCGCTGAACGAGTCGTCGCCGGAAGACAAGAAGGCGAGCTATTACCACTGCGACGTGAGAGACGAGGAGCAAGTGGCCGGCGCAGTCGCCCACGCGATGCAGATGTACGGCGGTCTCGACGTTCTGTTCAGCAACGCCGGCGTCATGGGGCCCATGACGAGCGTCTTGGACCTCGACATCGGAGGGATGGACGAAGCCATGGCCACCAACGTGCGCGGCGTGGCGGCCACCATCAAGCACGCGGCTCGGGCGATGGTCGCCGGGAAAAGGGGCGGCGGGTCCATCATATGCACGGGGAGCGTCGCCGGCTCCGTCGGTGGGTGTGGGCCGGTGGCTTACTCGGCCACCAAGCACGCCGTCGTTGGGCTGGTGCGGTCGGCGTGTGGGGAGCTGGGAAAGTATGGGATTAGGGTCAACTGCGTCTCGCCGTTTGGGGTTGCGACGCCGCTGGCGTGCGGCTCGTACGGCTTAGAGCCGGCACAGGTGGAGGCAAACAGCGCCGCCGTGGCGAACCTGAAGGGGACGGTGCTGAAGGCCGACCACGTGGCTGAGGCGGCTCTCTTTCTGGCGTCTGATGAGTCGGCTTACGTCAGCGGCCAGAATCTGATGGTCGACGGCGGCTTCACGGTGGTTAGTCACGGTTACTCGCCGATCTGAGTTTGGTCAACGGTGAGTGGCATTGAAGCGCCCACGTGACTTCTCCTATTTATGCGGATTTAATCGTTCGTTGCCTTTTTCCTTTTTCATATTTCCGACCGCGTAGTCTTTCCTTTTTGGAGGAAGTCGTGGACTTCAATTACTATTGTGACGGTCAACATCTCGAGCCAATCTTGGAATATCTTTTTGGTTTTCACTATTCTAAATTAATAAGTAACTGATATTAACATATATACACCATAGTTTGATATAAATTAGGTTTAATGGCTTAACGGGTATAAAATCAGAATGAAAACGGAGTAAACTGATCCCGAAGAATATTTTCACGTACCAATCAATCAAATAATATAAGTAAAACACACTTAAAAGTGAGGTTCAATAAAATAAAAGTGAAATATCTAGAGATATCAAATAAGTGTCAAACATGATTTTTATTTTTTTTATTTTTTAATTTGGGGATAAAATAGCTAATTATAAAATATAATTTAAATGAAAAGTTTGTGGAACTCGAACCTAATGTAAAAATAAATTAAATATATGTTAGAAATTTTTACAGATAGGTAGCCGACTTACTATTTGTACCAGTTTATGTGTAAAGACCGTATCTTGCTATGTGCACATAGCATACCATGTCACGCCTTTATACGGTACCCTATACGGTTTCTATATGGTACCTAAATGTATTAACACGGCGTACCTACTGCGGAATCGGATACTTATGTGCAAAAAAATTATTCTGTTATGTACCTACATATAAAAAATGCTGACATAGTACTAAATTACAAGTTTTTGCAGAGAGGTATTTATGTGTAAAGACCCTTTTTTTTTTACATTTGGATTTTGGATAGGGCGTTTGGAAACACTTTCGTGAAAAGTCCTTTTAGAAATGGATTTTCTAAGAAGTGACTTTTTAAAAAGTATTTTTTGAGTTTTTGTTTTGTTTTGTAAATTCACATTTTAAAAGCCCATTTTAAATCATGTGTGAATGTGTTCTCAAAGTCAGATTTTTGCACTTCTTCAGAATGGAATTTTGAATAAGTTGACTTATCAAAAAGTGCATTTGGAATTAATCACCAAACATTAGAAAAATCCGTAAACTTCCCTTACTAGTTCACAAAGAAAGTCGTTTTAGATGTCTTTTTTTGTTCTAAAAAGCAAGTCGTTTTGATATTTTTAATAAATATATATGTGTAAATTTCCAAAATTGTCCCCATATTAAATAACAACTCATGCTTCAATACTAAAAATACACAAAGTGGGATAATAATTAATAGTTAATGAGGGGTATAAAAGACATTTAAACAATGTCTTAATACGTGTGAGAAAATTTAAAACGACTTTCTTTGTGAAACAGATGGAGTATTAATTAAATAAGAGGTTTAAACCACCGTTTTGCACCCGCGAACCAACTATTTGACCCGGTTCGAAACCGAAACCGAAATAGTCCGTTTGGCCGATCTGGAAAAGTTGAAGTAGCGGTTTTGATCCTTGGAGTCGCTTACGTAAATTGATTGCCTGTCTACAGATCGGACACCAATCATGGAAAGCTCGCTCGAACACGACAAGTTTGGTGGGGAATGGAACTAGAAACAATCTCCCAATCAATCAATCAATCAACCAATTAATTAATTGGAAGCTCAGTTTTTGAAGCATTCCGATTCAAAGGTAGGGATGGGGTTGGAGGCAGAGGGTTATTGGCTGAAGTGGCAAGTACTGGTGTGCGCCGTTATCATCGTCCTCCCTCCGGCGATCGCCGTCGTACTGATCTTCCGTAGGAGCCGCAGCGACTTGCATAAGGCGGCCGACGCGTGGGCACCTTGCTGGAAGGCCCTCCATCCTAGATGGCTTCTCTTGTTCCGTGCTTTCTCCTTCGCCGCCATGGCTTTCATGCTCTATCAATTCGTCGCCGCCTTTGGACTCTTCGTCTTCTTTTTCTACACTCAGTACGCACTGCAATCGCTCTCTCTAGGTTGTCCCTTTTCTTGAGTATGTTCGCTCATATTCCTTCCTTGCAACTTCCTCCTCCCACCCAGGTGGACTTTTGCGCTGGTTGTGGTCTACTTTGCGGTATGATTGATTGCTGGGCTTATGTTAATTTCTGCTGAGATGGAATCAGTTTGTGAAAATATTTATTTTCTTGTATGGAGAAATTGCAGATTGCGACCATTGTATCAATTAGGGGATGTCAAATTCATGCGAGGAAACTTCAGCCTGATAAGCTTCTGAAAGAGAACTCTGATGGTACTAAAGATGGAACCAACACAACTTACAGAGACACATTGAGCAATGATCAGCAAATTGGCCACCTGGAAAATGCTCTCCACATTGTTTACCAGGTTAGCCTGTTGACCATCAATTGTCTCTTCTCACTATGTTATGCTTGTTTTGAGTTTACATGTCTTCAGTCACACCATAGTTATCATATTCTGTTTGGCAAATGAGTAAACGAACCAGTGTTAAGTTATAGAATCGTCTGAATAACAAACATAAGGTGAAAGTTTTGAAGAGAAAGACTTACTTTATTTGCTATCGAATCGAACAGACGTGTGCAGGTGCTGTAACACTTACAGACATTGTCTTTTGGGGTCTTCTGCTTCCATTCATGACCGGCGAAGATTTCCAATTGACTCTGGTAATAATAATCGTTGATTCTTTTGTAGTTCTAAGTGTCAGCTTTTTTATTTGTACTTCGATAGATCAACCAAGCCTGCTTTTGTATCACTGTTAACCTTCACATTTCGTGCAGCTAATTGGACTCATGCACTCCATAAATGCTGTTATCCTCCTCCTTGACTCTGTTCTCAATTGCCTGGTACAGAATGAAACTTACTTAATGCAGCTAGTTTATTATATCTTGACATGCAAAGTTTCTTCTGAGCATGTTAATTCTGATCTTTATGCAAACATTTTTCAGCCATTTTCTTGGTTCGGCCTCACCTATTTTGTGTTGTGGAGTAGCGCTTACGTTGTTTTCCAGTGGGCGCTTCATGCATGTGGCTTTACCTGGTAATTTTTCCAACACCATTCATGTAAACAGTGAATTAGTTAACAGCGAGAGAATATTTATTCATAATTTTTTCTCGAGTTGTTCAGGTGGCCGTATCCTTTCCTCGATCTTTCGAATTCATGGGCCCCTATGTGGTAAGAATCACAAAGGCACTCGAACTCCTAGGGCTGTGAAAATAAAGGATATAATATACAGATATGCAATTTTCTCCAGGTACCTGGCTTTGGCTTTGATTCATCTTCCCTGCTATGGACTGTATGTGTTGCTAATGAAAGCCAAAAATGCAGCTTTTTCGAGGGTTTTCCCTCGTGCTTTTGTGAGGTCGGTTAGTTCAATCTATCTATCAGATTATCCTTCGTTTTGTCGCTTTTTATAGTAATTATATAGAACTTCATCTCCAACTGGGAAAGATATGTGAACATCGCTATTACTATGGACACAAGTAACAGGTTTTCAACAGAGAAACAAGCTTAGCACACTACTCGGGAAATCCCAGGGACTCCTCACCATTGGTTTATCTTGGTAGATTTCAACTAGACTTCCTATTTACTGCCATACATATAATAGTTATTGTTGACTGAATTATAGATATACGAATCCGATCTATCAAGGCCACAAAATATTCAGGGTACATTTTCTTCGCTTTTATTTCGAACTGTGCTTGTAAGATATATCAACTTATGCGACTCATCGAGGGGAAAGAGCGGTGCACAGGGCTGTAAAAGCAAGAATTTATAGTTTGCAATAATATGAAAGGCATTGGTGGAAGTCCTATGTATTTTCTTTTATGGATTTCAATCCAGCTTTTAGACGTTAGAACAGAGCTCTATAATGGACAATATAATAATAAAAGACATCGGGAGTTTTCGTGGAAAACCCCAAACTCGAGTTTTTTACCTTGCTCGTGGTTTTTCACCCACAGTAAAATATTTTTACCTTGCCCGTGGTTTTTCACCTCGAGTATGGGGTTTTCCACGTAAATTTCTGGTGTCTCTTTTATTTTTGTACTCTCCATTTTACAACACGGGTTATTAGAAATCTTTCCATTGAGAAAAACTCAGCATATACTCAGTTAATATATACTAGTTTTTACCCGTACAATGCACGTTATTAAGTATCTATAAATATTAAATTTAATGTTTGATGGTGGGTATTTATTGTCGAATTAACATGTGATAGTGGATAGTTTAAATTTTTCTTTTACATTTTAATTTTTTTAACAATTAATACTGGACACGTGGCAACATTTTAATCCAGATACTTTTCTATAATTATCTAAGATAAAAAATGAATAATAATAATAACTACAGAAAGCTTGTAACGACCTTCTTCAATCCAATGGCTCCCCACCAAGGGGATGGAAGATCACCTTTATTCTCCGCGGTGATTCAAAATTTGAAATATTACTAATTTTCATCATCTTTGCGATCCGTCAGTTTGAAAATGGCTTATCACCTACGTCAATCTTTGTTGTCAAACTCAAGCTGCATATGAGATAATTAAAAAAATTGTAAGCTCCTTATAAATGTGTGGGTTTTAACTCTCTCTATTGTCAATTGGTTTAGACTGGAGTCTCGCATGTTTATGAGGGATCGGGCTAGGAGTGGTATTTGAAAAAAACCATACACTAAATAGATGTCGTGCTTAGGCTTGTCAATGGGACGGGCTCCCCGTCCCTGCGGGGATCCGCCCCGAACTGGGCGGGAATCCCCGCGACATGGGGATGTAGATTTTTTTATCGCCGTTGGCGGGGATGGGGATTATGGTCCCTGCCCCGTGGGAATCCCGCCCCGTTCCCCGCCAATAATAATATTTCAATAAAAATTTATATCTAAAATTAATACTTATAATTTATAAAATTATATCATTATAAATATAAAATTAATATTCAATAATACTTTTTACCCGAATATATTATTGCAATATAAATAAATTTATATTATATTATAATATTATTTTTAAAAAATAATTCGCGGGGTCCGCGGTGGCGGGGACCCGGCGGGGACGGGGATCTAATCCCGGCACCGCCCCGTTGACATCCCTAGCCGTGACAAAGGGGCGACGAGGGGATCACCGTAAAATTTTGGAGGATCAACTCAAACAGACGCCCTCAGATAATAAAAAATTGGGATATGCACATATTTAATGTTTATATAGTTGAAATGACCATTTGTAGTAAAAAATACTGATAAAGTTTTGTAAGAACATATATATTGCAAGCGATAGAAATCACGGTGACCTGTTAAATTGTTACTACTATTTAAGAACTAGAATGAGCTGTGTGCAACAGGCAACACACACAGGCAGCTACAATCCGCTATAATTATAGCAGAATGTTTTATTTTACTTCCAGAAAATTTCTATTTTTCTTGCCCGACAAGACAAAGGAGTATAAAGCACTTAACAGATGACTGATAATGCAAGAAATATCGAAAGTTCAGTTAATCTTCTGAGTCAGGCGGCGGCGGCTGTGGTGGTGGAGGAGACGACAAAGGGAAGAAAAAACCAGATTTTGAGTTCACATTTGGCCCAACATCTTCATAATCCAACTCCATAATCTCCCTATATAATAATCTTGATGATGATGCTTTCCCACCCTATATTAGATCATTTAGTTGATCAAAATAATATATATATTTCCAATATAACAATGATTGTTTAAGGAATAGAATTACAAACCTTCTCAGAATAATAACCTGCTGCAGCTGTTTTATCATTGTTGCCTGACAAATGAACCACTCTCCTTCCAAACCCTAAATACAGTCTCACCAAATACAAAAACTATCTATATTAGCAAACAAGTGCTTCTCTATTTGAATTAGATGATAAATTAGCAAAAATGTTACCGTTGGAGAAAAGGGGCATGATGAAGATCAACACAAGTATAGCAAAGCAAGTCCGACGACGATCCATTCTTTTCTTTATCTATCTTAAAATTTTTATGGTTTATTAGAATTATGGAAATATATATGAAGTATAATGCCTCAGCAATGTGTATACACACGTTCTACGTATTAATTATATTGGTAATACATACTAGTTGCTAGCTAGCTTCATCGTGAATATTGATTTCTAGAAGATAAAAAGAAAAACTCAAAGCTCTTTGAGTTTGACTTATACACACGCACGTGCATGTGCACGTGCAGCGGAGTGGAGCGAAGCTCCTTATTCTCAATGGAATTGTTTACTATATTTCTGAACCTTAAACATTGATCTTCCTCTTTCGCATATTCTAATATTATAATTACCTTGAATAATAATAATAATTTAGGATCTGCGAATTCCATCCGTCATTTTAAATTCATCGATAACTCTACGCATCATTAATCTTATATATAATTAACGAAAAGCTACATTAACGTGAAGTCCCTTGGATCTGCCTTATCTTGAGATCGTTGACTTTGGATTAGCTCGTTCGTACAGATCGAATTACATTTTGTCATGCACGAGAAAGTAATGGTTGACTAGCTCAAATATCGATTAATGACGATGTGATTTCCCTTCTATAATCTGATTTCGTGACGAGTCCAAAAGCGCGTCAAGCTTCAATTTTTATTTAATTTTCTCTAATTCTTTCTGGACAGTAGAAATTTGTAAACGACAAATCTGATGTTTATATAACAGCTGTGTTGTTTATAAAGGAGAAAAACACTCCTTTACACGTTCTAATATTAACTTTTTTTGGGCTTTTTTAACCTTTGCTGAGCCCATTCTTGCGCTGAATACTTCCTTTTCCCTGGTTGAATCAGTAGGCCTAACGAGCAAAGTACAATCGAGATTATACGTACGAACACACAAAGAAAACATGGTATCGACACGTAAAATAGATAGGGAAACGAATGAGGATTAGAAACGGCTTTTGACAAATTTTTTATTACTTCAATATAAATTAATGTTTTTATTTAGACACGGATTAGATAAATAAATAAAAGACGGATGTGTGACAAAATTCATTTTAGAAACGATATTTATCAGTGTCCAAATTTGCTATGAGAACAAAACTACACATCAGACAAAGATAATTATGTGTCTAATGACTCAATAGATATAAAATTTTAGTTTTAGACACTGAATTTTCTGTGTCTAATATTCTTTATGTAGTAGTGGAATTATATGAAGCTACCATCATCAACACCTTACTCTCCTTTGACGCATATTGAAATATGTTACAGATGAATGAATACAGAAGCTGAACGAAAGAAGATGTGGTTTTGCGTAGAATTTACAATATATATACATACCCGAGGAAGTAAAAGTAAGTGATCAAAATTAATCGCAACAAATCGGACACGATCTGAGTCCATACTCATTGCAATGAGGGCACCTACGAAACTCACAAACACTCTTATTACCAACGTCTTCATCTTCTTCCCCGATATAGACCTTACAGCTCCCCGAACACGTACCGCAAAGCACGAACCTCACATCTCCACATCCTTCACAAACCCTATTACCATTATGATCATCATCCGTTCTTTCGCAGTTCTGCGCTATCTTCTCAAGCTCCCTTTCCTCGTTCAAATGGCGTATTTCGTCCGGCCCGCCAATGTATTTCCTCCCGAGAAAAACCCAAGGCAATCCGCTGTTGTCCACTCGATAGCCAAACTTCTCTTGCAATAGCTCCTTTAGCTCCTCTCTGAACCTCGAATCTAAAGATACGTCCTTTTCGTCGACCTTAACTCCTAACCCTTTTAAGATTACACGGACATGACAGCAATCTTGGTATGTCTTCCTTACCCCTCTCAAGCTAGTGAAATACACAGTTAACTTTTCTGGCCGGCTGCCGATGAGCCCTTAGCTCTACTGGTTGAGGGGGAGGTGCCTGGAGTCATGTTGGGAGAGGTCCTGGGTTCGAACATCCACCCTGTGACATTTCTCCAGGCCTGCCCACATGGGCCCAGACATGTGCGATTGACCTGGTCGGCCCGTTTAGCAAGTAGTGGGCCGGCCCCGGGGTTTCACCATCGGCTTTCCCCGGTTACCTAAAAAACTTTTCTGGCCGGCTCTTTTTCTCCACTGTAGCAATAGCTGCATTGTTATCAACTTTGCTGTTTGTTGATGGAGCCATATCTGAGATCTTTTCAATGTCTTCTTCAAGGCCCTCCATCAACTCCCAAGCATTGATAGTTTCTGGATCTCCTTGAGGTGTAATGAGTTCTGGGATTTTATCATCACAACTATTGAGCTCCGTTGTAGGGTTTTCTAATCCATGTTGTTCTTCGTTGGCAGATGGGACCTTATTTTCAATTGTCAATGTAGGATTTTGATTGCTCTCAGCCGACTCTAAATTACGACTTGTGATCACGATTGAATCGTTGTCCTCGGTTGTTCCTCGTTGGGCTGGTTTGGTGCGTTTCACAGCGATGGGAGAAGAATAGGGTGCTCGACAAGTCTGGCATATTCTTATCTTTTTAGAAGGTTTGCAGCCCATTTGTTACATATAATCAACCAGCCAAAAAGAAGAATGAGGAGGGAGACAAATAAAGAAAACTACAACGAGGAATATAATTAAGGGTTAATGATTAGGTTTTCCTGGGCAAAATGTCAGAATCAAGGTTCATGATAAAAAAAAAAAAAAAACAGACAAGGGGATGCTAGGATTGTCGCTTAGTGGCAAAAACGAAACAATCTAGAGATGAGTTTCTTTCTGAATACTTACCTTCATTAGGTACTTTTTCTATCTTTTCTATTATACTTTGATTCTCTCTTTTTTAGTTCTGCTATAATATATATCTCTCTCTCTCTCTCTGTGTGTGATAAGATAGTAAAGAAATGAAGGAAAAAGTGGAACAACCCCTCGCGAGAGAGGAAGGAGGGGCTGTGCGCAACAAATGGCAAATGCATGAAGAAGGAAGTTAGTTAATTCACAGAACCATAAGAGTTGCTGAGCGTATGAATAGCGATTATTCGTTATTGACGGTTAGGATCCTGCGTTGTTAGGTATCTATCATCTGACGGCTTATAACATTTTGAGCGCCGATTATAAATAAGAGCTATTTACTCTCTCAATTAGGGTTCGGTATACATTAGGGGGTGTTTAATTCAGGTGATCCAATATTACGGTGATACGCACATCACGGTGAAAATGCAGCCAACGTGTCCGCCGCACTTGCTGTTGAAAATGCAGCCAAGGCCACACATAGACTTGCCCAACCGCCGGTTAACTAACCGGCGGTTGGCGGTTAGTCCCGGACTAACCGCCGTCTAACCGGCCGGGGGCGGTTGCCGGTTAGCCGCCCCCGGTTGACGGTTAGACCAACCGCCGGTTTTTTTTTTTTTTAAGATATTTTAATTCTTAATGTTTGTGTAAAGTTTGATATATTATTTGGTCAAATCGAATTATGTATCGAAAACTCGTATTATATAATTTGCAAGACAATTACAAAAAAATTACATTTTACATTTTACAAAGAACTTGTATTGTATTACAAAATTTTAATTAATCAATTACAATAGAATACATAAATGTAAATTAAATCAGTCTTCTTTCCGGACTTCGTCCAAGAAAGGCTTCAACAGGTGCAGGCGTCGGGCCGGCCCGACGCCTGCACCTGTTGAAGCCCATCACGGGCGAAGCCACGATTCTTCGACTTTTCGATCGGGCTTCCGCAAGTTTAGGCGAGAAAGCAGCGTATGATCTCAGGAGCCTTAACGAATCAACTATCAATTATGATCCGTCAAGGCATCCGGAGACCACACGTTGCTAACTTACTTGCACTTACCGAAACCCCTCTTCTTCATAATCTTGTTCCCTATAAAAAAATGCATAAACATGATTTACATTATAAGTTTAATTTTTAAAAAAAAGAACAAGAAGTAATTATACAAATATTTACTTATCTTTTTTCGGACTTCGTTGTGACTCGTCGTAATATAATAGGCTTGTTCAAATAAATTAGTACCTGAAGATAACAATTCATTAGTTAGCCAATAAACATAATAAATATTTGTACGCAAAAAAAAATATAAGAGTTGAATACTTATCTTTTTCGGGCTTCGTCGTTAGGTTTGTTCAAATAAATTAGTACCTGAAAATAACAATTCATTAGTTAGCACTATAAACATAAAAATATTTGTATGCAAAAAAATATAAGAGTTGGATACTTATCTTTTTTCGGACTTGTTTGTTGATGTGGAGTCCCGGCCTCGCCGAATGCCTCTAATAATCCTCGCCGCCGTTGCCTCCGCTTGTCTCCGTGCCGGTGGTGTCCTCGAAAAGGTCGTCGGGCGAGTCGCTGGCACGCTCATCTTGGGTGCGATACTCGGCTCGAGTCCAATCGTCGAGAAGACATTGGTACTCGAGGTTGTCGACACTCAAGTTCGAACGCTTCTCGCTCAAGGTCAAACCGCCCATGCTAAAAGCATGCTCCACCGCGACGGTCGAGACCGGGATGGCAAGGATCTCCCGAGCGATTCTCGCCAACGTTGGATACGTTGGCGACACCCTCGACCACCATCTAAGGACGTTGAACTCATCTTCGTCCTCGAACTCGAAAGTCGTCGACATAAAGTTATCGACTTCTATGTAGGGGTTTTGGGAGGACCTTGGACGCTTGTTTGCGTTGAGGATGTCGTAGTAGTCAGCTAATCGTGAAGATCGACTACTAGTAGAACTAGATTGACCGCGCCCCGATCCCGATCGAGACGAGTCGTGTCCAAAATCGGGCTTATACTCTTTAAAGAGATCCTTTAAAGAGGTGGTCGGGCGGTGGGGTTGGCGTGGTCGGCGGCCGCGGGAGGTGGTCGGCGGCGGCGGGAGGTGGTCGGCGGCGGCGGGAGGTGGTCGGCGGCGGCGGGAGGTGGTGCTGGCTGGTGGGGCGTGGCCGCGTGGAAGAGAGGCGAGAGAGAGAGATGATATCGAGAGAGAGAGAGAGAGAGGAGAGAGCGAGAGATTGAGAGTGAGAGAGTGAGAGAGACAGTGAGAGACAGAGAGAGAGCGAGAGAGACAGAGTGAGAGGGAGAGAGACAGGACAGATATCATTTATTTAAAGATGGTGTTTTCTTACCGTTGTAACCGGCGGTTACCGGTTTAACCGCCGGTTACAACGGATAATTATTATTATTTTTTTATTATTATTTTTTTTTAAATTTGAATTTGGGCGGTGAATTCAAAATTTTAAATTTTTTTTTTTGAATTTACTAACCGCCGGTTAACCGCCTAACCGGCGGTTCCTAACCGGCGGTTTGCGGTTGGTCAAATCGACCAACCGCCCCGTAACCGGCCTTGTGCGGTTGCCGGTTACGGTTGCTGCCGGTTACGGTTTGCCGTAACCGTAACCGGCGGTTCCGTAACCGGCGGTTCGGCGGTTCAACCGCCGGTTATGGTCGATTTTGGGCATGTCTAGCCACACAAAATGCAATCCCAACAGCGATTCTACTGCGACCATCCATACCTAAGATTTTGCTTGTAATAAAGTCAAGTTAGGTGATGATGTGCTACTATGACCTTAAAAATGCACTGTTTCACCCAGTTGTAAATAATCTATTTCTACAAAGAAAGAACATTGTGACAAATAAAAAAACAAGTTATTATAGCTGCATTATTAAGAGAAAAACTAACGGTTAGCTCAATAAAGCCCCCATAATTGGAGCCTATTTCGTAAATAATGGTATGATCTCAATTTCCAACGAATCACCCCAAGCCTACACAAACTACGATCAAGCTTATGATATATCTCTTGGGGACTTAGCCTTGTTTATAGCTAAGTATAAGCATTTTGACAAAACCGAAGAAAAATAGCAGATTGACAATCTTTATGATAAACTATAAGTCAGGCCTGCGTTGCGCTGCCCCTATCTTATGCAGAAAGGGGAAAGGGAAAAACAAAGTAAACGAATCAACAGATGATGAACCAAGCGGGGAAGCATATGTTTGTTTCTTAACGGCAATACTCAGTTCTGTCTCAGGTTCACAAAGCCACTAAAATAAACTCATATCATAGAACTCCTCAACTATGTGAGAATTAGAAATAAATTGCATACCGTACCAGCAAAAGATCTCTATAGCTCGTCTTGCTTCAAATGTTCGCTTGCTTACTTCTGCGCTATATACAAGTGTATGATTTTTGATGACTCAAAACACAGGAAATGCTTTTCTTTAAGAACTGCTTGTGTTATGATCCTTGAACAGCTCCATCTCGAGCGGTAGAGGTCACACGGACAACAGATTGAGCACTCAAGCGAGAAAGCTTTGACTGGCAGAAATCTTCCCAAGAATTAGGTATGAGATCCTCAGTTACATCGTTTTTCTGAGACGCATTAATTTTTTCATGAATAGATTTTAACTCTAATAGCAAAGCTCGAGCTGAATCTCTAGACTCTGGAAGCCGGTCGTTTAGCTGGGAGGCGCCTATTTGAATCAGTTTCTCAATGCCAAATGCTTCCACTCCTTCAACTCCCTGCACAAGTTTTGAAGTTTCAGTGTTTATTTGCTAAAAGGAATCATACAACAAGATAGATGATGGGCATAAAGGTAAATAATGTTCGAGGGCGATGAGTATGGTTAGGTTACCAGTCGTAGAACACTTCGATAAATGCACATGGATGCCTTTGCTTTAATGCGGGGATTCTTATTCTTAATGTAAGGAATCAGTTTAGGCAATAGAAGAACTGGGGAAACCTCAGTGGTTAAAGTGATCAATGCACTTTTTGCTGCCCCACAGACGAACTTTTTGTCTTGTGAGGCCTTGAGAAGAAGTTGAACAAGCTGAACAACAAATGGGTATAAACCATGTGATCGAAGCAATAGAGCAGAGCAATTATTTATAAAGGATATAAAAGTACAAAAAGGAAGTTCAAGTCAGATAAGAGAGTTCTACCAACGGATCGAGAGACTCAATGATGCCATCTTTATATGATCTAAAAATGTCAGCAGAAGTCATAATTGCTGTTTTGCAGACTGCACTTCTTGGATTCTTTACGGATTTGACTATTAGCGCAACAACATCGCTCCTGCTCATTGGGTTACAATGCACACAATATAATTCCATTCAAGTCTCAATGTTAGAACACAGAAGGGAAAGAAACAACACTCCATATAAAACAACTTACAGTATTGGAATCACGGATTCCTTGTGAAAGATAGACAATCTGCGTACATCATTGAGTGCATCACACACTAAAACCCAGTCTTTGGATTCTAGCCGCGCTACGAGTGTCTGCAAACCAGAAACGAGGATATGCATATATACTTATCAAAGAAAATTTTCAAGGAAATGATGCATGTAAAAGGAAATAAAATCATACCTGAACACAAATCTCTGAATTCTCTACATCTTTCAAATCTTCTGATTCGATGTATTCAACTTCTGTGTTGGTTGAATCTGCTGCAGGTTTTTCCATTTCGGCTGTTTTTACAGGATCGTGAACCAATGAAGTCACTGCTTCATTTTTCTTATCAGCATTTTTGTCCATGCTATCAACCTGGCAATTCATAGGTTTTCCATAAGTGGAGTTTCCGTTCATCCTCTCACAGTTCTGAATTTTAGTCACATCTTGGACAGCAATTTCAGACATGATGCAGGCCTGGACAAATCATAGAAATATACTGTAATTCAAACCAGAGAAATCTCCGAAAAATGGATCTATCACAATTTATTAATCAACAAGCACGCCAAGCCATGGGGATTCAACATATTATACGCAATACATATGAGGTACATAAGACTCCCCAAGTTCTAAAAATGAAAACCATGCTATATACAATACTTGTTCCATTAATTCGATGCAATATGATTAGTATTTAAAGAACTCGCAATGCCAAAGCTGAAACTCAGGAAAACGCTGTGTTCAACTCAAAAAAGGAAAAAAAAAAGACAAAGAAAAGAACCAACTTCTCCTCAACTAAACTACTACCTACACCTAGTTGAACTAGATCAAGCAAATTTGCCCTACAGGAGTAGAACATTACCTGTTATAGTAGAGCAACTATTTAAGCTATACATATCGACGCCTACATCAAAAGCCTAATTTGCATTCGCTAAATGTAAATCACTAGTTCAAAACTCAAAATCAGAATAATGGCAAGATAATGCAGAAAGATAAGCAGACTAACCAAGTCCACACCGAAGATTACACACCAAGCCATATCAATCTTGACATAATCGGGCGATCTAACACTCGAGTGGGTGTAGCAAAATGAACGAAAATGCTATACAAAGAAAAACTGCAAGCTTCTACAAGCTGCTAAATGACCCAAACAATCGATCGAAATCTAAGTCGCTCTCAATCTTCAAACTTTAACAACGACCGATTTAGTCCAAGTAGATTCGAAGAAGAGAAAACGACATTTAGGATCCAAAAAACATAGGAAAGAGCAGACGGAGAAATTACCCGAGCGCAGGAGAGTGAAAGATCTACTGGAGAACGTTTCTCAATGCTCGTCAAACAAGTGTCAGTAGCCAGTAGGAAAGGCAAGTAGACAAAAACATATTTGTAGCGAGATACGAAATCACCATTATTTATTAAGAAATTAAAAAAGGAGGAAATTTAAAAAATACACATTAAATATATTTTAGGTAACCGGCCAGAGTGGGGAATGGAATGGGACAACGAATATGAGACGGCTCGTCTTTTTTCTTGAGTTTTTCATTGTAAATTACGCATTAGCCATTATTAATACTTCTCATATTTGCTGCATGATATTTCGACAATTTGAAATTTCTAACCAAGTGATCTTATTTAAAGATAGGTCGTGTCACACTATATCTCCTCCAAAATGTTATTGTTCGATTTTATTTGAACTCTTTAATCGATTTTCTGTATGGACTTGGGACGGTACATATATATAAGAGGATTAGTTGAGCAAATTGGAGTGATCTCATGGTTTGAACTTCTAATACGATTTAGACTAAGTTTAGCCGAAATGCACGTACCACTCTGGCGTTCATTGTCTTGGACGGTACACACGTGTTAGAAGGATTAGTCCAACTAAAGTCTATATTACTTCATAGCCTTGTGGTTAAGATTAACCAAATTTGTCGTAATAGTTATTTTCGGTCAGGTAGGAATCCCTACATAACGCCATTGTGGTCCGCACGCTCCAACTCAGTATGAATCGAATCAAAACCTAATCATCGGATTTGGGATTATCACAACTTCACGGAGAAAAGGACAGTTATGGTTCCTCCTGGCAGGATTCGAACCCCTAAACTCACACTTGAAAGTCAAGAATGTACCGTAAGGTCAAACCCTTAAGGGTAAATTTGGTCGGGACTCAGGGATATGAGGACCACAAAGATGTGACAATATTTCTTGGAGGGCATAGTGGCAACTAACCCAATAGATTATTAACAATAGTCACTTAACTTTGGCTTTTTTAATTAAATAAACAAAATTTAGTCCATCATTAATAAAATAAGCTTAAAATAAAAAAATAAAATAATATTTTCGTAACCTGTTAATACGAGTTAGTAACTCGTAATAACAGATTACGAGTTACTGCGCTAGGCTGGCACGAGTGCTGATGTGGCTTTAAGTTAATCCGTATGGTATTATTACGAGTTAGTATCTCGTAATAATAGAATACGAGTTAGACATAGTTCTCGTTAGTAACTCCTAAACGAACGGCGACGAAGAAACGTGAGCGTTTCCGTTGGCAACGCGCGATACCGATGTTGACATGGTTCTCGCTGGAGAGGGGTGTGCCGTTGCTGGATCGTCAAACTCTTCATCATCCACGAAGAAACCTAACCAATTCGAGATCAGAAGTGGAACTTTGTCGCTTTATGGGCATGGGGTGCGCCATTGGAACCCCAAAATCTGTCTCAAATTTTTGGTTTTTGATGAGTTATCATTTGCAAGATTTTGTATTGTGCTGTAATTGACAAGGTTGCACTGTAAAAACCTAAATATTGTTTCGTCGAAGTTTTTATGTTTTGGTTTTTATTTTTTTGTCCAGATTGCGAAGCAATAGTTCCAAATACGAGATAATGAGGATGAAAGTTTTGAAATTTCAATAAAATTGTATGTCTTTTGTTTTGGGTTTGTGTTAGGTATTAAGTGTTAGGCATCAAGCTGGGTGCACCTATCGAGGAGTGCACCATTGGTAATTGGGGTGTGTTTATTTTTCGTATTAATATATACTTAACTCGTATTTATGTTATTACGAGTTACTAACTCGTACAAAAAGTTACGAAAATACATATTTTATTAATACTTTTTATTTTATGTTGTTTTATTAATGATGGATTAAATTTTATTTATTTAATTAAGAAAGCCCTTAACTTTACTGTTTAGGATTGAGATCATTCAAAATCATAATAGTTAAAAACAATGAAAAGAGAGACAAGGGAAGGAAAGCCCATATTCGTTCGTCTATTCGAATAAATGGGGCATAATAACATTACAATCACATGATGATTCTTGACATAAAAGCCCAACCTATTTATTGTATCATAAATTTTCGATAGACTTCCCTTGTTTTTTAGATGACCCCATAGTTTTATTATATCTGTACCAACTTAGGATAGAAAAGGCACATATATCTATTGAAATAATTTTTCTTGCTAATCCTTTTTACTCCATTCGATGTTTCAGAAGCGAGGGAGGCTTAATGGTCCTGCGACTGAAATGGAACAATGGAGTTGTAGTTGAGAAAGCTCTCAAAGCTTATGCTTTAAATGCTGCTTTCCTAATTGGAGGCTATCTGAAATAGAGAGAATTGCGAATGAGAAAAATAAATTGAGTAGCAGATTAGATGAAGCACAAGACCTCAACGTTAAAGAAGCCATCCAATCGCAAAAGGAAGACCAACAATTTTTTTACCTACGTTGGTTGCTCATGATGTAAGAATAGACATTCTACCTTTGAAAATATACCCTTCGCTCAGGCAACAATAACCAAAGATAGGAGAAAGAAACAAGTAATAGTAAAGTCAACAATCTCGCAAGTGAAGTATATATGTCATCACAACACACATTAATTATAAACTCTCCATCAAAGACATTTTGTTCGCTGCATCGAAATCTATTGATACGGTGTCTCAATAGACAAAGGATCGATCACATTCGTATAAACATTACAAATATTCTGGGGCCAGGACAAAAAATATAGCATGACAAATTGTTCCTAAGATGATAGGCTTTCCATCGATTGGAACACAAATGACGAAAATCAAAAGATATATAATTCAATAACATCCATAGTATAACGTACGAAGCTTATGTATTATTATCATCTTTCAAACCAAACAAAGTAAAAAATCTTGCATATACTTACACACACATATATATATATATATATATCTCGGAATACGAATCAAATAGATCAAGTGATCATCCATTGCATACTACGGCTCATCACAACAAGCAACCACACACTTCTTAGTATTGATCCTCCAAGAAAAGGTTAAGAATCTTTATTACGTAGCAGAAAGGCTAGTCATTAGGGCGAAGATCAATCATTCCAAGAATACGAAACACCAAAAACTCCCAACCTTCGATCACCTTCTTCATCTTCATCGCCATGCAAAACCTCGCCTGCAGCAGCACCGCTGCAAAAATCCTTCTTTTCATTTCTTGCGTAGCGCATAAGCTCAGCATTCGTAGCATCCAATTCCTTCTGAAGCTGAGCGACCTGCCTTTGAAGGACAGAAATGGCTCCAACGCATCCATAAACTGGGTCCCTTAGCCTTGCATCAGCTTCATAAGCTAAAGAGTTGACTGCATCTTCTCTTTGGTGTGGGAGAATATCGCTGAGAAGTTTGCTGACGTTACTTGCGCCGAAGACTTTGTGTACGTTTGCGAATTTCGTGGGCTCTTCGGGGGGAAAGTAAGGGGCGAAAGTGCAGCCTGGGAGGCATTTTCTTCTGAGGAATTTGCAGGCCGCGCATGGAGGGCTTGAGTAGACACAATTCGACGAACTAGCCATGATGTTTTAGCTGCTTATCTCTGTGCTAGTAGCACATGTGTAATAAAAAAGAAGTTAGATTGAACAAAGAAAAGAGAGAAAAGCAATTCAATATGCATATGATTAGCAGGTGTTAGTCTATATGTGCTGATGTTGAAGTTTTTGGAGTGTGCAGTGACAATAAATATGCGTGTAAGAGAGTAGTTGGTGTCTGTAGCAAAATTAAAAAGGGATTTTGCTCCTTGCATAAACATGACTATGTACTTATTACATGGCAGCTCCTTTGTTTATTTAAAAAAAGGATTCGAGTGAGCAAGAAAAGAACTATAGCCTTATCTGTGTGTGTCCAATTCCGACAAAATCCCTCTATTTTCTGAACTAACATCATGATTTTATACTAAATTATATCAAGAACATAATTAGCCTGGTGATAATTTAGAATGATAGTCATCTTATTTGTGAATCGATAATAATTGAACTTCCCTACTACACATAAAAGTCTAGAGTTAATAGAGCAGATTCACCCACCTCCAGTATCATACCTTCAAAAAAGGAGCTGTCTTACTTGGCTTGAATCTCTGCCATATTGTCAAGATCTTCAGCTTCTGGGAAATCAAGATACACGTAAGAGAATAAAAAATTAAACGAGGGTTTCTCTTTTTCTTTACGGCTGATCTGGGAAAGTTTTCTGATTTCTCGTTTAAGATGCTCTTTAGGGTTTTCTGATGAAATGATGCATGATGATATGCACACATCAAGATCTGATGATCAGAATTCAGAACTTACCTTAGTTCTTATTGAATTCTTTGTTTGGTATATGCTTACAGGGAAAGGACAAAACCCTAAAAGCTAGAAGGATACTACTGTACAAGAGACAGATTGCAAACCTGCAATAAAGATGCGCACAGTAAGTCTAAAGCTAATGATAGAATGTGTATTAGGAGACAGAAGAATATAATTGGGATTATAAAGGCACAACCAATTAAAAAAAAAGGCAAAAGCCTATCCCCTTGTTATTATATAAGTAGTGCTACTATACTATCATAAAAAATGTCTCCGTTGAAAGTCCTTTGGTTTCAAAACCAAATCAAATAAAACTTATTACAGTTCCTTATGTTCAACTTTGGAACATTTTTTAGTTGTTTTCCGCCCTGTTAAGAAACTCAGAGATAAACCAGTTGTAGATTTCACACGTTTCAATAGGAAAACATATTCTCTTTTATGAACTATAAGAAAAAAGAAAGATATATCTTCGCTCATCAATATATAAATATATGTATATATTTATTTATATTATATTTCGATGAGAAAATTTTGGATCGGTGCCAAGATCAAAAAGTAGTATGGGACTATTTGGAACTTCGATTATCTTTATAGCAAGTCACACAAAGTAGAAAATAGAATTGGCTTGCTACCTAACCGTGTTCGCCATTGAATTATAACCGGCCATATTATAATCATGCCGAAAGCATTATTTGAATACAAAACTATTTGTATCATATCGTATCTCTTTTTCTTGCGAAAGATGTGAGTATTGCAAGTGATGTGTGCAAGAAAGGGCACGACATAAGTCAAATGAAATGTAGTAGTCGATGTAATCCAACTTATGTCGGCATATGCTGTTAAATCATCGGCTAAATAAATTAAAATCAATCAATTATTATCTAATACTATATACGTACAAACATCCATGGGCATTGATTGGACGTGCGTGTATACATTCCTTTGAATTTGCAATAGTAATATTCCTTTCTTTGTCAGGAGAAGATTAATAGCGCCTTCATTATTGAATTCTACTATATTCCTTTTTCATTACTGTTGTGTTTGTTTTCTGGCATTGAATTCATCTGCCAACATAATATAATACGCATAGCCCACAAAAGATATTCATCAATACCAAACATTAATGCATTCGATGAACGGACAAACAGTTTTTTATTAAAACAAAAAACTGAAAGAAAAGAAACGAACATGAAGGGGCAAATATCGATCTCTTTCACTTTACTGCTCATGTAAATTTATCTCTTGTTCTTCGCCGACAGTGACGATAAGTTGCAGAGGATGAGTAAATATGTCTCTATTAGATACCGACATTTATGTAAGGACATTTAATTTTGAACCTAAATTATATTGTGTTGAAAAATCCAACAAATTTGGGATCTTTCGTCCGTCGAATTCTAGAAGAGTTTTTAAGGGTGCGTTTGGTTTGCGGAGTTCAGTTTCAAAAAAAAAAAAAGAAAATTGTAGGTACAACGATCGAATTGAAGAGTATTGTTCGATGCTGGAACTTAGTTTTTTCTAGTGTTTCCCAAACACGAATTTCACATAACAAACGCACTCTAAAAAAACATTAGAGGGATGTCACGGGCAACTGCACGCGCCCTATGTCTTTATTCATAATATTTCAAAAATTCCTAGTAGGAGAATATCTTGGCTGAGAAAATGTTTTGGCTGAGAAGGCTGATTGATTCAATCATTGAAATGAATATAAGACACATGTTTTATATTAAATCATAAAAGACGTATAAATGACTTGGATTATAATAAGTTCAGAAATTTGTATCTTGACTAAATATATACTAGTATTTTTTTCACACTCGATGTGCGTGTTCGAATTTGAATACTTAAAAGATTAATATTAGTTAACTGTAAATTATAATTTAAAATTGATTTTATTATAATAAATTTGAAAATAGTAAGTAGTAATTAATCATAATTAGAGGGTAGAATTAGCAATATAGAAGTAAGTAAACAAATTGAGCAGTTTTATCCGGTCTGAACCTTAATAAAATAGTATAGACGAATCAAATTGCAAAAGCTATGCGAAAAAAAAAAGATGCTCCCATTTTTTGCACCCAAAATGTCAATAATATGATTTGAACTAAAGACTATGCTTAGTATTGTTAACTAGAAACTTTGTTAGTGATCTTGAATTAAATCTAATTCAAATTAATATAAGTGTCTATTGGGGAGCAATAATTGTCCCTGATGAGAGCAATCAAACCATGACACTGGCTTCTGTGAGGTCTAAAGATTAAAGTTGCACTCTCACCATCAGTTATAGCTTTTGGCGCAGCGGTAGGCACTTGGTCCCAATATTGGTATCAAAACAGGTCACAGACTCGATTTCCATTGATTTGCAAAGAGAGCAGTTATTATTATTTGGGGGAGACTGTTGGGAAGCAATAATTGTCCCTGCTGAGAGCAATCAAACCGTAACGCTGGCTGCTGTGCGTTTAAAGATTAAAATTGCACCTTCACCATCAGCTTCTGGTGCAGCGGTAGACACTTGGTCCTAAGAGATTCACTAATTTTAATAACAAAACTTCAATGCAATTGGTATAGAGCGGCACAATTCATAGAAGAACAACTGAGAACTGGACGGCATAATTCATCAGATCTGTACTTTGAATGGTACGTAATTTTTCAGATTTAAATTCAATTTGAGACAAGACTATGTGTATGTTGATGATAAGTAGAGTGAAAGTTACAACAGAGAGAAATATTCGTTGAACTTATATGTTACAAGGATTTTTATTCTTCGTTCTTCAAAACCAGCTTATGTGTGCATTAAATACATTTTCCCAAAATGCGTACGCTTAGTCTCAAGCTCTAAATAATGTGGGTTTATTCACCCCAAAGCACACCGACGTCAATTCTAGCACATCAATTTATTTATTTACTTTGGCTAGAGAGTACAGGAATGGGCATACTAGCTAAAAGCTATATAAAAATACTACAAACATTTATTTATTAATTTTAATGACTATGGAAAGTAGTCAACGATAAGCTCCCAAATCTTATCTTATATAGGTATTAGATGCGCATCCGACTTTTGAATTCTTGTTTAGCATGCGTGAGTAGAATTATTGTAAAGGCAAATATTCAAGAATCTGACTGCTGATGCCTATTTAAAATTTTATAATAAGATGCCAGACAATAAATACTATTTAAAAATCTAGAAAAATCACCGACTTTGCTTAGACTATCTGATAAGAATATAAATTTTTGGGTAACTAAACAAAGATAACTATCAGAAATAATTTGACTTTTCAATCATTTAATCGACAACTTAAGTCAAATAGTTGATTAGCAATACTTATTTTGTGGGGAGAACAATCAAAACCCAAATTTTATTCCGACAATGACATTATCAACATATTTTTGTAGTATCAAATATAATATGATTCTATATGGAAAACTAATGTACTTAAAACCAAGAAGCACAACATGGAGATGCTGCTGCTAGACTTGTTTCATTATACTGACATCAACGGTGGAATGGAAACTCGAGTCACACAAACACATTATTAATATACAACAGATTGATGATGCTTATCATTAAGCAGCCGATTATTCGTTGAAGCATGGGCTTAGTTCTCTAATATTATTTACTTGTTCTCAATCATTATGAAAAACGCTTCTTATTTTTTTTTTTATGTTTGCTTTGTTAATTAGGCCTAAACCGTTGTTGAGAATCAAATGATTGCATAATGATTATTGCACATGAACCTTTGAGACATTATTTTTCTTTTAATTCCGAGTTAGAACCTGACTTTTGGGATTAGGTAAAGCCAAAGACTAACGCAATATCCTATATGAACGAACCATATACGCTCTGACATATTCTGTTGTGACAGACTTTGAGAAAATTTGATATTTTATCTGATTTTTCTCAAATTCAATAGCTATTTGGACAGCCCAATAAAGCCCATTAACTGTACTTACTCTTATCCACTGTGGGCCTTGGAATTTGGACAAGAAAATCAAATATTCTGGGCAAGAAATATTTTAGGGTCTTACAAGCGAAGCACCACAAAATCAGCTAGGCAAAAATCTCTTTTTGTCCCTTTTTTCTTTACGAAGTACCGTCTAACGACTATCAATGCCTGAGGCGGACCAACGGCGGAGCAAGAAGAGGAAGCGTGGCCGCAGCCGCAAGGGAAAAGATCAGGCCGGAAAATATTACGTGGCAAGTGATGAAGCTAGCTCGGAAACAATCTCAAAGTCGACGCCGTCTTTCCTTGATAAGGTTGGGTGCTGAATTTGAACTCAATTAGTATTTTTCTTTTGTAAGTTTCTCCTTTTTTCCCCCATTTGTAGTTTTTTTTTTTTTTTATAATTTTGCTTATTCTGTTGGGTTTTCAGATGAAGGCGAAGTTGTCGGGAGGCTATTTCCGAATGATTAATGAGAAACTCTACACTTGCACGTACTGAATTTTCCTTTTTTTTTTTATTACTTTAATGCTCATGTTTAAGTTTAGTTCATTCCTTTGGTGCATGTCTCCGTTGGCCTTTCTTTATTCCGTGGATCAGAAAGCTTAAGCTTGAACTCAGAAATTAATGCTAAAGCCCCTGTAGTTTGAAATACATTGGGTTCGTGTGGCAATTTATGAACGAACAAAAATCATAGTTCTGTGTCTTGATTTGTTTCAGTGAACGATTTCGGGAGATTTGCTTCCATGTTACGTGATGTTGCTTCCATATGAACCTTCTTTGTTCACATTTTTCGTTGTTTTGTTTGCTTAAATGCAGTGGAGATGAGGCTCTAAAATATTTTAAAGAGGACCCGTCATTGTTCAATGTGGTATATTATCTTTTCTACAATCATATTTGCCTTTCTGTGTGCGTTCTACTGTCTAAGGTTTCATATTGTCCCTAAAATTTTTACTTGTTCCAGTATCATTCGGGGTACCAAGAACAGATGTCCCGCTGGCCTCAACAGCCCAACGATATAATCATAAAATGGATCAAGGATCACAGCCCTTCATTCATCATCGCAGATTTTGGTTGTGGTAATAATCTTGCAATAATTTAGTTAAATGACAATTTGTTTTTGTGTAGTGCTGCTTAAGTCATACACGCTCTCTGCTCGCTTTTGCAGGTGATGCACGGCTTGCTAAAAGTGTCAAGAATAAAGTTTTCTCCTTTGATCTTGTCTCGAACGATCCTTCCGTAATTGCATGCGATATGGCCAATGTATGTCTCGTGCCATTTCCTTTGTTCAGCTGCTATTGTTTTGCATTAAAAGCTTATGGTGCAATAGGATCTAATCTATTGTGAAAACCTTGACAAACTTGTTGAAATGAAACAGCCTAATCCAGTCAGAAGAACAGTATGTAAATAAGAAAACGAGTAACGTAGTTTCAGGGAGCACCTTATATCTTGGAGGTATTTTAGAAGTCCCCCTACATCACAATAACGATTGTGGCTGCTAGGCTCTTACACGGGCTTTCTTTCAAGACTTACTTCATTGGGGATAAACGGGGATATCATTGTAGAATGAAGATCACTGCAGTTAACTGGGGGCTTGACTTTTCCTAACTAGAATACTGATAATTTAATATGCATTGCATAGGCTAAAGGGGCATAAGGAAATCAGTTTGTCACTCACATTCTGAAATTTGTATGTATTGTCGACGTGCAGACGCCACTCGACTCATCATCTGTAGATGTTTCTGTCTTTTGCGTTTCGCTGATGGGAACAAACTTCCCCAGATATCTTCAGGAAGCAAACAGGGTTCTCAAACCTAAGTGAGAATTCCACGACTCCTTAATATTTCCTTGTAAACACTTCAAGTTGAGAAATTACGTCGGTTATGTATGAGCAGAGGGTGGCTTTTGATCGCCGAGGTGAAAAGCAGGCTCGATCCTGGCAGTGGAGGTGCAGACCCCGACGAGTTTGTAGAGGCCATATGCAAACTAGGGTTCACCTCAGTATCCAAGGTCTTTGTCTTCTCACAATCTCTCATTCTCTTTGAGGCCTTAGAAACATTGATCAAAAAAAGGTTTCTTTCTATTTTTTTTTTTTTAAATGCAGGACTTCTCCAATAAAATGTTTATTTTGTTCTATTTTCAAAAGAAGGTTGGTACTGTGAACATCCTATATCCTATTCCGTCCCTTGTATATGCTTCTGTAGTAAGTTTTGATTTTGGTTGATTGTTATAACAGGAAAATAAGAAATCCAAGGAAGGAATAGAGTGGCCGGAGCTGAAGCCTTGTATTTACAAGCGTCGGTAATAAGGTTGAATGTGTGTCCATGTCATATTCTGCTGCTCGAGCTTAGGTCTCAGTTGTTTAATTCGTAAGTTAGTCCGTTGCTTCATTTTTAACTCTTGAATTTATATGATGGGAAATTACTAAATCGTTTGACATTATTCATGATCGCAACGGATCACTAAGCTGTAATATTCCTCAACATATATTTGTTTGTAAAACAGTTTATATTATTACAGCAAGATGCTTCAGGAGAAGAGGAGGGTGTAAATGAGTGCAAGCTTGGGCACAAAGAATTATTTATTTCAAGCTTCAACTCGTAGGTTCGCTTTCTTGATGAACTAATTTTTTAAATTAGTGTAATTAAAGTTTTTTAGATACGTCGTATGATTTTATAATACTATAAAAGTTAAATGAAAGTTTCCAAAGTTCGAGATGGAAGTTCGAGTTCGACAAAATCGTGTTCGAACTGAGCTGAGCTAATCAGTTGGTTAGACTAACCCCTCACTCCAACCTCTATTCGCTAACTGAAACATTAAAATTTTATTTTCAATCGAGTTTTCATTACAAATGAAACCACAGAACATAGAGCTGTCAAAGTGGCCCGCGGGCCGGCCCGCCCCGCCCCGCTAAAGTGGCGGGTTGGGCTGAGCTTTTGCAGGCCCGCCAGGAGGCGGGCCTAAGCGGGCCAGCCCGCGTGGGCCGCAGGCTTGGCGGGGCGGGGCGTGCTAGCCCGCGGGTCGGCCCGCCATTATTGTAAATATATATAATTTATTAATTAAATATATATTATAATGAAATAAATACTAAATATAGAAAATAAAACTAAATTAATTAGATAATATAATTAATGTTATTAATTATGTATAATTAATATCATATTATTCATAATTTATTAATAAATATCATAACTAAAAATAAAAATTATTACTAAATTAATATTTTAAATTAAAATAAAAAATAGGAAAAAAAATTACTTGGCGGGCGGGCCTGGCCCGCCGCGGGGAGGGGCGTTCCCCAGTTTTTAGGCCCGCCAGATGGCCCGCCAAGGGGCGGGCTTTGGCGGGCGGCGGGCCAGCCCGGCCCGCCCCGCCAAATTGACAGTACTACACAGAACGATAGGGGAAGTGATGACGGTGGGCAGTTTATCACTATGTTATCTATCTATATTATTTGTTCTTATATTAATGCTCCGCATAGTTAAAAATAGTTCAATTTGGTATAGCAATCGACCAATCAAATTTAATTAAAATAAAATATATTATTTATTTAATCATTTTCAAAAATAACTATCCACTAACCAATATCTTAATTAAAATAAAAAATAGTATTTATTTAATTATTTTAAAAAATAACTACTCACTAAACAAGATAAGGAATGTCGTGCACACATATACTGTGTGCCAACAATGCTAGTCTATTATATTATTGAATAGCACGTTACAGTAATTGTTCACCCAATTTGGTGTGTCAATTTTCATGTATAATTAATAATTTCGTCCTTTAATTTTTAATTATAAATCCTTATAAATTATTTTCTAATTCACATATATCAAAATATTCATTTTAGAAATTAATCATAATTTCATATATTAAATATCAATTTTTTAAATATAAATGCTGTGCAACCCAAATTCGATCTAGTGGCCCAACCCATACAGAATTATTTTTACCTTCTAGCAAGTTCTTATTCATCATTTCTTTCTCGTCCTAAGTTAACGCGAGAGAAGAAGCGGGCAAGCAAGGAAGAAGGGGAAAAATTGTTTAAACTTGATCGTCTAGGGATAGATGTTGCTTAAATCGAGCGGCATAGATTTAAGGAGTATTCTTATACAAATTAGTTAGTTCAAAGATCAAATTTTATGCTTTAAAAACCCTAATTAGAGCAGCCCTGGTTTTAACCTAGCTACAGTCCTCAGATCCTCATAAAACTTGTTTTGTGGAGAATTAACAGCATTTTCCGCGCTGTTAACTTCAAAAGTTCATATAGAATCGAGGAATGACCACGTTCGAGTGAGTGGAGAGTGGCAAATGAGTAGTAGCCGTGGCTTGGCACATCCGGGTGAATGAGGCCCAACGAGTGCACCCTTTCAGTGCCATGTGTTGTTATTGATTATTGTTGAAGGGTGGTCGTTGGGGAGATTGGTTGGGCCAACGTCAACCTGTGTGGGACATGCATGTTATGGTAGTGTGATGCGTTTGTTTAGGCTCGTGGTCTAGAGTACGGTGACGGACTCGTCTGACTGTCGACGTGGAGTTCAGATCATGGGAGGAATTGGCCACCCATGCTTCGTTGATTTGATTTTGTAGATTATATTTGCATATGTGCCATGTCTTCTGGTGGGTAGTTATAGTATTTGCGTTATACTAGTATGGTACTGTTGTCAAATAAGAGAGTTGATTTATTTAGTTGTCACAGTTCATCGTGGAGGACCTGCTTTCATAGGGAGAAGGTGTGTCCGTAATATCTACTTACTGAGCTAGTGGTTTGCCACCCCATTCTTTAAATATCTTTCATTTAGGTTGTCGATATGACGGGATGTTGCCTTTTTTTGCGATGTTTCTTTTAGGGGAGTGATGACGGTGGGAACTAATATTAAATTTAGAAAAGATTAAATTATGTACCTAATAAGATAAATAAAATTAAATCAGTTTCTGGTCATAATTTTTTAATGTGAAGCTGCCTAATATAATTAATTTTTTATGCATAGCCATTTGGATAAAGTACATCATATTAGAAATTTAGGTAGTACCATAGAGACATATTTGGTATATAATACATTGAAAAAAAAATGCATAATGCTTACAAGGATATCACACAACAAATTTGAAAATTAAGTATCATATAAACGCGTGACGATATGTAATATATATATATATGTAATATATTTAAACGATGAGAAAATGATACTATCAACTAAATGGGTAGCTATGTAAAAATTTTTTATTCTACTAGATATCTATATATAAAATTGTTCTGACATGGTAGTAAATTGACAATTTTTTATTCTTTTGAGATTGTAAGTGTAGATCAGTGTTTTAAAAAGCGGTTTGTCGCGCGATTCAAGGCGCGTTTTAGCGCAAAATTTCTCTAAAACGCTACGACCCGTTAAAAAAAACGTATGATACTTATATTATTATTATTTGGAAAAGGGAGGAGAGAGATACTTATTATATTATTATTACTTGGAAGAGGGAGGAGAAAGCTGTTATTGGCACGTACGGTAGCGAAAGACGTCTGACACAAGTGGACAAACATATATTATTTTGTTTTTCATTTTTTTTAACTTATTATTACCTTCACAAAATCATCCAAATCGATTATTTGTGTGATAAAAATAAATAAAGTTATCTAATTTATTCTTTGTTTAGCAACGATCATAATGACATGCATATCTTATATTTTTTTATATCAATATAATTTTTGATAATTATAAGAATCATTTTAATAGGATTATTTTAGTTGGATTGATAGTAAATTGAACAAAAATGATTTTTAAGTGACATGAGTCTCTATTTTATTGTTTAGGATTATATAAACTTTTTAATATAACGTTCATATATATTTGAATTTTAGATTTTAATCAATTATTTGTATCTTATTTTTTGTTTCATTGATTTATATTTATTATATATTATATATAATGACATAAAAAGTGACCATATTTATATTTCTTATATATTATATATAATTTATCGTACTATCTAGCTTATCCGAAATATCCGCGCAATGCGCTACGCTATTTACGCAACGCGCTACCAACACTAAAACGCGACACACTGCACTTTGCGCTTTTTAAAACATTGGTGTAGATACATCATACACCTAAATTAATGCCTATATTATTTAATGACAGTGAACACGGCTCTTGTTATTAATCATGGTAAATTTATTACAAGAATCCAAATAGCAGCACAAAGTGGATCTTAAATTGATTTTTGAGACATTATCTATCCAACTGTCCCGAAAAGAAGGAATAGACATACTAAATTAGATAAATCAAATATTTTTCGATATTGATTGCCCAAGGGCAAGCAATAGCAATATGCCCCAAAAAAATTATAAACCCATCTTACTTTGACTTCCATCCGTACCCTCTCTAACGCGTCAAAATATCCTCACATTAGGGGGTAAACATGTCCAACGGAAATTTCCACGTATAGCTTGGAGGGCACGTCAAAACGCGTCCGTACAAAATTGTCCAGCTCCAGGCTCGGGTCAGCTTTTTGTCAAAATTCGGGCCCCACTCAACCCAAATCTCAGGCTGGGTGTCTCATCAGAGCCTTACGTTCGGAATTCCGAGCCTAGGAGTGTATTTTCCCGCTCATTTCGCAGGCCTACTTAGCTTAACGAAGTGGAGAATGAGCAGTGTGAAGGTGTCTACTAACACACACTATCTAAGCAGCTTCCAACGCACTCTCTTCATCGATTCGATTTTCAACTCACACGTTCATCTTCATTCATGGCTAGGTAATAATCCTAAGGAGCGACTGAGTTTTACCTCGACTTCTGACGATTAAGAATTCCCCAAACTAAGATGGATAGGTGAACCAGAAAATCCTATGGAGTGAAAAAAATATTTTCGCTCCGTATCTTTTCTTCCGAGTTTCGATTCAACGGAGTTTGTATCGACGAGCTTTTCAGCTCTTAGCTGGATTTTTTTCGGTTGACTAATAAGATTTATGGGGGTTTTATGTGCTGGGACTTGAGTGCTGTTTGGGAAATATTTGATTCGTCGTCAATTTTTGCTCAGTCATATCTTTAAAACAACTTCGTCTGCCGATTTCGCTTTTTTTTTTCCTGTTGCTTTTATGGCAAAGAAAACTGTTTGGGCTCGAAACAGATAAACCGTATGAGCACTACTTTTGAAAATGCAAGTCATAACATAGTCGTCATGGAGTAGCTTGAAAATGATTTTTACCTTAGAACATTACACGATGCTCACACCCTGTAAAAAAAAGGAGAACGAGGCTTGAATATGGTTCTCATTTTCATGTTCGAGCTTCCCTGTTTCTTCTTGCCAATGAATAATCGTTTCGATTGAAAATGCGTGCGCCATGTACTGGTTTTGCTCGTTAGCTGATTTATCTTCGGAAATGCAGGGCTTGGCTTATCGACAGCCGAGGACTAGCGAAAAAAGTAAAGAACTCTGGCGGTCCATCTCAGATCAAAGATTGTGGTGCCAAAAGGCAATGTCCCAACTGCCATTACCTCATTGATAACGGCAATGTAAGTTTGTTTTATGCTAATCTCATAAAAAAAAGTCACTTTTTTAAATAAGCATTTCAGCTCGTGTATGTCGCTCTGATAATATTAATACACGTACCCTTCAATTCAGGTTTCTCAAGAATGGCCCGGCTTGCCTATTGGTGTTAAATTTGATCCTTCTGACGTCGAATTGCTAGATCATTTGGCTGCAAAATGTGGCGCCGGTGATTCAGAGCCTCACCTACTCATCGACGATTTTATCCCTACCTTGGAATGCGATGAAGGGATATGTTATACTCATCCTGAAAATCTTCCCGGTAAGTTGTTGATGTAATAAACCATACAAAAGTCTGTTCTCCCAAGTGTGTTCGTCTCATAAAATTGCTTCGAATGTCTTATTCGCAGGGGCAAAGCGAGATGGAAGCAGCGTCCACTTCTTCTACAAGATCACAAACGCATATGCTAGCGGTCACCGCAAACGTCGTAGAATCCAAGATCAAGAAAAGGTAAACGTTCGCTGGCACAAAACTGGGAAAACCAAACCAGTTAGGGAGAATGGGGTATTGAAAGGGTACAAGAAGATCATGGTCCTCTACTCAACCTCAAAGAGTAAGTCGAAGTCTGAGAAACGCAATTGGGCCATGCATCAGTACCATCTTGGGACCGACGAAGATGAGAAAGAAGGGCAATACGTTGTCTCGAAAGTCTTCTATCAGCTGCCAAAGGAAACTGCCACCAAATATGAGACTTATCCTTTGGGCGATGAAGAAGTATCTGATGATATTGGGACAGTTTTTAAGGTCTTTCCAAGAACTCCAAGTACAATTACCCCTGACCCTCCCCGCCCTGAAAATAACACTCCATCTTCCGACTATGTCCCTGATAGCTACTGCTATAAATCACTAATCCAGGTTGGTTATGCTTTAGTTGGTGATCGAAGATGCATTGTTATTTGTCTGATTGCACTCTATTTGTTTAATTTATCAACCTTGATGTGCAATTCTGATTTTCAGGAACCGGAGAGTCGCAAGAAACCATTTCATTCTTCCTCGAGTTCTTATGTAGACGAAGAAATCATCGCCAATACCAATGGGTCGAAAGCTTTACTACTATGCAAAGAATATATCGATTCTTGTAATGGGTTGGGTGATCTAACATCAAATAACAACGTTAATGCATCGTCTGCACAAGTCGGTGGAAGCAGAATAAGTGACCTTGACGACATAGAACTAGATACTCCTCCAGATTTTCAGCTCTCTGTAAGGACTTATATTCTCTTCACTTTGGCATCTTAATAGCAATCATATGCGCCTGCATTGGCTTTGAGGAGTTCACATAACAAAATAATTCTTATCGTTTTTTCAATTGTCTTTGTTGCTTCAGGACTTGCAATTTGCCTCTCAAGACAGTGTGTTTGATTGGCTCGATCGTATCTAAACAGGCAGCAACCTTCGGTGTTCATTTTCCACAGCCATGAGAAGTTCTCATTTGGGTCTTAAGCCGAAATATGAGAAAAGAGAAGAACTTCGAACGAACATCAGTCTTATCCATCTCTTTTGGTTCTTAGTATCGACCTCACATCTAAATTCATAACTGTTCTGAAGCTTAATTGTTTGTGTGTACTTAAGAAACCGACTAGCGATGAACTCTGAATCATTTTCCTCGCTTATTTGTTCTGCTTACTGACAATTCCTTCGAGTGTTTATACTTAAACGTTGAATTGCTTGCTGTTGATCGATTAACGAGTATTATTGCGATAGATTCATTAACTTCGACGACAGATAGTAAAGTTTGTGGTGATGCAAGCTATATTATGTTTGCTTTTCGGCAGGCGTTCTTGAGCGAGAGCGGTGGATCAGACAAAGACCCATCGGCTATTCGATTGGCGACCCATCGATTTGCCGCTTCAGAGTAGTGCACGCCGTCCCAGCTGATGACCTTCGACGGGTCAGCGCAAGAACCTGCAAATACTTCTGTGCCGTTAACCTTCCCTTTCGTCCCACACCTGACATCGTAGTCGATCCCCGAATAACCACAGCAGATCTTAAAAGGGTCCTCAAATCCTGCAAAAAATTCAACCTTTGAAATGATGAAACCCGTTTTTCTCGTAATCGTTTCGATCATTACTAGGCCCAAGAAAGAAAGAAAGAAAGAATGGTTATAACCTAGTTTCTTGGCCTGGGAGATTAGCTCATATTTGGCCTTGTATATATCCACGTACACTACACTAGCACCTTGCAGATCTTTTCGGAGCTTTGCAATCCCTCCGTTGAGTTGCTTGTTGAATTCCAAAGCAAGGTCGTTCTGGCTTTTGATGCATCCCACCTCGTCGAAAAATCCAGGGGAGGGATTTTTCGCCTTGACGATTTCCAATGGCAAACAACCGATCGGGCCCGTGTTGTGTATCCAAAATATTCTCGCCCCTTTCTCGTAAAGAATCTGCTTTGTATATCGCCGTCTTCATCATTGTCGTATCTCATTTCGTGGAATATGAAAAAAAAAAAAGAAGGCCGAAAAGTTCTTACAGAATACTCACCCTAACTTGTGATATGATCTGGTCTACTACAGGCGTTATCGCCTTAGGCTGGAATTCGTTATTCAGTATTCGCAGAGCGACGTCGTTTTGTCCGATATCGATCGTGAAAAGGGACTTCGAAAATCCGTCTGGTTTTGGGAGTCTCTTGATGAAGCATTCTTCTTCGCCTGAAAAATCCCATATATCTCAGTCATAGCATCCAAGTAAAACATGATTTAAGGAAAGGAAATAAGACTACTATATGCATTGTGTACCAACTTTGGTTGTAGTAAAATAATGTCCTATCCTTGAACTGAGAAAACTGCTGGACTTGGATATCTATAGGGAAAGGGCTCGCCCCACGCTTGAACCACGACTCGTTCAATCGCAAAGCGGTCGCACCGTTCGTCGCAAAATTCGCTCCGCGGCTGAAATCAGCCCCGATTGCGTCCAGGAATGGGCTCAGGAATGGTAGCCCTAACTGATCAGCTGCCCGACGAAAAAAAAAACATATTAAAGAAGACAACGCATTCTTTTCTTTTTTGTTAACAATAGCTTCTCACTCCGTAACAAAGTAAATTGACTAAATATACAATAAAGCCTCTATACTAACCAAATTTGTAGAATTCTCTAGCCAGAAATTAGATGGTATACATTTATTTTATTATTTTTATTTCATATGTTGATATAACAAAGTAAATGTAAATCGAATTTATCAATCTAAATAATAATGTCAATCCTAACCATGTTTTTCTGTATTTCGAACTTCTTTCCAAAAAAAAAAAAGAACCCATTAATCGGCCGCCTAGTTGATTTTTGCCGGGAGCACCGACTAGCGCTTAGGCTGAATATTACAGAGCTGGTAAACTATCGATCATCCAACCATACACCTCCAAAAGGAGGAATAAAATAAAGTCCGAAAAGGAGGAAAAAAGAAACTCCGCCATAAATTAATCGATCCAAAACGGAACAAAAAATATTTCTAGAGACCAACCAAACAACATCAAACGCCAAAATATGAGAAATTTAAGGATTAAACAATCTAACACACGAAAAGTTTTTTTTTTCTCAAACGGTTTCACAAATAAAATAAATCAACAATGGTATGAAAACCCTAAATTAGTGTTTACCTAGAAAATCTATAGTAAGGCGCCCATCGCAAGGACGTCCCGAAGGCCTACGGAAGTACGTCACGCCGTACGGTGGGACCGGCGGGAAGAACACCGCCGCAATAGCGCCGGTGTCTGAATTTGAATCTCCAAAGTTGTATATCGCCGGAAAATTGCAAGCTGTCGTCTCCTCGGCTTTTATTACAAAAGCCGACGATAGGATTATGGTTAACATTGCTATGAACCCTATCATGGTTACTGTATGCTATTTTAGAACGCAAGTCCTGCTATATATATACCGAGTTAATGTGATCCATTGTTTTTTTTTTCGAAACGATCCATTGTTCATGAAGTGAAAATGGGTAAAGATTAAATGAGTCAAATATATGTTATTAATGTAATTGATTGCATGCTTTGTATTTCGATTTGTTACATAAATCATGTAATCTTGACCCTTTTTTACTGTAATATGGCTTTGTGCATGCATCAGATCACGTCCATAAATATTTTGAAAAATCTCTAGAAGTTCAGGAGTAATACAAAATCCAATTTGGTCATCGGTTGGTATTCTGAAATCATTAAACTAATTTTGATATATCTATACTGTTTTATTAAAGCTCTCGAAGCTCTCGGGGATAAAAATTGTTAAAATGGTTATGCATTTTTATATTGCTAATTTTACCGAGAAATGGAGAAGTAATTTTTTATATGTTATGTATTGTTACATTACTGTTTTATATATTGGTAAATTTGTTATGTAGTAAAGCTCGCGAGAAGTAATTTTTTATCATTTAGCACTTTTTTATTTTATTTTATTAGCTGTATTAAAAATCAAGGGGTCGTTCCTAAAATCAGTCGGTGATAGGAAGAGAAAGTTTTTTTTATATATACAGTAAGTTGAAGAGCTTGAATTAATCGATGTGGGATAAAGTTCAAATTTTTAGAATCTCAAGATGCTGCCCCGTGACGAACACATGCTCGGAGTGTGCATCTCCATAATTTGTTGAGTGCGGGTACTTCGGGAGAACTTCTTTTTAATTTTGATATACTAAATAATATATAATAAGAGTTAAATTATATTTCTATTAAATATATTCAATTACAACTAATAACATTAAATATATATATATATATATATTAAAACATGCATGAATGCGCAAAAATATTTGTTATTTCTGACGGCATCGTTTCTCCGATTATATTTTGCTAACAAATCTTAAATCTGTACCCCGTTTCATTGTTGTTCGCAAACAAGGAGTCAAAGCCAAAATCGCCAATTAAACTTTTTCTGACTCTAAATAATAGCTGTTCTAGTCGGGTTTTCACCTGTATAATATTCACGGATAAAAAGACGTTGAATACAAAAGCAGGAAGGTATTTTTCCTCGAAAAATATTCCCCAAAAACAAGAGCGCACTCGGAAATAACGCGAATGAGGAAGAGGACGAACCAAACGGAGGAAGAGGACGAATCATAAGGAGGAAGAGAGGATGAATCGGACAGAGGGAGAAATGCCCAAGCAGTCCCGGGGAGCTGTCAAGCGAGTGCCCCGAGTACCCGATGTGTCAGGGGAGAGTACCCGAGCATCCCCAGTAAGCTGTAAGACGAGAGTGCCCGAACAGCCTAGTGAACTGTCAGGCAAGAGTGCCCCGAGCAGCTCCAGTAAGCTGTCTGACAAGATTACCCGATGAGCTGTTAAGCTAGATTGCCTGAGGAGCCCCCAGCAAGCTGTCTGGCAAGAGTGCTCGAGGAACTGTATCGTAGGAGCACCCGAGCAGCATCAAGAAGGCTGGAAAAGTGCCCAACCACCTAAAAAGCTGAAGGCAATGACACCCGAGCATAGGGGTGGGCATTCGGGGTCGGGTTTGGGGTACCCGACCGACCCGATCGGGTTTTCCCCGATCTGACTGAAAATTCGGGTTTAAATTGGTACTCGATACCCGATAACTTGGTTCGGGAAGATTTCGAGTAGCAAAATGCACCTACCCGAATTAGCCAATCGGGTACCCATAATAAATAATAAAAAATAAAAACCAGCCATAACCCACAACCCACATTTTATATTTTGGCATATTTTATATTTTATTGTGATGGTGATGATATGTGTTGAATTTATTTGTTGTTGATGTTTTTGAATTCGATTTCTAATGTGTTAATATTTTATTTTTGGCGGTGTTAATTTATTTATTAACGGTGTTGAATTTATTTATTATGGTAGTGTGGAATTCATTTTATTATTTACGGCGTTTGGAAATTATTTATTGGGTGTTAGTGTTGAACTTAATTTAAGTTTTTTTTTAAATAATACAACCAATGAGTTAAAAAAAATGCGAAACCCGAACCCGATAAAACCCGACCGGATCCCACCCCTACCCGAGCAGCCTCGAGCGGGAAGCTAGAGAGAGTGCCGAGGGAACGCGGGTGGGGACTTTTTATGACGCATCAATAGCAATTAATCAAAATCATCAATCGAAACACCCAATATTTTCCACGTTACGCACAATAGTATGTAGCATAATTCAATTCGAATTAATTAAGAGATAATGACATCAAATACATAGGTAATTCTTCTATTCTTTTTTATAATAACTCATTACTATTATCGATCCGTTATCAAAGACATGCAGCGAACAACTACAATTTTTCCCAACGATGATTCAAGATACCTAGCAAATACAAGCCATCACTCCTCGCCTCCCAATTGCAGTCATTACCTCTGTTAAAACACGGAGCGAAAAACCATTTGGCGTTGAACGCTTGGAAATCTATCTTCAAATCGCGCCATCTTATTTCGCATCCATACAAAGTCGAGAAAGGTTTCTGACAAAAATGGAACTCAACTTCTTGATCCTTGGAAAGTGTATGATACCCTAAGTCGTCATCTTTAGAAGAGCAGTGTACCCTCAACGGTGGAGAATGCAATGGGAGGCGATTTATGATGTGAATCTTTACCTCAGGAATGCGAAACACGACTCGCCGACGGGGAAATGAGGGACAAGAACCATCGAGAGAAGAAACAGTACGAGGTACTTGAATGCCATGGTAATGAGATGCTTGTGGTAAGATGAAGAACTCTTATGTTGTATGAGTTTATTTTAGGGTTTGATTGATTGTTATATATAGAGTCGAAGTTTCATCGCTTGAGGTTGAATATGAATGAAGGATATGTGGGTGGTCAATAAAATAGCTTAAATTACGATGAATGAAGAGATGGGAATCCCCTAAGTTTAATTGATATTAATACAATGGATATGGTGGTCATAAATAGTGTTTCATATTAAATTAACGGGGGGGGGGGGGGGGGGGGGGGGGTTACTGTAATGTATTTGAAGGAAATCAAATTGAAGATGGAGGAAAGAATCATATTATATGAATTGAAAAGTAAGCATGGTTTGATTTTGAGTTAGACAACTGAGGGAATTAAAAATTATATAGAGAAAAAATGTGAATACTATAAAACATAACGGGGAAAAAGTAAATTAAAACATAGTGCATTTATACTTCAATACCCAAAAGTATAAAACATTATTAGTTCTGCTAAATTATATAGATATATATTATATATATCCTACTAGAATAAAGTTTTTTTACACATATATACCCGTTTGGTTGAAAGTATCATTTTATCACCGTTTACGTATCTTTTTATAAGTATATTACGTGTTTTTGTGGTACCTATTTCCTAGATATGTTGTCGTATATCTCGTAAGCATGACAGTAAATTTTTTCAATGTATTATGTACCACAAGACTTTTCTTTATGGTACCTAAATTTCTTATATGATGACCTTCAATCGAGGATACTTATGTGTAAAAATTTTATTCTACTAGGCATTACATATAAAAAAATACTGAGATCTGACATTTTATTTTATATTTTTTTTTAAGTGTAAACCTCGCTTAAAACAATTGACATATGATTTAGTTTAACTTTTGAAGAAAATTACAACTGAATTGAAGAGATTAGTATCAAACAAGGTCATGTTATCTTCGTTTTGGTGAAAGTTATTTACAACGTGATGCCATCGAAGAATAGATCTACCCTGTGGGTTGCAAACCACCTTCTTCCGGCCAAAATAACACCGCAAGTCTCGCCTTAAATTTGCCAAAAGGAGGGGGTAAGGTGACGTTGGCCATCTTGCTCAAGAGGGTAGTTTCTTTTCGATGATGAGTTTTGGTAAATAAGCAGTAAAATTGGTAGAAAGTAAAAACGGTGTCGGAAAATTGTGCACCACTAATAGTAATTGACGTATATGGGTCACTATGTTCCATAACTGCAAAAGTTGGTCACTAACTTTGTATGTCAAAACAAATTTAGGTCTCCCTATCAATTTCGGGTCATTAAGTATACACATTTTCAATTTTAGGTCACTAAGTATGTCACTACGTTAAACAAAGTGACCCAAGAATGAAAACATATATATACTTAGTGACCTAAAATTCAAATTATGTATACTTAGTGACCCAAAATTAATAGGGTGACCTAAATTTGTTTTGACATACAAAGTTAGTGACCTATTTTTTAAATTATGGAACATAGTGACCCAAAAACGAAAATATGTATAGTTAGTGACCTAAAATTATAATTGGCCTATATTTTTTTATCGTTTTTGGACCCTCGAGTCATTTAATCACACATCCAAGTTGGCACCCCGAGTGTGTGCATTTCGGAGTTTAACATGCATGATCTTGTTTTAGCCAACTTTAAACCCTCATCACTTTATCTTCTTCAACTTAAATGCACGCGAGGATCTTTACTATAAATGTCAACACTTTTAGTACAGGCTAAATAAATGAGATAACTATTGAAAAATCCGCCAAACTCAAACATTAAAATCGGAGTCGAATTAATAATAGTATTCGACATCAATTTATACAACTTTTCGTTGAATGAAATAATTAGGTACTATAAAGAAGTAATTTAAAACCGTCACGTGTGTCGCATGCATCCGAAGCAAAGCCTCAACTTGTCCCAGCCAAGATCCAAACCACTGTCCATAGGAAATCTAGTAAACAAAAAACCTATCTTCATTTCGCCCAATCACATCTCACCACGTGTCAACATCTCAAACTCGTCATCTCTCCATAGTACAATTTCTCCGACAGCGATGACGTCAGCGTCCGTCCATCCCCTTTTCCTCTTCGCTTTTTCAATCACTTTTGTCAACAAGTCCTTTCTCCTTACATTACGTGACTCATCAGCTACCTCACACCCACGAAAGATCGCCCCATTTGTTTGATCCCTTTATGAAGGTTCACAAAGAGCCGTCGGCGACGGCGAACAGACGGCGAGGAAGACGACGGCGTTTGTGGTCGAGGGCTAAGGTCAAGAAAAAGCCCAAGTTTCTAAGCCTCAAAGCCAATTTCCCAGCGAATGATCAGAGTAATTACGATGACGACAATAAAGAGATCAAAGAATGCCAAGATCACGAAAACGTCGCCCTGTTCTTCTCCGGCGGGGACGGCGGTGCGACGACGCTGAACGGACTTCTCGATGCCGCCGTCCCCTGCGGAAACCCACCCCATCTGCCCCTCGTCAATGATAGCAGCAGTTCAAGGTAATAAACAATTAGTTCCGAGGCATCTCAATTTACTAATAATCATACACTTACATATATATATACTCACACACATCGTAGGCTCGATGAGCTGTCTTTGTCGTCGGCGTCACCGACGTACGGATACGCCGTAAAAGACCCGGCGGCGCTCGTACGCAACGCGCTGCGGAGCAAAGAGAGGGACTCCAGCGAGGACAAGTGGGTTTGCTACTCCGAGGTTGTGGAGAGGAAAGAACTCGCCGCCGTCGTGAAGGAGGAGGAAGTGACCAGCTCCGTCGTTCACCGCCGCTCAGGGATCGGACGGCTGTCGTTGAAGCTCGATCGATATGATGAGATCTTGAACGCTTGGTCCGACGAAGGACGATCTCTGTACATAGATGCACAGATAGTACCCAACGACTTCAATAACGATGACGACTTCATTTCCCAGGTAATTTGATTAACTTAATAATCTTGGAGATCTATTAGTTTAATTATTAATTGTTAATTCCTTTTTTTTTTCCAACGTGTTTGATTTGAATAATTAATTAATGGGATTACTGGGCCATGCTTGGCTACTAAAATTCAAAGCGTCGTTTTTTAATTAATCAAGAGTTCTGATCAATCGTACTACGATACAATTTTAATGTAATTATTGGACAGTAGTGTAGTAAGAGTTAGAGGACCCTACCCATTTCTTTATTTTTCTTTATTTGCACTTTTTTGCTAGCAGCTATCGCGCTGTCCTTGTCACGGCCCCGCTTATCTTTATAATATCTTTCTCTGGCCTTTTTCTTTTTTATTTAGTACTTTATAGTTCACGTGTTTCTTTTAATTTAATTAAATTTTGCATCTCAATCCCTATTAAAATTTTTTACTCTTGTTCCAATTAATAAACCAAGGACGATATTAATTCCTCTATAAGTTTTGGGGCATCCCACATTCTCAGATTCAACTTAAACTGAACTTAATCCACTTAAATTGAACTTAGTCCGTGACATTCTATATAACTTTAACTGATGTCTGAACTTATTCCATTATGGTCTTCTCTTACCTACTAATGTGTAAAGTCCAATCCACGGAAGTTGTGCCACATGACTATACATATGCCACAATTTGAGTGACTTTGGATTATGTCCAAGTGAGTACGTGAGACAATACCTTCCATTACGAAATGATCTTGATTACATATATATACCACATGCTTCCTTTAAAACGCTGAATGGGAGGGAGGCATACACATAAAAAAAAAAAAAAAGAAAAGAATTTGTGTTGTATGGTCTTGTATGTTATGTTTATTTCATAATATCTTTACTTGGGTAGAAGTGAATCAATGTTTTTTTGTTTGCTATACTATTAGCAGGGTTTGTGGACAGTGCCAGAAATGGTAGGAGGAGAAATTAGCATGGAAAGTGCTGCTGAAGAAGGGAAGACTATTACTACTAATATGAGAGGTGATAGAGAAGCAAGCTTGTTGAGGTATAAGGCGAAGAGGCTCAATAGGCTCTTCTCCAAAACCATACGTTATCAAGTCAGAAAGCTTAACGCCGAAAAAAGGCCTCGTCTCAAGGTAATATTCTTGCGTGATCAAATATTATTATGTGCATTGTTGTAATAAATGTCAATAATTTCACACGTCTTTTTCATTTTTTGCAGGGTCGATTCATCAAGAGAAGTTAGGAACAACTGCTGGAGCTGTCTGAAATAAAAGGTAGTTAGTGATTATTAGTAGGTCGATGGAGCTTGGAAGAGCACAATTAGTATAGACTAGTATATATCATGGAAATAAAGTTTTATGTCTTTAGTTTGAAGACAATACTCTGTTACTTTTACTTTAAAAAAGTACAATATTCTGTTACTTAATGGAAAAAAAAGTATAATGGTGTTATAGCGGGCTGTCTCATTTCACAAAAATTATGTAAGTTAAAAAACCCAAAAGTAGAGGTGTCAAACAAACCGGCCCGCTTGGCGTGGCGGGCTGTAAATATTTAGGCCCGCCAGGGAACGGGCCTGAGCGGCATGCCCGCGTGGGGCGCGGGCTTTGGCGGCGCAGGCCTGCCAAAAAATAAAAATAATATATATTTATATTAAAATTTAAGATTTATAAATGAACTATATTGATTTTTATGATTTTTGAGCTATGATTTGTACTTTAATAATATAAATAAATTAATATTAAAGAAGTTGATTAAATTAGATATATTTTCCAACTTCAATTCTTCATTTGTTTTTTAAATTTTCCTATTTTTTATTTTTTTTCTATTTCTTCTTATTTTTATATTTTTTTTAAAATGGGCGGGCTAAGCCAGCAGGCCGCTACCCGCCTGCAGGCGGGGCGGGCCTTCATTTCTCAGGCCCGCCAGTAGGCGGGCTTGCCCGCGCGCCAGCCTCGCCAATGGCGGTCGAGCATTCATTTGATATATCAGCATGGTGTAGTATCACTGGAGGTCCATCTAAAGGGCTTC
Source organism: Craterostigma plantagineum (assembly GCA_027422505.1). Classification (NCBI taxonomy): domain Eukaryota; kingdom Viridiplantae; phylum Streptophyta; class Magnoliopsida; order Lamiales; family Linderniaceae; genus Craterostigma; species Craterostigma plantagineum. The sequence continues at coordinate 29,086,432 of JAPQWV010000001.1, forward strand.
TTTATGGGGTAGGACGTTGCCATTCTTTGGACTCACGGTCATTCACAGATTCTCAAGTGAATAGGATTGACGAACTATCGAAAGAGGTGGATGATAGATTTAAGATATTTTAAGAAGATTATAAAAGGAGAAAAGAAGAATTGTTTCTACCGAGAGGACAACTTCTTCATGCCCTCGAAAACTCTAAGAAGCGCGAATAAAAGCCTGAATTGGTGATAAGGTGTTGGATTTTCAAATCATATCCAAGTATTTCTTGAAAAAAATGAACTTCATGATAGATAATTTGGTTAGATTTGTGGTTTTTTATGACATTAACAATATTTTTAGTGAATTCTAGTTTTGAACGGTATAATGTCTTACATGCATGTGAAGATTGTGTTGCAACTTAAGTGTGTATGTGTGGTTCATATTTGGATAATTCATTAGGCACATAAATGCAACTTAAGAAACAGAAATATATGTGTCTGATTCTGATATTCGTCATGTCTAATACCTAATTAGTCACGGATTTGAGACGGAATTCTCAGTGACAAAATTTATTTTAGAAACGAAATCTTATCTGTGTCCAAATTTGCCACGAGAGCAATACCTACACATAGACACCGATAATTCCGTGTCTAACGACTCAATAGATACGGAATTTTGTTTTAGACACCGAGTTTTCCGTGTCTAATATTATTTTTGCTAGCAGTGTATAAGTTCGTCAATCTATGTGCAGATATTATGTTATTTGACCTATCTTTTAGGGAGTCTTTAAAATTTATGTTGGGATCATTGCATGTTTAGAAGAGGCGTGAAAAATATTTAAAAAAATGTTTTTTTGAAAAAGGGGGTTATTACCAAAAAATAAAAATTTATATGTAATTAAAATAGTTTTTTTAAATAAAATTATAACGCAACACACTAAATAGAGTAACACTATTCTTCAATCGAAGAGAATTTGTGCTTTACACAACAAATACTACTCAATGAAACTTTGATTATATTTAAAATATCTTATATAAATTTAGTAAAACTAACATATTTTTTTATCGTTATTTATAGTTTTTTTTAATTTAATAAAGTCAAAACGGCAGTATAATTCTTATTAAATAATCTTGAATATTATTTCTAATAATATATTGAGTAATTATAATATTGTGTTACATAATTTTTATCGTTATTTATAGTTTTTTTTTAATTTAATAAAGTCAAAACGGCAGTATAATTCTTATTAAATAATCTTACATATTATTTCTAATAATATATTGAGTAATTATAATATTGTGTTATATTATAACATCTATCCAATTAGAGCTTGGCCCAAATCTATATAATATAAAAGTAGGATAGGGACCCTACTGTGATGACACGTGGCAACAAATTCCCCCTAGGAAAATGTGAGGATGATTTTTTTTTCGTTGAATGTATATGGCAGTGCAAATTAATATGTCCATATCATCTGCATGACAAATATACATTGTATTTAATAGGCAATGAACAGTCCAAAAGACTATTCAATTATGGTAGATATTGTGTTCGTATCATCAAGAGACTGTTCGTTTTCTTAAATATTATATGACAGATGACAAGCCTCACACGCATACAACACTTTCAATTCAAAGGTATTCATTATTCCAAAAATCCCATTTATCACGCATTGTAAGAAATCGAGCCCTATCTTTAACTACGAAGCATTATTTTGGGCATTGAAGCAAGAATTCAGCGCTATTACCTTATAAAAGGTAATGTTTCGACGGCTATCAGATGCAGCAGCTTCGAACACCTCGACTAAATCTCCAACTCTATTAAAGTAGATCCCTTCACAAATCCTCTGCAGATTCTCAAACACTGGCTCGAAAGCCAGCACCTTGAAACCCATAACTGCAGCGGCAAAGCTCGCCATCCCCACATTGGCACCGACGTCCACGAAAATCCCATCCTTGTCCTTCGCCTTCTCCAAAAAATCCTGCACCGTAGAGGAAATATCTGGCCTCCTAAACGGCTTCCCCTTGAGCGTCCTCACGATGTTCTTGTGTGGCTTGTCTCGCAAGGTTCCGAAATCAGACAGAGAGTAGATGAAAGGGTGCTTCAATCCCTCGACGGTGTTGGCGAAGATTGTGTGGGCTTGCGGCGAGCTGTAGCAATCGAAAGGGCTTATGGCTCGCCACGAGCTTTTCTGCGGCGGCGATGGGATGCCGCGCAGGGCGTTTGAGCTGCTGATGGGATTCGTCGTCGTCTGAGAGGCGAGGTAGTAAAAGGCGAGGAGGAGAAGTGTGGTGGAGACGAAGAGTAGCACGTTTTGGGGCTCAGAATTTTTAATCCTTTCTACCTTGATCAACATTTTTCAGACATGAAGTCATAATCGCTGATGTAATTATTTTTCCGTTATCAATGATTAATCTTGAGTCTTGACGGGCATCGCCATAGGGTGAGGAAGTACGCTCATGGTTTGAAAACGTTAGTGCGGATAAGACAAGGTGAGCACCTCTTCGACCAATTTTAAAAATATCATTGTTAAATTTTTTCCAGTGAAGACGATGCCGAAAAATATCATTTAAATTCTGTTCTAAAACTATTGTACTGTGTTTTTCTCAGGACCCGAAGTGCGTCTGTGTAACGCCTCAAGCTTAGGCCACATCATAGAAGGATGTCAATGGTCAGGTTATTACAAGCAAGAAGACGGCGTGCTGCGGCGTATTGGAAAGCTACGTTTCTTACCTTCAAAGGTAGATCTTTGTTGGATAGAAGGATGTCAAGGATCTTTGTTTCAACGCTAAGATTTCTCAGTTAGTGTGCTTCAAATCTACATGAACATATGCACAAGGTGAGAGGCTCAACAAAGCAAACAAGCAAAGGCAGCCATACGACCTACAGGTGGGTTATATATATATATATATATATATATATATATATATATATATATTATAACTTCTGTTGGATACTTTCGGAAGTTATAACAGTTTCTCCAAGGTTTTTAAATGCCTCCTTCGTTGTTAAGATGATTACTTTGATGCAATGAGGTGACTTCCGAAGTTGAGTTAGTTGATTTCACCTGCGACGACGAAGGTACATGCAAAAATTCCGGTTGTGGCTGAGAGGGGGTGTAGGATTAGAGCTTCATTTTTGTATGTTTATTTTTGTGGATAATTCCTTTTTGCCTTGGAATTCGTTGTGGTTGGTTCACTATTATTTTCCTTTGTTCAAATAAAATCAGGACGTTCACACCAGATAAATGTATTGCCAAATGTGCCAAAGCTGCCCAGCTTCAGCGGAATAAGATTATGCCTTAAATATTATTTTAGATGCAATTTGTGAGATGATGAGTTTTGCCAAAGTGCAGTTTATTATTCAATTTAGAGTTAAAGAATTAGATTTTGAATGAAACTTTTCTGCTTTATAGACGAGGGGACAAAAGAGAGCGGCCGTTTTAAAGGAGAAGAGGGCATTATCGGCCGTCTATGTATATACGAATTTGAGTTTTACCTTCAATTATGGATTCAGTCTTCAGAGTAGATATGAATTACAATTACTGCCTAACTGCTGTTGGTTGGTTATGTCGAAGGATGAAGCCTAATTTGTGCGTGATGGCGTGACGACATGGATGCCTATGCATTCCCTTCAATTAGATTTCTACTGCCCAGATGGACTTTTAGTATAAGTGAATATAACTAAGATGGCCTTTCAATTACTATTTCATAAGATTGTGATATATTATGCAAAAATTTTACATTAACAACTTGATTCTGCCGATGATTTTTGACTCTTGATAAAATTGGACTTCATTATATCTTTTGATTGCAAGTTTTGAGGGAAGTAGTCATCTCAAATCTTCATGGTTGTTAGCTGATGCAGCCATTGGAAACAATCGAACCTGACGTCTTATGGCAGGTATCATATTCACACATGAACAGGATGAAGCTCTGAAGCATATAATTGATGATGTGGCTCATTTGTCTTGAATTTTTGTGATTCATCCTTTTGAGTGCAGTTTACTGAAATATTTGGGATGTTGTTTTTGCATTTGTGCGTTTGAAGTATGTTAAGTATATATGATCATGGAGGTATATGAAATTACTTTTCTTTCATGTCAAATATCATTGTGAATCCCCCGTGTCAAATCTTACATGTCAATATTTTAAGTGCTATATGATCTTGCATGTCAAATCTTGACACTCCAATTCACATAGGATTATCCAAACAAACCCCCAACAGTGCGATTCTCTCGAATGTTCTATCCAAACAGTAAGTTAACTCTTTCTTCCACTTTGCAATGTAGGAGCTGATTGATCATTTTCCTTTTTCTTAGTCAACATACTATGGCATGTGCCATTTCATTCTCCTTTTCACCGAGTCATTTTTATGTTCTCCTCCAGACTAACATACCGCTCAACAACATATTTCCCTTTATCAGTATATGCAGATGGAGTATTTGCTTGGATATTTTGCAAAACCAGTGGAGTCCCATGTATGATGTGGCTGCAATACTTACATCGATTCAGGTACGTTGGCTTGCATTGCTATGTATATCTACTTTTTTGAGTTATCGGGGTGTATCTTTAAAAAAACATATATGAATATCAAAGCCACAAAACTCAACTGCTATTGTTGGTGGTCATGGTTGTTTAACCCCTAATCGTGCGAATCCATCGAATGAGAAATATTGGAAGTTGTTTTTTTTTAAAGCAGAATCCCCGCTGTGCTGACACGTCATCATGGTGAGTCCCCCCGAATAAGCGACAGCTTCCCTGTAGTGCTTTGCACCCGCGCAACTCAAACATCTACAAAATCCCCTTTGTGAGAACCCCCAAAGCTGCTGGGATTTCGTCGTTGGGCAGCAACATTAGAAGAATTGAAGTATCAAGTGAAGAATATGGGGGGATGCTGGATTTGTAGTAGCAGCGTGATGTATAATATGAGTGTTGAAAGAGTTTTAGGTCTGTAGAATGTACTTGATTCATTTACAAAATCCTCTTTTAAATAAGCGAATAGCCAAATGTCAATCTTCTATCTTTCCATGTGTCTTCTTTTGTGAGCAGTTCCAATTCTATGAGCATATACCGAAGGGATTCAAACATTTATGGTGCTACAATTGGCAGCTCCATTAGGAGCTTTAGGTAGATCAGGCCAAGTTACACGTTAGAAAGAGGACTCACATAGGTATCCCCTCTTCCTATTTCATGCCCACTATCTCTCCCTCTCTCATGTTATCAGCATATATTTTTACAAAATCTTAAAATATAATCCAGTTTATTTACCAGGAATGGATTTTGTGTTACAATGGAATGAGTCTGAAGCTTTCGTTAAGATGCCAGATGGTTCACTTTTTAGTTGGTGCGAAAGGTTCTGCTGCTACAGTCATACAATCTCTGGAATTGTGTGTTGTTACTCAGATATTTCGTCTTTTTGTTGAAATTCTGCTCATTAACTTGAGATGAAGAACTGTGCAGGACAACACAGAAATGTCTACTGTAATGTTGAGGAAGGATGAGAAAGAAAGCATCTATTGGGCACCTGGAGAATTCTTAGTTCGAAAATTGGAACAACTAGGGATAGTCAAAGAAGTGTTTCCTCTTCATGGTAAATTTTCAGTATCCTTACATGCTTTATTGTTGTCGAATATCCCACATTTTAAAAGAAGGGTGCATACATGATTATATTCATACATGATTATTTAAAAGAGAGTGATTGTGTTAAAAGAGAAGACCACATTATCGGGTGTGCCAGATTTTGCTGCAGTCCGACATCTTCGAGTTTAATATTGTGCGTGGCGACATCGTTCTAACATTATTTGTAGGTACTGCGTAGTGTTCGACTCATTGGATGGATCTTCTACATCGACTGGCGACTGGGGTGTTTCGATTGGGACGGTAAATACTCTCAACCAAATGGAAATACTTTACAGTAATATATACGGAGTAGAGAGCAATTTATCTTTATGTGTAGATTTTTCGGAACTACGCAATCAAGGATGGCCACGTACCCTCTCTCGAAGGCGTGCTCCAGCCAGTGAAGAACATGCTAGCAGCCAGCTATTGCATGTACGGAAGTTCTTGCACGGTAGAAAATAGAAAAAAAAATAAAATCTAATCACTCTTAATGTCTAAAATCTGTGAATAGAACTTTGCGGGACTTCAAGCAGTTTGCAGTATACAATAAGTATTACATTTTATTATCTTATATGATAGTATTATTTTATATTAATGTATATTATATCGTAGTGAAGTTCGAACTTTGCGGTCTAGCAGTTTTCAGTACACTACATTTCATTGTAATAAATTATATTATACTATATTACATTTTATTATAATATATTATATTATGATATATTACATTATATTATGATATATTATATTGTAAAACATTATATACAGTGTGTTCAGACTTTGCGATACACCAAGAAGTTTTGGGTATCTATGTTGGCGGTAAAAATAATATTTGCAGTTCAATTTTCTTGATGAGTGCCTGTTATAATTCAAAGAGTTCTGCATACATAGTATTGACCATATTATACGTGTGTTATGATCACATAATATCATCAATTAGGCGCTTAAAGTTATGGCATCTAAAAGCAATAAATACTTGGCTTTAAAAATAAAAAAAGTATAACTTCGTAAGGTAGACAATTTGTAAGACTGTAAATTTGCGCGACGGATTTCTAAGACTGCAACAATGTGATACTACTAATTGGTACGACTGCAAGTTTGTATGACTGCTTGCCAAATGTGTGACTGAAGTTTTATTCCAATAATGTAATGATGTTCACAGATATAAGACTGCAAGTACGTGATATTGTCGCTTCATTTGCCTCCAAAAGCTATGGTTCTAAACTTGGTAAGCCTTTTTTATCTTCCTCATTAGTAGCATAATTGTATAGTTTGACATCAATATCACTTTATCGGGTTAGATGTACGATGAACAGCTAGCAGCAAACTGTACTACTTAAATATTATAAGACTGCACGACTGAATATGTTTTTTATTATTGTTTTTATAAAAAGTTAAGATTTATTATGCAAAAATTTTATATCACACAATAAAAGAAACAAGAAGTTACCGAGTGCGGCACTCTTAGCTGGCAGGAAGTCTTGCAAATTAATCATCGTGCGAATTCGCAATCTTACACTGATGTAGTCTGACAAAGTTGCCAATCGCAGTCTGACACCAATATAGCCTTACGAAGTCGCAGTCATGCAAATTTGTTGACTTATACTGGTGTAGCCTTTTGATGAGGACACGACGAAGTATATCATGTCAATGGACGTGAATAACTTGGTTCATTGTCATCACAGTTTACCTGCCATTGAGATAAATTATAAAGCAATCGGGTCTGGCGGGTCTGTCTGATCAAATCCCACTTCTTCGGGGTTTAGCACGGGTTGGATAGGCAACGGGTCTCGAGTTCGTAAGTTCACATCTATTTGTCTTCAATATTTAAGATTGCGGGGTGTTTGGCTACAGGTAAATTCAGACAATGAAGAAGGTAAAGCAACGGCTTTACAGAAGTGTAAGACTGCAGTGAATTTCGTAATGTATGAAGACTTCCACAGGTGTCACAACTCAGAAATATAAGAATACGACTTCCGTGAGTTTACGAGCTTCATTCAGGTATGAATTACGTGGTGTATGACAGTTCCCTATGTATCACTTATGACTGCAAACAGGAATGCGCCTATAAAAGTATGAGTTTGAGTTTCATGAGCGCAAAAGTACAACAACAATGGGCCCCGACATGTACATTCCGGGGTGTATCACTGCAGGTAAATTCGTTGTTGAACCGACAGGATCAATGTTGTCGTATAAATCCTAATCGAACAGTCTTTTGCAATATCAATATTAGAACACCGCATGGTAAAACCATCAGAACCCTCTATAGTCTATAGATTTATTGTCAGTCTGTGGACTGAAAGTCTGTACGACTGTAACAGCACTGAAATGTATGAAATATAGTATTTCTAATATTTTCTCTTTGGGGATAAAACATTTAATAAAATTTGTTCTTTATGTAGATTTGGACATATGTAAAGTTAGTGTTTTCCTGTAATTTAATACAAAAAGTATTACATTTAAATGCATTTGAGGGTCCGTCTATGAAAAGACCACATTATTTTCGTGATAAAGAATAATTGCATGTAGCAGTCATACACTGTCTCTTTAAACAGATATGACATCAATTGTTGTATGGCAGAAATGTGTTAATGTTGTTTAACACTGAAATAGAATAACACATATCTCATTACTGATGAAATGCATATTCAGCATGGAACAAGCATTATATAAATGTGCAATAGGCTAATAACATTCTATGCTGAATGAATGAAGTTTTTAAACATTAGTTGTATTGTTCGGTAGGAGTTCGATTTATCAAGTTACTTACATATAATATAATATTTCATAACAGAATTTGTTTCATATAACCAGGTGTGACCCAGTATTAGTCTTTCCCACCTGTCTTCGTGTTATTATTATATTTCGGAATAAAAGTAATTATACAGCTCTAATATATGTATAGGAAGTATTGAGCATGAAAAACGGTTAAACTTAATCTGCTTCATAATAGTCTTACAACTCTTACAATAGTATATGATATAATGGTTCAAGCTTTTTGCAGTCATACAAATGTCAGCTTCAAACAGTCATACAAATATCCATCAACGGACGCACATTCATCCTCCATGATTACATATTTTGAGTTATTTATAGACTTTCCAGTTTCATTCATGTGAACTATAGTGCAGCATAATAATATATAGAGTTCCTGCAATATTAACTGAATTAAAATAGAGTATATTAATTGCAACGTTGCCAATCGTCAGATGAGAACAAAGTTGTGCAATGTTTTCACGTTGCTCAAGATATAGAAACATTATAATCTCCAAATTTCCGGAAACGTGGCCTCCCCCATAACGTTTATTCATTGAAGACTTTGATTTCGGACAAATCTGCCCGCTTTCAAACATTGAAAGAAATGCCAACTATCAATAGTTCTGTGTTAGTTTATTATCCTCTTCATTTAGTTGATTTTCTATATATGCAGGTGAAAAAAGCTGATCAATTCTGAGTTATGGCATGCTTGTACTGGCCCATTGGTTCCCTTACCTCCCGTTGGAAGTTTAGTGGTTTATTTTCCTCAAGGTCACGGTAAGCAAGTATGTTTTTATTCTATCTATGTTTCTTGAGCTGTTAAACTCCGATGAGATTATTAGAATCTCTGATAGTTAGTCCATGTATTAGTATCTTTCGACGTTCAGGTGGCAGCTTCAATTCAGAAGGCAGCTGATGGAATCCCTAGATATCCCAATCTTCATTCGAAATTGATATGCATGCTCCACAACGTCACCTACATGTATGATCACAACCCTCTGTGTATATATTTTTCTATGTGGGAAAAAAAGGATTTTCTCGATTTTGAAATCATACATTATATCAGGCTATTCCCGAAACTGACGAGGTGTATGCTCAGATGATGCTTCAACCTGTCAACCAGGTTTTCTTTTCTCTTTTATCGTTTGGCATTTTTTAATCTGAATTTCTCACTGATGGTGTTGAATTTGCAACGAATGATTGACTGAAGTGTTTTCGAAACCGAACAGTACCAATCAAGAAACATTACTTATGTCTGATTTCGGACTTAAGCAAAGCAGACAGCCAATGGAGTTCTTCTCCAATTGGTTATCGAAACTGAAAAGTACAATCACGCATGGTGGCTTGGTTTTCGATCGAATATTATAATTTTACACCTCTTTTCTTTTCCCACATTGCAATCTTTATATCAAACACAACCTAAAGGCACGACATATATCATATCAAAGGTGACATGGTTTTTGTTGTTTGAATATTTTTGTTCCTTTGCCGTCTTTCCACATAATTTTGAAGTTTTAGTTTTGATTCTCATCATGGTTCTTTCCTTATGAAGCCTTCTGTTCTGTTCTGTTCTCCGCTAAGAGGGTTGTGTTCGAGCATTCTAACGATGGGTCTGGGATAGGTGTGGCACTCTTAGCTGCGTCTCATTCTCTGTACCTTGAAGTGGATGAGTCTTATTGAGGACGATGGAGAAAAAAACGTTTTTCGAATTGTTTGATCCTCGGAAAGATGTGCTTCTGGACTGAGAGTTCTATGGCCTGTGAATTAACTTCAATTGTTTGAGATGAGATGCAATAATCTATACTATTTAGTATGTATTATCGTTTGTGGTTGGATAATAACTTTTTTTTGGTATGTCAAATTGTATTTCCTACTTTATTCTTAACTTTTAAATGTTTCGTTGGAGTAATTGTCATTTTATCCATTGATACTAGCTTTATTAGATATATCCTCCGAAATTAATGTTTTTATATCCTTAAAATTTCACAATTAAAACTTTAAATTTAAAAAAAAAAAATTAACATTTTAAGTTATAAATGGCTCGAAATGTAATGTTGTATATTATTATAACATATGTGCGCATATATATTATATATATGTATAAAATACTACTTTAATAATAATAATAATAATAACGGATCTTTAAATGATAATAATAATAATAAACAAATAATCATAATCATGAGTAATTTTGTTGTTCAAAATTGGCATTTTCTTCGATTGAGATATATAATGTTTTGAACCTTTTCAGATTTGAAATCTTTAAGCCCATGGAAATCGACCACCCGGTAACTTCTGAAGAATACTGGGTTTGTGATAATTTGTTTTGGCGTACTATACAAATCATACGCCCGACACTACTGAGTGTTCAATGGTCTTGCAGGAAAGATCATTGGCCAAGCGGATTCAGAGTTTTGACCTACATGGTGCAATTATTCTAGGTAAATATCTCACATTTTGGTTAGCCATACAATGAATGTAAATAAATTTCTGTTGGGTTCTTCATTCATACTTTTTCTTCCATTCATGAGTTGTGAATTGTGAGACAGTTGCTTAGAGAGATATCCATGGCATCATGGATCAAGAAACACCTGAAACATTTGGCGTCATTGCGGAAGATGACAAATTTAAAGGTGATAATTCAATACATGTCGCACTATTTTCTTTCGAGATGAATGTTCTGCTCTGTTTTCTTCATATTCGCTAGCTTTAGATTTTAAAATACGTCTTCTCTTTTTTTCCCTTTAAAATGGTAGATACACACACATCTATATGATTGTAAATACTTTGTTGTGTAGCCGTGCACAAAAGACATTATGTGTTTGTGCTCTAAGTCGATACCTGGAAGTAACGCTTCAGGGCGAGATCCCACAAGTGCATCCAATCTACTTCAATCATATAAATTACAACTTCCTATCAACACGGCTTTCTACTTTTGGGGTAAGCGGCCGGACGAGAAGACAACCTTGGTTTTGTTTACCTTTTTCAAACGAATGGCCAAAGTGCTATCCAACAACCAACAAGGAATGATGTCAAGCTTTTGCCTATGAGTACACCTCTTATTAAGCGGAATGACATGAGTGGGTACGATTTTTTCCCAAATCGAATGAAGGCTCTCCAAAATCAAGGTAGTAGAGAGCATGAATGTTGAAGAGGAATGATACGACCACAAGATCATGCCGTTAGACAACATTCATAGGTCATTCACGGGTGAACTGCAGAAGTGAGTCCAAAAGTGGACTCTTTTCGGGTGTTCGGGTTGCTCAGTTCAATTACTTTTTATTTGAAGTTCATACATTGACCAGATACAAATATCTGCTTTTATATATGGTGCATCTCCATCAATTACCTCCTAGACTTCAACCTTATTGCCATAACACATTTTCAGAACTCCAACTATTACCTCATGTGAAATAAATGAACGGGAGAGAAAACAGACCCGTGCATCGCACGGGGCAAAAACTAGTAATCAAAATAGCGAAACCCAAAACGCATTTCGAAACAAAATTCTCAGCCCGGCCAACATCATTGTTCTAGCATAATCTTGCAATTTATGCTTTCCTTTCTTCATTCCCAACTTTTTTTTTATCTAGGCGTTCCTGAGAGAACAAACCGAGCAAAGATTGGAACGAAACGAAAAACAAGCAAAACTCGGACTCTCGAGCTTTACCATGTACTGTCCTGTCCGATTTAAGGTTGAGTAAGGTATGATATGTTCTTATCTCACTTTTATTTCCATCTAGATCATGTTAGGGGTTCTTTTCTTTGACAAAATAATTCGTGCGCAGCTTCTATTTTCAACGAATGTGCTAGATATCGTGCTCTGATTCTTTCGAAATTGTTGTGTCTATTGAAAGCTAAGTACTTTAGCTTTCCACAGCACTTGGAATCGGCTTGATCCGATATTTCTACGATTTTCTTGGAATTTTTTAAGTTGCTGCTGCGAAATTAGAATTTCTTGATCTATGTTGCGGAAATTTCGATTGTTATTCTTAGCTTGGCTTCGAATGATCTTGGACAGTACGCATTATCGTGATCTTGAAATAGTTTTTTGGGCAGTTCGTAGGGTCAAGGCATTTGTTTTACGCTAGGCGTTGAAGATTATCGATTATTCATCTTATCTTTAAATTGAAATAGTTATCGTCTTATTAGGCGGAGGACCATCAATTGGGAGCAGGAGGGCAACTTCAGATTTTGGGGGAACCCTAGACGTTAACATTGTGAGTACGGGACGCCCTTCCCTTCGTGGGAAGGTCGTTTTATTTCGTCATTTTATTATGTGATATCGTTAGTTGTTGTGATAGTTAGCCTTGCTCAGTGAATTGTGTTAATGCTTACACGGGTCATTACGTGACGTGATGACGTGTTACATTTTTATGCCATTTACTTGGTTTGTGAGTTTACGGGTGAGTGAGGAACGAGTGCACCCCTCCATCTTCCATTGATACTGATTATCATTGAAGGGTAATAACCGTTGGGGAGATAATAAAGTCCATTGCGAGACTCGGCTAACATCACCGATGTGGGACATGCGTGTCATAGTAGGTTGATACGGTAGTATACAGTACATTATCTCAGAGCTCAGTTAGAGGGAGGAGATGGATACCCGTAGGTCGTTTATGTGATATCATGGATTCTTCTGTTGACGTACTTGACATGTCTTATGATTGGCGTAGGTGTCATACATTAAATTTGGAAACTTAATACTTACATACTACGTAAGATGACAAATTCAATTCCCGCTGCAATACTTTTTATTAAATATGAATACTCGTATAAATTAATTATGAGTGTTAATATGTATGCAATGTCCTTTTTTAGTGTAAAAAATAAAGTTGATGAGTTCGAGTTAAAAAAGGGGTAGAAAATGGAATTAATGGATGAGGGAAAAACACTTGTATGCATAAATTGACAGTATTATTATATTGTGAGTTAGAGAGTGCCTTAATAGCTATTTCCTGAAGACTTTTTAGTCCCATATATTGTTGCTTACAACTTACTTAATGTGTTGCAGATTTAGGATAATAAGATTTAAAAGTGAAGCAATTTGAGGACATATTAACTCCAAATTTTTTAAACTTAATATTTAAAAAAAAAAACATGATCCCTCAAATTACTTCAATTTTAGAACTTGCCGGATAAAATTTATAACATTTGAATTTAGATGTCTTCAAATTGTTATTTTTTCATAATTTTGTCGTCCTAAAACCAAAACTCTCTAAAACGTTGCTCCACAAAATATAACGGATTAAAAAAAATAAGCCCTTCGTAAACTATTCCGACGATGAACCACTTCTAAGACAAGTGTCATCTATCATTGAAATTTCACCAAGCAGAAAGGAAGGAGTTAGACGGTCGGCAAAACACTCCCAAATGAGCTCAAGGGTCATAACGGTGTCGGCGGACGGCCGCGGCGACTACCTCACTGTGCAAGAAGCCGTCGACTCGGTCCCACTTGGGAACACGTGTCGCACGGTGATTCGACTCGCGCCGGGTACGTACCGCGCGCCGGTGTACGTGGCGAAGACGAGGAACCTAATCACGCTCGCGGGAAAGGCGCCGGAGGACACCGTGCTGACGTGGCACAACACCGCCACGGGAATCGACCACCACCAGTCCCCGCGGGTCATCGGCACCGGCACGTTCGGGTGCGGGACCGTCATCGTCGAGGGCGAGGATTTCGTCGCCGAGAACATCACCTTTGAAAATAGCGCCCCTGAGGTTTTATGTTTATCTAATCTAATCTCTCCTTTTCCTGAGCATATTGTGGCTGCGCTGCTGATTTTGATGTATCTAAGTATCCCCAATTTTAGGGTTCAGGCCAGGCCGTGGCAGTTAGGGTCACAGCTGATCGTTGCGCCTTCTACAATTGCAGATTTCTGGGTTGGCAGGTATGATATATATACTAAACCTTGGTGTGATCGTAATAGTTGTTCTGTGCTCTTATGTAATTCAACGTTTGATTCAAGGATACGCTTTACTTGCACTATGGGAAGCAGTATTTGAGGGACTGTTACATTGAAGGGAGCGTAGATTTCATATTTGGAAACAGCACCGCCCTTTTGGAGCATTGCCATATCCACTGCAAATCGCCAGGTTTCATAACTGCACAAAGCAGAAAATCCTCCCAAGAGAGCACTGGATATGTATTCTTGAGGTTCGTGTGTGACCCTTTTCATTTACGTTACACGATGGATGGACAAGTTCATGTTGTATGTAGACGAATGATCCTTAGAAAGCTATGTTTGTCACAGATGCGTAATCACTGGTAATGGAAGGTCTGAGTACACTTACCTGGGACGGCCTTGGGGACCCTTTGGGCGAGTGGTATTTGCATATACATATATGGATGCTTGTATCAGACAAGTCGGTTGGAACAACTGGAGCAAGGTTGAGAATGAAAGAACAGCTTGCTTTTACGAGTACAAGTAAGTCTCTAATTCTTCCACCTTCCTAGTTTAAGTTTCTGTTTCTTTCTATATTTAGTCAGTCTCTTTTATTGGTTCGTCGTGCTTTCTTTGCAAGCTTTGCTGATTATTGGAAATTTGGATATGCAGGTGTTTTGGACCTGGTAGTTGCCCGTCGAAGCGAGTGACATGGGCCAGAGAACTCATAGATGAAGAAGCTGAGCAGTTCGTAGCCCATAGTTTCATCGACCCTGACCAACAGCGCCCATGGCTGGCTCAGTTGATGGCTGCTAGGATACCATACTCATCAATGTGATGGCTGAGGCAAATGTAAGTCTTTGGCTGTATCAAGTTTAAATTAAGATAGAAAAATACCGATGTGAGCGAAAGAAAGGCACATACTTACCTGTATTTATATATGTGTGGATTCATGTTTGTTTGATCGGATTCAAACACGGATGTGCGACTTTTGAACAACATAAAATAACGAGTCTATAGAGACTCTGTTTGGTGGTAGTTTGTTTTGTAAATTTTGTTGATGGTTATTATGATGTGATGATACATTTTGCTCCTACCACCACACATTTTGCAAACTGGAAAAAGATCAAATCTCTAGTTTATTAATTTATGTAAGCATTTTCATCTGGCTAGGCAAACTGCAGCAGTATAAGGATCTGTTAATCTTGTGCGGATTCTTAGAAATTGTTTTGAGTTCAGAAATAGATTGAGTTGTTGATCTTGGAATAGAAGATTCGTGGCCACTTATGTAATCGAACAAAACTTACATCAGCGGTGATTACAAACATTACTAGAGAGCTGCCAGGAGTTGAGGCCAAATCTTATCGTGATGATGTAAGAATTTCGTCAAGTCTGCATCAACCTGCTATTGAATCTGTGAAGAACATAGAAGATGACTTGAACATGAACAATAACACACAGAGGCAGAGGAAAAGAAATTTCGTAAGAAGAGAATTTTGGTTGTGTTGTGGAAAACGAAAAACACAAAAAGGTTGGTTCTTGACTGTGCTATTATCAATTCTTATGCATAGTGTTTGTTGTCTTTGTCTCAGTTTGATTCATAATTTACTTCGTCGATGATAAGGTTAGAAGTTCTCCATTGCTCTCGATTCCATGTATGTTTCTTGCGACGATGCTCTCTCTTCTCTTATGTTCGAAGCCTAGGATGTAACTAGCACTTACGAAGGGCTTAAAGGAGCTTCGAGGATCGAGCGACACGGATAAGCTTCTTCCATACGCACGGTACGTAGAGCATGCTTATGTAATCATTCGAATAACTAATCTGTAGAAATCATTACATGGCAGAATAAGCGGTTCCAAATTCATACAAAAAAGAGTTCAGCTCATACGTATTGATTCAATTACCTTGGGAGAAACAAGACCTCGAAACTAGACGAGGTTGTTCGTACATCGACTGTCCTGAGAACGAAACTCTATCTCTCTTCTTCTCCTTCTTATAGCCGTCTTCCTATTACACACGAACTAAGCTCACAAGTCGGTAAACCGAAGAACGCAAAATGGTGATCCTATCCCATTACCAATTTTACCACCTCAGATAATTCGTGGAAATGTAACCTTTCCTTCCTTGCCGACTGTGAACGAACTCTATCGTCATCCTCGTGCCTGTCTGAATCAGACTCAGTTTGACCCTGACCCCTCGAAGGGTGTAACCTTTCGAACACATTGGGCTGTTTTGGTCTTTTCGCCCATGCAAAGCCCCCCGAGGTTGATGCTAGGTGGAACCGAACGTGTCGTGGACGCCTGAGATTGCTCCGTCGACTGAGAAGCATCTGAGAGCGTGTCGTATGGCTGCTTTGAGGACGATCTCGGCCCCTTACTGCTTCTTCTTTTGTATACGTTTAAGCTGTTGATTTGGTTCATAGCTTCGACCTCAACCTCCTTTAGAAAAGGATATAAAGGAAGAGAAGTATTAATAAGGGATTGTAATGTCCCATGTTTTTTTTTTGCATTATCGTCGCAAAGGAGCGAAGAGGTGAATATGACCTCGGTTGGGATCACTTTAAAGAAATCGTTCGATTCCTGCAATGTTTTACGGTGCCCACGAGAAGTCGTCGAAATTCGTCCAGCAGTCCTCTTCCTGATAACAAAGTATACATATATTGATGGAACTGCTTATATAGAAATTGAGGGATTCAACCTAAAATCAACTGGTGATGGGTGAAGTTGTCCATTTCATATATTAATTGAGTCGGGTGTGTTGAATTATTCGATGTTGGATAGAAATCTAGATACCACTGACATCCAAACTTCATACTACTGTGTGAAAATTAACAGAGAATTTGTTTCACCTTCTCTCTTCCTCTTGTTGTTTGGCGTCAATCTCCTTGTTCGGCGGGAATTTGGGCAAGTTCGATGGATCGCAAGCGTATGGTCTCGTCGTGAAATACTGTTAAGAAAATTTTACCCCTCAGATTTAAGTAAAAGATTTTTTTTCCTGAATCATGCCTTAGCTTCGAGGGCGGAAGAAGCGGCTCCACGCTTGCGAGGCTCGATGGAGAGTAAGGATTCGATGAGATCGACCGCGCTTTTCGGGATATCCTTACACCGTTCTCTCACAGCGCTTTCATGAGGTTGTTGCGGTTTAAACATAGACGCCAACGGAAGCTTCGACCTCGTCCAGTATTCCTCCATGGGAGTGCCGCAGAGCTTGAAGATCTTATGTAACTGTTCGACCTGAAATAAAAATTCAATGTCGATCCTCTCGTGCACAAGATAATCTGTTATGGATGAACGCTATTTTTAGTCCCATAATGTCTGGAATATGGGCATTTTTTGTTCCCTCTGTTCTAAAATGTCATTTTTAGCCCATAATTTTTACTTTTTGTGTCGTTTTGGTCTGTCGGCTAATTTAACCACTAATTTGGACGTAAGTACGTGGCGGCCAACAACTATTATTGGTCGGGCCTGCCCAAGAAATCATATTCCGTCCAAAATAATAGTTAAACCAACCGGGGAATCAATACGGTACAAAATCTGTAACATTGGTGACTAAATGTAGCCGCTCTCGAAACATGAGAGAAACAGACACGTATCCCAAACATAATGGGACTAAAAGTAAACTTCTCCTGACATTAAAATAAGATAGTTGGTCGATAAAAACTACAACAGACCTCTGTGCGGCCCTTGAGAATACGTCTCCCGAGGAAAAGCTCGGCGAAGACGCACCCCGAGCTCCATAGATCCACGGCTTCCCCATACCAAGTGGACCCCAAGAGGAGCTCGGGCGGACGGTACCACAGCGTCACCACACGGCTCGTCAACGGCTCCTTGTTATTGGGCCTGACGTAATTCGCCAGGCCGAAATCTGCAATCTTCAAAATCCCCTCGTTGTTCACCAGCACGTTCGACGTCTTTATATCTCGATGCATTATGCCCCGCGAGTGGCAGTGCTCTAGCCCACTCAGCAGCTGTCTCATGTAGCACTTTATCTGTACCTCCAAAGGAAATGCAATTACTATTCGGCTTAGAAAAAAATAAAGTGAGTGATTATAATAGGATTAATTTTTACGGTCATGTAATTTAGGGAGAGTGGCATTATAAGAAACAAGAATATAAGGGATGGCATTAGACAGACAATAACTTCAAAATTAAACAACTTGAGGACATGATATGCCCCAAAATGTAAGATTCAAAAGTATAATGTCCTTAAATTGCTTATCTTTTTAAAGGTATTATCTTTATAATGCCACTTCTTGAATGACCTTTTCCTATAATGTCATCCTCCCAAACTAATAATAATTAACCCAAAGAAAAAACGCACAACGAACCATTGATTCATTGAATTTCACTTGGGGGCACGATAACAGCCCCGCGAGGTCGTGCTCCATATACTCAAAGACGAGGTATATGCTGCCCGATAACCTTGAAGTGATTATCCCCTCGAGCTTGATGATATTCAGGTGATCGAGTTTCCGGAGGAATATTATTTCGCGGGCCATAAACTGAATGCTCTCGGGCTGAAGGTTATCGAACCTTACCTTCTTCACGGCATATATATTACCATTTTCCACGTTGCGCGCGGTAGACATCACTGTACGTCCCCTTCCCTATCTAGAAATCCTCGAGAAAAAAAAGGGCAAAGCTATATAAAATTGAGCAAAACTATCATGTATAAAGATGTAGCACTTGAGAGCTTTACCTTCTCTAATCTTTCGAAAGAGTCCAACCTCAAAGGTGAAATTCCCTCGATGGCTTTGCCGGCCACGGCGTAAAGCCAAGCGGGCCAGCCCGAGGAGGCATGGTCGCCTTCGGTTAACCTACCGAACTTAGTGCTGAGGACGGCCCGTTTATGAGAAGAGGGCCCTCTTTTGAAAGCCCGTAAATCGCAAGAATGTCCCTCGATAATGTCGTGCCTTTTCTTCGAACACTCTTGTTTTTCTTCGTCCTCGCCGTCCTCCGCCATCTTCTCCGATTCGGGCTCCTCTTTTATCTTCTCCAAAGGCCCGAATGCTTGCGCGTGCAGCAACGGTGCGGGTCGGGGCGACGGGCCGGGCCTGCCGACGATGGAGAGGACGGTGCGATGTCGAATTCGGGCGAATCGAGTTGAGCATTCTTGGAACTGATGCAACCCATGATGACCCACTAAAACCCATAAAGGGGAAAAAATCGAGAAAATCGAAGGTGGGTTGGATGGACCCACCTAACCGACCCGACCCGTACGAGGGCGATGAACGGGTCAAATTGTGAAGAGGCGGGAACGGTATCTGAACCCACCTCCTAAACGATGATATTCATTGATATAACATGGTATTTTCGTCCCTCTAGAGAGCGTTGTAAATTTTTTTCTTTTTGGAGAGATGGCAAAGGAGAGAGAGAGACAGAGAGAGAACTTTTCTTTCTATTTACTGTTTGTTCCATTGGAAGTGAATAATTCGCCTGCGACTTTCACGGAGGAAAAGGGAGAGTGGGGTCTTGAGTTCTTTTGTTTTTGGTTTCGCTGATTTTGGACTTCCATTTATTGTGATCGTTACCTTTCTAAATAGTGTGACACTACTTGATTCAAATTATTTCTTTTATAATCAAAATTTATTTGAGCCCGACCGACCTACTTATTCTATTTAACGTTCTTGACCGTTGAGAGGTTGAAGTTCAAATTACAGTTGGTTGATTTGGGAGGACAAACCCCAACGACTTTGAAAGATAACCACGAATAGGTTTTCGCAATGGCAATGGGCGTGCGGTGGCTAATCCCACAACACATCCCACCCAACCTCTTAGGGCCCGTTTGATGTCCTATATTAGTCCTCATAATATAAACAATATGCTGTTATATTTTGTTTGGTTCAGTTATTTAAAGCCCGTATTAATAGATAAGCCCGATATTTATAGATAAGCCCGTTATAGAGTAACTGAGTTGGGAAGACCAGATAAATTATAATGGACTTCTTAAGTTTAATTTATTTTGGGCCCTTATCCTGAGCTTAAAACCAAACATGGCCTTAAAGGAATAATTCTCGTCGTCTTTAGTCCCCCATCGTTTTAATTTTAATAAAGTTATGGATTGAATTGAACTTGTAGTATTTGAAAGAATCTGAAAAGTTATTTATTAGAATCCGTTTGGTAGGATGATGTTAGATAGTATTAGCTTTAGTTGGGTATAAATAATGGATGGTATGAATATTTGAGGTGTTTGGTAGATTGATTTAAATAATAATATCGGATGTGTTTGGTAGATGATTTTGGGTGGTATTATGTTTAATTGCGTTCAATAATAATTTTATCCGGTATTTTGAATTTAATACTAATATTTGAAGGGTAAATTTGTCATTATGGGTCGGGATTAGCTAAAGGTACGGGGAGGAGTAGCTTTAGCTAATACCTTTATTGGGGGTATTAAGGGATATTAATATGTCACCAAACACGCATTAAATAATTCTAACCCCCTTAAGAGCATCTCCAACATGTACTTTATTTTGTTTAATCACAAAATACAGTACGTTTCTATTCCGATGGGACTCTATATTAGCACTAGTATTGTGTTGATGAGCAGGAAACTCTAGTTGTAGAGTAAAACACAACTCTCAACACAAAATAGAGTTGTATTTTCTATTTATTATATTAATGAAACATATTTAAAATATTTGATATTCTTATAATAATAAGAAAAAACAATATTAATTTTCTTTCATTTATAGATATTTTCTTTTAATTTAAAATTATAATTAAATAATATGCTAAATTTTATAATTTTTAAATATTAATAATTATAATGTATTGACTTTTTATTCGTTATAATACAAAGTTTAATAAGTCAATTATGATAGTAAAAAATCGAAATTTGATTTTTAGTGTAGAAAAAGAGTTAATGGGGTTGGAGCTAGTTGTAGAAGATAGAATTTATGGGTTGGAGTAAAAGCAGCGTAGCAACTGTACTTTGTGTAGAATTATCTGATTTTTATGTTTCGGATTGGAGATACTCTATATCCACTTAATACCAATCATGGCAAGTCATTTCAGCAGTGTTATCTGATCAGCCTAGTGGTGTTTTCTTTAGAGTATCTGAATAAAAATAAATTTACAGAAGAGATCTCAATCAAATTTAGATTTTCTCAAGACTATGGTGTTTGCAAAAGGAGTATAAATAACACTCCAATATCCGAAGATACGAATAAATATGAGCAACTAGTTTAGTAATTAGGTGTATCGATTTCGTGTGAAATGGATAGGGATCTCCACAGGACGAGGAGAACGATCCCCAATTTGCCCCGTTCTCAGAGAGAAATTTTTCCCGTCCCTATCCAAAAGATAATTAGATTCTCCTATGGCATAGTTAGTTTAAGCAAGGTATTGTTATACATAAATAAATGGGTAGGTAAAAGTTATTATTATACCAAAATGGGTTGGCATTCTTTGTAATGGGCTTATGGACCTATGTTGTCTATTGGTCCCTATAAGTCCCAAGTGTTCTCAAATGTCAAACTAAACGTGTCCCTCACTCGACGAGCATATCTTTTCACGGCATTCACCTCGCCGATCGCCAATTTCACCGACGAACAGATTCGATCGAAAAGGTAAGATCTTCTTCTGCGAAGCTATGGCTGGAGAACCCCAACCTTCCGATCCGATCCCTAAACCCTATGACGTCATCATCCTCGGCGCGTCAGGCTTCACCGGGAAATACGTAATCCGCGAAGCCCTCAAGTTCCTCAACGCCCCTAACTCGCCGCTCACCTCCATCGCCCTCGCCGGACGAAGCCCGTCGCGCCTATCTCAAGCCCTAAATTGGGCCCTTTCCCACTCGCCCAAAACCCCAATCAAGTCCCAAAAGATCCCACTCCTCACCGCCGACACCTCCGACGCGGCCTCCCTGACCCGCCTTGCCTCCCAGGCCAGAGTGATCCTCAACTGCGTCGGACCTTTCAGACTCTACGGTCGGCCGTGGTGGAGGCATGCGTCGAATCGGGCTGTGACTACCTGGACATCACCGGCGAGCCTGAGTTCATGGAGAGGATGGAGGCCGAATTCCACGAGAAGGCGTCGGAGAGGGGCAGCTTGGTCATTTCGGCCTGTGGGTTCGATTCTGTGCCGGCGGAGATGGGGGTTTTGTTCCACATGAAGAAATGGGCTGAGCTCGGTGGCACGGTGAGTAAGGTCGATGCTTACTTGAGCTTGGAGAGTGAAAAGGGGATCGTCGGCAATGTGGGGACGTATGAGAGTGCTGTGTTGGGCGTGGCAAATATGGAGAGTTTGGCCAAGTTTAGGCGGTCAAGGCCACGAAAAGCCAGGCTCACAGTACGTTCCTCTCTGTCTTTCTTTCTCATTATGTGACTTTTTTTGCTGTTGAATTTGCCGTTTGATCCGCTGTTGTTGGGCTCTGATATTACTGTATTTTGTCAATATCTATTTGATTTCGAGCTGAATTGCTGTTACAGATTCCGGGGCCTCCATCCAAGGACCTCTCATAGAGCATCAGAAAGACCTCGGCCTATGGGCCGTTAAAGCTACCATCAGCAGATGCCACTGTTGTTCGAAAGAACATTCTTAACTCTCAACGAAAATCTCCATGGTCTGCCAGGCGTTCCATGAATCTCCCGAACATGTCGAAGAAAGGGAATCCTTTTGGTCGTCTGTGAAGCCAGCTCATTTCGGCGTGAAGCTCGGTACAAAATCCCCACTCGGGCTAATCCCAGTTATTCTTCTGGGAATAATGATCGGTCTCTTGGGAAGATTCTCACTGGGAAGGTGGCTTCTGCTGAAATTTCCATCGTTCTTCAGCTTTGGAGTGTTTAGGAAGGAAGGCCCTTCTGAGGAACAAGTGAGCAGTGCTTCCTTTAAGATGTGGTTCGTCGGGCGAGGTTATAGCGATGTAAATCTTGCTTCGAATAATGGGAATAAGCCCGACACTGAAGTTATTACAAGGTTGATGGGGCCTGAGATTGGATATGTGACAACTCCTATAACATTGCTTCAGTGTGCTATAGTTTTGCTCAAAGAAAGGGATAATTGATAAACGTATTTTCTTACGTTTATATGCATTATAAAATTAAAGTATTTGCAAGTTAAAATGTAGTCTCCATGATAAATTTTGGTTATTATTATGAGTTTACAGCATTTACGACAGATTTGCGACAGTTTCGAATTCCTAACAGATGAGGGAGTAAATGTTGTCCAATGGAGCTGAAATTTTAACCAAAGATGGAAGACTCGTTGGCCTTGAATCCGACCAGAGGGAGTTAAATTTGGAGGTCTAGATTGGGAGATATTAATTTCTTAAATTTGCTGCCATTTTACTGTGCGTCAACACGGCCATGTTCGAAGCCATGTTGAAGATGCGAAAGCAGCTCTGAAATTCACACGGCCATGTTGGAGGCCATGTTAAATATCCGAATGCTGTGATTTGAACTCAGAAATCAACACGGCCATGTTGGAGCCCGTGTAGCTTGGCCGAAAGCAAGGTTATAGTGGAAAGCAATTTACATGGCCGTGTTTGAGGCCGGGTTGCGGTCAAAAACACTAAAAATGACTCCTACCTAACTTGTCTCTTCTTGGTCGAAACTTTAACCATTATTCAAGGAAAGAGGCATGCTTTAGACCTAACTTTCAACATTGGAACACCTCATTCCATGTAAACTCAATAAAGAAGTCTAAAGATGAAAGATTTGGGAGACAAAGCTAGCTTTTCTCAATGTGAAAGAGTTAAAGCAAGGAGGCACAAGGAAGACTTGCATGCACAAAATTTCGAGCTCCCTTTGCTATAAATAGAGGAAGGAACCATTGGGAGAAGGGGGACACTTAGAGAAGAGAAAGAAAGGCTAGAGAGCAAGCTAGACTCATTCACTTAGCTTATACACTAGGTGTTCGATAAACGCCTCAACGAAGAACAAGGGAATCGAAGTCACAAATCAGGGAAGATCTATATTTCTTTGACGTTTTATTTATGTTCTTAGTTGAGAAATGAGTAGCTAATTTCTTGTGTATTTGAGATGAGATGAACCCTGGAAAGATCGATCGTATGTTTTAAGTATATTCGATGTTATGCTATTGTTAAGACTCGTTTATGAATTTATAATTTCGATTATGTCTATGTAATTGAAATTCTTATTTATCTTATTCATGTCTATGTGTGTAAGATAGATTAATTGGGAAATCGTACGCTGCGCTCGAGAGAGGGGCGACGATTAGACCACTCGTAAACGAGCGGAATAAATCCATCGCTAGAGATAGGTTGGGCTATCCCGTCGGATTAGAGTCAAATCTAATAGCGGGATTCATCGTGTTTTAATGCGATCTTCGTTTAAGTAGTTAGGGAAGCTTGCCCAGCTACTTAATTCGTAGATTAGTTGTTACGAGTCGAAGCGAGTAAGCGCAGTTTCGCCAATCGTAGAAACCCGTACGCATGCTCTAGGAATCCTCACGGTAATAGTTGGCTAAATATTATTATGCTTGTCACTCGTTTGGTCGAGCTAGGGGGATTCGAAGTCTCAAATACGTGGCTTTTATAAAATCGTCCCAACTCCGCTATCGCTATTTTATCTAAATTTAATTTTCGTGTGTATGGCTATTAGTTTATCGTTATTTATATTTGTATCAAACCAAAAATATTCACTAGAATATTTAAACGACGGTTTTTCTAAAGTATATAGTTCCTTGGGTTCGATACTCGAATACTTGCCATTTCTATACTATTTTCGATAGGTACACTTGCCTGTTGAGCGTAGGATAGTTTGCGATATTCGTTTTATTTTATATTACTCGATCCGCTCGATCAAGTTTTTGGCGCCGTTGCCGGGGAACTATTGATATTTGGAAACTTAGTTTATTATTCTAGCTATTATATTATTATTATTTTATTAGTGTTATTATTGTGTGTCAGTTATATTATTAGTATTATTATTATTGTTATTATTATTACGAGTATTTTATTATTACTATTATTTTTACTATTTCTTGTTATTATTATTGTAATATTATTGTGTGTCACATCATTATTAATATTATTATTATATTATTTACGAGTATTTTTCTCTTTTATTCTAGGTACATCGGAGGCAAAGTAATCGCCAGAAATGTATGACGTCACCGACACAACCGCGCTCAACGCCAAGTTCGACGCCCTACAACAACAAATGCAGACCTTAATAAATGCGGCCTTACTGCATCTTACAACAAAGTCAGCCGTTAAGACTGTACAGTTGCAGCATGCCCCGATGATCCCTACAGCTTTTGTGCCTCCTGTTCATACCCTACATATATCCCACAATGCACTACTTGCGGTGGAAGCCACGATGCATCTCAATGTCCACTCAATCTCTCGATTGACTATGTCGAGTATATGGGAAACTACCAAGAGGAGCAGATTTTCACCCAAGTTCATCCTAACATGAGCTACGGATATCATCAACAAGCTCCTCCAAAATTTCAGAATCAAAGAGCACATGGGTTTCAAGGCAGAAATTATGAGAATGCTCCCGAGTGTCGGATGGATAAGCTTGATGACAAGTTTGCCAAGTTGATGGAGAAGCTCGATCGCTTGGATAGTCAAGACGTTCGGCTGCAAAATGCCGAATCTTCCTTGAGAGCATTAGAGAAGCAAGCCGGAGAAATAGCTGAAACTATCAAACAACGCAAGCTAAGCGCATTACCTATCAATAAGGAGACAAAACCAAAGGAGTATTGCCATGATGTTACATCAAGGAGTAGGGAGGAGGTTGTCCCAAGATCGACGGTTAACATTTATCAACCAAAAATTCCATTCCGGCAGCCCTAACACGGGGAATACCAACAGACCCATTCGGAAGATATCTTGCCGAGAAGAGCACCAATAAGGAAGCTGCGAAGAAGAACAATGTCAAGATCCATGAGGAGAAAGTAGAAGAACAAGTTGACAAAGAAAAAGAGGTCACGAATAAGCCCCCTGTCAAGGCGAATCAACCGGAGATCCCATACCCAACTATGCTAAACACGGATATGGTTATCGATGAGTATGGTAAATTTCTTTCTAGTCTCAAGCAAATACATATTAACTACCGCTTGTCAAAGGTCTTCCACAGGTACACCAATATGTGAAATACCACAAGGACTTACTCGAGAACAAAGGCAAGCTCAATGTTTCTACTTTTTGTCCTCGAAGCGATCTGCTAGCAACAAGTGATAGATTTCCCGCAGTTTCGTTATCTTTTATTTGGAGGAGGTTGAGCATTTACTCTTGATCTTTGAGGGATCATTTTTAGCTGCGAACATGGTAGATGTTAGGAATGTTAGTTTGAAATCTAGGGTGACGGAGAGAAAGTAACATTAGCACTCCGGATAATAATTGCAAGCATGATTATGAGTGTTACTTTTTAGATATCGTTGATCAAACTACTCCATTTCCTTTGCAAGATACATCGCAGGTCATTGTGAAAATATGAGAAATATTCAGGGAAGTAAGGAGGTTGATAAGAGAGGCGCTCCTTCGAAGGACCGCCATGTTTGGAGTTTAAGTAACCGGTGGTCGTATCATCGATGAACGATGTCTAGCTAAAAGACATTAAAGAAAGCGCTACTTGGGAAGCACCCAAGACTATCCAATTATTCTTTTATTTTCTTATGCGACTAGTTTCATGTTATTTTGTTTCTCGTATGATCGCAGGGAATCAAAATCTCAAGTGTGGGGAGGAGCTGTACAAAGCATGCACATCGAATTATTCAGGGAAGTTCGCTTATCTATATATTTCCTCTTCATTGTGTTACATATTTGTTACGTTGAGGACAACGTAAATCATAAGTGTGGGGAGGGGAATTTCTGCGAAAATTTATGCGAAACATGTTAACTATGTGCGTGTCTAAAATTTTTCGAAAATTTGGCATGAATTTTTTTCGAAAATCATGTTTCTTATGATCAAATGATGATTTCATGTTAGAAATGGTGTGAGTAATTAGGATACATATGCGTGTCGACTTCTTCTTACATGATGAACTTGGCGATATATTGATAGATTCGTACACATAACCCTATTTTTGTGAGATTTTTGAGCCTGAGAGCTTTTTGCTCATTTCTTCGGTTGTGTGAATCATGCTTAATTTATTCTCTTCAGAACTTGCTTGTGTATTGCGTTTTGAAACTACTTGACGTGTGATTGCGTGAAAATGAGGAAGGCATTAGGAATTCAGTCCATAGCCAAAGTATCCAACCACGATGGCCCCCGTAGTTAGCACTTTGATCCTGAGCCCTTTATTTGAAAAATCCCGGGGAACTATAAACGTTGACCTGAGAAGCTTTCAGATACATCTTACCCGATTATAGAGAAAGTGAAGGTTGAGTGCCAATGTCGAAAAGCGTAGCCCGGCCGTTGTTAAAAAAAAAAAAAAATCTCCTTTAAATAATCTGTCGTTAAGAAACTCCTCCATCGATAATCTTTCACCCGCAAAGGACTGAGAGAAGAGGGGCTTAACGACACGAGAAGAGGAGCTTATATACGTGAAAAGATGTTAAGAACCCTTCCATCGATAATCTCTCATGCTAAAAAAAATTTTGGGAGAAGAAGGGCTTAGCCAATGCTGAAAAAAAAAAAAAAAAAAAGCAAAGACGGCAATAGCTAATCACAATGTATGCGGCGCGCTATCAAACAACGGCACGACACCGACATAACGACTTTGATATTGTCGATTGAAGTTATTCTCCAATATAGTCAGCTGAGCCCTACTATAACCCGAAAAGACCTTTCGATTCATGCATGATCATTGAAAGTGGTAGAGATTTACGAATCACTTGCAAGCTTATGGTAGAGATTAGATTAGCGCATGAGCCGAGAGAGTTCACATACATTTTAACCCATACAATTAGTGACTTGAGTGAATCTCTGTGAGGTGCGAATCTTGATAGGTATTCCTAAGGAAGTCGTCGTGTGGTTAGTCGTTGATTTCAAATATGCTTCCGACTTTATTTGCATTTCTCCTACGTGATTTCGTTCTTGATTGATATGTTGCACGATTTATCCTTTTACATGCCATTGCATTTCTTTGCTTGAGGGCAAGCAAAAGCTCAAGTGTGGGGAGATTTGATAAACGTATTTTCTTACGTTTATATGCATTATAAATTAAAGTATTTGCAAGTTAAAATGTAGTCTCCATGATAAATTTTGGTATTATTATGAGTTTACAGCATTTACGACAGATTTGCGACAGTTTCGAATCCTAACAGATGAGGGAGTAAATGTTGTCCAATGGAGCTGAAATTTTAACCAAAGATGGAAGACTCGTTGGCCTTGAATCCGACCAGAGGGAGTTAAATTTGGAGTCTAGATTGGGAGATATTAATTTCTTAAATTTGCTGCCATTTTACTGTGCGTCAACACGGCCATGTTCGAAGCCATGTTGAAGATGCGAAAGCAGCTCTGAAATTCACACGGCCATGTTGGAGGCCATGTTAAATATCCGAATGCTGTGATTGAACTCAGAAATCAACACGGCCATGTTGGAGCCCGTGTAGCTTGGCCGAAAGCAAGGTTATAGTGGAAAGCAATTTACATGGACGTGTTTGAGGCCGGGTTGCGGTCAAAAACACTAAAAATGACTCCTACCTAACTTGTCTCTTCTTGGTCGAAACTTTAACCATTATTCAAGGAAAGAGGCATGCTTTAGACCTAACTTTCAACATTGGAACACCTCATTCCATGTAAACTCAATAAAGAAGTCTAAAGATGAAAGATTGGGAGACAAAGCTAGCTTTTCTCAATGTGAAAGAGTTAAAGCAAGGAGGCACAAGGAAGACTTGCATGCACAAAATTTCGAGCTCCCTTTGCTATAAATAGAGGAAGGAACCATTGGGAGAAGGGGGACACTTAGAGAAGAGAAAGAAAGGCTAGAGAGCAAGCTAGACTCATTCACTTAGCTTATACACTAGGTGTTCGATAAACGCCTCAACGAAGAACAAGGGAATCGAAGTCACAAATCAGGGAAGATCTATATTTCTTTGACGTTTATTTATGTTCTTAGTTGAGAAATGAGTAGCTAATTCTTGTGTATTTGAGATGAGATGAACCCTGGAAAGATCGATCGTATGTTTTTAAGTATATTCGATGTTATGCTATTGTTAAGACTCGTTTATGAATTTATAATTTCGATTATGTCTATGTAATTGAAATTCTTATTTATCTTATTCATGTCTATGTGTGTAAGATAGATTAATTGGGAAATCGTACGCTGCGCTCGAGAGAGGGGCGATGATTAGACCACTCGTAAACGAGCGGAATAAATCCATCGCTAGAGATAGGTTGGGCTATCCCGTCGGATTAGAGTCAAATCTAATAGCGGGATTCATCGTGTTTTAATGCGATCTTCGTTTAAGTAGTTAGGGAAGCTTGCCCAGCTACTTAATTCGTAGATTAGTTGTTACGAGTCGAAGCGAGTAAGCGCAGTTTCGCCCAATCGTAGAAACCCGTACGCATGCTCTAGGAATCCTCACGGTAATAGTTGGCTAAATATTATTATGCTTGTCACTCGTTTGGTCGAGCTAGGGGGATTCGAAGTCTCAAATACGTTGGCTTTTATAAAATCGTCCCAACTCCGCTATCGCTATTTTATCTAAATTTAATTTTCGTGTGTATGGCTTATTTAGTTTATCGTTATTTATATTTGTATCAAACCAAAAATATTCACTAGAATATTTAAACGACGGTTTTCTAAAGTATATAGTTCCTTTGGGTTCGATACTCGAATACTTGCCATTTCTATACTATTTTCGATAGGTACACTTGCCTGTTGAGCGTAGGATAGTTTGCGATATTCGTTTTATTTTTATATTACTCGATCCGCTCGATCAAGTTTTTGGCGCCGTTGCCGGGGAACTATTGATATTTGGAAACTTTAGTTTATTATTCTAGCTATTATTATTATTATTATTTTTATTAGTGTTATTATTGTGTGTCAGTTATTATTATTAGTATTATTATTATTGTTATTATTATTACGAGTATTTTATTATTACTATTATTTTTACTATTTCTTGTTATTATTATTGTAATATTATTGTGTGTCACATCATTATTAATATTATTATTATATTATTTACGAGTATTTTTCTCTTTATTCTAGGTACATCGGAGGCAAAGTAATCGCCAGAAATGTATGACGTCACCGACACAACCGCGCTCAACGCCAAGTTCGACGCCCTACAACAACAAATGCAGACCTTAATAAATGCGGCCTTACTGCATCTTACAACAAAGTCAGCCGTTAAGACTGTACAGTTGCAGCATGCCCCGATGATCCCTACAGCTTTTGTGCCTCCTTGTTCATACCTACATATATCCCACAATGCACTACTTGCGGTGGAAGCCACGATGCATCTCAATGTCCACTCAATCTCTCGATTGACTATGTCGAGTATATGGGAAACTACCAAGAGGAGCAGATTTTCACCCAAGTTCATCCTAACATGAGCTACGGATATCATCAACAAGCTCCTCCAAAATTTCAGAATCAAAGAGCACATGGGTTTCAAGGCAGAAATTATGAGAATGCTCCCGAGTGTCGGATGGATAAGCTTGATGACAAGTTTGCCAAGTTGATGGAGAAGCTCGATCGCTTGGATAGTCAAGACGTTCGGCTGCAAAATGCCGAATCTTCCTTGAGAGCATTAGAGAAGCAAGCCGGAGAAATAGCTGAAACTATCAAACAACGCAAGCTAAGCGCATTACCTATCAATAAGGAGACAAAACCAAAGGAGTATTGCCATGATGTTACATCAAGGAGTAGGGAGGAGGTTGTCCAAGATCGACGGTTAACATTTATCAACCAAAAATTCCATTTCCGGCAGCCCTAACACGGGGAATACCAACAGACCCATTCGGAAGATATCTTGCCGAGAAGAGCACCAATAAGGAAGCTGCGAAGAAGAACAATGTCAAGATCCATGAGGAGAAAGTAGAAGAACAAGTTGACAAAGAAAAAAGAGGTCACGAATAAGCCCCCTGTCAAGGCGAATCAACCGGAGATCCCATACCCAACTATGCTAAACACGGATATGGTTATCGATGAGTATGGTAAATTTCTTTCTAGTCTCAAGCAAATACATATTAACTTACCGCTTGTCAAAGGTCTTCCACAGGTACACCAATATGTGAAATACCACAAGGACTTACTCGAGAACAAAGGCAAGCTCAATGTTTCTACTTTTTGTCCTCGAAGCGATCTGCTAGCAACAAGTGATAGATTTCCCGCAGGTTTCGTTATCTTTTATTTGGAGGAGGTTGAGCATTTACTCTTGATCTTTGAGGGATCATTTTTAGCTGCGAACATGGTAGATGTTAGGAATGTTAGTTTGAAATCTAGGGTTGACGGAGAGAAAGTAACATTTAGCACTCCGGATAATAATTGCAAGCATGATTATGAGTGTTACTTTTTAGATATCGTTGATCAAACTACTCCATTTCCTTTGCAAGATACATCGCAGGTCATTGTGAAAAATATGAGAACTATTCAGGGAAGTAAGGAGGTTGATAAAGAGAGGCGCTCCTTCGAAGGACCGCCATGTTTGGAGTTTAAGTAACCCGGTGGTCGTATCATCGATGAACGATGTCTAGCTAAAAGACATTAAAGAAAGCGCTACTTGGGAGGCACCCCAAGACTATCCAATTATTCTTTTTATTTTCTTATGCGACTAGTTTCATGTTATTTTGTTTCTCGTATGATCGCAGGGAATTCAAAATCTCAAGTGTGGGGAGGAGCTGTACAAAGCATGCACATCGAATTATTCAGGGAAGTTCGCTTATCTATATATTTCCTCTTCATTGTGTTACATATTTGTTACGTTGAGGACAACGTAAATCATAAGTGTGGGAGGGGAATTTCTGCGAAATTTATGCGAACATGTTAACTATGTGCGTGTCTAAAATTTTTCGAAAATTTGGCATGAATTTTTTTCGAAAATCATGTTTCTTATTGATCAAATGATGATTTCATGTTAGAAATGGTGTGAGTAATTAGGATACATATGCGTGTCGACTTCTTTCTTACATGATGAACTTGGCGATATTTGATAGATTCGTACACATAACCCTATTTTTGTGAGATTTTTGAGCCTGAGAGCTTTTTGCTCATTTCTTCGGTTGTGTGAATCATGCTTAATTTATTTCTCTTCAGAACTTGCTTGTGTATTGCGTTTTGAAACTACTTGACGTGTGATTGCGTGAAAATGAGGAAGGCATTAGGAATTCAGTCCATAGCCAAAGTATCCAACCACGATGGGCCCCGTAGTTAGCCACTTTGAGCCTGAGCCCTTTATTTGAAAATCCCGGGAACTATAAATCGTTGACCTGAGAAGCTTTCAGATACATCTTACCCGATTAATAGAGAAAGTGAAGGTTGAGTGCCAATGTCGAAAAGCGTAGCCCGGCCGTTGTTAAAAAAAAAAAATCTCCTTTAAATAATCTGTCGTTAAGAACTCCTCCATCGATAATCTTTCACCCGCAAAGGGACTGAGAGAAGAGGGGCTTAACGACACGAGAAGAGGAGCTTATATACGTGAAAAGATGTTAAGAACCCTTCCATCGATAATCTCTCATGCTAAAAAAAATTTTGGGAGAAGAAGGGCTTAGCCAATGCTGAAAAAAAAAAAAAAAGCAAAGACGGCAATAGCTAATCACAATGTATGCGGCGCGCTATCAAACAACGGCACGACACCGACATAACGACTTTGATATTGTCGATTGAAGTTTATTCTCCAATATAGTCAGCTGAGCCCTACTATAACCCGAAAAGACCTTTCGATTCATGCATGATCATTGAAAGTGGTAGATTTACGAATCACTTGCAAGCTTATGGTAGAGATTAGATTAGCGCATGAGCCGAGAGAGTTCACATACATTTTAACCCATACAATTAGTGACTTGAGTGAATCTCTGTGAGGTGCGAATCTTGATAGGTATTCCTAAGGAAGTCGTGTGGTTAGTCGTTGATTTCAAATATGCTTTCCGACTTTATTTGCATTTTCTCCTACGTGATTTCGTTCTTGATTGATATGTTGCACGATTTTATCCTTTTACATGCCATTGCATTTCTTTGCTTGAGGGCAAGCAAAAGCTCAAGTGTGGGGAGATTTGATAAACGTATTTTCTTACGTTTATATGCATTATAAATTAAAGTATTTGCAAGTTAAAATGTAGTCTCCATGATAAATTTTGGTTATTATTATGAGTTTACAGCATTTACGACAGATTTGCGACAGTTTCGAATTCCTAACAGATGAGGGAGTAAATGTTGTCCAATGGAGCTGAAATTTTAACCAAAGATGGAAGACTCGTTGGCCTTGAATCCGACCAGAGGGAGTTAAATTTGGAGTCTAGATTGGGAGATATTAATTTCTTAAATTTGCTGCCATTTTACTGTGCGTCAACACGGCCATGTTCGAAGCCATGTTGAAGATGCGAAAGCAGCTCTGAAATTCACACGGCCATGTTGGAGGCCATGTTAAATATCCGAATGCTGTGATTTGAACTCAGAAATCAACACGGCCATGTTGGAGCCCGTGTAGCTTGGCCGAAAGCAAGGTTATAGTGGAAAGCAATTTACATGGACGTGTTTGAGGCCGGGTTGCGGTCAAAAACACTAAAAATGACTCCTACCTAACTTGTCTCTTCTTGGTCGAAACTTTAACCATTATTCAAGGAAAGAGGCATGCTTTAGACCTAACTTTCAACATTGGAACACCTCATTCCATGTAAACTCAATAAAGAAGTCTAAAGATGAAAGATTTGGGAGACAAAGCTAGCTTTTCTCAATGTGAAAGAGTTAAAGCAAGGAGGCACAAGGAAGACTTGCATGCACAAAATTTCGAGCTCCCTTTGCTATAAATAGAGGAAGGAACCATTGGGAGAAGGGGGACACTTAGAGAAGAGAAAGAAAGGCTAGAGAGCAAGCTAGACTCATTCACTTAGCTTATACACTAGGTGTTCGATAAACGCCTCAACGAAGAACAAGGGAATCGAAGTCACAAATCAGGGAAGATCTATATTTTCTTTGACGTTTATTTATGTTCTTAGTTGAGAAATGAGTAGCTAATTTCTTGTGTATTTGAGATGAGATGAACCCTGGAAAGATCGATCGTATGTTTTAAGTATATTCGATGTTATGCTATTGTTAAGACTCGTTTATGAATTTATAATTTCGATTATGTCTATGTAATTGAAATTCTTATTTATCTTATTCATGTCTATGTGTGTAAGATAGATTAATTGGGAAATCGTACGCTGCGCTCGAGAGAGGGGCGATGATTAGACCACTCGTAAACGAGCGGAATAAATCCATCGCTAGAGATAGGTTGGGCTATCCCGTCGGATTAGAGTCAAATCTAATAGCGGGATTCATCGTGTTTAATGCGATCTTCGTTTAAGTAGTTAGGGAAGCTTGCCCAGCTACTTAATTCGTAGATTAGTTGTTACGAGTCGAAGCGAGTAAGCGCAGTTTCGCCCAATCGTAGAAACCCGTACGCATGCTCTAGGAATCCTCACGGTAATAGTTGGCTAAATATTATTATGCTTGTCACTCGTTTGGTCGAGCTAGGGGGATTCGAAGTCTCAAATACGTTGGCTTTTATAAAATCGTCCCAACTCCGCTATCGCTATTTTATCTAAATTTAATTTTCGTGTGTATGGCTTATTTAGTTTATCGTTATTTATATTTGTATCAAACCAAAAATATTCACTAGAATATTTAAACGACGGTTTTCTAAAGTATATAGTTCCTTTGGGTTCGATACTCGAATACTTGCCATTTCTATACTATTTTCGATAGGTACATTTGCCTGTTGAGCGTAGGATAGTTTGCGATATTCGTTTTATTTTTATTACTCGATCCGCTCGATCAATAATCTTCCCAAAGGAGGCGTTTATACTACTGGGATAGTGTTTGGCCCGACCGATCTCCAAGAACGTCTCCAAGAGAATGGAATTTCTTTCGATTTCGTTTCGAAGAAAGCCCTTTCGACCTGAGTTTGTAACGGTGACGATGCTTTTATCATTCTCTGTGAACTTAAGTTTGTCTTTATCTGGCAATAACATTCGCTGTTTAGCATTCTATCTTTCAGGCCAACATAAGCTAAACTGAAAGTAGATTCAAACAGTCTTTGACTTGGACAGAATGAACTTGCCCTCTTTTTTCATTCAAGATGATCACTAAAGGTTGAAATTGGCCACATAAAGAACACTACGCAGGTTGAAATTTGAGCGAAATTGCTATGCTATTTTAACGGTTGTTGAATGCTGAAAAATAATACACATGCAATTTTGCTTGAAGTGATACACGGACGATTTTTATTGTATTGCATCGCATAGCGTAGCCCTTAAGCTTAATATTATTAGTTATTATGTGAATAATCACGTAAAAAGTTATGGCGATTGATTCACCTTTTGACGTCTCGACTATTCTATTCCATCGATTTCACACCACTCTCCCATGTAGATTCTCATTCGAACGAGGAAACAGCTCATAAATCTCTGAAAATTAAAGATTTGGACGACAATAATTTGATATGTAAGTTTAATATTAATATTACCCTTCCGTTTCTGTTCATTCTAATTTTACCTGTCAATTAAAATATTGTAATTTTATGATAAATATAAAGTCGGGACCTATCTCAATAAAAACTTACAGACCCCTAAAGTCGTAGGATATATTTATTTATGCATTGATTGCATAAATACGATATAGTATAAAGAATCACGTAATTATGGCGATTAGATCACCTTTTGACTTCTCAATTATTCTATTCGTTTGATCACACCTTTGTTCTCTCTCAAATAGATCGCCCTTCATATAAGAGAACAGCCCATAAAATCTCTGAAAACCAAAGATATTGCTTGCATCAATCGTAGGCTGCGATAACTGTTTTGACGCCGCGAAAACAAATCACAAGGGTAGAGAAAAAAGGGGTAGGGTTCTGATTCATATGATTTCGCTTTCCGTTTTCTTTTTCATTTCTTGCCGATCGAATCATGATCGATTTTCATGTCCACGCGTGTGGAAACTTATCTATTACGTTTTCTTCATTTGGTTTTGTTTGATGGAAAAGGGATTAAAAATCTAATACGGTATCGGTAAAAAGTGCGGGGTTTACGTGCTCCCGTAAATTGGATCGCTGGAAAAGAAAACCACGGTATTGCCGTGCTTGGTGTGATGTGATCGGTTGTGGTTTTGGGCGTATTTAGGGTTGTGAATTTTTTTTTTCGAGATCGGAATGTTCTGAAGATTTTTGTTATTGTTTTTGATTAAATGGTATTACCTCTTTTTGTGCGGACTCTAGAGATAGCGTATGATTGTGTCGATTTCCCGATTCATCTGTCTCGGTTCCTTTGTTCTTTCAATCTTCTGTTTAGTGGTTATCCATGATTGAGAGTTACTAATCTCATCTTCTTTCTTCTGCTGTTACATATCAATCAGGCATGGCATTTTATGCACACTCTTCGATTCTCTATAGAGATTTGGAAATCCATTATTACTGATGATGTACGCATGGGCTTCTGTATCTTAGATTCTAAAAAGCACCTTTCAATATCAATTATATGCAGGTTCCTCGGCACCTCTACTTGTTTATAGCTCCATGGCTGAAGAAAATACCGAATATCTAATAATTGCTGGAGATGAGGTGAATTGCATGAATGTGGTAACTAGTTCAGCTGCTAGTTCAGTTTTTGATAATACTGAGAAGGATCGTGCTATTGATTCCTACCATGATGAGGATCATTCGACTAGCAATTCTGCGGCAAAGCAGAAATCTTCGAACAAGTCTCAGCGCAGAATTCCCAACTATCTCAGAGCATCGACTGGTTCGTGCCACGACCTTTGCAAATACGGAAGAAGAACTACATTCGTAGAGGAGAAGCCTTGGAAAAGTACACTAAGAAGACCTGCAAAATCTTCATTAAACAAGTTCAATTCCGTTGATCTAACAACCTCATCCATGGAAAAGAAGGAAAAGTTTGGGATGCGCGAGAGTTCTGAAGGTACCAAAGGAAG
The DNA here is from genome assembly GCA_027422505.1 of Craterostigma plantagineum. Taxonomy (NCBI): domain Eukaryota; kingdom Viridiplantae; phylum Streptophyta; class Magnoliopsida; order Lamiales; family Linderniaceae; genus Craterostigma; species Craterostigma plantagineum. The sequence goes on from JAPQWV010000001.1 coordinate 29,123,651, forward strand.
AATTTCTTCCGAAGTAAATGGTACAGGATCATATTCACCTGAAATGAAGCTTTGTTCCCATACCAGAAATGATCCAAAGCTAAAGACATCGTCGAATGGAAAGTCTCATTTCATTGCAAAGGGGAAGCATGCCTTGTCTGGTAAAGATGCCCATCATTTACAAAGGAACAAGTCTTCTCCTACAGAGAAATTCCCGCCATTGGATCCCCCCGAAATCATTAAGAAGGAAATAACTGCGGAAAAAGCGTACGATCAGCCCCTTAAGCTTTTGTCTTCTTCTGCAGAATCAAAACACGAGAAGGTCAAGTCACCATCCCGTGCTTATAGTTCAGATGGTATGGTCGTGAAAGGGATAAAAATTCATGATGCTAAAACTGGCAGAACGATGACCACATCAAGAGATTTCGGAAAGAAAGTATCAGCTCCTTTAACCAGTAAAGTTGTAAAACTAAATGGGAGAAAGAAGGCTGAGATGAAAGGTAATAAGGTTTCGGAGAGAACTCTGCATATTGTCAAGACTGGATCTAGCAACACTACTTCGGAACCGATCGCTGATAAAAGTTATATTGCACCACTTCAATCTTCACTATCAACTGTGGAGCCTTCATCATCTCGATTGGTTTATGAAGAAGGTGAAGTGATGAAGGGCACTGACAATGAATCAGATGGTATTGTCCCAAACAATGATGTACCTGTGGAGATTGATGACATGCAACTCGTCAAAGAGAAAAAGAGTAAGACCATACTGCGAAAGAGTAGGAAATTGGTTGTTGCTGGCGATAAATATAGGTCTCTCGTAAAGTCGAAGCTCACCACTGGGAAAGCTGTGGATCGAAAGGAAATGCAATCAAGGAGCGCAAACACTATCAATATTAAGGCTGATAAAGATGTCAAGCCTGTGAATACCGCCAAAGAACAACCGACAAAGGAGAAGCAGAAGAGACCTCTGAAAAGGAGTGGTTTGGTTATTTCTGAAGATAAGCATCTCCCTGCTGTGAGGTTGAAATTCAGGAGTGGAAGGGTAGTGAATGTTCCACAAGACAACAATAATGTTCCCAGGAGACTGAAGTTTAGGAGACCAAAGCCCATAAATGATGATGCAGATCAATCTCCCTCTCAAAGAAACGAGCATGAACTGATTGGCGACATTCATAATATGAAAGAGAAGGATGGGAAGCTGCTAAGAAAGAACAAGGTGGTTGGTTGTGAAGAAAAACTCGGCGCACCCGTTAGGATTTACAAGAGCGGGAAAGCAGTTGACCCTCCATCAGATAACGACATTGCGAAACGACTCAGATTTAAGAAGGTAAGAATCCCAAGAATTGAAGGAGCTGGCAAAGCGGATTCAAGGATTAGAACCTTTAGGACTACAGTGGGCAAGGACATTACAATTGGTGCAGAGATTTCAGGTAAGAAGCTTGCTTTGAAGCACCAAAGGGTACAAGCAAAGAAAGATGCCCAGGTTCTACTTAACAATGTCATTGAAGAAACTGCTAGTAAACTTGTCGAAAGCAGGAAAAGTAAGGTGAAAGCTTTGGTTGGTGCTTTCGAGACTGTGATTTCTCTCCAAGAAGGTAAAACTCGTTCGAACATTGCCAAATTGGATTGAGTGATGAGTGAAAACATCTTCAGCGAAGCTTCTAATAAGAATCTTAAGCTACGAAGAGTTTGTAAATAGAAGTAAGGTGGTTGAGATGGGAAACTATCCTTTCTTTTACTTCATAGCATGATCGTTGCCATCGGACATGTTTGAGTCGGTTCGGTTTTCTTTCTTTTTTCTTTCATTTCAGTCTGAATGAGAAGTGAGTCGAAGAACACTGAGAATTTCAGAGAGTTTCTGATTTTTGAGCTTGTGAACTCTTGAATAACATTGTGTGTTTTTGACTTGTTACACTATTTGCGTTTTATTTGTGTTAATAATTCGTGCCACCTTGATTTTTTCTCTTGAAACATAGCAAGCTGTCCATGGGCAAGTGAATTTAGTATATGTTCTTCAGCTTATAGAATTGAGGATCCGTTGCGTTTTAATTTTTATGTTCGTTCAAGTTCGATGACTATGAACCTCTATTATCAAAAGCAAATAGTTTTAAGTTAATAGTTTCAAAAAATGAACAAAACCTACCTTGTGCAGTTCCTCCCCTTGATTTTATCATTTCTAACATAGTTGAGTTCTAGATTTAAAATCAAATCATATCTGAAGTTTTATTTTTTTATTTTATTGTTTATTTTTATCTTTTCCCCCCATTCATGTTCCATTACCCATTTCTAACTAGGCAATTCTTTCCAGAATTGTTTACCCCAAAAGACAAATCACATCAAAAAATCCATTCTCAAGCTTAAACTCAATCTATCAAAAAATTATAAATATTTCTCTCTCTATATTTTTTTCTCCCCAACAAGCATCCGCCCCAACCCTAATAAGAAGATTCCTCTCCCACTTTCTCCATTAATGAAGTTGGGGGAGCTAAGTTTTTTCTTTCATTTTTTATCACCTTTCTTTGGTTTTGTTTGTAGTTTTCATTATTCTCCCCTTGTGGGAGCTTGTTTCTCCCTCTCTTGGGAGTTAGTCTCCCGTGCTTGGGAGTTTTCCTCCCCCTCGTGGGGTTTTGTTGCCCCTTTTGGGGTCTTTTTCCCTGTTGAAGCTCGGATTCCATGGAGTTTCGGCGGGGTGGTTGCATTTTGGCCGATAGAGACGGGTTCAATAAACTAGGTATGACTACTCTTCGGGGCTACACTCAACAATCACGATGAAACTTTTAGTCTTGATTTTAATAGTCATCATTTGTAAACTTAGTAGTTGTAGAAGCTCTAGTTATTAGTTGTGGAGGTTTGATTACTTTCAAGTTGTCTGGGTTAAATTTGCGAGCTCTTTGATTGAGTTTTTTCTCTACTTATTTGTATGTTGCCACAAAGAATTCTTTGGTTATTTAACCCGTGTATTTTTTGTTTTCGTGTGATATATAAATTACTATCGTTTGAAAATTCATTTCACTAACCCAAATTGCAGTTACTCTTTTTCAATCACTAAACTCATTCTCCACTCAAAATCACATTTTTTTAATATTCTCTTTACACAAACTTTCATATTTTTTCAGTACGACCCACATACGTTACAAACTTACAAGATTGCCCACATACTAATAAATAACTTATATTTTCATAGAATTATTTTTAATAAATAATATAGTATTTTGTTAAAAAGTTTAAACATTATTTATGTAGTATATTAATATAAAACAATAAAAACTAATTAAAAGATTTTATGTCATAAAAATTAAATATTAAAATTAGCAGGGGTTGCTTTATGGGAGCTAAAATTTTATGCATTGTATGAAAACGCGTATATGATTTGATAAGAGGAAGAATTGACATTAAACTCATTTTAGGTATGTGTTTTCACTATTGGTTGGAGTTTTTCTTTTTACGTTTGCGGTTATATTATTAGTATTGTCTGGAGATGGTCTTACACATCTTCACAATATGATTGTTTTAATTTACTGACCATACACTTATAGGACTTCCATATCCAGATTATTGAAAATTACGCACGAGGGCGGATCTAAGTTCTGGCCCGGCGGGGCCTCGGCCCCCGAAAGTTTTCTAAATTTTTAGTAATATGTATGTGGTTTATAGCCTTTTCTGGAAGAGATCATTATCATATGTATGCCAATAATCTCTTCAATTCAAGATTGTAATTTTCTTTACTTTATTGAGAAATTTAAAATCAAATCGTTTTTAATTGTTTATCTCAAAGACTAACCACTACATATTTTCATTGTGATTTTTTCCTTTCTTCAATTTGATCCCTTAAATCAAAATAAATTCGACAATAGTAACCGCCCTTTAATTAACTATCATACAATTTCCTATTACTACCATACCAAAATTATTAATAACAACAATTCCCATTTCTTCATTCATCCTAATTAAGTAATTACATTGTCCATTCACATATCATTTACTCATTATAACACTCCATCAAACCCTACAATAAACAAACACACAACACAGAAATTATTTCTCTTACAACAAGCATCTCTACTACACCACCATGGCACTCAATTACCTTGGTCTATTTCTTCTATCGATGGTTTTCGTTTCTCATTTCCCAATTGGTGTAGAATCCTGTTTCCTTTATCACAAAATGAAAGTTCACGTCTTCAGTCGCCTCCCATCGAATTTTCCGCCTATGAGATTGCACTGCCATTCTAAAGACAACGACTTAGGATACCATATGCTCTCAAAGGATGAACAATTCGAGTTTCACTTCTGCGAAAAGCCCTTCTCAACGTTGTTCTCATGTGAGATAAAATGGCGCGAATTTAAGATTGATTTCGAAGCCTTCAATGCGAAATGGTTTCTCTATCCTTGTACTAGAGGTGGTTCTTGCATTTGGGAGGCGAAGACGGATGGCTTGTATTTCGCAGGAGCCTTGAAACACCACTGGGAACAATTGTAGTTCATTATATGTATTGATAACCGATTGATGATGGTAATGGATTAAGATATACAGTAATCATAGTAACAATAATAATGTTACGAAAATATTAAGCAACTCGTTTTATGCAATATTGAGAACACGTAAGCGAAGAATGATTTAGCGACGCATCGCAACCTTAGGGTTTCTTCGTCTTCCCAGATTATTCTTAAAAAGAAAAAAGAATAATTATCAAGTTATTGAGGTATTACTCATTATTTTTGTGCCTATATCATAATATATGAGCAGTTTAGGTTCAATTCTTTTTCAACAATTAGATGAAGTAAGTTAGAAATATTTTTATTAATTGAAGTTAGGAAAACAAAGGTTTCGGTAAGGAACAAACCCTATTCTTCACTAGGTTTTAGCGTTTGTAACCAATCGAACTGTAAATAATTGCTCTAAAATGAAGTGAGAAACATTGTTCTGTGTGTGTTGATAATCTCTTCAATTCAAAATATTATAATTTTCTTTACTTATAAGAAATTTAAAATCAAACCAATTTTTATTGCCATGTTTAAGACGACCTCGGATTACATCATTGTATGATCATCTCCTTTTATCTTCATTTGAAAAATAAATACGACTGTAATAATCCCCTTCTAATTACTGCCATACACTATATTTATGAATTACCATATCATTAATAACGATATAATGAATTCCCATATTCCTCATTCATCCTAAATTTAACAATTGTATTGACCATTCACATCAAAGAGGGGTTTTCATAACTATGTCTTCATCTTACAACAAGCATCTGATCTCTACTACACAACCATGGCACTCAATTACTCCTCTTTCTTCTATCGATGGTTTCCCCATTCAACATAGAATCGTGTTTCCTTTATCACAAAATGAAAGTTCAGATCTTCAATGTCGGTTCCGGTGTTGGGCGTCTTATCAATGGCGCTCGTAAACTCGGACACTATTTTGGATTTATACGTCGAAGTCGAGGCATGCACGTCGTACGCTTTTCGTAAGACGTTATTGCGCCGTTCAGTGCCTCGGGTTGTCGCAATGCGTCCCGAAGATACAACGACTTCAGGAATTGCGAAACGTCGCATACCGTAACGAAATTATCTGGCGAATCTACTAAAGACTCGAGCCTTTCTTGCTTTACTATTCGCAACTTGACTAAGTTTGACTGGGTCGATTGTAAATAGAGATAACTATTGGCTATGGGTTTATATGAAAATAGTCACAACAGTTGGACTATTCTAGCAATACCCTTTCTTCAGCCACATCAGTGCGTCCAGTCAGTCCCAAATCAGCGCCAGGCCGTCCTCGGCTGCCAACGTGTCAGCTCGCCACGTCATCAGCTCGCCACGTCATCAAATAATTTTTATTTTTATTCTTATTTGAGCTATCTTTACTAATTAATTTCTCATTCACCCGATATAGGTTTTGAGCAAATTAATATTCACTAGATTCCTTTCGAAACGTAGATTCATAATCTTTCAATTCTCGTTTCGGCGACCGACATTTATTGATTAAATAAAAAATTGTTTCAGCTCTTATTTTAGTGGGTTTATACCCACACTTGGGCCCAAGGTCCATTTGGGCTTAAAATCCAACAATCCCCCACATGAATAGGAATTAATGCAAATGCTATGTATACTGACTTTTGCACGAAAGTCCGACGACCCATCACTGCATCGGGATAAGTAGCTTGTGGCTTTGAACCTTCCCTAGTGAAATACTATCGGATTTACTCGCTGCTCAGTGAACATGAAGTCTTGAACTGAAGGCTTTTTGTGTAGACCAAGACAACAGTATACACATAATGATGAATCTGATCTCTTTTTGATTCTGATGTTGTTTCCGTTTCAGCCGTGGACCATATCTTTGATTCATAAGTGTTTCCTTTGATGCCACTCCACTTCACACTTATATAGGTGACCGACTATTAGTACTTATATAGGCCCCACTTGTGGGGTTGTGTTTCCTTTTTTTGAGGACTGGTTTCCGTTTGGCGCAATTCGACCAAACGGCTCTCTGTGTTGTTTAGCACGATTGAACTTCTGTGATTTAATGGCAAGCTAAATGACATTTGTTTCTTCTTCTTCTTCTTCTTAAACTTCTTCTTCTTCTCCTTCTTTCCAAAGGGTAGTAAAACAATTACAAAGAGTAGCCCAATAGTTCTCTTTGGTGATAGAAGAAGATACCAGTAGAGAAAATAGTCCAATCAATTTAATCCAAACATATAAATACCAGTTGAGGAAATACTTCAATCAATTTAACCCAGACATATTAGAAACTAATATAAGAGACTAATCAGACCTCCACAACCGATAACTATAACTTCTATACCTACTAATTTTACAACAAATTTGCTAATTAAAACAAATATGTGTAGACCAAAAGTATTCAACGTGATTGTTGACCGTAGACCCGCTAGTTTCTAATTTGTTGAAACCGTCTCTTTCAGTAAAAATGCAATCAACCCCGCAGAACTCCATGGCATCCGAGCTTCAACCGGGAACAAGACCCCAATGGGGAAACAAAACCCCATAGGGGGAGACAAACTCCCAAGAACATGAGACACTAGCTCTCACAAGGGAAAAAGAACGAAATTACAAAAAAAAAAAAACGAAAAAGGAGATGAAAAAGATGAATGATAAAGCTTAGCTCCTCCAACCTCGATTAAGGGAGGAAGGGGGAGAGAAATCTTCTGACTAGGGTTCTTTGTTTTTTTTGTTGAGGAGGCGCTTAGTTCCACCAACCCCAACCTATGGTTATTTATTGTATATGAATATTATGTCATATATATTTTAGTTGGCCTTTTCTTCCCTATTCATTTGGGTTTAACCCAAGTCTAATATAATTCGACATGTTGCATATTAATTTAAGTGTAACGAGCTTATCTGGTGTTTAAACACGGATGGCGTTGTCGTCATATTTTGATTGGAAGTTCGGTATTAACCAAAGTGGGTAGGAAAGACAGGCTCATTATAGTTACTACTATTCTTGCACACATAAATGCATGAGCCATAATATCATATTATAATTTTAAAAGGAAAATTGATATTAAATTAAAGGTAGGATTATAATTTACTAAAAAAGTATCTTAATAATTAACTAAAATAGAAAGTAAAGGTAGCAAGTGATTTTTTTTTTATTTTATTTAATATGTTTTCCTAATAAGATTCAATTGACAGACTAATGGATGGTTTATAGCAAAGATGACGCTTAATAAAATAGTATAAATAATATAGATAGTATAGATATTGTGTACTATTGGATGTTGCAATTATAGTTGTTCAAAATGTAATGTCTTTATAAGGGTTACAAAAAAAAATATTTTTAATTGGTAAGGTTTATATGGCAGCAATATTATTTTGCACAACTGATTCTTTTGTTATTTTCCTTCTATCTATAAGATCACTGGAAAAAAAGACCAACCAAGAAGAACCAAGAGCCCCAGTTCTAATTTCTCGCCTGGTCTTCCCAGCCTCATTTCGCCATCCGCCGCTGCCGCCGCCGCCGCGTCCATTCGCTGTCTTAGCCTCACGGCCCGCTATTGTCCCCAAAAGTTTGTAGCTCACTGTGTGTTGCTGGGACAGGTTAGCTTCTCACTTGGTGAATTTTGTTGGTATGTGTAATGAATGTGCTCACTGCTTCACAAGGGATGGATAAAAATTCGTTCGAATTTTCTAATGGAGATTGGCGGCGACCCATCATTAAATCCAAAATCTCTTCTTTACATCATCTCTTATTTGACAGGAAGGGAAGGAAGAAAGACCTGCAAGAGATAGAAAAAGAATTTGGTTTGAAATGGAGGCTTTTCGGGTGAAACAGCTGCTTCATATGGCTGTTGCGTCTTCCAAGGCGAAGGCTCCTCTCTTGGGCAGCAGCAGTTTCCGACCACCTTTCTTCACTATCAGCTGTTCGCTGTCTTCTTCTCCATCTTCTCCTCCTTCATTAGCAACATCATCTTCGCCTGGGCCACGTGGACGCCGCAGCCAATCAGCATCACCTCCCTCAACCTCCGATAGAGAGGCTATTCGATCTATTCGTATCCAAAAGGTGCTCTTTTTGTTTTTTGGCCTTCTATTAAATACATCTGAGTTCATACTATTTCTTGTTTCAAGTGCTCTTAGTTCATTATACTGTAGGCTGTGTGAGTCATCGTAGTAATCTACTCCTTGTTCGATTGGATAACTTAGTGTTGTATATGAAGTCTGATGTCTCTTTTTACAGTGCATGGTTTCGATTGGGGTCTCGTGTACATTACTTGTATATATGGCCTTTGAATCTCATATGGTTAGTTGGCATTCCTCTAGGTGGAAGAGCTGAGAAGCAAAGGATTAGATCCATATGCTTATAAGTGGGATCGTACTCATACTGCCAATCAACTTCAAGAGATTTACCAGAGTCTTGCGAATGGTGAGGAAGCAAACAGTGAGAGCGATCATGTATCTATTGCTGGGAGAATTGTGGCTCGTAGGGCTTTCGGAAAGCTTGCTTTTCTTACGGTGAGGGATGACTCGGGGACTATCCAGGTAGAAATTTCTGTATAAGTAGACTCCCATTAAAAGGTTGTAAACATTATGTCGATGTGGAGGCTGAAGTGTAATTTTCAAAACGACCTTTTGCTCTAATCCGATGTTGTTGTGCCAATTCGAAATTGGAAAAATAGAAGGTTGTTGGAATTTCCTTGAAGGATTCGACGAGGTTTCATCTATTTTTCTCTCGAAAGTTATGGTGACAACTGGAGTTCTGGTTCTCATTAAGGGATATGAACTTGTCGAAATCCCTTCTTTCATGATGCAATATAACTAATTTATTCTGAACCAGGGACTGAAATTATGGTTATATTATATTGTTATTGCTATGTTACTTTCCTGCATATGATTTCATTTTCCATTCGTTTGTTAACTTTGAGGTTTTTCTGTCCTGAAATTTATTGCTACTAGTAGGAGTAGCTTCACTACTTACAAAATGTCAGCGTGATTGATATGACTGACTAGTGTGGAATTTCACTCTAGTTCAATGCATTATTCATGGTCTTCTATGTCTTTTGCTGCTAGTAGCTTTACTGTGAGAAGGAAATCCTTCAAAATGATCAGTTTGAGCAATTGAAGACACTTGTCGACATAGGCGATATAGTGGGGGCAAGAGGCTCAATCAAACGCACAGAAAAAGGTATCTTCTTTTGAGTGTACGAAAAAGGTATTCTGACTGGTTGATAGTTGACATTAAATATTTTACCTCAAGTGACTTAGCATGTACGTTTATTTTTCCCCACTGTAAATACTTAAAATAAAACCTCGAAAGATGTACTTCTGGCCTCCAGAATAAGGAGATGGAGCATATGATGGAGGTGCCTGCCTTTTTTCCCTCTATCCTATTAATATCAGTTTTTATTAGGTTAGAAGGGAAATGATTCATGCACAAAATATATAACCATATAACTTTCTACCATTAGTTACCCGCCATAATAGAACTTATCCTCCTGATAAATAGTCTTAAACGTTAGTGTTGGGGTGGGTCCTGTGATCAACAAACTAGAGACTAGAGATGAATAATCTATGTCACTGATAAATTTAACTATATATTTGACTACAGTTAGGGCTACTGCATCTGTATTGTGTTTATCCAATTCTAGCATTCCAAAGTTTCTTGAGAAGCAACTAAATACGCCAGGCCTGCATATTTTCAATGTTCATTCTTAAGCTTTTTTATGTTGCATCCTGTGACAGATCTGTTTTGTGCATTGTACTAGGTGAATTATCTGTTCGCGCGACTTCTTTCACAATCCTTACCAAGTCCTTGCTTCCCCTACCGGATAAATATCATGGCCTGACAGACATAGATAAGCGCTATCGTCAAAGGTAAATTCGCCTATATAGTTCATCTTTCCCTGAGAACTTGCAAAAGAAATTCTGGCCAGTGTCCAGTGTTAGATTTTCCTTTACTTCACTAAAGTGACCTTGTCATACCCATTCTCTACCATAGGCCATACCATTCTAATGTGTTGACAGAAAATGTATGACTGTCATTATATACTAAATTTTCACAAAGAATAGCTTGGCTGGTTTATTCTTGCACAAGCTACAGCTGGCATCAGTGGTTGCTCGCCGAATGCCCCATATATAAATATGTTACTTTAGATCCATACCCCTTACTTACACAGGCGATGTTGCCTTTTCTTAGTCCAAATGATCATGCTTGTGTGATATATTTCTAAGGGAAAGCTAATTCGTTTGACTTCGATTAAAGGTATGTAGATATGATTGCAAATCCTTCTGTGGCTGATGTTTTTAGGATGAGAGCTAAGGTTAGTGTTGAATTTTATTCAATTCCTTCCCTTTCAGTTAAGTTACACTTAACGGGTGCTGATATTACCGATTTACATTAGATTATATCAGAAATACGGAAGACCGTTGAGTCTGCTGGGTTTGTTGAGGTGGAGACCCCAGTGCTTCAGGTACCTAAATATTTCCTTCTTTTGGTTATCACTGAATAAGTAGTTATTTAGGATCTTGATAGTTTTCGTGTTGTTTTTGCGTGTTGCTTTTTGACAGGTGGCTTAAACTCATGGATTGAACCTGAATTTCTTGATTTCATAGCCTTAAATTATTTCTTGTTGATGTACTATGCGGTTACTGTTAATGTCTCTCTCGTAGTCATAATTAGTGTGAAATGGTTTATTGATCAAACACATCTCATTCGAATAAAAAATGTGTCGTGTATTCTTTTGAGATCAATATTTGACGCCAATGTGTTTGGATTGATATGTGCACTAGGGAGCTGCTGGTGGTGCCGAAGCTAGGCCATTCATCACATACCACAACTCTCTTGGGCAAGATCTTTACCTTCGAATTGCGACTGAGCTCCACTTGAAGAGAATGCTGGTAAGATAATTCCTTAAAGCAGATTTCTGTGTTTGCTTAGGCTGTGTTTGGATCGAAGAAAGCGGTCAGGAAAAAATCAAACTAGAGAGTGATTTCGTAGTTCTTCTCCTTTTCCTCACCATTTGGTGAGGAAATTGATTTTCCATGTTTTTAGCTTTAGAGTTGGCTTAAGATTTTCTGTTCTTTTCTTTTCCACATAGATTTCTCTATTCAACCAAACACATAAATTAACTTCCTTTTCCATTTTATTTTCTTTTCCTCTAAGTTCATTAAACCAAACACACTCTTAAAGTTATCGCAACAATGCTTTGATGGTATAGTTCCAATCATAAGTTCCAGTTTCATATAGTATGCGATCCCCCGTAGTATGTGCAAACTGCAATGTAAATTAGCTTTGACCGCAAAAGTCCAAGGAAAGACACAACTGCCAATAAAAGACACCAATTAAAGAAAGATCCAGGTAAACTTATCAACTGTTGAAGATAGACACCTACTACAAAATTGGCGACTAGAACAGAATGAGTCCCAGTATTATGCATTCCTCTAAAGAGCTTGCATTGCACCGCCGTGACTGTCTCTGATTGAAATGCTTCTTTATCATCATTCCTCACATTTACTCTCTTTTACTAAGCCAACGAATTCCATCATCTTTGGAACTTGATTGTGTGTGTTTTTTCAATACATGCTCTAGTTATTCTACTGTGTGTTTTTTATAGTGCTTCTCTTCTTTTAAGATTTATTTGCTTTTTCACGTGTGAAATTTGCGACATAATGGTATTTGATTTCAATGGAAGGTTGGCGGTTTCGAGAAAGTATATGAGATAGGAAGAATATTCCGGAATGAGGGCATTTCAACTCGTCATAATCCCGAGTTCACCACAATTGAGGTATAGATTTTCTTGATCCTCATGAATATATTAGAAAAGGTGCAAATTGGGTGTATCAATGAACTACCAGCTCATGCCTGCATAAGAATATTTTAAACATTATTCATGATTAAATGCCGACTTGAATACTGGAGTAGCAGCAATTTACTTTTCTTTTTTATATCTTCTCTTTGTAGATGTATGAAGCATATTCAGATTATGAAAGTATGATGGATATGGCAGAGGATATTGTGACACGCTGTGCCCTTGCAGTCAGCGGAAAACTGACCATTCAGTCTCATGCATCTTTCTTCATTCAGTTGCTTTTCTGTATATCTTTATTTGGTTGAAGGGGGTAGAGATATGTTTAGAAAGACCTTGGAGGAGGGAAACGATGCACAACCTTGTTGAAGAAGCTACCGGGATCGATTTTCTCAAGTGTGGTGATGATATTGCTGGTGCAAGAAAGGTTGCCTTGGAAAAATTAGAAATGGGCGGTGATGACATTAAGAATGTTATAGAAACATGTCCATCTGTTGGCCAACTGCTTAATGAGGTTTGTCAGCCTAGATTTGCATATGATCTACTTTTCATTTTTCTGTAGCTGTCTGTGCATGTGACTAGCTGTGTTGGTGCCATCAAAATTATTGCAATATTCAATCACATAATTAACGTGCAATTCTAAGGCATTGCTTCTATTGAACTATACAGGTCTTTGAACTGGTGGTTGAGCCGAAACTACTGCAGCCCACTTTTGTGTTGGACTATCCTATTGAAATATCTCCACTGGCAAAACCACATAGAAGGTGCCTTAGTAAACTGTTGGCATTTTAGTACATGAAACTTGAAAGTGCTTATAAGGAGTACTCTTTCGATCATGAAGTTGTGGTGCTAAGCTTTTGCCCATCTTACGTGTCAAAAAGATTCAACTATTATGTGTCGTCAAAGTTCAAACTTGTATCTTTTTGCTCTTCAGGCATGCAGGTTTGACGGAGAGATTTGAGCTTTTCATATGTGGTCGTGAGATGGCAAATGCCTTCTCTGAATTGACTGATCCTCTTGACCAGGTAAGTTTTAAAGCCGAGTTAGTTAGTTACCAATTGTGCTTCTGTTTAAAGTTTGTTCTCAAACTGTTTCTTCTGTTTCTGTTTTACGGCTTCGAAGATTCTGACTCATGGGGTGGATTTGTGGGTCAACGTTTTATTTGCGTCATGTTAAATCTCTCGGGTTACAAAACATGAATATTCTCTGTATCTAACTATAGAGAGCAACTTTGAGTCGATCACCTATGGTAGCTAGAATGAATGTTTCTTCAGTTATATGTATACAGGGGGCATTAGTTGTTTGATTAAGATTTCTTGACGAAGTTTCACATAAATAATTAAGTCGATGTATTGATATTGATAGAGGGAACGGTTGGAAGAGCAAGTGAGGCAACATGAGAAGAAGAAGAAATCTAATTTAGTATCTGAAGATAAAGACGGTAAGAAGAGCAATGACGATGATGAGGAGGCTTACGATGTAATCCTTGACGAAGATTTTCTAACAGCTCTTGAATATGGAATGCCACCTGCTTCTGGAATGGTATTAGTTAATCTTTCAATTCCAAGGGGAAAAAATAAATTGTTTGTTTTAGGCACTTACAAAAAATATATGCTTTCAATTAACTTCCCTGAAATGCCTTGTGTTGTTTCTTCTTATTTGCTTTTCAGGGCCTTGGCATCGACCGTCTTGTGATGCTTTTAACAAACTCCGCCAGCATACGTGATGTCATCGCCTTCCCCGTCCTCAAGTCTCAATCATAAAATAGCCTTTGGACGAAAATCGACTGATCTGAGTTTTTTTTTCGTGGAATGACTATTTCCTTCAGTTATAATCTGAGATCTCACAACAAAATGATTTGTAAATTGTAATTAGTTTGGGATTGGGACAGCCTCTCAGATCTATGAAATATTCATGTGTGGTGGTCCAAATCTTGAAACTGAAAAATTGTAAAAGAAACATAACGTAATACCAAAGAGAAACCCTGCAATACGACAGAAAGCATAAAAGCTTCATAGCAAAATACCAACAATCCCCTCACTATAATGGTCCACGAGAAAACATCAGAAACTGCTCTCAAACTCTGGTAAAAAGTAAAACAAAGAAACGTTTTATGACGAAAAGAAAAAGAATGTAACTATGCTGTATGCTTGCTTTGGTCCCAAAAGGCAAACATCCCAGCACTTAAGCAACAGCAGGCATGTCCTTGAGCCAAGCATCAAGCGGCTTGCCAATAGAGTAGACGATAAAACCGATTTCCCTGAGCTTATTCGCATCAACTACGTTCCTCCCATCGAACACAAAGGCGGGCTTCTGCATATTGTCATAAATCCTCTGAAAATCGAGCGTCTTAAACTCGTCCCACTCCGTAAGAATACAAACTGCGTGAGCGTCCTTAGCTGCCTCATAAGCATCCCAAACAGACTGAACTTGTTTGACCGTAGTTGGGCTCATCGGCTGGAGGTGAAGGGGATGGTCCCAGTCGAACTTGTTCATGGCAAGGTCTCTCTGTATCTGATCCTCGGTGACTTGTGGGTCGTAGATGCTCAGCTTAGCCTTGTCCCCCAAAAGCCCCTTGCAAACGTCGATGGCTGGAGTTTCCCTTGTGTCGCCCGTGTCTTTCTTGAACGCGAAACCCAGGATGGCAATCTTCTTGTTCGCCACGGTATTGAACATGGACGAGACCAAACGGTTGACGAAACGACTCTTTTGGTAGTCGTTGATCTTAATGACTTGTTTCCAATATTCAGCTACTTCAGGGAGGCCGTTGCACTCACATATGTAGACAAGGTTAAGGATATCCTTTTGGAAGCACGAGCCACCGAAGCCAACGCTAGCGTTGAGGAACTTGGCCCCGATTCTCGTGTCCTTACCAACAGCGTATGCCACCTGGGTAACATCAGCGCCCGTGGCTTCGCAGAGTGCTGACATGGCGTTTACGGAGGAGATCCTCTGAGCCAAGAACGCATTAGCAGCGAGCTTTGAAAGCTCGGCGGACCATAGGTTCGTAGTGATGATTCGCTCTTCGGGAACCCAATGAGCATACACGTCTTTCAGCGCTTGAACTGCCTTGAGGCCTTGTGGGGTTTCCCTACCACCGATGAGAACCCTGTCGGGGTTGAAGAGGTCTTGAATTGCAGTTCCCTCGGCGAGAAACTCAGGGTTCGAGAGGATCTGATAGTTGATTCCTTTGCTGTTGTGGGTCAAGATTTTTTCGATGGCCTCAGCTGTCTTGACTGGGACAGTGGACTTCTCCACGACGATCTTGTCAGATTTGGACACGTCGGCGATCATACGAGCTGCACTCTCCCAATAGGTCAGATCTGCAGCTTTGCCAGCTCCGAGGCCTCGAGTCTTGGTGGGAGTGTTGACTGAGACGAATACGATGTCTGCCTCAGAGACGTGTTTCTCCACGTCGGTGCTGAAGAATAGGTTCTTGCCTCGGCACTGCTTCACCACGTCGTCAAGGCCGGGCTCGTAAATGGGAAGCTGATCGCTGTTCCACGCACTGATACGGGGAACAGAGATATCGACGACCACCACTTCAATGGAAGGGCACTTGAGTGCTATCACGGCCATGGTTGGGCCTCCCACATAGCCTGCTCCAATACAGCAAATCTTCACCATTTTCCCCTGTGGTATCTGACGCATTGGTAAAGGTTAGATAGTGAAATTAATCCACACTTCACCATGAGAAACATTACAGGATCAGATTTCAACTTCACAATGCTATAACTCGATATCATCATGATAAATAAAACCAAGAATCTGCTTTGATGAAGATGAACATACATTGAAACACTAAAATCCGAGAGAATAAAGTTCCTGAAACTCGCAAGGCATAAAAAAAACTGTGATTTAGGACCGACTCATCTGATTGTCCCCATAAAGAAAGACAAACACCATGAATTCCCAAAAAATATTATACCATACCATATTCAAAGACGTAAATTAATTGAAGAACCATACGTAGATCATCTACAGGGGAAAGCACCAGTAACGATGAGCGTAAATTTTTAAGATGGAAAATTCAGAAGCAAACGCCTGAAATCAGAAAAATCATGTAGATCTAACAAAACCAAATAAAAAAAAAGATCAAACACGGATTTTCAAAGTCACGCATCAGGCGAGAGACAGATCAAAGAAATGCAATCAATTACACATAAACCGAATATAAAAACTCCAATCAACAAATTACCAGGCAAATCGAAGCCTGACATAAACAATTTCACATACGTAAATCACATTCATCGACATACAGCTCATCCCGGGGGATTTCGAGGATGTCCTAACATAAGATCTAGCTGATAAAACACCGAGCAATTACCTCTAGATCGCACGTTTTGGCTTCTGAGATCTGCGAAACACGTATATGCTTGTGTTTGTCTGTGAAAAAATGCCAGAGCGGGGCAGCTGCTTATATAGTCGTTTTGGATCCAAGATCTCCCCGCGGAGCAACTACTAAATTACGATTCTAGCCCTAGACGTTAGACAAGGCAAATGCATAACTGAAATGACCAACTTAACCCTACGGTTGAGAGGTTCGGCAAACGAGATTAAAATATGAATATATTATCGTTACCAATAAATATATAGTATTATTACATTTGACTTTGCTTGGTGGAAAAGTGGTGGTGGAGTGGTGACTTTCACGAGACGGTGCGTGATGTCCGACAAGCATGTAACGTCTGTAGTAATAAAAATAACAATAATATTTACAAAACCAAAATAATAATCATTCATTATTCGATTTGTTGCAACTATTTAGTAGTAATTCACAATCAACTCACCATGTGACAGACAGATCACAGATTAAAGCGATGTGATTTTTGCTAACTTTGAGTGTTTATTACTTAACTTGATTGAGGTGGTTCATTCACGTTTATTTTATGTATTTCATGCAATAAAGCGTCGGGTGATTGTAGTTTTTAATTAATCGCTTATAGTATGGCGAGGCATAATATTTTTGGCCATGTTGTAAAATTTCTAATTTATTCCGCGATAAATTTGGAAAAACTTCATATTTTTATTAATAATTGTCAAAAATAGGAAAATTAAGCCTTGCATTAAATTATAATGCATTTGTACAAAAAAATAATTTAGACGCCGGTGCTTCGTTGGAAAATTCACCTCGGCACTCCTCAGTCGTCTGTTTGTAAGAAATATATATTTATCCTAAACAACACACCGTAGTTCTTACGGTATGACTAAGTTCATATTGAAGCAGAGGAGCTAGAAGTGTTAGTTAGTGGGGTCCAAATATAATACAAACATTAATTCTAGTGGGGTCCAAATGAAAATATATAATTCAGTGGGGTCATTTTGTATACATATTAATTTTAGTTTGTTCTATTAGCAATATGAATTGAAAAAAAAAATCAGTGGGGTCCATGGACCCCAGTGGTTCTCATGTGTCTCCGACACTGTATCGAAGCGAATCTGAAACACATTGTCGGCTATGGAATGACTTCAGGATCCGACTGGACTAATCCTTGAAGAGAATTAGGACACTCCAATTTTCAACTGGAGTAATGATTTTTCGTAAGTTGATTGAAATACCTAATGGAACAAAGTTTGGAATATGTGATCTCGGTCCCATACGGTAACCATCTTTCAATTAATTGAAATATGGTAGGTGTAATTACTATTTTGCCCTTTAGTTTTTAACTATTATGATATTAATTTTACAATCAATTTTCTATATACATGTATGAATAAAAAAAATGTCTTATTTCATCTATTAAATATATTGAATCAAATAAAGATAAATAGATAGAGTAATATTATAAGTCACATCACATGCATTAGTAATTTTATAATTAATCATGGACTTGGTATAGTGGTTGCTCTGTGGATTGCGATGCCAATTGGAAGCCCATTGAACGAAAACTAGCCGTTGTCATCAGACGTCGCTCGCTCTAACGCTCCAATCATCTTTTTTTTTTTAACTTCAAGCTTTTGTCCATGGAAGTTCAGATATATTTCGAAAGCTTCCATCTTATTCACACCAAGCCATAGCGAGAGGATTGAGTTACTTTACTGTATCGATTAATTCAGTTCCTTATTGAAGGTCACTCGCCATATGGAATCTTCGGAGAAGTTATCCACGCCAACGAAGCAGAAGAGTGCCCAATCGGTTAAGTCGAAACTGAACAACGATGTCAAATCGAGCCAAAATCTCGATCCTAACCTGTCGAATTGTGGATCGAAATTCTCCTCTCCGTCAGTTGGAAAATCTGATAAAAGCGCGAAGAAGTCTTCTGCTAGAAATGCCGACGCTAGCCCTAACCGCGTGGCAAAGTCTCCGTCGGCGAAGAAGAAGATCCGTGACCGTAGGTTTGTAATTGCCAAGAAGAAATCGAGTAACGAAGAGACAAAGTCTTCGTGTGTCCCCTGTGAGAAATGTAAAATGGCTGCCAACAAATCGAAATGTTTGTGCGTCGCTTATGAGACTCTTAGGGCTTCCCAAGAGGCGTTTTTCGGCAATGGAAGTGAGCTGGGAATCGTTGATATAGCTGAGAATCACGAAGTTGAAGTGAAATCAGTTGGAGGAATTGGAAATGTAGGAAACGATGGTGCCTCGTGCGAGGGTGATGAAAATGGCGATTTGGGTTTGAAACGAAGTCGTGATAAGTATTTTGGAGAAGATGGGGAAACATTTCCCGGGAAGGGATCTGGGCGAGTGATGCATTTAGTGAAAACTTTCGAAAAGTTGAAACTAATGCCAAAGTCAGTTGAAGAAGAGCAGCAGAAAGTTACAGATGATGGCAAGAAGGAGATGAAATTGGCATTGCCTGAACTCGAAGAAATGGGACATGCTGCTTTGTCATCGACTTTCTGTCCACCAGATTTGCTTCTCACGTCTGAGAGTTTAGGCTTGGATGCATGCTCTGTTTCTATGAACAACAACCGTGGGAGGTTAGTTGGGGATGAAATTGTTACCTAAGATATCAGCATTGTTATTATGTGATCGGAATATCTGACATGGTTAATTGTGTGTTTTTTTGAGCTTCAGCACTTCGGGAAGAACTTTTGCTGGCGGTCCAACAAGCAGGCGAAGTGTGAGGCTCTTTAACTATGCTTTTAGTTGTCTCACAAAGTTTTTTTTTTTAACTGTTGATCTTTTCAATGCTTTCAGAGCAATGACTCGACTGGGACACTTAGTCGACGACATTGGAAGAGAAGGCAGCGGATAGCTACATCCCAAAAGCCTTTTACTCTAAGAACAGAGGTTTTGACCTTTTCTCGTCTAAAAATGCAGTTCAATATCTATGTGATGCTTCAGATTTGAATAAGTGCTGATGTGTGAATTATGACCATAAAAAGTGTAGTATTGGAAAGACATGATGACAATGATCATCATAGGCATATAAAATGGTGTTCATACACTCATTAAATACAGCGATCTTAATTTGCCATATATGCCATTTGTTGGTCCCGGTCAACCAATGTCCTCGAAGGATTTACATCAATAAGTTACCATCTGCACTGCGATAATGAGTGATTTCTGAAGAGCTATTGCTCTTAACATCTCTTTATATATAACTTAACCGGGTTACGTTTTCCGTTACAGCAAAGAGGAAAGAGCAAGGAGGAAGAATTCACAAAAAAGTTGCAACAAATGCAAGAAGAGGAGAAATTGCGGGTACCTGTTGCTCAAGGTCTTCCGTGGACAACCGAGGAACCAGAGGTACCTCCAAACATTTTTGGTAGTGTTCAAATACATATATTGTTAATTTCCGGTGGAGCACAAAAACCGGAAACTAAACTGTGCAATGAATCTTAGAAGATATGACTCTATTCTTGCCATCAAAGTTTAATAGCTGTGTTCAAAAGTTCAAACAACTATAATTGAAGAAGAGTCACTAGAATCAGGCACACCAGGTCTTTGAAAATTTAATGAGAAAGTTATCGCAGTTGTCTCGAAGAGAAGTTCCATCATTCATGTTTAAAAGCTGCACTTTCTGTTATTTCAGTATGTGAACTAAGCATGTGTTGCCATGAATTCTCAATTTTGTGATAGCACCTGGGGTATTCTCTCGGTCTGGGAGATAGCATCTATTGAAGGCATGTTTTTAAATATAAAACCAGCCTTCTGCATCTTAGCGCCAACATCTTTGCTGCATGTACAACAAATCTACATAGATAAAAACTTAACACGATATAATTTGGCTCTTGGTGGCAGTGTATGGTGAAGCCTCCGGTCAAAGAAATAACGAGACCATTAGACGTGGTTTTGCACTGCGATATCAGAGCTGTGGAGCGGTCTGAATTCGATCATCAGGTAAATAAACCTCTTCGTTTTGTCTTTCCCAGTATAATCCACCCTAGCTCGCAATCGCAATCTACTATGTTTGATCCAAACAATATCTTTGGCGGTGTATCTATCACCTTGCCTGTAGTTGGTTTCCAGTTATATGTTGCTCCGCATTTTTTGTTTGGCATCTAAACGTTCTGTTTGGAACTATTAAAAGGTGGAACTCAAGATGGATCTCATGGGACAGTACCGAGCGGAAAAGGAAAGACAGCAGAAGGTAAAAAAAGAAACTATCCAATGACGTTACATGCTGTTATCGGGTGCTTCAATGGAATCATCATATTCTTATCGTTTGCTGCTTGGCAGATGGCCGAAGAGGAGGAAAGAAGAAGGTTGAGGAAGGAACTCATCCCAAAAGCTCAACCTTTGCCTTATTTTGACAAGCCTTTCATTCCCAAAAGGTATCCCATCTTTTTGCAGCTTATCTTTTCGTTTTACTAAGATAATATCCTAAAGAACTGAAGTTCCTTCGTGACTCAGGTCCACCAAGCAACCTACCATACCTAAAGAACCCAAGTTCCATCTTCATCAACAGAAGATCCCTAAATGATGGATGATTCACTCACTTTTATTCTTTATATTGTATCTACTAACTACTCTATATATGATATGGAAACTGAATATTTCACAAAGGTTTTGTCTTTCTCTCCCAATTGGATATAATCCAACTCCACTCGGAGAATGACACGGCACATTACACCATATCCCAACTATGTTAAAACAAACATGTGTGTTTCACTAAAAGTACATTACACATGTCATATTTTAATAGGAGTTGGGTTATACGCACTTGGATAGGTAAGTCAAGGTCTTTCACAAAATATGTTCTTTTGGTTAACAGTTTTTGTTCAATAACAAAATCAGGATAAACCATAATTATCTATCATTATCATCGCAATGAGCCACATCCTACACCACTGTCAGCTTCGAGATACAAGATTTAGAAAACCAAAAACATGAACGAAAGCCGAACAATTCTCTCTTTCAACTCACCAAGCTAAAGGCATCGACATATATATATAATTATATATCTATCTACGGTGCAATGACAATCCTTCCGGCAACTTGATCAAGATCCCTTTGTCCAGTCGATGTGATCTTCCTTCCACTGCACAACAACAAGACCATAGACAGTTAATCAGTTATAAAGCTCAACTTTTAACACGAAAATAGCCAAAAATAATTATATACTCACCCCTTTGGATCCAATTCAATAATGTTCATACTCTGAAGCTGCTGCAGAATGTGGCGAGCAATGGATCCACTGCTTTTGCAGAAATGGCGTGGACGACTCCCATTCCTCTTGTTTCCGCCGTAAATTCTCTGGAAGGCTCCCACGCCTATTCCACCCCTCAAATATATCTTCCTAGCCATGGAAGCTGTTTCCCATCCAAAAGATAACACAATCCAATTCTCAAAATAGAACAATCGATTATTTATTGACATGTAAGAACCACCTCAGCTCTAGAGCTGCAAATCACCTTCTAAAAGTCCGCACATGAGAAAGATGAATGAAGGAGATAATTACCAGCACGGATGTAGTACCAGTCAGGATCATATGGGGCAAGTTCTTTAAGGACGCCAGTTTTCACAATGTCAGTCCACTCAGGTAACTCCATCTAATAATCTCCCACAGGAAAAATATCAACATAAGAACCCCAATAAAAAATTGAGCCTTTGACGATATATCGTTATCTTTATCAGAATTGTTATGAAAACTATTACATATGCTTCAAGCGTTCCGCAAATCACTTGTCGTAAAGGCGATCATCAAATTCAACATAATTTCCATTAGTATCTACTCAAACCAGCACTTAAAATGCTTTAAATTGAAGAAAACCCGTCGAAAATAACCCGACGAACGCACACAAGCACAATTGAGAGTGTAAAAATTGGTTACTACCTTCCCGGAACGCTTGAGGTGAGCGGCGTACGCTTTAACGAACTCGTGAGGAGACACATCTTTGACGTTTTTCGCCGTCGCCATCGCCGGAGACGCAGATCACAGTTTCAGTTTCAGGTGCGGCGCACGATATCAAATTGACGGCAGATTAGGGCTTTTGCGTAGAATCATTCTGGAAATTTATATGTACCTTGAAATAATGGGCTTTACGATACGGCCCAAGACGTTTCGGCGCAATCTCTCCTTTCACGAACAAAGTAACAAGCAAGACGATACAATATTGGTAAAGTAAAATCTAAGTAAATGGAAGGGATAAAACCTAAAATGGTCCCCGATGTTTACCCTATGAACCAATTTAGTCCCTGATGTTTCGCGTGAACCAATTTAGTCCCCGATGTTATCGAAAATGAACCAAATTGGTCCCTCAGTCATTCGTCTGTCAATTTAGACGGAGATTGCATTGCATTTTTTCCTCATTTTTAATGTTAATTTATCATTTCCTCTTTTAAGTTTAGTTTTTACTTTACTTTTATTATTTTCTAATTTTTATTATTATTTATTTTTATTTAGTTTTTGGTAATATTCTCTTCTTTTTTGAATTTGTTACTCTATTTTTTGAATTTTTATTCCGTTTTTGTATTTTTTTCCTCATTTTTATGTTTAATTTATCATTTTCTATTTTAAATTTAGTTTTTATTTTACTTTTATTATTTTTTATTTTTTATTATTATTTATTTTTATTTAATTTTTGGTAATATTCTCTCTTTTTTTTTGAATTTTTTACTGTATTTTTTGAATTTTTTTCCTTTTTTTGCATTTTCCTCATTTTTAATATTTAATTTATTATGTTTTTAAATTTTCAGTTAGCGACGGAATTTCCGTCGCTAAAGCCGTCGCAAATGCAATCTCCGTCTAAATTGACGGACGAATTGACGGAGGGACCAATTTGGTTCATTTTCGATAACATCGCGGACTAAATTGGTTCACGCGAAACATCGGGGACTAAATTGGTTCATAGGGTAAACATCGGGGACCATTTTAGGTTTTATCCCGTAAATGGAAATTTCACTTGGTACCCATGCGTTTGAGGCTTTTTCGATTGGTGTTATCATTTAAGTAGGTATCCTTGTATTTAAGACTTTTCCAATTTGTATCCAAAATATTTTTCAATTCCAGTTGGTACCTTTGTGTTTAAAACTTTTTCAAATTGGTATCCAAAGTATTTTTAAGGTAGATATTCCTAGTGTATGACGACGTCGTGATTTTAATGACCAAAAACGAGATTTTCTAGGTGTAAGCCTAGTTATTGCTAATGGTATTCTAGGAATCACTAAAACGATTCGTACACCTAACAATCTTGTTATTTGTCATTTAAAATCACGACGTCGTCATACGTTAGGCGTACCTACCTTGAAAACACTCTGGACACGCATTGGCAAAACTTTAAACACAATGATACCATCTGGAATTAAATAATACTTTGGAATTAGTTGGGAACTTGGAAAAGAAAATACAGGGATACCTACTGAAATTTCAAATAATTTTGGACACCAATTAAAAAAGACATACACACATAGTACCTAGTGCAATTTCCATATATTAGATTAAATACAATTTGAGTTTTTTAGAGGGGCACGCTCGGAGGTATGGTTATGATTGTTTATTTTCTTTTTTTTCCACCAGCAATTAGCAAGTCATCAATCTATCCTCTCCAAGTCCCAATGCCTAAGAGAAGCGATTGGGTGTATTAAGTCTTTCTTGATTTTGTCCCTGGGCAAAGAGGACGTACACCCAATATTGAAAACTCGAGCTATTTATTCATCGTAACACATTAAATTGGGGTAACTTCAATTGAATCCCCCTACCATTATTTTCTTACACATAACTTCTACATTCCATATTATTTATTAACAAACTCCCTAAATCAAAACAATCTTACACATAACTCCCCATGGACGATTTTGCCCCAATATTTTTGTAGTACCAATATACGTATGTTTGTAGTACCTCATGGACGATTTTGCCCCCTCTATTAATTTTCATACCCTCACCCAACTTGTAGTACCAATATACGCATGCTTGTAGTACCAATGTATAGATGTTCGTGGTATTCCATGAGCCCATGGACGATTTTGCCCCTCTACTAATTCTTACACCCTTTTCTTTTTCTTATCCGAACTTGCAGTACCAATATACGTATGTTTGTAGTACGAATATATGGATGTTCGTGGTACCATTCCGTGAGTTAGTGTAGTACCATACGTAGGTTACTTGTAGTATCTTTTCCGTACCATGTGCTTAACTATCGCAACTCCTACCCTAAAATTGTAGCACCAATACACATATATCTGTAGTACCAATATAGAGATGTTCGTGGTACCGTATTATATGCTAGTGTGGTACCAAGATTAGGTTACTTGTAGTACCAATATCTATGATAACCGTCACGACAAAAAAATTCGGATGGCGTCGAAAAATTCGTTACCAAAACTTGAAGTACCAATATACGTATGGTTGTAGTACCAATGTATAGATATTCGTAGTACCATAACGTGAGATCGTGTGGCACCATACGTAGGTTACTTGTGGTATCTTTTTTCGGTACCATGTGCTCAGCACAAGTAACCTACGTATGGTACCACACTAGCTCACGGTATGGTACCACGAACATCGATACACTGGTACTACAAACATACGTATATTAGTACTTCAAGTTTGGATAAGGAATTTTCGACGCCATCTGAATTATTTTTGGTACGTGACCATTGCCATAGATATTGGTACTACAAGTAACCTACTCATGGTACCACACTAGCTTACGATACGGTACCACGAACATCTGTATATTGATACTACAAATATATGTGTATTGGTGCTACAATTTAGAGTAGGAGTTGCGATAGTTAAGCACATGGTACGGAAAAGATACTACAAGTAACCTACGTATGGTACTACACTAGCTCACGGAATGGTACCACGGTATGGTACCACGAATATCTATACATTGGTACTACAAATTTTGGGTAGGGGTCCGTGGGTGTTGACAAATTTTTGGTAATATTGCGACAGTTAAGCAAATGGTACGGAAAAATGTACTACAAATAACTACGTATGGTACTACATTATCTCACGGAATGGTACCACGGTATGGTACCACGAATATATATACATTGGTACTACAAGAATACGTATATTGATACTACAAGTTTTGGGTAGGGGTCCATGGGTGTTCACAGATTGTTTGGTAATATTGCGATAGTTAAGCAAATGGTACGGAAAATGTACTACAAATAACTACGTACGGTACTACATTATCTCACGGAATGGTACCACGGTATGGTACCACGAATATCTATACATTTGTATTACAAGAATACGTATATTGGTACTACAAGTTTTGGGTAGAGGGTCCGTGGGTGTTGACAGGTTTTTTGGTATTGTTTTTATAAGGCTAAAATCGTCCATTAGGTAGCTATGCGATATAAAAGTTTGAAATGTGGAGTTTGATGATAAATGATTGGGAAGGGGGAGTTAGTTGATTAATAGTTTGAGAGTAGGGAGTTATGTGCAGATTTCTCTATTAAATTATTATTCGACACCCACAAACACAATACTTCGAACATTTTTTATTGAGATGCATAGCTCTTTCACTTGACATAATTGAACAAGCATATGCAACTCTCATCCCTTAAGCCAAGTGACGAAATCACTGAGATGTTTGCGGGAGTTTCCACTTGAGCTCATCCGCACCATGTCCTTGATGCTCATCGCTATTTCCTTGTAGACGCTCTCCGAAAGCAGCCGATCTATCTTCGTCCGAATCTCTTCCGACGTAACGACCCCACTACTTTTGTCGCGTTCTAACTTGAGCCCCACTTTCCAAACATCGCAAACATATGCCCGATTAATGAACTGGTCAGCAAAGTAAGGCCAGCACAGCATAGGAACTCCACAACTGACGCTCTCAATCGTCGAATTCCAACCGCAGTGGCTAACGAAGCATGCGATCGAAGGATGGCGAAGGACCCTCTGCTGAGGCGCCCAATCGACGATCTTCCCTCGTTTCGAATTTACCCTCTTCTCAAAACCCTCCAAAAATTCACTAGATGTATTATTGCGCCTTACGACCCATAGGAATGGCCTTTGAGTTTTTTCGAGCCCTAAAGCAAGTTCTCGAAACTGGGCTTCGTCAAGCATCCCCGTGCTGCCGAAGGCAACGTATACGATCGAGCCGAGCGACTGGTGGTCGAGCCATTCAATTATGGAATTTTCTCGATTGTTCGAGTGGTTCTTCGAATTCGTGGCATTGTTGTCTGAAAGCAGAGGTCCGATTGGGACGATATGTGGATTAAGCTCAAACGCTTCGGGCTCGAGACAGTAGACCGAGTTGCACAGGAGCCAGTCCGAGGACTTGGTTGGTACGATGTTCTTGACAAAGATGTTAAACATTAGTTTCCTCACGTACGGAATCTTAAAGGTGGACCAAATGAATTCCGTCGGGGTGATGATTGGCATGGTTGGTCCGAACTTGACGGGGTCGTTCTTCAATGGATTTCCTGCATGGATTCATTCACCTCATGCGGATTAAAATTGTGAAAACTCAAAAATTTATATGCTAAAAAGAATAAAAATACCTCGTGGTTTAAACAAATTGCACCAAAATCCCCATGGTATGAAAATGGCACAGAAACCCCTAGGGGTTTGAGCTAGGTTTCAGGCAACACGGGGTACGATGCTAAGTTTATCACAGTACAAGGGAATTTTGCGGAATTTAAAAAAAAAAAAAGAAGGGATAGTATCTTGCATTTTCAGTATAACGACATAGAAATATATCATAATTTATCCAAGTTTATAATTGCTCTTTACCTTCGCTGTCGATTATTCCATCATCAATCAGCTTCGGGATGTTGAATCCCAGCAAGACCACGGCCGCCGCCGATGGTAAGAAAGCTACCGTTCCAATTCCCAACTTCTTAGCTACCTCGAAAATGCCGCATAGAAATTGATCGTAGACGATACACGATACATGATTCTCTTCCTTGAGGTTGATGATACCTCGTACTAATTCCTCGATTCTCCGAGGAATTTCTTCGTATATGATTTCAACCGACTTCCCTGGAATACCCCGCTCTTCTGGTGTAATCCCGTCTGGTACGGAAACAAAGTGGATTTCAGGTTCTAACGAATCTCTGTCGAAGAGAGTGTCGGCGAATTGCTGATGAATGATCTCAGTGTTGACGAAGGTGATTCTTCTTACACCGTGTTTGGCTAAGGAACGTGCGAGTTCTAGCATAGGGATGACGTGGCCTTGGGCTGGGTAAGGTACCATTATTACATGAGGGTTTTTCGCCATTGGAATTTTGGTATTTTGTTTCTAATTTAGCTGCAATGGATCAACGACGAGAGCTTTTTCATATGAGAAGTACTTCAATGAATTTTAAAAGAATTTCAAGTCTCCATTTAAGTAAGGTGCTGGAAATGTTTATAAAAAAATTAATTGATAAGCAACATGCATGTGTAATATTTTGTAAGAAAATTTTTGTGAAAAAAAAAATCATATTGAAAATAACACCGGTATATCTAATCTAGGCCCGTTCTAATCTATGCATTATATATTTTAATGTAACAGTTGTATGGTCGTTGT
This sequence comes from Craterostigma plantagineum, assembly GCA_027422505.1. NCBI lineage: Eukaryota > Viridiplantae > Streptophyta > Magnoliopsida > Lamiales > Linderniaceae > Craterostigma > Craterostigma plantagineum. Next base: position 29,151,760 of record JAPQWV010000001.1, read on the forward strand.
ATCTACATAATTATAAACTGCAGGGTGACGTCCGTTGCACCGTACGAATATTATTATCTTTTTTTTTTTTAAAACATATCATCGAATATTGATTGATTGATGATGCATTGGTTTGGTCCCGAGATTTTACTCTTTGAATTCCTTTGATAAAAGAGACAAAACGCCATGTTACTCAACTCTGTCCAGATACCCCGATAAGGTGTGTTAGATTTCTCTTTCGAGTAGAAATTCATTGGTTTGTAAAATCTAGCAACCGAATAATGCATTCTCAAACCCAAACAGATTTCTAAACTCAAGATGCAGTAATTCTTATTCAACCGATAAACACATTCTCAAAAAGAACTATATTCAAAATATTCACTTGTACACACTAACTTTTACAATTTTTCAATACTGCCCACAAATTTATAACTTTAAAAACAATAACATTTTTATACTCTTAATTACATCTAAATATATATATAAAAGTATTGCTAATAAAGTTTGTAATTTAAAAAAAAAAACTTTCTATTTAGTTTTCTATATATTTTATTTGTTCGGGAAGACCATCTAATTCTCCGGAAAGATCAATTGAAAACCTCTAATAGTTCTGCTAGACCAACATATTTCCCTAGAGAACCGGTAAATACTTCGGCTACAAAAAACGGTTGTGATAAGAAACGCTCAATTTTTCGCGCTCTTGCGACGGTTAAACGATCCTCTTCGGATAATTCGTCCAACCCAAGGATAGCTATAATGTCCTGAAGTTCTTTATAACGTTGTAAAGTTTGCTTAATTCTCTGTGCCGTTTCATAATGTTCCTCACCAACGATACGAGATATTTATTTTTTTATAAGGATGCTTTTATTACTAAAACAAGTAAAAGGACTTTAAATGTACTTACTTAATATAACGTTCAAACGGATAGATGCGTTTATTGGAACAAAGAGAAAGTGCAAAACCCATTTTTAGAATTTGTTTTTGGATTCGATTGGAGTGATTATAGAATTTCCTTTTTAGATTTTCAGTACCACTGGAAATGGTCTAAGAAAAAGTGGATTTATTTTGGTTAAATAACGGCTATGAAAAAAAAGTGGGGTTTATTTTGATTAAATAACGGCTATGAAAAAGAATATTATGATGCAATATAAGTGATTACTTAAGATGGCAAACAAGCATGGAACTCTCATCCCTTAAGCCAACTAACGAAATCACCGAGATTTTTCATAGACTTTTCACTTGAGCTCATCCGCACCATGTCCTTGATGCTCATCGCTATTTCCTTGTAGACACTCTCCGAAAGCAGCCGATCTATCTTCGTCCGAATCTCTTCCGACGTAACGACCCCACTACTTTTGTCGCGTTCTAACTTGAGCCCCACTTTCCAAACATCGCAAACATATGCCCGATTAATGAACTGGTCAGCAAAGTAAGGCCAGCACAGCATAGGAACTCCACAACTGACGCTCTCAATCGTCGAATTCCAACCGCAGTGGCTAACGAAGCATGCGATCGAAGGATGGCGTAGAAGCCTCTGCTGAGGCGCCCAATCGACGATCTTCCCTTTCTTCGAAACCTTCTTCTCAAAACCCTCCAAGAATTCCTTAGTTGTACCGCGTCGCACGACCCATAAGAATGGCTTATGAGTTTGCTCGAGCCCTAAAGCAAATTCTTCACACTGGGCTTCGTCGAGCATCCCCGTGCTACCGAAGGCGACGTATATGACCGACCCGAGCGGCTGCCGATCGAGCCATTCCACGATGATGTCATTTTCTTCGTTTTTGAATTCGTGGCATTGTTTTCTGAAAGCAGAGGCCCTATCGGGACGATCCTTGGATCGAGCGAAAATGCACCAAGCTCGAGACCGTAAACCGAGTTGCATAGGACCCAGTCCGAGGATTTCGTTGCATCGATGTTCTTGACCGTGATGCTGAATATGAGTTTCTGCAAAGATGGAATCTTGGACCAGAAGAATTCTGATGGGATCATGATCGGCATGGTCGGTGCTAACTGGACCGTGTCGTTCCTTAGCGTGGTTCCTGCATGGATTTACATATTAAAATGTGTTAATTATTTTCGACGAGTGACATTTTAAGGACACTTAAACTAAGGCCGACAATATTACGATAATAAGTCCAGGACATCATGTTCAAAACAAAATTAAAGCATTTGTGACAATAAGTTTCTAAAAGTCCGGTTTTAATTGTCCTCAAATTGCTTCAATTTGAAAACTTACTTTCCTTAAATTGCAACTTTCAATTTACATTTACGTGTCCTCGAATTACTTCAATGTTGAAACTCTGGAAATCGGAACATTTTAATTTACGTGTTCGTATAACACCAGTATTCCTAATAATATACAGGACGAAAAAATAAAAAAACTCAACCTACTAAAATGAGTTCAGAGCTCGAAAATTAGAATTCTTACCTTCGTCGTCGATTATTCCGTCCTCAATCAGCTTGGGAACACTGAATCCCAGCATGAGCGAAGCCGCCGCCGCGGGACAGAAAGCTACCGATCCAATTCCCATTTTCTTCGCTACTTCGAAAATGCTGCCAAGAGATTGATCGTAAACAACGCACGACACTTTATTCTCTTCCTCGAGGTTGATGACGTCTCGTATTAACTCCTCGATTCTCTGAGGCATTTCTCCGTACACGGTTTCCATCAATTTTCCCGGAATATACCTCTCTTCGGTCCTAAGCCCGTCGGGGACGGAAACCAAGTGGATTTCGGGTTCTAACGAATCTCTGTCGAAGAGAGTGTCGGCGAATTGCCGGTGAATGATCTCAGTGTTGACGAAGGTGATTCTTCTTATGCCGCGTTTGGCTAAGGAACGTGCAAGTTCCAGCATAGGGATGACGTGGCCTTGGGCGGGGAAAGGTACCATTATTACGTGAGGTTTTTTATTTGCCATTGGAAATTGGTTTTGTCTCTTTGATATTGGAGCTCGATTAATCTTTAAGAAAGTCGAGACTCGTTTATATTGATTGACTTGTATGATAGTTGCGAGGATGTCTTGAAAATTAAAATGGACTTGAAACCGACGTATTGAACCATTCCAAAGATGATCTACGAGGATTGATGTGATGTATGTCTAAATTATTTAGTTATCATAAACGGATTAACAAATAAACTATGTGGTGATGTTCCCTTGCATTGTACGAATATTGATTGAAATTTTTTTATTAGCTCGTTGTCATATTTTCAGGTATCTCGTAAGGGCATCAATTTTTTTATATGAATTAACAGATGATATTGTACAACCTACTTTAACAAATGGACATCATTACAGAATATAAATGTCATGAAATGTGTGCACTTTGCTGCGGTTATCTCATGGAAATATTATTTATAACTATTACGATCGACAAATTCCGATGAAGACTGAAGAGAATTCTCGATTACAACGCTTGCCCTCTGATTTTGGATCGGCCCGACTTCGTGGAAATTCGAAGTTGTGTTTACGATGGATTCTCTTTCGGCCCGACCCACTACGAAGCAGCGTCAGCTATCGTCTTGCTAGTGCTATTAGCCATCAAATATGCACATAGATAGTGTTGTGAAGTGCATCCATCGTTGTATATATTGTAGTTTTAGACGATGTTTTCTCGGGGCTTTAAGTATACTTATAGTCCTACATGTTTGATTAGGTTGTGTGTTCACTTAAGGACAACAATTTATTTTAGTCATGTAAGTATCAATATTGAATCAATTTAAGGACATTTAAATTACATGGCAATTTAAGTCCCATGGCTGCGTTTAGTTTCTTGGATAACTCAGAAACCAAGATATCTAATGTAATGTCGTTCAGTATAAATAAAGTGCGCGTATTAAAGCCCACAATAAGACAGCAACCTGCTAATATAATCAAGCAAGCCCTATCAAGGTTTTTTAAGACCGGACCGGATGGGCTGGTTCTGATCGAAAACCAGCGGACCGGTCGGAAATCCGGTGCGGTCCCGTCCGGTCTAAGTTTTATTTAAAAAGGAAAAAGAAAAAATGCGAGAATATTAGAAAAAGACCAACCGAGAAATTTTGTAAAGATGTGGGCTTGGTTTAGTGGTAAAAGCTTTGGAAGGGAATATGTTTTAGTTTGGCTCGGTTCGATCCTATCTTATCCCCTTTTTATTTTTAATTTTATAATTACATTATGAGCCCAACATTTTATTGTTGTTAGTTTTGACTTCAAATTTATAAATTTAATTTTTGAGTCATGTTAAGGAAGTTGCTTTTAACTACCAATTTACTTTTATTCGATTGTGATTTATGATTCCTCTTTTCATATTATTCTAATTTTAAAAAAATTAATAATAACATGTATATTTCGATGTTATTTGATTAGTTCATTCACAAAATATATATTTATTAAAATCTAGAGGTACCGTGTTCCGGTTTTATAATGGTTAATCAATAAACCTTAAACCACTAAAATTTCCGGTCCGATTCGAAAACTCAGTTTCAAAACCATGAGCCCTATATAATTCGTCCGATAGTTGTGCAAATACAATTAATCCAATCCTGATATTACAAAAAGACAACTATAATCATATCCCACCATATCATAAAATCATTGTTATTTCATGTAATTTATTTGATAAAAATAAACAAACAACATCAATTTATTCTTTGTTTCGTAGCGACCAAATAGATATACATATCTTATATTTTTCAATATTCATAAAAATATATTTTTTTTTTAACATTCTGTCTTGATATAATAGTGAGATTATATCTAGTGAACAAATGTTTGGACAACCCATATGATTAATAATCCAAAGATAATTTTATTTTATATTTTTCTATCTATGAAAGTGAACTGCAACCTATAAGTATCAAAATTGAAGCGATTGTATGATAGAATATCCACAAGTCTGATTTCAGCTCGGAACTTATACAAGTTGTTACCATATATGCTGACATGGACTGAATTTTTCGGTGCCGTCTACAATTTTATGGAAATCCGAACAACCACATTGCTGATGTTTTAATCTCTATTTTACAACTGATACTCTGTTGCTATTCATTTGGAATCATTCGCAGACAAAAGTTTACATTCATAATCCGGGGCGAAGTAGTTCGTTCCTAGAGAAAAATCTGGTTAGAAAAAGAATGACCCAACTGGTAAGAAAACCAAATATTCAGTCATCACATCATCACCTTTGGGCAACTCAAGAAAACCCAAAAAAGACCAAAACACAAAAGACCAACAATTTTATTTGAAATTCAACTAAAGGCACCGAGCATAATTAGTAGAGCACAGATCAAACCTAAGTTGAAGCAACGGTCTGAGTGGGGCCAGACGAACGAGGAGCACCTCTTCCTCCTCTTGCTTGCTGCTGCTGATAACCTTCTCCACCGCGTCTGCCATTAAAGCTTCCTCGGCCTCTGAAGCTGTCGTTCCTTGCATAGGTGCGACCGCCGACGAAATTTCCACGACCCCTAAAGCTTTCGCTGCGAAAACCTCCACGTGGAGAGGCGAAACGGCCACTGCCCACTGTGTAGCCAAGCAAAATATGAGTTCGAAAGTTGGTTCTGTAGCTGTTTTAGTAGCAGTCAAATGGTATAGGCTTTACCACGATTTGTGGCTCTCTTTATCTCCACAGAAGCTTGACGATCACCGATGGTGATTGGAGAAGCCTGCAGTACAGCAACATCATTAAAACAACAGAATCCCAATTGTACGAATGCTGATATGAAGCTGGTGACAAAATTAGAATGACAAAGAGCAGATGGATTTATACCTTAATCGCATTTTGCATGGCGCTGAAGTCTAGAAATTCAACAAAGCCAAAACAGACTACTTGTTGCTGCAAACAGGGGATGAGAATTGGGAGGTACATCGTAAGTACTGATATACATGCCTATCAGATCATGGAATGCAGTGAACTTTTTCTCTTAAGTCTAACTTGTTACTTCGAACTTGTACGCCATCTGGCTTTATGGGACCAAATTTCTTGAATTCAGCTTCAAGCTCGGGAACTGTCATGTTCATGGGCAAATTGCGGACGTATATGGAGTGCCCCTCCACTGTAAATTGTAATGTGATGAGACCACAGTAACTTTTAAAGTAGGATATATTATGAGTCAAGAAACTATGAGAAATATTTTCAACAACCTGATTGATTCAATTGAGATATAAGGAGTCTTAGCCAAAAGAAAACAACTACCTTCATCTCGAGCATTAGTAGTTTCTGTTTCTTCAACAGGAGGTGCTGAAGCCGCCGCAGATCCTTCAGAAACCTGTGCCTCCGCCGATGGATTAACAGATGAAGGTTTCTCTGCTTTTGTAGAAGGTACCTGTTTGGTATTAGCAGGAACATATACTTTCGTTGGCCCCTTCTTCGTCGTGACTATCGAAGCATATGATTTCTTAGGAGCATCTTCTTGAGATACAGCTTCTGCTTCTTCTGCAGCCACAACCATAGGACTCTCATTTACGTGAGGTTTGGCTTCCACCACAAACTCCCGATCAAGTATAACTTGTTGTCCCTCATCAGCCTCCCGCCTATTCTCCTCCGCACTAATAGTTTCAACTTCCTCGATGGGAGATGTTTCATGGGTCGGCTTAGGGTCAACAACATGTTGCGGTTCTGGAACAAGATAGAAATGATCAAAATCCCAGGGGAACGAAAAAAATGAAACACGAACTTTCGAAAGAAGAAGGAAACTACAGAACTAACCTAGATCTTCCATTGTAGGAGCCAGAGGCAAGTCTTCAGTTCCAACAGATGCAACATTGCCGCTGTCTGGTTCACTCGCCTCCACATACCTGAATATGTCGTTATAAACATAGTAGCCTTTATCTTGTGGGGCAAGGAAAAATGTTTGAGTGAACTTTCGTCTCCGATTATCTTTTCCAGTCAAGCACCCAGTCACAAGGACAACCACCCCATCCTTAAAAGAAACCTGAGCATCCGCTGTCTCTATTTCTGCTTTATAATTCTTGTAGTCCAACGAACATATTTTTTCGTTTATGTCCTGCGCAATCATGAAAACAGAGCAACGGAGATGTTTATTTATATGCAGGAGCACAAGACTATAAACAGTTTAACAAACAAACAAAGGTCATAAGATACATCAGTTGCTCAAATCATATCTTCAAAAAGCAATTGGCCCAGAAAAACCTTCTCCGCTTTGAGCATCAGAAATCAGGAGCAAATAAAAAAATACAACATAACTGAAGATACCAAGACGTAAGTAAAATAAAAGTTAGAAGTTAGCATTAGCATATTTCTAACAGACGTACTTCCATAGTTGTCACAGTAGTCACATGACCATTAGCATCTGGTCGACTCAACACACTAGTATCCTGGTAAAATCGGAAGACCAATTCAGGAGAGTGATGGAGAATCTGGTAATACTGCTCGACGAAGGCATTTCCAACCACTTGAGCACTAGGAGCTGTCTGAGAGTTTTCCGGTTGTGCAGCCATTCCTGTTGAAAGTTAACAAGTGTACAGTTGTCAAGGGCCACACAACTAATATTCACACCATAAAAAAGAAGGCGAGAATCACAGAACGATAAAGCCAATGTGTTTGTAAATTTCGTCTCAATTCAAGGATTTCGGATTTTCGGTAGAGAAAAAAAACAAACAATAACACAACCATCACAAACAAAAGACCGAAAAAAAGGCCTTCTACAATTTTGGTTTCTTGAACCGTTTTCTTTCCACTAATCCTTCAACCAAACAGACAGGAAATAAAAATGATCCAGTTAACAATTGAAACGAAGGACAAGCCAATGCGACATCCTGGAAAAATGTTATAAATCGTTATACCAAAAGCCGTAACAGATAAAATTATTGATCTACAAAACCCTATACTCAATCATGCGAACCATATGGTTAAATGATCATAGAACGGAGAGTAGCAACACTAGCACATATCAGATAATCCAAAAGCAACCAAAAATAGCAGCACCTTTACTTAATGACCAATAGATCTGTGTCGACAACAAAAACCCTAGGAGCAAACACCCAAAAGCTCATGCATAATAAATATATAGTAAGCAAATCATACAGAGTGAGCAGCATTCAGAAATATCCTCGAAAGGGAGATGATAAATAATACGAAGACGCGAGAAAGAAGCCTAATCTGTTTGGTATCATTATTTGTTGCATTAACTTGGCAATTTTACCTAGGATTAAGGACGTATGAACCGAGAACACTGAGATGGTGAAAATTTGCCCTAGAGGAAAGCTGAGAGGTGAGTGGTAGATGCAGATCAGAGCAAAAGCAGCTGTCAATGGAAGCCTGAAAGTCGAACTCTCCTTGAATTTAAGGGGAAATGCATAAAAAGAAGAATTATATTTACCTTTTTTGTTTTTGCTAAATTAATGTCCTGAATTTATATTATATTTTACTCTTCTTTGGTTAGTAAATAAATAAATAAAACATGGGTCTTTACACATAGCTACCTATTTGGATAAAAACTAATTTAGTACCCTGTCAGGATTTTTTTATATGTAGGTACCTAACAGAATAAATTTTTTTCACATAGGTACCCGATCCCGAAAGTACACCATACAACACATTTGAGTGCACTATATCAACACATTTGGGTACTCTATACAACAGAAAATGGTACGACGTATGCTATATTTAGGTACGCCCTATGTAACACACATGTATGCCGTAGGTACGGCGTATGCTATATTTAGGTACCCTATATCAACATGTTCTGGTACGCAATATACACACAGGAAGGTACGACATGACTAAAGAAACTGGTAAAAATTAAATCGGGTACCTATCAATAAAATTTTCTGACATGGGTACCTATGTGTAAAAAATTTATCTAATTGAGTATTTTTCTATAGATTCACCATTTATTCGGAAGTTTTAAAAGAAAAATAACGTGTAACTAATCATTTATGATTTTGCTTCATTAGTGGTTTCACCGGATAAAACAGGAGTAAAATCGTTATATGTAGATGTAATAAATTATATTCTATAATTAAATCGACATTGAGGATTAAAAAGTAATTGTAAAATCGAGTGTCAAAAATTAAATTTCTAAATTAAGGGCAAATAACAGTGTCATGTATCCAAAGATTAGGGCTATTAAAAATTGACCCCGCCAACCCGACACGAACCGCACCCGTAAATAGCACGTTCGGGTTAGCATTTTGACCTGTTTACGTAAATGGGTAAACCGAACCCAACCCAATTATAAAGTGGGTTAGGTTAGGGTTTCGATTTTCAACCCGAAATCAACCCGAAATCAACCCGTTTAACCCGAATAATATATATTATTAAAATATTATTAAAATAAATAAAATAAAAGGGTTAACCCTAATTCTCTATCCACTCTCACGCGATGTTTTTAGAAAAAAATTGCATTAATTCTCCTTTTTTTGTTTAATTTGGATTTATAATTCTGTCAATTTTGTTTTTTTCTTTGTTCTTTTTTTTAATTATAAACGGGTTGGCGGGTTGGCGGGTTGAGTTAGGGTTATTTCTTTGTTCTTTTTTTAATTATAAACGGGTTGGCGGGTTGGGTTAGGGTTAAAGCAGGTTGGGTTTGGGTTTGATTTTTCAACTTGTTTAAGTAAACAGGTCAGGTTAGGGTTGAAGTTTTCAACCCGTTTATTAAACGGGTTGAACCCAAAGGTGATCCAACCCGACCTGTTTACCACCCCTACCAAAGATCAAAAATAACTGTGTGCTTTACTGTAGTCAGATTTATATTTAGGAATTTTAAATTAGTAAGATTTATATAAAACTTGTATATAAAGTAAAACGTGTATTTGGGTAATGGATTTATAATAATTAGTACGTTTACACACCGGCACGATACTGTAAAAATATCAAATTATTTATATTTTCATTGTTGATTATTATTAAGCTAACATATACTTAGTTAATGGGTTTATAATAGCTAGTACGTTAACACTCTTGTACAAATATCAAATTATTTTATATTTTGAACATTGTTGATTATTAATTAAGCTATTAAAAAACAAAAATATAATTTAAGGAATATCATAAAATAAAAAGATAAATGGTAAAATATATTCTATTATATTAACTAAGGTGGAAACCTTCAATTTGGTCTGTTAAAATATTTACAATTTAACCCTCTTCTTAATTAAAAATCATCATATATAACCACCTCCATTTTTTATTATTGTACTTATACACATACACATTATTTTCCATTTGTCTATTTAAAAAGTATATTTCATCTAAAAATCATAAATCTCAAAATTTGAAAATAACACATAATTAAACACATCAAATTGACAAACCAATTTATCAGTTTTTTCATACTATATCTTAATATAAGAGTATAGATACACATGCTCACGTGTGTTTATCAAACTCGTATACAAGCGTTTTATCAAAGCTGTTATCTAGTGCTTTTTTTTCGAACATCAATGTTATAATCGATAGAGTATGTTGCCTCATGGAACCTCTTTCATCTCTCTAAGAGCATCTCTAAAGGATACTTTATTTTTGTGTAAACACAAAAATAAAGTACGTCTCAATTTCAATGAGACTCTATATCTAACACTAATATTGGGTTGATAGCATAGATATTCTAGATGTCGAGTACACGCAATTCTCAACAAAAATTGTGTTGTACTTTCTATTTATTTATCTTTTATTTAATAAAAATTATTTTAATTATATTTAAATATTTGTCTTTCTTAATAATAAAAGTAAAAATAATTTTATTCCTTTTATTTATTGATATTTTCCTTTTAATTTAATAAAATTATAATTAAATAATATTAATTATTATAAGTTGTTGACTTTGAAACTATTATAATATATCGTTTAATGTATGCATTCGATTTTTAGAGTAGAAAATGGAGTAAAGGTCGAAAAAAATTAGTGTAGAAGATAGAGCTTATGTATTAGAATAAAACATTGTTGCAATTGTAAGATTGTGCAGATTATCTGTAGTTCTATGCTGCGTACTGGAGATAAGATAGTAATGAATACTACTCCATTTCTGTAATAATGACGACAAGCACTTCCAGGCCCGTTGCTGAACAAGTTGGGGCCTGAAGCGAAACGCGAATTCGGGCCCAACTCTTATTAAATAATTTTTCCAAATGAAATACGAAATATAGCATAAATTTATATCATAAGTGTAACTTAAATAAAGAAATATAAAGAAATACTCCATCTGTTTTGAAATACAAGTCGTTTTAGATTTTTTATTGTTTTTTAATACAAGTCGTTTTACTTTTTTTTTTTGCAAGAAAAATAGCTGAAAACTTTTACAACTTTACCCCTCATCTTAATTAAAATAATTAGATTAATAGGATAAAATAGTTAACTAAGGATATAATAGATATTTTGATTTATTTCTTAATATGTATGCAATTATCCTAAACGACTTGTATTTCAAATAGAGGTAGTATATTTTATAGTTGAATGTTCAATAAATATTTAAATAGTTATATAAACACTATTTTTTTAGGGATAAGAAGATAACGACGTCTAGTTTTTTAAAAAATATAAAAGCAATATTTATTGTTTGAGCAAAATTTTAACAAAAAATAACGTATGTGCTTGATTGTGTTAACTTTAAGGTTAATGTATAACTAACAATCTCTTGCACAAATTTCTATGTTTTTAAAATGAAATTATAAACCAGCTTACTTTACTATAATATATATTGATAAAAAATATTGGCCCCCTTTCAAAGCTGGGCCGAGCAACCGCCTCGTTGGCTCGTAGAAGCTTCGGGCATGAGCACTTCATTGACGAGGTCTTGGAATAACTGGCGTTCAACAACCCTCAACACTGAAGTCCACATTTTACCAGCAGCACCTTGTCCATTTTTCCTGATCCGTTCTTCATGTCTGAATCCATTTCTGTTTTGGGTCGCCCTTTTTCCATTTACCATGTCGAAGAATATGATTTTTCTTTCATGTTTCCGCCAAACATTCTAAAACTCCGAGTACTCTGTTTCGTACGAAAAAACGTCAAGCAAGCATGCATATTACATCGTCGTTCAACTGAGGAGTAGTCTCCTTATTTCTCGACATTGGAAGCTTACGTCGATGAACATTCGAAGCTCTTTCGTTTCCTATGTAGCTCTGCCATTTTCTGAAACGTTTCTTCTTCGTTATCCATTCAACTCGGTTTACCATGCAATCTCTCTTCTTCTGCATAGCTTCGATCATCTGTTGAAGGGCTCTGAGATCCCTCTCTGACCTTTCGAACTCAGATTTCTGCTATCCTCTCTTCGATCGCTCTACTATAAACAGAAGAAGAAGAAGAAGGACAAGAAACTTGAAAAAAGTCAGCTTGGCCTAATTAATCTCTCCGAATGGCGAAACTTTTCAGGGCTCCAAATGGGATTCTGCGATTTTTTCATACTCAGAAGTCGAGGAATGTTCCCTTTTCTTCTTGGGTAAGTTTGTCTACTATATATAACACAGCATACACTCACCAGAAAGCACACTACTACACACATCGCTTTAAAAAAGTTGAACTTTGACTCCCTTTTAATTCGATACATGAAATCGGCTGTCCTCGTGAAGTTAAAAAAAAAAGCACAATTTTTACGCTACTATACAATCAGGTAAAGAAAAACACATAATAATGTTTCATCAGCCATAGCCCAATCCAACCCCTTAAAATAGGTGACTGAAATACCCAAAGTAATCTCTTTAGAAAGAGTAATTAATCGATTATGTTTCCCGCAAGCTGATCGATGGACTAACATTATCATTCATAGTCAATTCAATCACAATCGACCAACATTCAACGAAGATCAAAGGTGTGCAGAAAATTAGGGAGGAAAAAAAATGGTATCCGTAAGATTGTTGCAGATTAAAAAAGAAAGCAAGTTAAATGAAAAAGAAAAAATAAAATTCGCCGTTGCCGGGGATCGAACCCGGGTCACCCGCGTGACAGGCGGGAATACTCACCACTATACTACAACGACTTCGTTATTCGTCAAATTTATTTATAGATATATATAATAAAAGTTAAAATGCATCAAAGCCCCTTATGGTTTGAAAATTGAATAGAAACCCCTCGTTGGGTTATCTAATCATGCACGCATAATTTGCACCCCCTAATTGGGGGTGTTATGCTAGAATTTAGACACCACAAGGGGGTAAGGTGCTAAGCTTAGCACAACAATATGGAGTTTCCCGCAATTAAAAAAGTACAAGTTACATTACGTGAATTTCTGGATAACCAAGTGGGGTATAATGCAATTTACCGTATTATAAATTAGAAAATACCTAGACAATAACGTTAGAACAAAACCCAATTCGCGATTCATATATAATATTATATTAAGCAAACTCCAATGCGTGTATCCAGTTTGTACTTTGTATAGTTAGAAATACGCGACTTCACAATTACATTTGATTAAAAAAATCATTTATAAGGATATAATTAAAATAAAATAAAAATAAGAGGCTAAATGATAAAATATATAATAGAATTGACATACTAAATTGAGAGAACAGTTACTCTAAGGTGCTCTCACTTAATAAAATAGATAGATATATAAATAACTCATGCGACTCGTAATTTAGTTAATGGTTGCGATGCTCATCTTCTTTTTGTTTTTGTATCTCGTTTTTATTCTGTATTATTTGTGTCTTTCTTTAATCTCCCGTATGAGTTTGTCTACCTTTTCATGGCTCTTTTTTCCCGTTGAAACTCGTATTCCGTGGAATTTCAATGGGTGGTTTCATTTCGACCAAACGAGATGACTTCAACAAACCTAAGATATCAATATTTTTCGGGTCTACGGTCAACATTCACGAGTGAAAACTCTTGACGCAAAATATGATCAATCGTAGTAGTAGAATATTAAGATTAGGTGGACGCACACCTTTATATGTACAAATGGGGATGAGACATCAATCACATACTGCAATAAAAACTCGGAACATTTAGAACGTAAAATGTATATAAACATTCAGCGTTTGTTCGGTGGAATGGTTTGTTCGTTTCCTTTCATCGACGACAAGAACTAACTTCTTCAGCTCACGTCGTCTCATCGAAAGCCATCACCTAACGAAAAATCAAACAACGTAAACAAAAACAAAGATTCAGCAAATTGTCGTCCTAATCCCCTCTGTAACGGACGCAAACAGAAAACTTTTAATTCCCTCGCCGCGTAATGTATATGTTACCTTCCCACAAACTGGGCACTTATCGCTTCTCTCCATCCACTCGTATATACATCCCAGGTGAAAATGGTGAGTACACTTGGTAACTATCTTAGGATTCTCCGTAGTATACTCTGCGAACAAAGGATGATTCGGTTACTACAAGAAACAACATTCCATTGAGGTGGAAAAATACCTTCAAGACAAGTGGGGCAGACATCCTCGTCTTCGGAAGAAGCGTAGATATGAGAATAGCCCATCGTTGCATCAGCCCTTGCAAGCTTTAAGGATGACTTTGCACTGCTGTATCCCTTCCCAACATCCTCAGACGAAAACATAACGCCTTTACTTTTGGTACTCACCGACGCTGATTTGCCAGCTGTCAACGGTTCGCTTTCTTCTCGGGAATGGCTCGATCCTCTCTCTTTTCCAAAGCCAAGGCCATCGCTTTGCGAGCCAAAAGATCTTAGATCAGCGTCGTAAGGCAGTGGCAAAGGAGGAGATCTATATGTATTAGCTAAGTAGTCATCCTCAGATGTTCCCTGATTGGACGAAGGTAAGGCATGGACTGCTCCTCTGCCAAACTGCAGAAGGCATATGTAGAAATTTAAAGAAACGAATTGGGAATTGACGAGTGAAGAGAGGTAAATGTATGCCACAGGCTTAGCAAGGGACATTAGAGACATCTTTAGATGATAATCTCAGCAGCATTCTATACATGAAATGGGATGCAAACGCAGTGTGGGATTTGGGGCATGTGCTTGCAGAACAAAGAACAAAACAGAGCTGCGATAGAAAGCCACGTATAAGTCATCGAATTCGTACCAGACGTAAGAAGTTGTCAAGAAAGAAAGGGATGCATAAACAGTTTCTGAAAGAGGTGTCCGAATGATCAAAGTCTTCGAAGTCTTCTCTCATACAGCAACAAGCAGAGCCCATGATATTAACCCTAGTAAAAAATCCAAACTCAGTTTCCCAAACTGGCCTTGTACCAAAACAAGTGATCAGTTATCGCTTGTCAGCAAATCTCCAAATGGTTCGAATTCTGCTGCATCGAGACGAATCAATCAATAAACCCCACCTGAAGAACAAAAGACAGATCAAAAACCCTATTACAATTCAAGATTATTATGTTCTACTGTAGGGGGAAAAACAAAAGCAAAAGCTCTCTCTATGAGACAACTTTAAATGCATTGAAGCAACAATAGCACCACCCACTAAACACAGATACAGCAAGATAGCTAACTATAGGTAATCAGCCACGGAGACTTCCCAAAATTCTCACTTTCTTAAAAATAAAGCGACAAACAATTCAGCTAACGCTGTATTCCACACAACAGAGACCTAGGAAAAATCGCCAAACAAGAAGAAATCTTACAGAATTAGAGACTGTGTAGGGGCGGAGATAGCCGAATAATCCGATGATCAGAGGCTTTTCAGTCCCAGAGGTTCTCTGTCGTCTACCTCAATATTTTCCTATTAGTTTTTGACTTTTCATCTATTACGATAATCCCAATTATTATACATAAATATACGCAGAAAGTATCTTGGTAATAAGTCTGATATCCAAGGAGAAAGACGGCGAAAATCCATCCAATTGGTGAAGCAGAAAAAAAAAGAGAGATCAATTGGGAAAGCATGAGATGATCAATTGGGACTTTAATAATTTTATTTAATTTTTATTATGCAAATTGTTGGTTGACTATTTGTGTCAAGTTTAGTTGCGGTCTGTCGTATGTTTACCGCCAATTCCAGACCACAGTTAGAATAAAAATTTCAGATTATACGAAGATCGTACTAAAAACTCAACTATGTATATTCCAGCTTTTATTTATTATTTATTTATTTAATTAGTGGCCGACGAAGATGGGTTACGTACGTTACGACGTTACGTTACCTTTATTAAATGAAATATATGGACGAAGAAAGAATATTAGTTTTTTAATTGTCTTCCCAACTTGCAAACGCAACTGTTTAATTCTAAGCATTGACGGCTTTAATGACTAAAAGCATGATGGTGATGGATATGTCTGGTTTTCAAGTGGGCGAAAGCGATGTACGACAATTTCGATATGTGAAAATGCTAATCACAATTTAATTATTTAATCTCAAATCTCAACTATTATTGTATATGGAACTGGACCAGAACATTGACAGTCCAACCCATTATACCGTTAGGCCCAAAAGCCCAACAGCGCAATTGACCGATAATTAGAAAAAAAAAAAAGTATGGCAAAGCTTAAACCCTAGTCCCCAAATGGTGGACGTATGATTCTGCAAGCAACGTGTCTTCGTGTATGAGCTGTGAACGAAATAATGGCAGGTGAGCGTTCACTAGGTGACCGGACAAGGAAGAATAAGAAGAAAGCTCACGTTGCTGAAAGAGGTTATTTTTGGTTTCCATTACTTAGATGTTTCTTATCCGAGAGTCTGTACAACGCCAGCAAGGAGGTTGAATTGTAGCTGTATGAGTATGGATGGAAACTTATGAAGGGTTGTTATCGTATGTTTTTTACTAGACGGATGGAAAATGGTAGATTGAATAGTACTTAGTGGGAGTTTGGATTGCTGATTGCCCTAATGTGTTTGTGTTGTTTTTCCTTGCGTTTTGATGGATAACGGTTGTATGGATTTAAGCTGATAATGCTGTTCATATTATTCATTGTGTTTGCTTATCTCTTCTTTGCAGAGGTAGAAACTTACAGTGCTACTATGGAAAACATAAAGAGCGCGAAGAAGCGGAAATCTTCAGCTGATAGTGGCAAGAGAAGTAAAACTAAAACAATCATGTCTGGAGTGTCCAATTCAATTGGTATGGTCGGTCTCATACCCTGACATTATTGAGGTCATTATGCTTTCGTTAATTCCGGTTATCATCTCTACGGTATCTGCAGATGAAATGCCTGGACCAATAGGTGGGAGTGGTCTGAGTGGAAAGGCTAAGAAGTTGAACAGAAAAGGGATAGGAGTACCAAATTAAGTGATAAATTATTGGAATCGGGAAATGATGAGTGTAATACATCTGTTGGTGATGGTGTTACAACTGACTCAGCAGCCCACAACTTACCTAGAAAAGGGAAAAAGAAGAGAAAAGGTGATAAGCTTGTGACAACAGTTGAGAATGAACCTGAACAACAGTACGGTATGTTATACTAAAGATGAAATATGCTGCAATTAATTTTGTCTTCACATGACTATTTACTCCAACTTAGTGACATATTGCTTAATCTTTGATATGATATCCTATCCATATGATTGTGCTATCTTCCATTCCTTAATGCCTGATAGTTGATGATGTCAATGTAATGTTTTTTGCACCTTATTTTTTAGGTGCATTGTATATTCCTGTTACCATTATTGCCTGCAGATTGTGTTGTAGAACAAAATAAAATTAAATGCTGGATGCCCTTATTAAAGAGATCCATAAGTCTCTTTCACCAGTTTCTTTTACGTGAGTCCATTTGTCTGTTTCTTTCCGGATGCGTTTGCTATGTGGAATTCATGTGTGAAAAGCACGCCGGAAAACAAAGTTAACGCATCGAACAATGATACTTCGCCCTTCGACTGATGTACCTTCACACCTTCCTATTCTTTTCCTAACCGAAATATCCCAAACGCATGTTTCAAGTTCTGGAATTAGAACATTTTGTTTTTTCGCCATAGCCTTCCGTATTGGTTCTTGCTTTACAGTTTGCATTTTTCTTAGTAGGGAAATAATGATTGTGTGTAAGGCTTTGATGCTTTAGGGTATAAGTTCATGAACTGAGCAACAATATTATTGATTGTTTACAGAAAAAATGACTTCGTCAGCAGAACCTGAGGCACATTACCTTCAAAAGCCTGAGAATACTAAAAGTCGAAGAAGTTCCAAACTTGGTATTGTTTTGATTCAACATGATTTTAACAGTTTGGTCGCATCCTTGTTATGATTTTTTTTGGAAACAATCTGGTTTTTGTGTTTGTAGGAAAGTCAATCAAGTCTGGTAAAACGAAAAAGAAGAATCTTTCACCTGTGGACGAATCACCCCCGAAAAATTCGCTTGAAAGTAGAGACGATGAAGAAGATGAGGTATACGAGATGTCGTCAGGCGACGACGATAACTCAAAGGGCATGAAAAGTAAGTGTTCCAACTGCATCATTTTTTCAATAAAGTATATGCATTAGTGGAGCAAATGGACATCACAATCAGAATAAAACTTTTGTCATCGTTTAAGAATGGATCACACAGTACTATAAGGGTAGACCTGGACTCAAGGTTCTGGAAGAAAGAATTGACGACTTCATAATGGCTCATGAAGCACAAGAGGCAAAGGTGATGCATATTTTTCTCCCACGTGTATGTTTCTCCTATGTTCACTTTGGTGGATAACGTATTCTAAGATATGGGCACTGCTATACTGCGAACACCTTCATATTTCAGGCCAGAAGTCGTTCCTTTCTCAACAATCATAGAAATTTTTTTTTATATGTATCCTAGTTTAGTATGTTCTGCTTCTATCGATACAGGCAAGAGCAGAGAGAGAAGCCGAAGCTGCTGAAGGTGGATGGACTGTGGTCGTTCACCATAAAGGTCGCAAAAAGACAACAGAAACAGAGAGTGGAGTTTCAGTGAGCTCTGCTGCTGAAGCTGCCATCTTAGACAAGATTTCGCAGAAGAAAAAGAAAGATGTTGGTCTTGATTTCTACCGATTCCAGAAAAGGGAAGCACATCGAAATGGTAAAATAAAAATCATTCTTTTTTATATAATAAAATTGATGGGCATATACTTACTCTACCACTGATTTATATATACAGCAATCATTGATAGCAATGTTTAGTGAAGTTTTCCTTATTTATATGCTGCAGAAATCATGATGCTGCAAAGCAAATTCGAGCAGGACAAAAAGAGAATACAAGAAATGAGAGCTGCGAGGAAGTTCCGTCCGTACTGAGACATTTTGAATTCTTAAGACAGTTTTCGCTATGAACTTTACCTCAATTGCCTTTGAGTTTCACATGGACTATGAAACCGATCTAATCATCTATGGAGTGTGAAAGTCAAAGTCAAACAAAGGAATATAAGATATTTAAATTGTAGGCTATTTTCAACGGCTATCCACTCGATAATAACATTCATACGTTACTGATTCCCAACCCGTTTTTTTTTTTTCTGTTAATGCTAGTTGGCGTCTGATGATTCTTTAAATCTTAAGAAAATATAACATGCCACTAATTGAAATTCCATGCGTATGTTCCTAGCTTATTTCTTTGGGCCACCTCTCTTTCTTCAAATTTATATTACACAGCACATCGAACGAAAAATACAATGTAAGCGGATGTATTAATATAAGATGGTTATATTCGTTTTTTTTTTAAGATTTTAACTTGTCTACTTCAATTGGATATAACCCCTTCACTTAAAACACCACTAATTACGTGCATTTAAATTTATATTTTGTCATGTGTCATTTATTAAGTTAGGTTGGCTAAGACCAATTAGGTATGGAACAGAAGCCCTTTTTTAATAATAACAAGATGATAACTACACTGTTTTATAAGGGTAACCACAATGGTGGTTTATATGTGTGTCATATGTGCTTATTTGGCACTTTATATGACACACCACCATTGTGAATGTGTCATGAGCATGACACTGTGTCATATTTATGACACTGTGTTATAGGAATATTATAGTATTATGGAGGAGAGAGAATGAGGGAGAAAAAAAAAGAAATTATTTATTTATAGTTGTGGGTCCGTGTTATAGTAGTGTTATTATTGTGAGAAAAGTAGAATAAAAGTGTTATAGAATAAAATATAGGAAAATATAGTGAAAAGCTGATGTGGTAGTATTATGAGTGTGTTATTGTTGTGGACACCCAGAGCATAGGTGGATAAAAATTGTAAATGTCCGTTAATTGACCAATCAAATCTTTACATTAATTACTATTTAACGATAAAGAAATTTATTAAAACACGGTAGTCTTAAAACTCGAAATACTGCCTACTAAAATAATTAATTTTATTTATTCCAGACACAAAAATACTAGTTGCCATATTACCATTACATGTAAAGACTAAAGAACGTAGCTGAGTCAAGAAAATAAAAAAGAAACATCCCTGATTCTGAATCTGTGTGCTAGCCGACGTCGACACACTTCACCGAAATAATTGAAAGTCGTCGCTGAGCTTCACATTCCGACCAACGGAACCAATTGGTAAAATTGTGTAGAAACCCTAAGCAATTAACAATCTCTAATCCCTCAGAAATCCTTCGCGTCCATCCCAATCGCTCCACTAGAAGATTCGCAAAATGAATGTCCCGATGGTGAAGTTTCCGATATTCTTGATGGTGAGAATTTTGGGGATCCTAGTTGCCGCAATGGTGCTGATATGGAATGTCCACTACAGAGGGGGATTAGCTCTCGCCTCGGAGAACAAAAGTCTCATCTTTAATGTATGTACCGCCACGCTTTCCCATCGCCTTGTTAAGATTCTTGTGCTTAGTAAATCCAGGAAGCTATTTGTTTTTTTTTTTTTTTTCATTTTTCTGTTCTTTAGGTTCACCCTGTTTTGATGGTGATTGGACTCGTGGTTTTAAATGGTGAAGGTACGAGCTATCTTTTAGTTAAAAAAGATCGTAATAAGCTTTAATTTCGATGATAAACAATAAGCTTCAGTCTGTGTGCTCAAGGTTTCACTACTGATGTATCTCAGAATGCTTTATTATATCTATCTGTTATTGAGATGAAATGCTGGTGCCTCTTCTGACAGAAGAGTTGACTTTATTTGTTGGCAATGCAATGAGGATTTATGTACACTCTTTCTCTGAAACAGAGAAATTTAAGGTCCCGATTTGGTTTTACTACATTCTTACATCTGATTTTATTCAGGCAAGGCTATTCTATCCATTATCTTCTGTATCCATGGGTTCCTTTTTCCTTTTGTTTTCTCTGCGTTTTATCCGAAAGAGCAGCCTATGTGTTTGTACTTGTAGTTTGATGAAATCATCTGTAGGTAATGAGAATGACTTCAAATTTCATAAAAAACGTTTCCTCGTATGGATTTCCTCAGCCATGCTTGCTTACAAGACAGTCTCTGGAACAAAAGACTTCAAGAAGTTAGTTCATCTTTCACTTCAATTCTCGGCCTTCGTCCTCAGCGTCATCGGCCTGTGGGCCGTTTGGAAGTTTCACTTGGACAGAGGCATCGATGACTTCTACAGCCTCCATTCATGGCTTGGCCTACTCTGTCTTTTTCTATTTGGAATTCAGGTACCTGAAAGCTACCATCATCTTAAAGAGCTTCTGCTTTAAAATCATTCGATCTTTGTAAAGGGTCTGAAGCATTTCATATACAGTGGGCCGTTGGATTTATTACATTTTGGTACCCCGGCGGATCGAGGCAAAGTCAGGCTAACCTTTTGCCATGGCATGCGTATTTTGGCGTGTATATTTATGCCCTGGCAGTAGCCACTTGCGCCACGGGGTTTCTGGAGAAAGCCACGTTCCTTCAGTCGCATAAGATTATTACACTATATTCGAACGAAGCGATGCTCATAAATTTTCAGGGATTGTTGGTCGTCGTCTTGGCTGGTTTTGTGATTCTTGGAGTTGTCTCCCCTGTTTACTCGAAAGGCGACGTTGTGAAGGAAACGATCGAACATGCGTAGCAAATATGAAGCACAAACATAGTGATGATTAACGGCGCCTGAGCCACTCACGATTGACGAGATTTACGCCTTGTATGATTTAACTTTGACATTATAGGTTCAATTTGTACTCTTTCTTTCTGCTTGCGGCTGTTGCCTATGGAACAGAATTTTCAACACAGGAAACCTTTTTTCCTTTCTGCCATTTCTTATTGTAGGAAAAACAACATTTTTAATCCTCAATTTAGGGTTGACTTTAAATCACCAATATAACTGATAATTATATAGTACGTTTAACACGTACGAACACATAATTTCAGTTTAGTCTGCTTAAAACCTTAAACCTACGTAACTCATCACGCGAGATCGCATAAACACATAATTTAGCATATGTAAGAGAATAAGTTTCGATAAATCCTCCATGAAGGACACAACCAAGTAGTCTCTGTTTAGACACGCAGCTTGGAATATAAAATCACACAGATGGTTGGTTACGACTCGAAAGACAGCAGAACCAAAACAACTTTAGAAGAAACAGTCCATGGAATATGCTCGGTGCAAGAATCAATCACATGAAACTTGGGTGCGGTGGTCCTTTCGATATCCCGAGGCGCACTTCCATTGCGTGGTGCATGTCGACTGGACGGAGCGATTCAGATTCCCTGGGATCTGTTGTTGAACATCGGCCATGTAAGAACATGAGTATATATAAATGAACGGGATCATTACAGCAAACAAGAGCAGAATGTGATAAAATAGTGTCATTCTTACTGCTGCTGCTGTTGTAGTAATACACATTAGCTTTTATTAAACCTATCACAAAACCAAGGAACCGATGCAAAATTGAATCACGCCGCGCTATATCTCGAAGGGGAACAACGGGAACACTCACGTATGTTAACCAAGGTAAAGCTCTATGACTTCACCAGTTCAAGGCTAGATGATTTGTACAATCAGCTACAAATGAGTCTTACTACACCGAGGAAAGATGCAATGATTGAACAATAGCTTACCAAATTGACTAGATTTATCGAGTTGGAGTATAATCTGGGACTTTGGTATAATTGTATCTAACTTAGAACTAGACGTTGAAAAGACGAGAAACAGTGACACTTGTAGCCACCCCATTATCATATGACGCATATTGCATTTCAATCTACTACTCACATGCCATCATCGCATTTTGATAACTTGACAAGTGTTTGCCATTATCAAAGAACCATATATTGAGGAAAAAAGCATTAGAAGAAAGAGCATCTAAAAATGACAAGGAATTACCGTTGAGATAGTCTTCAAAGCCAAAACCTTCCAGATCACCGGTCACGGCCTCTAAACCCAAAAAGGAAGATGGTATTGCTCCAGGAGGCCTTTGAAATCTACAATGTTATCAAGAGGACAGGGTTGCAAAAGTCATCAGCTGAGACTATTACGTTAAAAGATGGGATGACGTAACATTAGACTAGACTGAGAAGCTTAAACTCGACTTAAATTACTAGCAGCAGTGTCATATTGAATGTCTATTCTTCCCAACACAAGCGGGTCATAACCCAACTCCGTGGACTATGATGACTCACAACAAAATTGATTTTTTATGACGTTTCAAACATCAAATGGATTTGGGAAGTTCTATCTACTAAGGGGCACGGTAGACAACCTCCATATCCTATACACGGTCACTTAAGAGCCATGAGCTCAGGTGTTTCTTGATTCCACCAACAAATAGCACAAAGTGTTGAACATCCATAATAGCACATCCCGCAACTAGATAAACTGTGAATGTAAACATATGTCGAAGCCCTAGCTAGTAAATTCGAATCAACCCTAATAACCTCAAATAAATCAAGCAGAATTCTTAAATATAAAAGTTAATAGAAGGCATAGCTCGAATTCACCACGTACTTAGAAAGAATCTGACGATCAAGATCCATCTTCATCGGAAACGCAGCTCCATACTGGGCAGCCAGCACGGATTTCTTCATCTTTTCAAGCTTCGCCTTCTCCTAAAATTACAAAACATAACAATAACGAGGAAAGCATCAAATGCACAAACAATAACATAAGTTTTCTCCCAATAAAATAAAAGTCAGATGTTCAAATAGATTACAGTGCGGTACGCCGATTCGAGAGGGTGAGGCTCGATGATATCGCTCTTGACCCCGTGAATTCCATACCGAAGAGGATCTTCAACGCGGCCTTCAAGTGGTATAATCTTCGACGATTCCATTGACTTTTGACCTCTGTTTCTCCCTTAGTTCTACTTGAATGGAATGGAAGAGGCGATGTTGCAGTATAAAAAAAAGTAGCAGCTGATGAACTTGCTAGGCAAGAAAAGAGGAGATTCAATTCGGGAACGATGTCGTTTCGGAGCTTGATATGGGTCGGGCCGGCCCAACAGTTGAGCCCGAATTTATAACATTTATTTATGTGAGCTAACTTGGGTCAATTAAAATGTATTAAAAATAAATACTAGTTAATTAAAAGATAACTATTCACTACACGGTTGAAATCCTCTGTCTCATAATCCCTGTCCCAGTTCCTGTCTCACTCTCCTAAAATTGATTTTTATGATTATCGAAAAATATATGATATGGATATCAAATCGATCCTCATAAAACAAGGAATAAATTGGATATGTTTATATATTTTTATCATATAAATCTCATGAAATTACGACGATTTTATGATTTGGTGTACTATATGATTAAAAGAATTAATAAATAAAAAAAATTGTGAACCGTCGGATTTAAATTTTAACGAATCTGATCATTTTGGGACATATTTTGTGGGACAGATGATTTCATACATTGCATTTTTATATTGACATATTTTATCCTTCTATTTATAGTAAATATTATTCAATGAATGATAAATGCATTTATAAATTATGTAGCACCCGTTTGTGTGTGCAATTTAGACATTTTTTAAATTACTTCGTAGTCTAGCTTCCACATATTAATTTCAATCGATCAATTCCTAATACATATGTTAGAATCTATACTCGCGTAGGGTGGATATGTAAACTGTTCTGCCAATTGACCAATTAATTTTTTCTACATTAATTACTATTAAAAAATAAAAAGCTTATTAAACCACATACTCTTAAAACTCATAATAACTACCTCAGTTTATTTTTAGTATATCACTTATTAAAACTATCAACTAATAATTATTTTTATTGTTTTGCACATATATAGGGTGTGCTAAATATACTAATTATAAATAAACAAACCGATACTATTGTATGTGCGTTGTGAAGTACACTAGTTTATATAATTTCTGAAATTAATATAATTGATGTCGCATATACAATTCTAGAGCCGTCAATTAGACCCGCGGCCTGCCCTGTCCGCTGCGGTTTTAGGCCCGCAGTCGGCCAGCCCACGGGGGCCGCGGGCCTTGTAGGGGAGGGCTAGCCCGCTGGCCAGCCCGCCAACTATTAAATTATACATATTATATAATTTATTTACATGGCAAATATAAATATAAAATTAATTAGATAATTTTATTAATGATTCACTAATTATATCTAATTTATGCCATATTTATTAATAAATACCATAATTAATAAAAAATTATTACTAACTTATATTTTAAAATTAAAATAATAATTTAATTTCTTTCTAGGCAGACGGCCCCAATTTTTAAGGCCCGCCTACGGGCCGGGCCACCCTGCTGGCGCATTTTGACAGCTCTATACAATTCTTGGAGTTTTGAACAATTCCTACTCCACCTTGAGACTTCACTCTTTAGTTACCCATTTAAATTAAAAATACAACTCTACAAGCTTTCTCTCAGTCTCAACTGCTGCAGTTTACGTTAAGAAATTTTTATTTTTTTGTCACTTCTCTGCAGCAACTGTTTTTAACAACAGTGCTTTGAATTGTTATATTTCATGTTTGATTAGTTGTGCTCCCAGTTTTAATTAGCTTTTACTTTTGAACATGTTTTCAACAAAAACAATTTCATTTCAATAAACTAAACTCATCACAGCTTCAGCATTCTGTTTAAGTATGTGGCTTCCATCTGAATTTGCAGAACAAAAACTCACTTTCTCGGCTTGATTTAAAGCTTAAATCTGATCTGCGCTAAGACTACAACAATCCACAACAATATGTGATTAAAATGTCAAAATTGAATTATTTATGTGGGGTTTCCTTGCATTTTCCTTCAGATTGTATACCTACGAATCCTTGATGTATAATAATACAAGTCTCGCAATGTTTTTATGACAGATTATTTGTAATATTTTCCACATCATAATCTAAAAGGGGAAAGTGTTGTAAATCTTATAACTAAAATTGCTCAGTCTCGTATTTTCCATATGGTACTGCATATTTTTCTATTGAACGAATATAACATGTAATTATCTTTGGTTTTGACATAAGACGTTCAGTATTCTTCCATTTGTACCACATTGAAATGTTTATATCTGCGAGATAGAGTGTGTATTATTGTAATCCTAAATCCAATGCTTACCTGAAACTCCAACATCGATAATGGTTCTTAATTATGAGTCCATGGCATAGCATTGCATATCATAGAATTATTATTTAACATCAAAGTATAATATAGTTACAGCTTCCTCTTGCATCTGCTATTCCTTCTAGTGCTTCTCTCTCTCCAAAGTCCACAATACGTTCATTAGTTTATTTGGTTTAGATTTTATGCCTTAATCCAATGGTCTCCAGCAAATATCAGTGTACCGTACCTTCTTTAAGCTCTCTCTCTCTCTCTCTCTCTCTCTCTCTCTCTCTCTCAATAGAATGTAGACGATAATATATCATTAATAACGACATTTGAAACAAGAACGATGTAACACGAACATAGTGAAACTGCATCAGCTAACAAGTGTTGTATGGACCGACGATTCTCATATAGTTAGGATTTGAGAGTTTAGAGAAACATATCAGTACAATTTTTTAGGGTAAGGATAATCTGGCAACTTGTGCAAGGATGTAATAGAGTTTCATGAAACAAAAATGCCATGTTCTTGAAATTATTTAGCAGAAGATCACACACATGGAAGCGCCCAATCGCTCGAAAAAGACGTCCATCAATTTGCAATTAGATTTGGAACCCCACTTAAGGTAATCAATGATGCTTAGTAATAACATAAAAGATGACTTCTTTGAGATCCATGACTCGAAACATGACCTTAATAAATGTGCAATAAAACTTCAGAACGCAGAAAGGTCTAAAAATCACTCCCACTTGAGTTTTCTTTTTCTCTTGCAAGACATGCCAGAGTACTAGCTAAAACTTTAGGGTTTTTATTTAAAGTAGAATTTATTTCGGTCAAATGTCATTAAGAAAAAGATATGAACACAGATCCATACTGTATCAAACACAGACATCTATCCTCCCATTCGCCATCGACATGTATATCTTGCTGCTGCATTTTCTTTTCCATTTCGGAAACATATTCAAACAAAACACCAGATTTTACATGAACTTTCCTGTAGTAAAAGCGCTCAGTTCACAGCATATGAATAGTCGAGCTCTTTTTGTCTAACAGTTCAACAACATGTTACAACACAGTCTTTGGGATGCATCTTCGCACAAACAAACGACCTACTTCAAGTGACCTCATACATAAACAAAACAAAGAAAAAAAATAAAGATTCAAGTGACCTCATCTCATATGAAAAAAAAATGGAGAAAAAATAAAGCAACCCACTTCAAAGAACTGATAAAAGGAAACAAAAAACTGAAATAAACCCCAAATTCAAATATTAGGGCATGAATGCCACCAGACATGAACTAGGGTTTCATAAATTGAGACAGAGATCTTATCTCGTGTGAAACCCCCTTTTTACCATCACTTTCGTACTGCTAAAACACAAGACACGAAAAGGGTCCAATTTCAAAGTACTAACTCATTAGATTGCACCACATGAAAAAGATAACTCTTACATTGATTAAAAGAAAAAGAAAACAAAATATTAAAACCACCTTCTGACCTGCTAGAAGTGACTTTGATTAATTTATGCGCAATCAGTGATGTTTCTTTTTCTCTTTCTTTCTCATAATTTAATTGCCAAGTGAGGTGAAACAGTGACACGATGAGGGAGGGGCCCTTCAGGCGAAGCACAGAAATATGAAGTAAAATCTGTCATATCCATAGGCTAATGGACAAATTAAAGTTGGGTCTATATCCTATCATATATTTCATTAGGTCTTAACCACAGCTTTTTTTCTCAGATTCACACTCACACCTACAAAAAGCTCACGGCCCATTCGCTAAGAAAACCTAATATACTTTACTCATCACAGAAACGTTTCAATTAAATTACAATCTACAACTGTGTATTTATGGACCTCATTATTAAATGTGAGCAGTTGGGTACTATGTTGTTGGTCTATCTTGTATGTCTAATAAGTTAGGTTAAGTGGTGGTATTCAAGAAACTGTCCATATCTTGTATCCCTAAGCAAGTCATAATCAACCCACTTGAGCATGAGATAAGAAATAAACAATAATATGTCATAACCCATGTTGATTTTGTCCGAGGAGGTAATTGTTTTACCTTCTAATTAATGTCTGAAAAGGGCGAGACAACGGGTACCATATTCAGTACTCACCACATATATTTGAAGAAGTAATTTCTTTTCACTTGCTTATCTTTACGTTAGTTAGTTTATATGATTATTTTCGAGAAAAAAAACCCCTCCATCTCGGCCATGAGTTGGAATCAATTAATCAAATGAGCCGAGCTCCGTCGAATTCTTGAATCATCACGAAATATATATATCATAATTGTTTCCTAATTTTTTGCAAGATGTGTTATATCTTTGCCAATAGTGGAAGAAATTCAAATATTGCATTAGATATATCGAAAAAACATTGATCGATTATTCGTTGGATATTTCACCATGGAGAAATTGAGGGTAATAACAGTATTAGATGATCAGAGAATCAACCACACATCATACATGTCTCTCAATCATTCAGTTACTTTTTCCTTTTTCTACAAAAAATGTTACTACGGTAAATTTACTTAATGTGGATGTATGTACGTACTAAACTGACTAAGTTCAATGCTAAAAGGCGTGCAATAAGGTCAAAACAAATAAGACGATCGCCATCAATAATATGGAAGAGTAATAAATCAATACAATGCTTTGGATCTTGAGAATTCTAGAGCACCAAAGTCCCCAAAATCATCGTACATTTGTCCGTTTTCAATTTCCATCCTACATGGATTGGTCCTTCAGTCTCTCTCAAGCAAGAGTCCTTTTCCAAATGCTAATAAAGAAAAAGACAACTTTTGTAGTCATCAATAACATTAGCTGTTATAGGCATTTTGACCTCTTATTCAAAAAACTGAAATAAAAACTAGAAAAGGGATAACAAGTGAGCCTTTTTAAGTGTAGTTACATACACACACATCTCCATCTTAGTTTAGAAATGAATCTCTGAAGCATTTCCTTCCATCCTTCGATATCCAAGAACTACAAGGGTTTCTCTATTAAATTAATAGGGTTTATTTACGCCAACATAAATCGAAAGATGTTTCCTCAGAATTCTTCGGTTCTTGATCTGAACGATCCCGAACCCTTATACCTTCATCGCTACCAAGAAATTTTCTCTGCTCATAATTACACAGCAGATTCGAATAGTGCTAACGTTTTCGAGCCCTCAATGGCGTTTAACTATCAAGCAGACATTTCTGGGCAGAACATCGAAGATCCATCTTTAGCCATGATCAACATTTTTCGAGAATCGAAGCAAACTTCAAAGAGAGATCGTCACAGCAAGATTTACACGTCCCAAGGCCCTAGAGATAGAAGGGTTCGACTCTCAATAGGAATTGCGCGAAAATTCTTCGATCTTCAAGAACTGCTAGGTTTTGACAAGCCAAGCAAAACCCTTGGATGGCTAATCACTAAGTCAAAGTCAGCCATCAAAGACTTGGAAAGGAGCCAAGGCCGTGGTGATAATGGAGCTAATAAAAGCATAGTTTCTTCCTCAGGATCTGAATTCGATGATGAAGTAGCTTCTAACGACGATGCAAAGAGGAAATCGGTTAATAACAAGGGATCGACGAAGGACGTTCTTGCTAGAGAATCGAGGGTGAAAGCTAGGGAAAGGGCTAGGGAAAGAACAAGGGAAAAAAAGTGCATGGAACAGCTCCATAATGAGTCCACAAATTTTGCTGATCATTGTAATCCTTGCAACTCGATTCAGTACATGAACGAGCACCTCGAATTCTGCAAGATATCAGCGGGGCACGGCGTGAACAGTCGTGAGCCAATAATTCATCTCCCATTATTGAATTATATTGACCATGAAGACATAACTCAAGAAACAATTTCGATGAAGAGAAGGTTGAATAATAATCAGCCTTCTTCTTTGTTTGAGATTCAGCAGATGATTGAAAGGGATTCGAATGCTTCAAGCTCTTTCGATCCATCTGTTAATGGCATAGATGGCAAGAATCTGAGTGTTATCGACAATCGTTGGGCATTTCTTGATCAGCAGAGGTTTTCTAATAGGTAAGAGAGACAACAGTTGTCTGACTAATTCTGAACTCATGATACAGATAGAAGTAGAATATAGAAATGAAGTTCAAAGTTGACTTAGATTCTTTACTGCTCTTTGTGTGTGCAGCAGCTCAAGGAATATGTGAGGGAGGAAAAGATAACTACTGCAATAGTATTGTAAGCGTTGTTATGTGCCATTTTTTTTCGTCATCAATTCTGAATATTTTTTTTTTTTAAAGATGCAATTCAGTTGAGGAATTGGACTAATATATACTTGGTCATATTTCATTGATTTGAAGTTTCATTTGCTACTGGATATGTGAATGTTTCATCAATCCGTATATAATGTAATATCAAGAAATGAAAGAGAGCAATATAATATATCCATGAAAGGACATGATAGTAATGAAAAGCCTCCCAAAACAAGGTGAGTGAAGATTCTTATAGGCAATGACATCATCGAATCGAAATGCTTCAAATCAAATCTCAAACAGACGATTGTAATAGATATATCTCGTTGTCTTCAAATGTCCGATTTGTTATTCTCGAGTTGTATTGTAACAATTGCCATATTTGTGTGTGCGTGTGTGTGTATATATATTATATACAGAGGGTCTAATTGAACCGTAAATCGTTAAACTCCCCAATAATGTTGATCTTAAACTCAAACTGAAATGTATAATCGCGGAATGCCCCCACCTATTATTCACAAATATATTCGTCTAGCGTAATATACTAAGCAAATGCAGAAAATTATTTACAGTTAACCAACAGCTATAGGGACAAAACTTTCACCTAAATACGGATTTACAAGAAATGGAACATCGAGATGATTTACAACAAAATGGAAAAATCAAATTGCATTTTTTCTTCCTTTTTTAGCAACCTACTATCACCATTCAACCGACTATGCGCTTGCGCCACGTATGCCAAATTAACCAAAAACAATAGTCAAAGTTGTGATATCGAAATGGCAGAAATTAACAGTTGTGTTTATGGTGTCGATCAACGCCACACTGCTGATCGATCTCCTATATATACAGATGGTTTTAGCAGCGAATGATGTTCTAGCAAAAGGTAAGCATTCTTCAAGAAAGAAAGCTTAAAGATCAGCAAAAGGAAGTTATTCCATTCCATGGATTAGTTTCAGACAACCAAAAACTTGGATATGATGGTAAGATTGTTGATCTATATATAAACGAAAAGGAAGTTACATTTCGAAAGCCAACACACACATACAAACAAAAAGAATCATTCGTTCTAGAGAAATACTGTATGATGTTTACCTCAAACCAACACTTTCTCTGTCTGTTGCTGTAGTATACATGAATATATTCTGCATACGCTCATGAGATCAGCACCACTCACAGTATACAAATTACCAGGCAAAGCGATTGGAACGTTATTACCACCACTCATCTCCTCGGCCATCTCTTCCACACGAGCAGCCTCTCTCAGCCTACCTTCGTTCCACAAACTTTTCACGAGCAGTTTCTTAGTTGCTGAATCTGGGATTAACTTAACGTTCCTCATATCCTCGAAGATCCTAAAAGCAAGGGCTGCCCTCTCACACTTGCAATAAGCGCAAATAAGTACCTTATACATATATCCATCAGGCTCCAAACCGCTCCGCTTAACCATGGTTAAGAGCTTCTGCACAGTCTTGATATCTCCTTGGAGTGCATAGTGATGCATCAGCCCCGAAAACGTCTGTATGTCGGGACCCATATCGAGCATCAGCATTTCCTCGAGTACGTCGAAAGATTCTGTATGCATTTGGCACTTTGCTAACGTCCTCAATAGAGACGAATATAGGATCAAAAGGCTGTTTCTTGACAAGGGCCCGCATATCGTCTTGACGTTCTTGAAAATGGTCAGGGCAGCGTCGCCTTTTTTCGAAAACCCGTAAAAGTCGATGACTAATCTGACTGTGCTGAAGGATAGCTTCATGCCTTCGCGTTTTACCTTGAGGAAGATTTCTTCGACCAACTGAGTGCAGCCATGGCGGGCCAATTTGGTGACGATTCTTGATATCGTGTATATATCGTGGACAAAATTCGGCTGCTGAGCGACCCAGGTAAAGAAATTCCAGGCTGTTTCGGGGGATTTGAAGTTTCTGATCAGTTTGCAGACCAATCGACTTGTCCAGATTATATTTGCTTCCTCCAAAGCAGATACCTCTTCAGAATCCCAATGCTTCAGTGCACTTGCTAAAGCAGATGGGTCCAACCAAGGTTTCAAGTGAAAGTCCTTGACATCGTCTCTTTCGATGTGATGAGATTCCTCGTCATCATCCTCTGCATCGCTTTCTATCCTTGCTATGGAATAATTTATCCTTTTTATAGCTTCGTCAGGCATCATTTCACTGATTAGTTCCTCTGTCTCTTCAACGTAGCCTGCCTCTTTCATCCGATGCAAAGAAACTTTCATTGCTCGACCGGGCAATATCCCATCGGCCCTCATCTCCTCAAGCAAAGTCTTCACGACGTTTAGCCTTTCAGCTGCAGTAAAAGCATCCACTAAACTAGAGTACTGCTTCAACGTACGTTTCATCCTCATACTAGGCAGCATTTGGAATAACTCCATAGCTAAATCAAGCTTCCCAAACTTGATCAAGTGCTCAATGATAACAGTATAAGTTCTACAATTCGGAAGGGCCCCTTCGCTGATCATCCTATGGAACACATTTACAGCCTCTTCATCCATGCCTTTGCCAACACAAAGTTTCATTACAATGTTATAGGACTCTGTGCACGGATGGCTGTCCAAGGATCTTCTC
This sequence comes from Craterostigma plantagineum, assembly GCA_027422505.1. Lineage (NCBI taxonomy): Eukaryota > Viridiplantae > Streptophyta > Magnoliopsida > Lamiales > Linderniaceae > Craterostigma > Craterostigma plantagineum. Next base: position 29,184,732 of record JAPQWV010000001.1, read on the forward strand.
CAAGTTTCCCAAACGCTTTTTACCTCGTCGATATCACCTGCATCAGCATACCATCTCATCCTATCCATAAAACTAACGTAAGTGACATTCGTAAACTTCCCATCATTGATTGCGTTTATCAACGCTGTAAGCTTACCTATCTGGCCAGACTTGGCAAGAATCTTGGCCAGCGCATAAAGGGTATCTTGTGAATGGGAAAAGTGTTCGACTTTCTTAAGGGATTCAATCAGCGAAAGTGCAGCGGAAGGCGATGGAGCTGATCGCAGCGCATTGGTGACGACAAAAGAGTCCAACGATGAACTATTCAGTATGTTAACAAGTGACATTTCAGGCGCAGTGGAGCGAAGACACAGCCTTATTTCATCTATAAGCTTCGCTCTTTGAAGGTATAGCAAGACTTTATTCATTTTTCGAGGTCTGCGACCCGAAAAATTGCACGCTTGCGACGTAAAGATACTGGAAAAGATTCTAACATAGTACAGTCTGCTGAATAACATGGTTCACGGATACAACATTCAAAAAGATGAAATATTGCAAAGAATGGGAATGATTGAAAAATGCAGCCAAGTTGCCTCTTGGGACATTAATCGAACATGTCAAGTGCATATAGTTCGGAAAAACCGAAACTCACATGAACCCTCAGTGCAACTCTCTGGTCAATCATTTCTTCTTCCGTGAACGAATTTTCCTTATAATAGCGATTTCACTTTTCTTTCTATGATCTCTATAAAAGCTGGCGACGAGCTTCTTCTCTCGATGAAAAAGGAAAGACTTCGTATTTATTTAATGAAAAATTCGTTTGCTCCCCTAATGAAAAAATATGGGCCGGTATCCCATAGGATAAATATTGGGCCGAGGCCCATTATTACTTGAAACAAGAGAATGCCTGCTTTAAATCTGAAAACTCGACGACATGCTCTAACTCTCCAAACTTGTCAGACATTATTTCATCGTCGTACAATGTTTCACTTGACTCCTTGTTTGAGAAATGCTCTTCCATGAGCCAACTCAAAGGAGTCAACGCGCAGATCATCCTGCGTGGCAATGCACGCGACAACATTAGCCTCGGCAAAACTCATTTCTCGATGTGTTCTATTGCCTTTTACTGACAGAGTATGCGATCCAAGTGTTCGACCGTATGCCCGAACCGAATAGGCTCACGTACAACACCTTGATAAGAGCTTCGGCTAACAGAAAAAGCTACTCAAAAACGTTGTTTCCTGGAATTCCTATGATTTCGTGTTATCTCCAAAATGGCCATCACCGCGAATGCTTGGAATTGTTCTATGCAATGTGCGAATCTTCATTGATTCCAAACAATGCAACCATGGTCAGCGTTCTGCCAGCTTGTGGCCACCTTGGTGACTTAGCTAGTGGAGATAGATTGCACAGTTACATACTATGCAGTGGCATCAACCCTTCTGTGACTCTTAAGTAATTTGCTCATCGACATGTACGCAAAATGTGGTTCTGCAGAAAAAGCCTTGGACATCTTTCTGAACATGCTCGAAAAAAATATCGTATTGTGGAACACCATAATCAACGCCTTAGCGTCTCACGGTTTCGGACACAAAGCAGTTGAGCTTTTTCAAGAGATGGAAACTCGTGGAGTTTTGCCTGATGCAGTTACGTTTAGTGGCTTGCTCTCTGCTTGCTGCCATTGCGGTCTTATAGAGCTTGCGCGACATTATTTCAACGATATAGGAAATACCTACAAATTGAGCACTATGCATGTATGGTTGACATGCTTGGTCATCGAGGTTTGTCAATGAGGCACTTGAGCTTGTAGGTAAGATGGCCATGAAGCCTGACGAGTTATTTGGGGCTCCTTGCTTGGGGCGTGTATGACCTATCGAAATGTTCGAATTGCAAAATTAATCTTAAAGCAGTTGTTAGAGGTCGAAACTGACAGAGGTGGTTTGTACGTGCTCATTTTGAATATATTCTCTGAAGCTCAACAATGTGGGGCAGTGAAGAACATGAGGAGGCTGATAAAGAACCACGGTGTTAAAAAGAGCGATGCTGTTAGTTCTATCGATGTTGGCGGCTGTGTTTACGAGTTCATGGTAGGCGACGTGGAACGCGAATCTAACAATCTTATTTATTCAGTGCTCAATCAACTTAAGGACCACTTGAAGTTCGAAACAGATTTGCTTGAGAAGAACTTCTTGTGAATACAAGCGATTGATTTGAGGCAATTCAGCAAACATCTCTTTCTCTTTATTCTCTTAGTAATGGTACATAGGAAAGCAGACAGAAATAGACGAATAATCAAATGTATGGAAGAATCCAAAGATGAAGAAGGGCTGAGTTGAAGAGCAAGAACCAATCGAAGAAAGCCATAATAGCGCCCATTTGGTATCTTCTGCAGAGCTCTCCATTGCAAGATGAGTCGCCAGAATTCATCAAATGGCCCGCCAATGTATAGGTCGAGCAACTCGAAGCTAGCGAGAGGTATGCAAATAGCTGCAATGACGAATATATATTATATATACTCAGTATTGCATATCAAGAAAGGAAAAGAAGTTGATATAGTTAACTGTGTTTCTTACCCAGTCCCCTATGACTATGAACTGAATTATATACGGTGGATGCACTGGGCGCCTCAGTGCAATGGAAAACAGATCCATGGCTGAAACTGCAAAGCTCCATGGTATAACTATAGCCATTACAGTGACCAAAAGCCTGCAAGACTCAGAGGTAATTAATTATTCAGACGTGTTATATAAGTAATGTTCTATTCTAAGTTCTAACATTATTTTTCCCTTCATCATTACATGTTTCGGCTTTCAGGACATCTTACTTGGAAGCAGAATCTGCGTTCGTTATAACACGTGGCATCTTCTTTTTAACGGTATTATCCGCCGACTTTGCCTTAGAGTGTTTTTTTAATTAATTTATAACAAGGCCGGGAAAAAGTTCCATGTGAAACAGAGATCTATGATGCAAAGGCGACAAATCTTGATTCAACGAAATAACCCAAAAAGCCGCATGGAAAATTCTCGGTTCTCTTACGCACGGCACGTGCAGCAAATTCGAGAACTAGCACACAAGATTTCGGTGATCGCCACAAATAAAGGTGTGTCGAATCTTAGATCTTCTTTCCTTTCTGTCTATATGTACTTCAGTGTCACTAAGATGAGCTCACAAAACTCAAGTTAACTTCAAAGGGGAGTAAAGTTGATACAAAACTTCATGACATACACACACATACACACATATTGGAAAGGAATCAAGAAATTAACCAGGGAAATGTATATTCAGTTACCAATATGCAGTGTAGCTGTCAAGTTCGATGCCATAGCACATGAACACGAGCGAAGCAGAAGCGAAAAAGGCTTGCCCCAATCTCAGAGATAAGCTTATGCAGTTTCCCAGTACTCCACGCAATGAATCCATGGTGAGTTCACAAATGATCTTTCTTTAAGTTCTTGTTTAGTGTACAAACATTTATGACTACAATTGTTTTATATGCTTGCCATGCAAAGAAAAAGTTGGCGGTGAGGTAATCACACAAAAAACGCATTCGTCACTGTCATTCAGTTATTCTTGCATGCACTTGCCACGTTTCTCACTCATTGAGATATATAAAATTCTAAAATCCTTAAAAAGGAGTCTTGAAAAAAGTAGTTTTTCAAGGAGTATTTTCGTGTAACGGTTGAGAAATGTAAGACCTCCTTTTACTCGCCCTTTGTCCTTTTCTTTCCTCTTTTGACCATTTGCGAGAGAAAGATTGATTTTGTTTTCTCTTTCTTTGCTCCCCTTGTTTTCTTCACCCTTGTGCTTTGGCCGTACGTAAGAATCTATCTCTCTTTAAAAGCAATCATATATTTCAAGTCTGGTGCAAAAAAAAAAAACCAAGTAACATTTTCCCCTTGTGTATTGATAACACAAAACCAAATCTAACATTTTCTTTTTCTTTGGGACTTCAAAACCATAAACTAAAAATGCATAAAATATATTGTGGGTCAAGTTATTGCTTGCAGGTTAGTGGAATTCATTCATAAAGCTTACATTTGCATTGAATCATCGTTTTAACACACACTAATACTAATTCACAATCACATATTTCGAAGGAACATTTGGAGAAGATGAAGCGCAACCTTGGATGCAAGAAAGCATGTTGTTGTAACAAGATTTGCCCGATGAATTATTAGCACAACACCAGCGCAGATTTGCAGGTCGCCTGCTTTATGCATTTCTTCAAAGAAAAGAAAGGAATCCTCTTAGCCCTCTGCCCTCGACCTCCTCCATGGCTCCTCGGCTACCTATTAAACTAGTTAACATGTTTTATTACCTATATAAATAATTACATATATGTCTGAAGTAGAGGAGGTTGAAGCATTTAAACGCACATTTGATAGAAAGTGTTAGTGATGAGAGTAGAATTGCAAACAAGGGTGCCAACTTCATGGTAGCAGACATTGTGGTTGAATGAAGTGAATTATGTGGCTTAAGGGCTAAAGGGTGGAGAATATATTTATATTTCAAAAAGAAGGTATTGGTTGGTTTTATGTTTGTTGCATGGATTTGAATTTTTGAAAGCAAAAACTTGGTAACTAAACAGGCAAATCACTGTGATTAACTTTGTCTCTATTGTTTTACATGAGGGTTCATTAAATTAAATAGTTGGTGATAGTTGCTTCAATTAGTAAGAAAGATTGAATCGTTATTTAGTTTGAGACTAATCCATGGGCCCCAAGCCCCCTATTTTGGGCCCTTAAAAATTTAAATAAAAATCCTCAATTTTGAGCCCTCAAATTTTGAGCTCCAAAGCCCTCAATTGTGAGAAATTATGAGTTGGTGATAGATAATTGCTTCAATTTCTAAAACTTACCTTCTTGTTTATTCGTTTTTTTAAAAATTTTGTTTGACTTTAATTAATAACATAAAAACATAAAATACCTTGAAATATTTGTAGTGCTAAACTAAATATACTAGTTTCTTAGTTCTTTTACTAGTGTCATCTGCACTGCACACTCATACGGGTGTTTTAAAATGCATTTATTTAACTATCAAATAATAATTACTAAAAATAGAAGGATAAATATGTTAATATAAAAAATACAATGTAGTGGAGTGGGTAATTTTATTTAATTTAATATATTTTTTATTTTAATTTGTAGAGCAAGTTTATATCAACCCTTACATTGTATAACCCTTACATTTTAATTTAATATATATTTTTTTAATCTATAGAAAAATACTCAATTGGATAAAATTTTTACACATAGGTACCCATTTCAGAAAATTTTACAGATAGGTACCCAATTTAATTTTTACCAGTTTTTTTAGTCATGTCGTACCTTCCTGTATGTATATTGCGTACCATAACACGTTGATATAGGGTACCTAAATATAGTATACGTCGTACCTAAGGCATACCTGTATATTACATAGAGCGTACCTATATATAGCATATGTCGTACCATTTTCTGTTATATAGGGTACCCAAATGTGTTGTTATAGGGTACCCAAATGTGTTGTATGGTGTATTTTCGGGGATCGGGTACCTATGTGCAAAAAATTTATTGTGTTAGGTATCTACATACAAAAAAAATCCTAAAAGGGTACTAAATTACAAGTTTGTATCCAACTAGGTACTTATGTGAAAAGATCCCAAAATAGAAGGATAAATATGTTAATATAAAAAATACAATGTAGTGGAGTTGGTAATTTTATTTTAATTTAATATATTTTTTATTTTAATTTGTAGAGCAAGTTTATATCAACCCTTACATTCAATGAAATAGTATAAGATGCTATTCCTCGGACAGGTAGATTACACGAAATTTTTTTAATAAAAGCATATATATATATATTAATTGGACAAGTGGCAGACAGAGAAGAATACTTGGAAGTTGGAAGCATAATCATCACTTAAATTATTTTTCGAGCATTACTACTTCTCTTCTCCATTTGTAATATCTACTCTGCACCGTAGAACCACTACAGTACAAAAACAAACGGTTATTAGGCGACCTTCACTGCGCCGCCATGGCCACGGTGGGAACCGCCTCTACAGCCGTCGTCCTTCGTCCGTCTTTGCTTCAATCTCGCCGAGGATGGATGACGTGTCGTCGATCTCTCAGCTTCACTTCATTTTCGCGAGATCGGAGTATTCGCAAACTTCGCCGAGTTTTCTGTCAAACCAAACCTGATTTGCCTGACACCGCTTCGGTTGCAGAGGTACTATCGCTGTATCATCTCAAGTGCGTTTAACTTTTTCGGCCGTCTTTATCTCTAGTTGGTGGGATGGCACGACGCTGTAATTGAAATTGAAGTAATTAGGAATCAAATTAGGGCTTTGGATGCGCTTGAGCTATGACAGTGACCGAATATATGCTTGTTTTTGTTTGATGTGGTAACTAGGTTTTGAGTATCGGCCAACAGAGACTGATTTTTTATTTTCTTTATCTAAAAATGTTGATGATGGGGTTGAAGCTGGAATTACTGTAAATATCAAAGATTTAACTTGATTGTTGGAACCAAGGTCCATTATGGAACAACAACGCTGTTTTTGTGTTTGTTCGAAGTGGCTCAGTGTCTCATCTCAGCTGCATTGGTTCTTGATACTAGCGCCGAGTTTTAATTGAACCTCATTTTACCTACAGGAGAAGCATTCTGTAGATGCAAAACCTGAAGACAAAGAAAACGCTGCTACCGCTAAAGAAACATCTTCGTCGTCGTCAAGTGGAATGGGATTTCCAGAATATCCTGACAAGAACTTCAACAGACGAATCGCGTTGGTTTCTTCTCTTGCAGCAGTCGGGTTGTTCTTGTCTCGTCGATTGGACTTTGGCGTTTCGCTTAAAGACTTAACTGCAGCTGCAATGCCATATGAAGAGGTTGGTGAATAGAATACCAATTCTAGTGTTTCTTCAATTTTAATGTCTATAAACGGTTTAAATGAATCGGATTGAATTAACCAAATTTGGTTGCGTAGTTGCTTAACCTTCCTTTTTTTTTTTCTCTAAATCAAACTTCATCTCTATACAATCCCTTTTAATTCATACAGGCCCTTTCAAATAACAAACCAACCGTCGTGGAGTTTTATGCCGACTGGTGTGAGGTATGCCGAGAATTGGCTCCTGACGTCTACAAAGTGGAACAACAGTACAAGTAAATGTCTCGAAACTTCCAAAAGATCTCTAATTACATTACCAGCAGTAGTTTTCGGCATTCCTCTCCTCATCGTTGTTAACTATATTACTCAATTCGTGATTTCTGCGACTCTGTCTCTCTCTGTGTTAGGGGTAAGGTGAACTTTGTCATGCTGAACGTCGACAACACTAAATGGGAGCAAGAGCTCGACGAGTTTGGCGTCGAGGGCATCCCACACTTTGCTTTCCTCGACAAAGACGGCAACGAAGAGGGAAACGTCGTCGGGCGACTCCCGAGAAAGTTCTTGCAAGAAAACGTCGACGCCCTCGCTCGGGGAGAAGAGACCGTGCCCCACGCTCGTGTCGTGGGGCAGTATTCGAGCGCGGAGTCGAGGAAAGTGCATCAAGTCGTTGATCCAAGAAGTCATGGGTAAAGGTAAGGAACTTGTTTGTAATTATTACCAGGGGCTGACTTTCTTGTCTTGTAAGTAGAAAATCGAACCATGGTTAGCGCTCGTGTTTGTGGAAACCATGGATGACTGAACTGTGTTTGTTACCACGTTATATGGTTTGTTGAGAGAATTACATAACTAATGTTATTTTTAATAGTGCTATTACAAAACTAGATAACTTTTTTCACCCTATTACAAAACTAATCAACTTTTTCAATTTAATTATTATTATTGTCAGTTTTCACCACAAAATTTTTTAATATTACTACTTTTCACTATAATTATTTCAAATAAGTAAAACAGTTACTCTTAATTATATTTAACCCCAAAAAGGATTTTACTCAGTATTTTTTTTCATTCTCGCCATTTACCATCGGAAATCAGTCATAGATGATATTCTTCATCTTGGCATATATATTAAGAAATATTATCTGACGCATTAAAAAAAAAAAACTCAAGAAAAAATTGTAATAAACCATAGAATATTCAAATAAGTATTATTCAACAAACCCTAAAGAATTTTGTTCACAACTCATCGTCATAGTTTTTCCTTGCGTTTTTCTTGTGAGACCTTCGATCCATTTCACAGGGATATATCGCGATCGCTTACGTCCGACCTTTCTTTCTGGACGTAAATAAGGATTATGTACTAGATGAAAATGAGCATTCCAACGCGACTCCTCTAATGGACACTCAAACTGATAAGAATATGTTGTCTCCAACATCTCAATTCTAAAATCATCTGGAACATATTCACACGAATCGACTTTAAAATGCTTGCAAACCTGAAAGAAAATAGAGAACGTGAATTCAACTACAATAATTATAATAAATAATCATAACAGTAATTATGATAATATTATTATTAATATTACTATTATTATTTCGCATTGCATGTGAACATGGAATCTTGTAAACTAACCACTTGCCACACGTACAAGAACGATCTTTGAGATTGACATGGTGAACTCGAGGACGACGTCCTGGCTTACCTGGAGTGATAACAGCCGCGGTCATAGTAATTGTGTTGTATGGGCGAACAAAATATTTTGTAGCTTTTCTATCCCAACGACTATATAAAAGGTAGACTTTTTCAGGCCATAAGTGTCGTTCTTTTTTCAGACGGTCTATCTCCTTTTGATGCTCTTGGAAGTAGTCTAGACAACGCGAAAAAGTAGCTTGCGCGATAGCTGTGGGAGGTAGTCGACGAGCGCTCCTGAGTACACTATTCATGATCGATCTCTGACCAACTAGATGTTGGTGACCCATACCTACAGTATTAGTGTTAGTAAATATATCAATTGATTAAAAGAAAGAAAAAATATACCTAGCACCGCCATCATGAGCAAAGGTCCATCGTTCTGGATCTATCTTTTTCAACTACTGATATGCCCCTGCATTTATTTTTCGAATGTTCTCCATGATGCTGTCAAACTTGTCTACATCTTCTGCATATGCAGCTGACCATGCCATGCTCTTCAAAAGAGAACTTTTGAATTTTCTTATTAATATCTTCGATATTAAATCAGTAGTATTTAATTACTAAGATTGAAATATGAGATTTTATAGTTTGTGGAAGTGTTAAAAAAGATTTGGTTAAAAATATAATTATTGATAACTATGTTGAGAATTTGAAATAATTATAGTGAAAAGTAGTAATATTAAAAAGATTTGTGGTGAAAACTAACAATAATAATAATTAAATTGTAAAAGTAAATTAGTTATGTAATAGGATGAGAAAAGTTATCTAGTTTTGTAATAGCACTATTAAAAATAACACTAGTTATGTAATTCTCTCATGGTTTGTTTATTTGTTCTCTTTTTAATTTTATTACTTTTATTATAGACAAGAATTTTGATGATATAATTGTAATATATTATAATGCATGGAAAAATTATTATAATTGATACATCAAATTAAGTAAGGTAGTTGTTATGAAGCTCTAGCACTTACTCAAATAGACTAACTCAATAGTTATTATGAAGCTCTAGCACTTGCTCAAATAGACTAACTCAATGGGTTACTACTTAAGGAACTTGGCGTGGGCCCTTCTGTGCCCGTCTACGCTGTGCTGAACGATTGGGTCAGACACAATGATGGAAAACTTAGCTTCCTCGGATATGTGAAGCTTTTTGCACGGGCCATCGAATGTTCCCTGGCTAAAAGTCCACGAACCCATTTGACAAATTTCGTCAAATTCAATGGTACGTATAATAAATAAGCATACCAAAAAAGCTGCTGAGGGAGTGTTCAAACGCAGTTCTTGGTGATGAAACTAAGAATCAAAGATTTTGCGTGTGATCTTATTTGGTGTTCACAGAGATCAGTGATAGGATTTTGAGGATAGTGAAAGAAATTCATGCCGAAGGCTGTAAAGTTGCGCGTAGGAGAATGGAGCTAAGAATATCTTCATTGAGAATCATACAATGCTGACAGACAAGCTAAAGCTAATCTTCTATATTCTGTAAGAAATTATTAGATTATCCATAGTTTTCAGTCTGTTCTCATGTAAGGACAAATGAAACTCAGGCAAATGTTAACTCATGATGTTTTGGTTTAAACAAAGGTACAAAGACTTGAGATTCATTCGTCGGCTTTATTACAGGTAGCAAAGTTCTATCTCAAGCTTTATGGTCTACTCTCAAATCTCAAATCCATAGCCATGGATTTGGAAACAACGGAAATATGTTATCTCAACTGTAAGTTAGGACCAACATAGAAACAAGCACATCGCAGGTGAGGAAGATGCAATTATATTATATTTGCAAGAAAATGAAGGACAGACAAAAACTTAAGCATCATAATACTCCTTGAGAGCACCCAAGACCCTCTCAGCCACCTCACGCCCGAACAACCTAGGAAAGCTCGAGCCAAGATCAACCTCGATCGTTTTCCCCTTAATAATCCTATCCCTCTTCTCCAAATACTCGTTCTCATCCTCTCCCACTTCCCTCCCCGAAAAAACGCAAGACTCTATCCAAAACCCAAGCATTTCCTTCGCAATAGGGCTCACACAATCCCTAACGATCTCCTCCACATTTCTATCGCCACTCTCCAATGAAACGACAATAGCTATGGGTGATACAACGGCCCTTATGTAGAGAGAAGGAGAGTAGTAAGGCTTTACCTCAGCAATCGCCTGAAGGGTTTGCCTGTGCCTGTCGAGGTTTGAGTCTTCGTAGTAGGCTTTGAGGTACTCGGGGTATAAGATGAGGTCCTTTCTTGGAGTTAGGTCGAGGATGAGCACGAACGAAGTTGGGCTGCTTTGGATGAGTTCCATTAAGAAGTGTGGGGCGTCGGTCGATGGCTTTAAGTAGGCCGAGAGGCTCGTGATGTTGAGGGAACCGCCCGAGGGCAGCTTGCAGTGGATCCATCCTCCCAATATGAAGTCAATCTGATTGTTTATTACAACAGAAATTAGTTTAGTTGGTCACCTTGGCAAGAATGATCCTATGTTTCTGTTTGTCGCCATGGTGACCTTCTTTTTGCAAATACATGAGACATATTACTTGTAAAAGCAGCAGAAGATGCAAGGAACAACTGGTGATTTGATGCAAGAAACACAAAAATGCTCCAATTATTGATGTCTGATGGGATATGGGAAGTTTCAAGCCAATAATAAATGGATGAAAATGAAGGGTTTTCCTAATATGGGTCAATCTCTATTCATGAAAGTAGTACTGAAAAAAGCAAGCAGAGCAAATGCGGCTATTTTGAAAATCCCTAAATCGAAAGAAGGCAGCGGTCACCGATCGGAGTTAGTTCGCATCGTTACCTTGGAAGAAGGCGTGCCTGATCTGAGGTTGAGCGACGCCTGAGGAGAGCCAGCGGTTAAATCGCCGAAGTGCTGAACGTCCGGCGGAAGGTTACACGGCAGCAGCGAAGGTCCGAGGTGGGCGTCCACGGAGGATAACAGCTCAAGCATGAGATCTCTCTGCGGGCCACAAGCGTGAGGGAACTCCATGAACTTAGCTCTCAACTCATCGTTGGAGTAATTATTACCACTCATCGAGACAGACGAAGACGAAGAAGATGAAGTTCTTCGAGTTCTTGAAAGTGTAGGCGAAGCAAATTTTGGTAGCGAGAAGTTTCCACAAGAAATAACAGCCATGTGACGACGCGTGTATAGCCTTTCTTTGCTCCATCTCCGTCTTATATCAAGGAAAAAGTTGATTGCTTGACAGATATTTTCTTGTCTGATCCATCGACGGAGACGAGACTATTACTTGATGGATTTTAGATACAGAACTTTGTGGGTCAGTGTCATCGTTCCTTCAAAGCTTTGGAACATCAAATATCAATATTTACAGCGTTCTACACATAGCATTTGCTGTGTTGGCCATTGCCCATTGATATATACATACATATATATATAATATAAATATAAATTAGGGAGCTGCGTAAGGCTTCTTGGATAGGTATTGCCTCCATTCCTCAGGCATGCCCTTCTTAGTTCTAAGCATCTTTATTACTCTGTTTGTTATGGGCATGGAGAGTATCTCATCGTCCTTGTGTGCCTGTAAATCAGATGCATGTGATATTACACCAACCATGATCAGTAGTTAGCAACATTCTAAGTTTAACAACCATTAATTAAAGGGAAAAGTTTTGTTTCAGACCGAATCTTTAGGAATTTTGCTATAGCAGAGAGCTTGAGGTGTTGTACCTTGGGAACCTTCAACAACTTCATATTTGCTTCCTCTAAGGTATTCTGCCCTTTCTTCCAGTTGCATTTGGCGCAGGCACAGACCTTTTGCATTGCAAGAAAAGTCCATTATTTTTTCATTGCAACAGAAACCTACAACGTTGAAGCTAAAGGAAAGAGAAGTGTGTCTCTCAGTTACCAGATTTTCCCAGGTCCATGTTCCCCCTCTTGATATAGGCAAAATATGATCGATGGTCAAGTTCTCAACAGCAGAACAGTACCTTTCAAGGATCCCGACAGATATTAGTCGTTCGAACAAATAAAGATACTTGGAAGATTGTAAATCGATGGGAAAATCGTAACAACAGAGGAAAGGTGTATATCATGCCCAAATGGATCGTAAACTAAGTGAAGCCCTTTTTCCCGTAGTTTCAAGAACTCACTGGCAAGTGAAATTGTCACGACGAAGGATGTTTTGACGACTGGGGCCTCTTCTAACTTTCCTTCGCTTTATTACTTGCAGCAAATGAGGAACCTATGATGATGATGATCGGCGGCACAACTTGGTTAGCGCAAACGTATAAAAAGCTTAACCGAGAGTATGATTTGAGCTGCAATCTTAAGGCGAACGTATAGCAGCTCATACATACCCTCAACACAGCAGGAATATAGTAGGAACCATTAGCAGAGTTTACAGTCTGGTCATAATATTCTAAAACATCAGCCTGCAATGTATAGGTTATTACAACACAGACTAGAATCAGTAACTGTGAAGAGAAGAACATCAAGACGATGAATTCACAAGAAATGAAGAGATTACCTTATCCATGAACTCTAAACATATGGCGCGTTTCCAGCATACAACATTAACAGGCCTAAACATGACACCATACAAAGAACAACATGGATCCCACTGAATTTGAAAATCCAAAAATGATTAAAAAGCTAACAGATAGAGCTTCTTACAACATAAATGCAGTGCGGAGGAAAGAGCCATACGAACAAAAGGCATTCGTGAAAATGCCCGTCAGAGTAGATTTAACAGTATTCATAGGAAATCGTGGAACCAAACATATATATGTTCGAAAAAAAAAGCGAGAAGAGCCAAACCTGTAGGATATGTCCAAGACCAAGCCTCTGAACCCAGAAAGCTCATCGATCCCAAAGACTTCGTCGTCGTCGTCCATTGTTTCGCCGAAAGCTCCACCATAAGTAGACAAGGAACGAATTCTAAACCGTCCTTCTGTTGAAGCCAAATGCGCGGGCTTCGAAGAACCTCTGCTACGTCTGCTCACGTGATCTTTGACTGTCGACCGGCGATGAAATACTTCGAACCCAATTGAGAACCCATCGCCTCTAATCGATGGCCTCATACGTCCCCCCACAGCAAATTGAGCCATAATAAAAAAAAAAATTGAGGTTCAGTTAAAAGCGGCGTATCATCACTTAGCAAGACGCTTAGTCGAGCTTTTACATGCAGTTGATTGCGAGGACTAACTAGCTTTTCCCAGATCGCATGAATTGAAAATGGCGTCGGAGTTTTTACTTTTTTGATTTCTTGTTCATCGATTTTGTTTGTTCTAGTTCCTCACGCAAACCATCTCGCGCCACATATTCATTCTTTTTGGGGAAAAGGACAAATTTACCCCAAGAATATCACCACCTTCTGCTAAAAAAATATCTCCTACTACGAAAAAGAGAACATCACGCAATTGATCAACGTATAGTGTGTCACAAACTTATCCCATTCCATTAATTTGAATGGAGCAATAAACCATTTAAACGATAATAAATGGCTTAAAAGCACAAAAATATCTTGTGGTTCAGACAAAACATACCAAAATTAGGAGTGTTAACCGGCCGGTTCGAATTTCCAATATTTCGGTTCGATTTTTCGTTTTTGATTTTACATATAGTCAATCAGATATCCGAACCGTTCCAATTTGGTCGGTTCGATTTTTTACAATTCGGTTCGGTTTTCGGTTAAAAGCTTAATTAATAAAGAAAAAATATTTAGTTTATTTAAGGTATATCAAGGATTATAAAGATTATATTTTGAAATATAATTGAGTTTTTAAATCGTAATAACTTAAAATAAAAAGATTTTAGGGTAATTATTTGATCAGGATTTGGGAAAAAAATAATCGAGATGGAACTTTGCTAGTTACGGGTTAAAAACAATCAAGAAAAAATTAAAAAGATGAAGGAATATGATAACAAGAGTGACTTTGCCATTTACGGGAGAAGGGTGAAATTAACAAGATGTAACTGAACTTAGTATACATTGTTTTTAATAAATAAATATAAATATGTTTTATGCGTAAATATCAAGATAATTGGGTTGATAGCTTTTAGCTTGAAGCCCAACTCATTTACACCATATAAAATATATATTAAATATTTTGGTCTTTCGGTTATTTCGGCTTTTTTTCTTGAACAAAACCGGACAGAAAAATCGAAATTTTCAAAATTCAAACTGAAACCGACCGAAAACCAAATTAACTGGACCGAAAACTAGGGGTGGGATCGGGTCGGGTTTGTCGGGTTTCGGGTTTTTCGGGTCGGGTACCCGACATTTGCGGGTATCAAAATTGAAACCCGACCCCGACCCGCCGAAAATCGGGTACCCGACAATCGGGTACCCGAAACCCGATTATCGGGTTCGGGTCGGGTTCGGGTTTTGCGTTTTCTTTTTTTATTTTTTTTTTGTATTTAAAAAAAAATTAAATTAAGCCCGATCCCCAAAATCAACGGCCAAAATTATACCTTGATAATTACATAAGCCCGAAATCCCAAACGGCCAAAATTGACATCCAAAATCAACCACCCGTGATAATTCTAACAATGTATAATGCTAATAGAACCCTTATAAATCATCGTGGATTCGAGAATTGCAAGCAATCAATATAACCCAAAATATAAGATTAGGGTTCAACATACACGTACCTAACGGATACACCAGATTTGTGACTGTGAGGTGGGCGGCAGCAGAGGCGTGACGGCGCGGCCTTGAGAGCGAGGCGTGGCTGACGGCGGCCTTGAGAGCGAGGCGACGACGATACACCAGATTTGTGACTGTGAGGTGGGGGCTGTTATCGCGACTTGTGAGCTGAGGTGAGGATGATAGCGCGGCTGACGAGGTGAGGCGACGGCGACGGACGGCGGCCTGAGAGAGCGGCGACGGCGACGAGGTGAGGTGAGGACTGAGGTGTGTGGAAGTGGTGTGTATTTCTTGGGTGCTTGACTTGACGAGGACGACCTCGACTCTCTACTGTTATTCAATATATATTTTTTTTAATTACAACATTGATCGGGTCGGGTACCCGATCGGGTTTTTCGGGTAGCAATAAGCTACCCGAACCCGACCCGAAGAACTATATCGGGTATCGGGTTTAAAACCCGATACCCGATTAAACCCGAATTCACGCCCCCGATCGGGTAAAACCCGATCGGGTCGGGTCGGGTACCCGAAACCCGACCCCGATTGCCCACCCCTACCGAAAACCAAAAATTCCGGTTCGGCCAGTTTTTTCAGTTTTATCCGAACTTTGAACACCCCTAGTCCCAATAGATAAAAATTTTAATATCACCGCATTTTAACATCTAGGTTATCGTTCATTACTCATACTAAACAAGCACAGTGATGTGAGCTAGCGAATGAGAGTATCACCGCGGTGTTTTCGATCTCCCAAAACAAACACTCTCATATTGATTAATATATGCGTATGTTTCAAAATTAGTGTAGCTTTTATTTCAACGTGTTACTTTTCATCTAGGTTTGATTTCTTATCTTATATAATGTTTAACGTGAATTTTTTGATTTTCACATGATAGTATCGAACTCATGACCTCTTTGTCCGAGCTCCAATACAACCTTTAAATGATCAATTCGCCTAAAGGCCAAAACGCATTAGACGAATCATATTTCAAATTCAACTTATTTTCTCTCGAAAAAACTCAACATTTTTATTTTTTACTTTTTAGCAAGTGAGTTGTAAATGCGCCACTGAATTCGATTTGCCCAGTAGGTGAAGCTATGCGTGAATGCAGCGTGCACTCAAAACCCGTCTCAAAACGTCTCACAATGTATGCACGCTCGACTTTTTCCTCTCGTCTCAACCTATCGTATCTCAACATATCACAAGGTCGCACCCACCCGAGTTCCCTCCTGCTCAAACGGTTTGCACCTCAGACTGTACTACATACATCTGAATAGACGAGTAGCTCACCCTCGTCTCCGCTAATAACCAACGGTTTGCACCTCGGACTGTTCTACCATACATCTGAGCAGACGAGTAGCTCACCCCCATCTCCCACTAATAACTGACGGTTTCACCTCAGACTGTACTACTATACATCTGAGTAGACGAGTAGCTCACCCCCGTCTACCGTCCGACGCCCTAGTTCTAACCTCAAACTCCAATATGAGTCGTAATATCAGTCATGTTGTACCCCACTCGTCGACACTGTACAGTGTCACCGTCACGGTCCACATCCCTTACACTGGAATGCATGTGCATTGCATATGAAATGCATAATATACTAAAAATAAATTTTCCTCGAACATCGTCAATTTGTCCGGTATTGACCCGACTCTATATTTAGACAAACATTGTCACTCTGTCCGGTATCAGTCAATTTTTTATGGCACCCTCTGATGCATCATAGAGCAGATTCTGGCTAGTTATTACACATATCTAACTCAACTTCAAATTGACTTGTCCATGTGCTGTGCATAACATCAAATCGTGTAGCCCATGCTAACTAACAATGTGATCCCATGTTAATGGTTATTTTTATAATATTCTTGCTGAAGTCATAGTCTAAAATATGTCTGCTTTAGGGGGAGACAATATTTCAATCACCAAAGGCGTTGTTTCTAGAGTTGAACCGACATTATACATTCATCGGGGGATTCAGCTATTGGCAATTCAGATTGATGCTCCTATAAATCCAGGAAACAGTGACTGGGGGCCCAACAATAATGGGTGACAAAGTCGCAGGAGTTGCATTTCAAAGCCTACTGAATGCGGAAAACATTGGGTAAGTTTCTTCATAGTAAGACTGGTCGGAAAGTTAATCACTTTACAAGCTCTTGAAACCAAAACAAAAGTTGGTTTCTGACACCATGGTATGTCTTCTGCAGTTATATAATTCTCGGGCATGTAATTACGCATTTTCTTGAGTGTGTTGAAGAAACTGGCGATGTTGGATTCTGCTCCTTGGGTTTTTCGTGCCAGCCCACAGAAAACGCACAGCTTCGAGAGTACTTTAAGTTGCCTCATTGGCTAATTGGGGTACTCGTGAGTATGGTTAGTCTGGCCGCTAATGCATATCGAGTTTTGAAGAAGGACGATATCATCCTCACGTTCTATGGTGTGCCATAGCAAATGATGGATCAGGTATACATAGATTGGCATGCTATTTTCGTTGTCTGTTGTTGTAAAATATGCCTTAAGTTTCTATTTTGCCTACAGTTCCCTTTCGAAATCGAGAGCGTATAACAACCGATCTTCTCGTCTCTATGAAGAAGCATAATGATACTGCTCAAATCAAAGTATGGAAAGATGGCAAAGAGCACCAGTTTAGTGTTTCGTTCTCTCCTGTAAGTACTGATTCTTCTATACGTGCTTTTTGTTATCATTTGGTGAGCCATCTCTGCTCGACTCTCCTTTTGCTGACTTTTGAAAGATATTTTAAATGACAGTTGAAGCCTCTCGTACCAGTTCATCAGTTTGATAAGCTTCCAAGTTATTTCATATTTGCTGGCCTTGTCTTTATCACATTGACAATGTCGTATCTTCACCAGTAGGAGGAGCACATCCCCTCGCCGCTTGTGTGAGGAGCACTCGGAGAGCTACCTGAAAAACCTGGGCAACAAATCACTATTCTCTCCGGGTACAGCTGACTTTCTGTGTCGACGAGATACTTCAAATGTAATTGTGAAATCATTTATACAATGTACCATACATTGCATTTCCAACATAAGTTCTCAATGCAATGCCATGTACTAATAGATGACGTAATGCGAGTTACGGGTGTCTTGCTGGATCGCAGGTACAGTTGACGCCATGTTTTTTTACCAGTGGATTTTTTTGCTTTTTCAGGGCTTGTTTTGTGCATGTAATAAAGGTGAACGGCATGGACGTTGAAAACTTGAAACACCTCCGAAACCTCGTGGAATATCACACCTCGAAAATAGTGAGGTTCGACTTGAATGGAGGAAAGGTTGTTGTGTTAAACTACGAGTCTGTTGAAAACACAATATCTCGTATTCTAAAAGTCGAGATTTTTCTCGTTATTCAACGAGATTTTCGGATTGGATTTGAAATATCAACTCAATAATTTTCTCGCAACAGTAGCAGAAGATTGATTATTAATACCATGACAAATTGAAGACGATTTAACCTTATTCGGTCAATAACGAGAAAGCTGCGATTTTCAACTTTTTTTGGATCTCGTCGATGGTTTTTTATTATACATGGACGGTTTTCGAACTGGGTTTGGAGCAGTATTCACTATATAACTCAATAATTTCTCTTGATTAATATACTCATGAGAAATTGAAGTCGAATTAACTAGGGTGTAAACGAGCCGAGCCGAGCCCGAACATGGCCAAGCTCGCTCGGCTCGATAAAGAATTAGCAAGCTCGAGCTCGGCTCGAGCTCGATCGAGCTTAAAATTTCGAGGCTCGAGCTCGGCTCGACAGGTTAGCGAGCAGCTCGAGCTCGGCTCGAGAGGCTTGAATCAGATCAAATGATAATACTGAGCTCGCTTGGAGAAGCTCGAATCTTCGAACTGCTCGAGATCGATTTTAATTATGTAAAAAAAAAATACAGCAGAACTTATACAGCAATACCACAATATTTCCACTTACAACACAACAATAAATCTGGAAGCAACGTAAAACAAAAGAAAATAAAGGCGGGGAAATGGAACACGTGGCCGCATTCCGCCGTGAATATGGCCGTGCCTTGCCCTATCTTCACACCTTGGGCGCATATTCCGCAACTACTCTGTTTCGTTCAAAAGATCGAAGGATGAAGGAAAGCAAATAGTTTAAAGATTCAATTTTTATCAGCTGAAAATCACATTACCTTGTTGGTACGTGTGGTTGATCTGAGCAGAGAGAAAGCAGATGGTGAGCGAGGCGAAGATGGCGTGGATCGGTGGAAAAGCAATCTGTTATGTCCTCCCCTGCTTGTTTTGCAGCGAAGCTTAGGATTAGGGTTTTTCTGGGTGGGTGGATGGAGAAGATGAAGTGAAGTGCTGATGTGGGTGGGTGAGTAAATGGATGGTGGCGGCTGTGGCATAGAAAATTAGGATTAGGGTTTTTTTGTTATATATAATGTAAAGTGGGTATTTTAGACTTTTTAATGGTTAAATAAAAAATTATATATATATATATTATATATATATAGGCTCGATAAGCTCGACGAGCTATCGAGCCCATATAAATTTAGCTCGAACTCGGCTCGATACTTAACGAACCGAGCTCGAGCCGAGCTTTGACCGAGTTGTTCGCGAGCTGTTCGTGAACAGCTCGGTTCGTTTACACCCCTTAATTTAACTTTACTCGGTCACTAAAGCTGATATATAAGAGATCTCCAACGATTTTTAAGTATTGTCGACGATTTTCGATCCATTCACCACAACCCGTACCTTGTGTATTATATTTCTTATTAACATGAAATGAATTGTTATTCTTTATGTGTTATTTTTGTGGCAATATTTGTTGAAGTTGTTGTAAACAGTGTTACCGAGAATGCAAAAAGGGTTACCCAGAAAACTTGTTAAATTCGCAAACGTTTTAATCTTGGATCGCATCAAAATACTTTATTAATTTATTATTAACGTCAATAATTCTCAGATTGTTAAGACCCGTCAAATTGAATCTATTCCATCTTAGTCGACCATTAAAATTGCAATTTCACCCGTTAATCAAAGGAATATTCGAATTTTGTTTGAAGCATTGTTCAGTATATACATCAAAAATTTCTTTGATTTGTAAGACCCATAAGATTTATTCAGTCACTAACGCTGAGATTCAAGAGGTTTCCAGTGATTTTTGGATGTTGCCGACGATTTTCGATCAATTCACCACAAATCGTTACTTGTGTATTGTATTTCTTATTAACAGGAAATAATTATTATTATGTTTATATTATCCGTTATTTGTGTGGCAATTTTTTTCGTTAATGCCGTTGTAGAAAGTCTTACCCAAAATGCAAAAAGTGTTATCCCGAAAACTTGGTTAATTCGTAAAACGTTTCAATATTGGGTTGCGTCACTTCATTATTCTATGATTAACATCAGTAATTCGCATTGATTATTAGGACTCATGATCAATCTGGGTCGATTTCATACGTTCTTTAACAAAATAATTGAATTAGATTTGAGATTTTATTTCATTAATTAGGACCAAATTCTCGAATTAATAAGAATTTTCCATGATTGAGAGTTGTGACTTTTGACTTGATTGCATCAACAAATAGTCAATTAAAACATTGCTCTCCCTGTCCCTCTCCCTCTGGATAAGATTTGAACCTACGATTTGAACCTAAAATTAGTGGGAATCGAACCCGACCCAATGTAATAAGTTAAATGGATATTTCCCCAACGGCAAACTGATATTTTGTTACATTAATTTATTATTTTCCTTTTTTATTATTTCCATTTAATTATTATCTCTCAAATTAATAAGCTCACATCCCATCAAATAACCCAAAGGTTGTGTTTGGATCGAGGAAAACGACGAGGAAAAGAAAACTAGAGAGAAAGCGAATTCCACTAGCTTTTCTTTCAGTTTCCTTACCATTTGGTGAAGAAAATGATTTCATGGTTTAACTTAAGTTACATGTTCTTTTCTTTTCCTCACATATTCTCTAATCAACCAAACCAAAAAATAAGTTTTCATTTTCTATTTCTTTTTCCTTTCTTCACTAAAATACTTAAACCAAACAGACCTCTAATAATCAGTTTGAGAAATTCTTTTTTGGACGCTGCAAGCTCAATATGGCGAATTATCTAACATGAGTTATTTTATTTTCTGTTTTAATATATATTTCCTAACCATGTCGGTATGTCACTATCTTACGTCAAGGTTATTCATTTATATAATATATAATATAAGGTATTTCTTTGTCACACGCTGTTTACGAAGTCAATATATTTAATTCCCCTCGCAAAAATATCTGCCTACACGACGAACGTTTATTTATTATTTTTCACAAGGAATTGCGAAGATTACATTGTAATATACATATACTATATCAAAGTAGTGGTTTCTTACGAAACTAAGCATTACCTTCATCACAACATGTTCTCCTCTTCCTTGATTGAATCTTAAAATACCATGCGAAACTCTTTTTTATTTTCTTTTTATTCTCGTTATTCGTGTTTATGATTCATGTTTATATGCTAGATAACATCGAAAACTAGGAACGAAGGTTTGGGACAAGAAATACTAATGAAGTATGATAATCTACATATTTAAATTTAATAGAAGTAACGATAAAAAATAAAAAGGAATTAAATCCTACATCGAATTTTCCGCCTCGTAGTCATTGGTCCCCGGCCGGCATATTATGTACAACGGGGGCACAATTACTAGATGTTTAGAATTTGATAATATGATGGATTGTTTTTAAGTTTGTAGTAGTTGTTATTTATCCGAAGATGTTGAAAGGTGGTCTTGGATTTTTCAGATTTCGTAATATGATGAAAATTTGCTTCAATTCAAGTATGATTTTGATTGTGGACGTCGAATTAATTTTCATTATTTTTATTATTAATATAATAAAAATAATGATGTAATAATAATTACTAGTATTTCCTGCACACTCTATGGTTGTCACTATATTTTATGTTACATTATATTTTCAGTTATTTATAATTTATAATATTTGATGAATGTTATTTTAATATATATATCATAAAAGGAACATGATTTGTAGGAATATAATTATAATGAATAAAAAAATAACAAATTAAAGTGATAATGAGTGATAAAAAAATTAATGATAAAATGATAGTTACTTAAAGGTTAAAATTACACAAACAATTATTCTCACTAAGTACTTTTAGCACACCCTACGTGCGTGCAACAGATTAATTATTAGTGGATGAATTTTAATAAATTATACACTAAAATAGAATGTGTGGTTGTTATGAAAGCTACGTGGTTTAATAAGTTTTTTTTAATAATTGATATACTAAAAATAAAATGAGGTGATTTTATGATTTAATATGTTTTTTAGTTTTAAATTGTAATTAAAGCATAAAAAATTTGACTGGTCAATTTTTACGGACAATATACCGTTTCTTTGATGGCATAAGCCTTAATAGAATAGAAAGATCTCCTACCTCCTCTTGCATAGCTGATGCTGACACGTCATTATATTTATTAGTGTGAGTACAACAAAAACCTCATTAGTTACGATCCCAATGTTCGGTCTATAATCAAGATCATATTAATTACATATTACACGAAATAATATTTGGGAATTGCCGGCCACCGACTTGGCTGGACCAGTGAAAGCGAAAGAGCCACTTGGAACTCCACTGTTTTTGCAATAATAATAATAATTATTAAATAATATATAAAATAATTGGCGCCTTTGCTGTTCTGCTCCCCACCACATAACTTTCTCCAGACACCATCATTTCAGAATTATGGGGACCAAACAAAAACCACATCAAAATTGCACTTGCAGACATTCTTTTTAATATTCTTCTTGCAAATTAATTTGAAAAATAGAATAAAAAAAACAAAAGATATAGAAAATCTTCGCTAAACCAAAATACTTTCCAAATATTTACGTTAAACCCTTCAACTCTATCCAGAAAATAACTACAAGGACAGGACTTAAAACGCAAGAAAATATTAATAACGATGTTAAAAAAAATAAAAAAACTAGAGCAGTCCCTAAAGTAGTCGTCTTTTCGTTTCACCAATAGTCAACGGCGCAATCCTCCGATTCCGGTCTCTTATTCAGATCAATCCCGGCGCCCCTCAACCGCCGCGCCTCGCCGACCGCCGCCGCGCCGCTCATCAGAAGCGCGTCGACCCTCGCGCCGACCTCCGACGCCATCTTCCTTATCGCGGCCGCAGACAGCTGGTCGTCGTCCTTCAGAGCCGTAGCCGTCGTCCCTCCGCCGCCGACCTCGTCGGGGAAGTTGAGCTTCGCCGTGGGTCCGCGGAGGTAGTAGACGGCGGTGTCGTAGGCACGCGCCGCCGCGACTGGGGTGGCGTAGGAGCCCAGCCATATCCTCGACCGTTTGTTTGGCTCGCGTATCTCCGCCACCCACTTTCCCCACTTGCGCATCCTTATCCCCTTGTACGGCGGCTTCTCCGACGTCTTCCGCCGCCTCAAACCTCCTCCTACGGCAGTTTCCATAGCTGCCTTCTTTTATAAACACTCTACAACAAGAGAGAGAGAGAGAGAGAGGGAGAGAGAGAGATTTCCTGTCTTAGAAAATCCACCGACAAAACTTTGTGTCTATGTGTGTTTATGAATGATGATGCACGCTCTCGTACTTTATTATATATAGACCTCGTTAAGAGTAATTTATTTTTGGACAACTCTACATATATAACTAATTTTTCACCTCACCAAAATTAAATCATGCTAGTATTTTTTGAAGACCCGACAAATAAAAAAACGTGCGGTGTAGATCTTAGGAGTATTTCACAATCACAATGGTTATATTGTACGTAATATTTCCCATTCATAAATTTGTTTATCCCGTATTGTGCGTGTAGCTTTTTTAATATTTGCCATTCATAAATCTGTGTTTTCTTTTATACCGTACGAGTTTGTTTGGTTCATAAACTTATATTTAGGAGGGTTTAAATTATAAAGGTTTGTATAAAACAAATTAATGGGTATAATAGAATGTGTGTTTGGATAGTATGTTTAGATAAACAAATGTGAGTGAGGGGGTGTGTTTATTTAAACCCGATGGCATGAGCGTAAAGTAGAATTCTTTAAACATATGGTTTCCTACCTATGAACCAACCAATTGAACAAGTGCTAAACCCATAATTAAAATATCGAAACCCATGAACAAACAAGAGTAAATCTATACTCTTTCATTAAACCTAACGCTTGGGATAAATCAGCTTTGGTCTCTCATTATATACTAATTTCATAATTACAATTTTGCCTTTTATATTAAGTAAGTATTATTTTACTATTAGTATATATATATTATATATATATTATAGCACTAAACTATAATCCCAATTTTATCCTCTATTTTTAGTCAATTATTATTTTACTTTTAATGTATACATATATTATATAGCACAGGTATTGAGTGTGCAAATATACTATAGTGCTTCTCGAGATCATCCAATCGGGGTTTTTTTTATTTAATTGGTGTATCTCTTTGTTGTAGAAATGTTGAAGGTCTCTAAACGCGCAATGTGTCCAATATTAATTAATAAATTAAAAAATAAATAAAACATGAAAAACTATCCACAAAGTCACTATCGCACTACTCACAAAAATGGTTATTTATTAATATAACTTAATTTTTTTAGATAGTTCGCACCATGCATGGATAATAAACAAGTGAATGATTAATTAATTGTTAAAATGCTTCCGAATACTCTTTAAGTAGGAGATGTGATTATAGGGGTTTTTAATTAAATAATTAAAAAAAATCAACCATTAACAAAATAAACAACAAATGAAAATCATTAATAAAACAGACATTTTCGTCATCCCAAGTGACGAGTTACTAACTCGTATCTTGGGAATACGAGTTACTTGTCCACGGTGGGCTGATATGGCATTTCAAGTAACTCGTCATCCCAAGTGACGAGTTACTCTTTTTCTTTTCTTTTTTTTTTAATTTTAACTTATTTTATATTTATTAATTATATAATCCACCAAATCATAATATCATCGTTATCACATGTAATTTCACATATAAAAATCAATAAATGCATCTAATTTATTGTTTGTTTCGCGATGATTAAAATGATATGCATATCTTATATTTTTCGAATATCGAACATATTTAACTATTTTTATAAGATATTGAGTAAGAAACGAGTTCTTAAAAAAATATTCTTTTATTGATTAACAGAAGGATTGATATAGATACGTCACGTATACACGTCATATATATATGACTAATCGACTTCTATGAGCTACCGAAAATACCCCTCACATATACCTAAAATACAACTATTAAACAATACTAGTAGCAGCAACTTCACTATAAAAATAATTAATATTTTCGATATCCGAAAAATATAAGATATGCATATCATTTTAATCGTCGCGAAACAAACAATAAAATAGATGCATTTATTGATTTTTATTATGTAAAATTACATGTGATAACGATGATATTATGATTTGGTGGATTATATAATTAATAAATATAAAATAAGTTAAAATTAAAAAAGAAAAGAAAAGAAAAAGAGTAACTCGTCACTTGGGATGACGAGTTACTTGAAATGCCATATCAGCCCACCGTGGACAAGTAATTCGTATTCCCAAGATACGAGTTAGTAACTCGTCACTTGGGATGACGAAAATGTCTGTTTTATTAATGATTTTCATTTGTTGTTTATTTTGTTAATGGTTGATTTTTTTTTAATTATTTAATTAAAAACCCCTGTGATTATATATAGGTCGGTGGGAGATATTCGTTATGAATTGACACTTTGACCCCACTACTCACGACCTAACTCTAACTGAAATGAACGACTTTAAGCAATTGACATCAATGCCCTTCGTTTATGTTCTAAATCACGTCTTTTTTTTCTTCAAAGAAATCAAATGTCAATATTACAAATCAAACGAAATAGAGAAAATGAAAGGGCTTATCTCTCTCGGCTACTAAAATAATACTATATACAAGTCTCTTGGAACACTTGACCTGGGACTCGACAAATTCTGACTTACGATCAGTGTTCTTGATTGTGATTCCTAAATTATGCGGGCTAAAAATTGAATAACTTTTTCCTTTTTATTTTTTTCGTTATATTATCGAAAACCCCACAACTTATACGTAATCTCATCTTCACACGCGTAAATAAAGAAGTACGCGTTTCGATATTTCAATTTTCAACACGCTTTACTTGGAATAGGTTTAGACAATATCGACTCATCTTTTCTTTATAGAGGTCAACAACGATAAGCACAAAGAACAAAGGGATCACAATTCATTTTCTTATTGGTATCATTTGTCAAGTGAAGTAGTACGGACCAATTCATCCATTTTTTTCCATTTTAGTTGCATTTCGACCCAATCCGATCCCTATATATAATACTCCATCAACTTTATCAAACTGAGCACGCAAATTAAGGTAACATTATTATAATAATATAGTACAATGGGGTTACTTGCTTAAATTTATAATTTTTCTAATTATTCCCACCATTTACTCCCTCCAATTACATTTAAATATTTAATTTTTTACTCAAAAAGGAAAGGTGATAAAATTATTGGGACGCAAGGAATGAAAAATGTGATAAAATTAGCGTGACGAATGGAGTTCATACAACAATCGTATTGGATTTAGAACAAATCATCATCGTAAGTACGCCAAGGGTCTAATAAAACTACAGCCATTAAAACATCAGAAGAGTTGGCCAAATCTATCCACAAGAAACGAGATGAAAACACACACACACATTAACACATTCGTCTTACCTAATGTCTTAAAAATCTTACCGACAACTTTTATGATTTGAATGCAAAGAATTTCATTTAGATAGCTGCTGGGAACTGCTTTGCTTGTTGCTTAACTCTCTTCTTGTATTCAGCAGGATCCTACACATACATACATACCAGCAAATATATTTCAATAAACTACGAATATATAAAAACTGTTAATAACAATTAGCAGCAATTGTATGAAAAATCCTCCCAAATTTGCGATCGCAGGAACAAGAAATATGCAAGTGGTTGCAGGAAATCGGCACTCTTACGTTCAAATGTAGTCTGCTAGCCAACTATTTGCTCATTCCCATGAACTAATTGATGGGTAGTACAGCAAAACATTGTTGCATTGTTGGGATATAATGTATATGGTTTTCTTAGATAGATATAATGAAGGATATGCCCAGTCAACAGAGGCTTCTGCGTTGGGTGGGAGTAGTCGAATGATCGCAAACTTGGATAAAGCCGACAAAGAAAACTGACGGTATTTAACAAATATGTGCTGTTAAAATATTATTAAGAAATCTCCCATCAACATCGACAATTGAAATAAGGCAATCTATCTCACCTGAATGAACATATGGTACCCCTCGGTTTGGGCAGGGTCACTAGGATTGGGCTGATCAAGCAAGTCTTGGATTCCAACCAGAATTTGCTTCACGGTGATTGCTGGACGCCATCCCTATTAAGAGAAACCACCATTTTTCTTTAAATGAGGGCAAAAGTGAGCTATAAAACCATAAATATCAAGAAAGGCGCGCTTACACTATCTTCGTTGAGGATGGAGAGGCAAACTGTCCCAGATGGGTAGACATTGGGATGGAAGAATCCCTGAGGGAATTTACACTTTGGCGGCTTGCTTGGATAATCTTCGGTGAACTGCATGGTCAATGTGTAATAACCTCCCTCCCAATCAGTCTGCAAAAGAACCCATAGATGATTGACAATATCCGCTGATAACAACATACTCTATGGAGTTTTTGAAATAATTATTACGGATTCAACAAAATAAGTCCACCAATAGCTCAAACCGGATAAAAACGCTAAATGAAAACATGCATTGTATTATCAGACAATTTAACGGAAAAGACCTTTCTTTTATTCGTCATGGTTAGTTAATCATTTGAAATATTTTTGTAAATGTAAGATGCCTTTTACGAATGACACGCATAAACTGTACTCAGAGGCGACGATAACATTAGAGCAATAGTATATATATAGTCCATAGAGACCTAACCCAAGTAGAGGCCTTTTATAGCTACGCTGACTCAGTGATTGGAACAAGTAGAAGAAGCACATGAACTGTAATTGTCAGTGATGATAACATTAGAGGAATGGTATCTATAACTCAAGAGAGACCAAAGTAGAGAGGGCTTTACAGCAATACTAACTCAGTGATAAGCACAAGCCTTCACTGAAAGTACCCTATTAACGATTTCAGAATAGATACAAGCACGAAGAGATTCAGTTTCCAAAACCAAACATCCATGGGAGTTCAAAATTCCAACGCAATCACAATATATAAAGCCCATAAGATATATAAATCACGGCAAAAAAACTGTAGCATTGGAAAAAATAAAGAGAGATGAATGGAGACTATACCCCAGCCTTCCCAGGGATGATGCAGTTCCAAACCATTAGATTCACCGAACCATCAGGTAAGTATCGGGTTTAGCCACGAAACCCTGGTTTAAAAAAAAAAAAACAGTAAGGAATACGAAAAAAAAAACCACAAATTTCCAACAGACGAAAAATTAACAAAGTGGGAACGAACGTGTGGGTGATTCTTCCTCCATGCCTTTCTCTCTTCAGCAAGACGCCCACGTGCAATTCCGCCGGACATTTTTCTGAGGTGAGTGTATTTTGTGGGTTTTTCTTCTTTGGAATTGGAAGATCACACTGAATTGAAAATTTGGAGTATTTTGAGGACGCGATGATAAGATGTTGTTTGCAGAAGGTGAATAGATCGACGGCCAGCGTTTAATTTGAGTCGAGATGGTGAAATAATAGTATTCCGCGTAAAACCTACGCTATTAAATTATTCAAAGAATAAAGTCAAACTATGAACGCAAACAACATCGTTTAATTTGGTGACTAATCCTCTTAAAATACTTTTATTCGATATCGGCCCCATTTAAGTTTCATTCATCGATACATCATCCTTGAAGATATTGGACAAAACCAAACGTTGGGAAAATACATAATTGTACTTTACAAATGCGAAAATTATTTTGAGTTTGTCATCGTCATTTAGACTTTATATATGAAAAATTACGCTAGATTGTCACCGTCCCCCCACTCGGTAAAACCAGCTGGAAAATCACTGAAATTTCCATGTTAATGACCGAATTTGGCGCTAAATCAATTGACGTCTTAATAATTAGCCCGAACTAGTATTGGAATAATGCATAAAATCCAAAACGGCAGTCTCATTAAAAAAAAACTGGTGATATGTTGACGTTTACTGACTAGTTAACTACAATCGACTTAAATTTGCCGTGGCTCTTATAATACTCAACAAATGCTAACTAGACCCGTCAACTCGGCCGGCGGGCCACGGGCTTTGGCGGGGTGGGGCGGGGCAGCTCGCCACTTATTAATATTTATATATTATATGTCAATATATATTAAATTATTAAGGAATCTAATTACGCATTTATTAAATACATGATTAATTGCACATTTACACCTAATTTATTAATATATCATCAATGAACTTAATATTTTAAATTTAAAATAATATTAAATTGTTTCTCTAAAAGTGGTGGGCATGGCCCGTCGGACCCGCGACCAGCCGCAAGGGCAGGGCGGGCCCCAGTTTTTAAGGCCCGCCCCGTCCCGCCACGCCAGACTGTGGGCTTTCCGGGCAGCGGGTCGCCCGGCACGCTCTGCCAAATTGACAGCTCAAATGCTAACGTTTACCATGGAATACTATGGGAAGGTACAACGGTCGAGGCGCAAAATATCATTATTCGATGCGCTCATTAGTTTCCGTCGTGCTTTCCTGTACGAATTCAGATATTAATTGCAGTAAAACTATTTTTTGCATAATGGTGAGAAAAATGGCGTGAAAACTTGCTAAAATCATTTAACCTTCCAAGATTTTCTACCTTAATTATATTCAAACAATTATAAGTTATTTTGATTTCCAACTTTGAGTGTTCTTATTTTTGTTGATTGCCTTGACAAATCTTATATACAAATACAAATCTCATTTTTGTTATTTGTCTTAAAAAAATCTTATATATAATGTAGCTTTTCATGTTCTCTCTGCATGTTTTAAAAATGTAAAATGCTTAGAATTGCCACACTTTTTATTTAATAAAAAAGTTATTTTGAGTTATTTTCAAATGAAGGTTCGGACATCTTTCAATTTCTTTCTAAAAAGAATGTTTTCAATTATTTTTAAAATATTTAATATTGATTGATCAATTTATCTTAATACCCACTCACCAACCAGCACGATCGATCATCTTCTTCCACCATTCATCTCCTACCTTTTTCTCTTACAAATGAAGTAATCTTATTAACTTATATTAATTATATATAATGAGATCCACGGTGCAAGGAACTCAAGTTAGTCGACGTGTGCTCTGCCGACAACCTAATGATAGTGAGCAACTGTTGGGGTGGTCATCGCAGTTCTCAACTACTTCACAGTTGTATAATTAGGGTGAACAAAACCGCATACGGGATATCCGGATTTTAGACCGACTACTATCCGTATTCGATGCGGTTTAATTTTAAAATAAATCGGATCGGATATCCGATCTTGTTTTTAAAACCGGATATCCGTTTTTTAGGTTTTGAAAATCGGATACCAAATCGGAATCTGCTTTTCAGATATTTTTGCTCACTCCTAGTTGTATTTGTATGTATTTGGCGCACCAAAGGCAAATGATATATAATTATATATAGAGGTTTGCTATGGTGCCCACCTACCGTGAGCAACCACCGTGGGCACCATAAGCAATCTCTATATTTTTTGCATTTTTCAATTCCTAACAATGCCAATAACTCCGTAGACCCTCTTATATCCATTGCTAACCTAAATCGCCCTCTCCAACACGTTAATTTTAAGAAAGTTCATTACTTATTATTCACATGTGGACTACATACCCAAGTGATGATTAAAAATTAAAGTGTTAGAAAGTGCGATTTAGGTTAGCGATGGACATGAGAGGGTCTACGGAAATGTTGGCGTTGTTGAGAATGGAAAAAATGCAAAAAAATATAGAGATTTGCTTATGGTGTCCACGGCGGTTGCTCACGGTAGGTGGGCACCATAGTAACCTCATTATATATATATATATATTGAGGAATTTTACGGTGCTCACCTTATGTGAGCACCTTGCATAGGCACCTGCTGATGTGGCACGCCACCTATGCCAACATCCAACATTGACATTCAAGGTTATGTCATTTTAATTAACACCTTTCGTGTTGATGTGACACCTGCTTGATTTGGCACCGATCTGTGCCAGTACTCACTCACATAATAGGTGAGCACCATAATATTTCCCTATATATTCATAATAGGAGTCTAGAGGAAATATCAACATATGCGTATGGATTCGTGTATATGAATCGAATCGCATCATTTTGAATCACAAAATTTAGTTTCAAATCAAAATCCATGTTTGGCAAACGTTAGGTCGAAATTCGAATTTCAAATGAAGCTATATGAACCTCAAGCTTTTTATTAAACAGGAAAAATAAAAATTAAAAAATAAATAATAAAATAGAACATGCTTGCGTTGCGAGCAAGCCCGCGAGCTTTGAGCACATATGAGTGACCTCGAGCTCCATTATAATGAGCTCGAGCCTGCTCATCGAGTTCACAGTCGGTTCGACTTTTTTGAGCTTGCTAGTCGGCTCGACTCATCGTTCACCCCTAATTATTACTAGGACAAAGTGATTTTAATAATCCATCATTTTCCATATATTCTTAAATTACACCCAACATTAGATTATTTCATATGTAAACAACTGGTTTTAGTGTGGAACTTCACATAATTATATGAATTTTGGCTATAAGGTGATTGGAGATCGTTAATAAAAAAAAAAAAGAGACCATCAATTTATCACCGTGCAATTCATGTTCGAATCTGCAATTAGCCCAACGGTTGAGATTCATCGGCACGTACAACCGACTAACTGCTAAGGCAGGAAAAAGCTCAGAGGTTGCCGAAGTAAAGCAATTTGGCATTGGCATTTTTCAACCCCTTCGAAGATTCATTACATTATAAACAACATGCCAACTAACAATATTGTATTCATTAGATTAGATGCGAATCTCATGTTGCAAAGAGAAGAGATCCTCTGATGCGTGATTCTGATTCGTTAGAAAAAATAATCGAAAGCTTCTGATTGGCCGCCGAACACGGCGGCGCCTGACACCGCCTTTCGGCGGTGGTGTGTTGTCCCAATGACGTTGATACAGTTTTCAAGATTAGCTTCTTCCCAAGACAGGCACCACGCCGCCACGTGGCGGGTTCGGACAGGTGGATGTTGGGGCGGCCATGACTATTTGCTTCCTCAATTGTGGGCAGACGAACTAAATAAGGATATGTTAGTTTTGAATCTTTATTTCTTGAAAATATGTGTAAGTGTCCTAACGAACTTGTCATACGAACGTACTGATTGATGTAACTATGTCTAGGTTCGTCCTTGCTGCAAGAATCAACGGAAGGAAACGTACCGAGGTTAATTTTGAATTTATTACGTAATAATAATTATTATTATTAAATAAAATTTAGTCCCACCTTTTCTCAACTAATAGAAAATTTTGCTCTAAAGAAAAAGATCAAATTTTCACCATACCCTTATCCAGCATTTATTAAAAGATGGGAGGAAATCATCCTTCCAATTTTTTTGTTGGTCCTTGTATTTTCTTCATTTTACTTCGACGGTTTTAGTTCTACGTTATGGAAGCTTTGATTTCCTGTCCTATAGAAGGTGTTCTTTTGCGGACGTATACCTTACAACCTCTAAACACGAAACAAAAGTGAAGAATAATATATACTATTAACAAGTACCTTGCGGATGATTTAATATTACATTTTAACTCTTGTTTTATCTCGATCTCATTTCATTTCTTTAACGAGGAATGTCTTCCCACGATGTAGTAAACAATTCATGAATGAAAATTTTTCTATCGTTTGAAAAAAAAAAAAGATGTTGTTAGGTGAGCTTTTGACCATTCAACCAAGTGCTTCATGTGGGTTTGACAAATTACAAGGAAAATATGATAAAATAATAAAGAAGAAGTTGTTTTGCATTCTTCAACCGGTGCCGCGTTGCTTAGTCAAATAAGTGCTATGATATTGAATAAAGCAGATCTACATGACGTAAGCACCTACGTACAAGCTCATAAGGGTTTGCCTATAAATAGGCATTAGACGAGGCAGTAGAGAGAGACCAGAACCACAACACAGATCTTCGTCATCTCTGATTATTTTCTGTAGCCTACTCCTTATATTGTTGTAGCTACTTTTGTATCACGTCAGTGTACGTGTCTGTAATCTCCACATAATAAAGAAGTTCTACCCTCCGGCCCGTGGACGTAGGTCATTCTGACCGAACCACGTAAATCTCGTGTCACTGTCCAAATTTATTTTTCGTCTCATTTATTTATTATCGTCATTTTCCGGGAAAAATAATTATCGGGGATTTTCGCATATCCTAACAAATTGGTATCAGAGCCAACCCGATTTATTTTTTAGCCACCATGACGATAACAAAAATGTCAATTGAAAAGTTCGACAGAAATGTCAACTTTGCAATGTGGAGTCTCAAGATGGAGGCCATACTCATTCAAGACGGTTGCGAGGTGGCGCTTGAAGGCGCAAAGAAGAAACCAACCGAAATGAAGGACGATCAATTTAACGAATTGGACAAGAAAGCCAGATCGGCTATTATATTAAATCTCTCTTACGAGTTTTACAAGAAGTTGCCACGGAGACGACGGCCATGGGTATGTGGGATGCGTTAAAAGCGATCTACATGAAGAAGACTAAGGAGAACCGACTTTATTTAAAGCAGAAGCTATACAGTATGAAAATGACGGAAGGTACTTCTATACTCTCGCATCTCGATAAATTCGATTCTATCATTATTGATTTGGCGAACGTAGAAGTCAAAGTGACGGACGAAGATCAGGCCATAATATTGTTGTGTTCCCTTCCCTCGTCTTTAAAGCATTTTCGGGACACTATTATATACGGAAAAGATACGATATCATATTCTAGTGTCAAATCCGCTTTACAATCGAAAGAGCAGATAGACAGGGATATTACGGGAGAAACAAGTGGTAGCCAGGCAGAAGGCCTGTTTGCACGGGGAAGACCAGAACGTAGAGACGCTGAAAGCAGCAGATCTAAAGAAAGGTCGAAATCCAGGTACAGAAATAAAATCTGTAATTTTTGCAAGAAAAAGGGACACATTAAAGCTGATTGTTTTAAATTAAAAAATAAGGAGAAAAATAATCAGCAATTTAATAAACCCGCCGAAGCTAGTTTAGCTGCTGATGAGAGCGATGGAACTATATTTGTAGCAACTGCAAATGTTGTTAGGTCTGAAAATGAGTGGATCTTAGATTCGGGTTGTTCTTACCACATAAGTCGGAGTCGGGATTGTTTTTCCACATATGAAAATTTTGATGGTGGATATGTCTTAATGGGAAATGATGCTCCGTGTAAAGTTATTGGTAAAGGCACAGTTAGGATCAAGATGTTCGACGGAATCATCCGAACGCTCACAGAAGTCAGACATGTTCCAGATATGAAGAGAAATCTTGTCTCTTTAGGCACACTTGAATCTCAAGGGTGCAGGTTCTCAGGTGAAGGTGGAGTTTTAAAGATTGCCAGAGGTGCCCTTGTCGTGATGAAAGCTTGCAGGTCTGGAAATTTATATATTTTGCAGGGAACTACTGTTACAGGTTCCGCTGCAGTTTCGACATCCCCGGAGGTTGATACCACGAGATTATGGCATATGCGACTTGGACACATGGGAGAAAAAGGCTTGACGATTTTAAGCAAGCGGGGCCTATTTTGCGGTCAAAGTACTGGTAAGATGGACTTTTGCGAACACTGTATTTTTGGGAAGCAGAAACGAGTCAGCTTCAATTCGCCAGCAGTCCACAGAACGAAAGGTACTTTGGATTATATTCATTCTGATGTATGGGGTCCTTCTCGTGTTCCGTCCAAAGGTGGTGCAAGATATATGTTGACTTTCATCGATGATTTTTCGAGGAAAGTTTGGGTCTATTTTCTTAAGCAGAAAAGTGATGTTTTCCTAACATTTAAACAATGGAAAGCTTTGATTGAAAAGCAGACAGGAAAACATATCAAGCGGTTGCGGACAGATAATGGCTTAGAATTTTGTGGAAGCGAGTTCAACGAATTTTGCAAGAATGAAGGAATTGCTCGACATCACACTGTTCGGATGACGCCTCAACAAAATGGTGTTGCCGAGCGCATGAACCGGACGCTTTTAGAGAGAGCTCGATGTATGATCTCCAATGCTGGATTGACAAATGATTTTTGGGCTGAAGCTATCGCTGCAGCGTGCTATATTGTCAACCGTTCACCGTGTTCACCGATTAATTTCAAGACTCCTGAGGAAGTATGGTCAGGTACTCCTGCTGATTACTCCAACTTAAGAATATTTGGGTGCCCAGCTTATATGCACGTAAACGAGGGAAAATTAGAGCCTAGAGCTAAGAAGTGTATTTTCCTCGGTTACGCTTCAGGGGTGAAAGGATATAGACTATATCATCCTGATCCCATGTCACCCAAATTTATAATTAGCAGAGATGTTACATTTGACGAGTCTTCCATGTTACATCCTTCAAAAGAGTCTACTGATTCTTCTAATCAAGAAAAGAAGGATAGTGTACACAGCGAGGTGGAGCTCGAGATCAACAAAGATCCTTCAGATGACCCTGCTACGAGTTCAACGAATCAAGAGGATGAGCCAGAACCTGATTCAGATCCTGTTGAAGATGAGAGCACCGAGCAGGAATATTCTATAGCCAGAGATAGGGAGAGACGGGAGATTCGACTACCACAGCGGTACGTAAATTTAGTTTCGTATGCTTTATCAGTGGCGCAAGAAACAGGTGGAGGCGGCGAACCTTCTACCTATTCGGAGGCAATAAGCGATGATAAGTCTGATAAGTGGCTGGTAGCGATGAATGAAGAAATGGAGTCTCTGCACAAGAATGATACGTGGATTCTTGTGCCGCCGCCGAAGAAAAAGAAAATAGTCGGATGTAAGTGGGTCTTCAAGAAGAAAGAAGGTTTATCTGGTTCTGACGATGCAAGGTATAAGGCACGATTAGTCGCGAAAGGCTATAGTCAGGTACAAGGTGTTGATTTTAATGATGTTTTCTCACCTGTCGTTAGACATAGCTCTATTCGTGTATTACTTGCGTTCGTTGCCATGTATGATTTGGAGTTAGAACAGCTTGACGTCAAGACAGCGTTCTTACATGGCGATTTAGATGAACAGATTTATATGAAGCAACCTGAAGGCTTCATAGTTGAAGGTAAGGAAGACCAAGTTTGTTACTGAAGAAATCCTTATACGGATTAAAGCAGTCTCCAAGACAGTGGT
Source organism: Craterostigma plantagineum (assembly GCA_027422505.1). NCBI lineage: Eukaryota > Viridiplantae > Streptophyta > Magnoliopsida > Lamiales > Linderniaceae > Craterostigma > Craterostigma plantagineum. The sequence goes on from JAPQWV010000001.1 coordinate 29,221,237, forward strand.
ACAAACGTTTTGATTTTTTCATGTTGGGTCATGGTTTCTCCAGGAGCAAGTATGATAGTTGTGTTTACTTCCGGAAGTTAAATGACAGTTCGTTCATTTATCTGTTGTTATATGTTGATGACATGCTCATTGCGGCTAAGAATCTTGCAGAAATTCACCAGTTGAAGGCCTTATTGAATGGTGAATTTGAAATGAAGGATTTAGGAGCAGCTAAGAAGATTCTTGGTATGGAGATTAGACGTGATAGAGGAGCTGGTAAGTTACACCTGACCCAGGAAAGTTACCTCAAGAAGGTTTTGGAGAGATTTGGCATGAACGATGCCAAACCAGTCAGCACTCCTCTTGCTAGCCATTTTAGGCTAAGCGCTGCTCAGTCACCATCATCAGATGAGGAAGAAGCGTACATGGCACGAGTTCCTTACTCGAGTGCAGTCGGCAGTATTATGTATGCAATGGTATGTACACGTCCTGATATTTCACAAGCTGTTAGTGTTGTTAGCAGGTATATGGCTAATCCAGGGAAAGAACACTGGCAAGCAGTGAAGTGGATTCTCAGATACTTGAAGGGTACTCGAAGCTTTTGTTTGGAGTTTGGCAGAAATAGTGATACTCTCGTTGGCTTCGTCGATTCAGACTACGCAGGTGATCTCGATAAACGACGATCTCTTACTGGTTATGTATTTTCTATTGGAGGTTGTGCAGTTAGCTGGAAAGCTACTCTACAACATGTAGTGGCGTTATCTACTACTGAAGCAGAATACATGGCGGTTACTGATGCAATCAAGGAAGCATTGTGGTTGACAGGGTTATTCAGCGAATTAACTCAGAATCAGGAAGTTATTACTATTTTCTGTGATAGTCAAAGTGCGATTCATTTGACTAAGGATCAGATGTATCACGAAAGGACTAAACATATTGATGTTAAGTATCATTTCATCCGTGATATCATTGCAGATAAGAAGGTGTTTATCAAGAAGATTAACACGAAGGATAATCCTGCAGATATGTTTACGAAGGCTCTTCCAGTTTCCAAGTTCAAGCATTGCTTGGACTTGATTGGTGTTTTACAGTTGGTGAAGTAGCCCGTTGGGGCTAAAGTCGGAGGGAGATACAGGTATTACTAATTAAGGTGGAGTAATTTTCAGAATCAAAAGCTCAAGGTGGAGATTGTTAGGTGAGCTTTTGACCATTCAACCAAAGTGCTTCATGTGGGTTTGACAAATTACAAGGAAAATATGATAAAATAATAAAGAAGAAGTTGTTTTGCATTCTTCAACCGGTGCCGCGTTGCTTAGTCAAATAAGTGCTATGATATTGAATAAAGCAGATCTACATGACGTAAGCACCTACGTACAAGCTCATAAGGGTTTGCCTATAAATAGGCATTAGACGAGGCAGTAGAGAGAGACCAGAACCACAACACAGATCTTCGTCATCTCTGATTATTTTCTGTAGCCTACTCCTTATATTGTTGTAGCTACTTTTGTATCACGTCAGTGTACGTGTCTGTAATCTCCACATAATAAAGAAGTTCTACCCTCCGGCCCGTGGACGTAGGTCATTCTGACCGAACCACGTAAATCTCGTGTCACTGTCCAAATTTATTTTTCGTCTCATTTATTTATTATCGTCATTTTCCGGGAAAAATAATTATCGGGGATTTTCGCATATCCTAACAGATGTAGTAATTTTTTTTTCTGAAAAATAAAAAATAAAAAGACTTGGTCCTAAAGGATCGTTCTTGGCAAATTGACCCACTGCCCATTGCACATGAAAGCATATAGAAAATCGTAGTTACTTAACACTTCCCCATAAAATAATTTCCAAAAATAGAAAACTATAATGTAAGAAAGAGATCGAATATTATAACATTTTACACCTCCTATATAAACCCCATCACCCTTCCAACATCTTCTTCAGGGCTAAGCAAACAAAATTCTTCCTTGTCTTAATAACTTCCTCCGATCAAAAAACAAACACTAGCCATGTCTATGATCATATCCATCTTCCTCACCATCTTCTTCGCTCTATCCTATTCAAACGCATCAGATTTCACCATAATAAACTACGACGAAGAACACATCCCATCAAATGGAGGACGAAGCTATGAGCAAGCGAAGAGCCTCTACGATTCTTGGCTGGTCAAGCATGGCAAAGTGTACAACGAAATCGGAGAGAACGATCGAAGGTTCGAAATCTTCAGAGACAACCTCAATTTCGTCGACGAACACAACGCCGCCGCCGCCGCCGGCAACATCACTTACATGCTGGGATTGAACCGTTTCGCCGACCTCACCCACGAGGAGTACAAATCCACCTACTTGGGCACGAAAAACCGACGCTAGGCGGCGCGTGGCGAAGTCCAAGAACGCCGGCCGTCGATACCTTTTCCGGTCCGGCGACGTACTGCCGAAATCCGTCGACTGGAGGGAGAGAGGCGCCGTCGCTCCGATCAAGGACCAGGGTTCTTGCGGTTAGTCGTCGTCTTGAACCTTTTCTCTTTCTTTCTTTTAGGGTTTTCATTCCTTGCTTACGTTTTTTCTCGTCTACTGTCGTCAGGGAGTTGCTGGGCTTTCTCGACGGTGGCCGCCGTGGAAGGGATCAACAAAATCGTCGCCGGCGAACTGATTCCTCTCTCCGAGCAAGAATTAGTCGACTGCGATAGGGGCGAGAACGAAGGTTGCGACGGTGGGCTAATGGATTACGCCTTCAAATTCATCGTCAGCAATGGTGGGATGGACTCTGAAGCTGATTATCCTTACAGAGGAATCGATGGGAAGTGCGACCCAACAAGGGGTTAGTAGTTAATTAGCCCTACATAACTTTATCATCCTTTTCAAGAAACTGTGGTTGATATTCGGACAGCAAAAATAAAAAGCTCACTCTTTTATCTGTGGTAATAATCTTTAGCAGAAAAATGCAAAGGTGGTGAGCATCGATGGCTACGAAGACGTTCCCCAAGGAGATGAGAAGGCACTTCAGAAGGCTGTGGCTCATCAGCCCGTCAGCGTAGCTATTGAGGCGTCTGGCCGAGCATTTCAGCTCTACGAATCTGTAATAAAACCAACTTACTTTTCCTTAGATTCGATTATATGACTGAATAAAAAATGTATCTTTGATCGATCTTCTTGACTTATCATCAATAGGGAGTTTTCACGGGGAAATGTGGGACCGATTTAGACCATGGAGTGGTGGCAGTTGGCTATGGAACGGAGGACGGCGTCGATTATTGGATTGTGAGGAATTCGTGGGGGGCGAATTGGGGAGAAAATGGGTATTTCAGACTCGAACGTAATTTGGCGAATGATCCTTCGGGCAAGTGTGGGATTGCCATGGAAGCTTCTTATCCCACCAAGAACAAGATTAGCAGCAGTAACGCTGAGCTTGTCTCTGCTGAATGATTTTGATTAATTAGAGGTTTTATGATGCTCTGTTTCTTTCTGAGTATTGCCGTTCTTGCTTGGTTTGTTTGCTTTTTTAACAACTTCTTTGCTGTCGATTGGTATGTGTATATGTTGTTTCTGCATTCTTCTGATTGCTCGTTTGCAGTGTTTAAACTTGGACAAGATTTCCAGGTTGTCTTGTAATATATAACTTCTCAGTTTCTGTCTTGCAAGAAAAGCACAGATCAATCACGTGAAATTCAATCTTCTTTCAAACACAGAAGTCCAACTCTTAAACAATGAATCACAACAAGCAACTGGGCTATAAAAAGCAGAAAAAAAATTCAATAGATTGACAATTTTCGATATCGATCACAACCCATGATTAGATCCATTCCTAAGATTACGACTGGGAAACCTACGCAGAGCACAAGAAAACGAAACGAAATTCCTCCCAGCAAAAAGGCTGAACCTTGACGTCTTACTCGATGGCCTCACCACAGTCACACTGCTAGTCGATGGAGCAGTTAAGTCAACCCTTCCGCCGTCAACGTTGTTCAAACGGTTCGCTAAAATCATCAACTGCCCTTCTCTATTACCTTGCGCTGGAAGCTCATTCCTATCGTCTTGCACGCCTCCATCGCTTGCACTGTTATCTATGGCTTCTTGCTCAGCTTCGTCTGAGCCAAAGTCAACTGATAATGAGGCTCTCTTTGCTCTCAGCCAATCAGCAACCTCGTTAGACACATCCTTACACTTCTTAACCTTAATCTTGATCAAATTAGGACAGCCAAAGGCGAACGTCTTGATCCCAGCATCAGATATTCTGCAGCCCTTTATGCAGAGCTTCTTCAGTGCGACGAACTTTGCAGCCACGCAAGAAATCTCAGAATCCCCAATCGTTTCGCTCCCACAAAGGGCCAACCTTTCGAGCTTATGACAGCCATTCGCTATAGCCATCATACTCAAAGAGCTCGAATTCACGCCGACGAGCACCAATTCGATGAGATTGGGGCAGTTTCTTGAAACAGCGATCAACCCCTCGTCCCCAATTCTATTCGTCCTCCAACCATCTATGTGCAGCTTTCTCATAAGCTTGCAATTCTCTGCGATTGCAACGATCCCTTCGTCTGAACAGTCAGGCGCCTTCACCAAGTGAAAGACCTCCAATTCTGGACATTTTGCTACAGCCATCAAACCCAAATCACTCACTTGCAATCTCTCGAAATGCACCTCTGTCAGTTTATTACAGTTCTTTCTCGCCGAGACAGCGTTCTCCAGCAATCTGTCCCAATCACCCAAACACCTGAAAACCTTCAAGATATTCAAGTTCTTCGACCCAGAGATAAGAGGCTCGAAGCACTGTCCATTGTAGAGCTCCTTCAAAGAGATCGATTTCAGTGAGTTTGCAGACAAACCTGGGCCTATCAGCTCAGCTGTGAATCCCTCGCTGATTCCCCTCAATCGCTTCACAGTGAGCTCTTCCAAGCTAGCACAGTTATTCAACAGTGCATTCATACCCTTCGCACCAAAATTGCAAGACCCACAAGTGAATTTACGAAGATTTTTACAGTTCTTGGCGACGGCGAGCATACCGACGTGAGAGATCTCGCGGCAGGCTCGGAGCTTCAAGCGCGTGAGATTAGGGCAGTGGAGGGAGATGAATTCGAGATCCTCGTCGCCGATTGAGATCGACTTACGGTCGCATCTCAAGGTGAGTTTCGCGACGGAATCAAAGCGAGATATGAGGGAAGGGAGGTGAGGGCTTAGATCGACGGATGCGTTGAGGGAGAGGCGCTGGCGGGACTGGCCCTCGACGGCGAGCCATCGGCGGCAGACTGAGGAGCACCGCTTACGGTCCGACGGGGAGAGGGTGGAGAATATCAGGGCGAGTAGTTCGTCGGGTACGTCTGAGGTGAAATCGCGCGACGGCGATGGCTGCGGCGACGGTGGTTGGATCTGTTGGTGGTGGTGGCTGCGCGTGAGGCGCGTGGCGTCCTGGTGGTGGTGGTGGATCTGGGAGGAGGGGATCTGGCCCATGATAGTGCGGCGATTTGGGGAAAACGCCGCCGCGATGAGAAGATTTGAGAAAGGTTGTAAGATTTTGTTGAATTGTGTGTTTGAGGTTTTCTTTATCGATGTTTTTGATGTGCGTGTTTTGAGTAGTATTGAAGATTTGACCAGTCAAAAGCGGAAATGGTGGATGAATGTGGATAAGGGCTTTATAGTCTTTTCCAATATTGACCTTTTCTCTTTTTCTTTTCATTTGTATTTCAAAACTATCATCTCTCATCGAATCCGGTCTTTATCTGCACTCCTTTATTAAGGCCTCATGCCTTGTGATAAATTGTCTTTTGTAGGTCAATTTAATTAATAAAATTAATATTAAATAAAAGAAAACCATCAACTACATAACATTTATATAATTCTCAGTTTTGTCCTTATTTTTTCGTTAATAATTGTTTTACATTTAAAATAGAGATATATTATATAGCACACACATTTGAATGTACAAAAATACTATTCTTTTGTTACAAATTCAAACTAAGGATTTGAATATAATCTTAAATTTGCTTTCATTCGTAATAAATGAAAATTGTTTGAAATTTGAAAATTAATAATGAAACAGGGGAGCAAAATGGATATTACTAAGCTGTTCAATTCAAATGGAGGAGTGAAAATGCCGAAATTGGCCCGTGGAAACAACTAACTGAATTTAATTTTTGAAAATGACTTCTTTAAGTTGGGACACAAATGAATTCCTATATTGCGGCCATACTAGAACATGGACCGTGTCAACTATCCGTGTCTATATGAAGGTCAAACATATCGTAGACAAATATATATTTTATTTTTTCATTCTCATTATAAACTACATATGGTTTTGAAAATTCTGATATAACGTCAAGCCTTCGGTCTGGCTGTAATAATTTATATTTATATGAACATTAAATCAGATCAATAGTATCTTCAGTAAATAAGTTTCGCGATCATCTCAAAAACTAACCCTAGTTTGGTGGTCAGTCTCAATTTGTGAGGATGAAATTCTCGAATTACGTATGTATTTTTTCTTGTTTTTTCTTTTTGTCTTTATGCATATGCAAGTTGAAGTACTTAGTTGATCAAATATTCAAACAAGGTATGCAAAGTTGACGGTTAACTGTTTCTCTTCCATTCAAATTAGTCCGCTCATTATTATACCAAGTGAAAGGGATATTAACTTGCGCTGACTATGCCCAATTTGATAACTTATTAGATATATCATAAATACATCAGCAGCTTTGAGATACCATCAACCATCATTTGCATCACATTATCGACCAATGTACACTCAATATGCATACACATGTCATTTGCTCAAGTTTTATACTACGATAATGGCTTGGGGTTTTACGCTTGTTGATGGGGGTTGATGATAAAAAAGAAAAAGAAATCATTGGTTGTTTTTGTTGGGTGCACAAACCCAATTTCCCACACCGATCAGCAAAAAGAAAATAAGTGGGTTTATAAGCTTGTGGGTTCCCTCCCTCTATTGCCAATTGGTTTTAGAGAGGAACCCCACAAGCTTATACGGGCCTGGACTTGGGCTGGAATTGGGCCTGAAAATCCCTACATGGTGCGGTGAGCGTAGACGGACACGTGAGGGTGCCTTCAGATGGAGAAATTCTAGCCCGAATACGGTGTGTAGGGTGGGCAGTGGGGCGGGGTAGGCGGGGATACCCCGCCCCGTTGCTCGCCCCGCCCCGAAACCTATTTTATATTATAATATATATAATATTAAATTATAATTTAAATAATATTAAATATAGATTAAATAAAATTAAATTAATACAAATAATATATAAAATTATAATTTATATATATTTATAACGAAAATATATTTAGATTTATATATTATATTTAAAATATAATATTTTTTTTAAAAAATAACTCCCCGCGGGGCCGGGGACGGGGGCAATTTCCTCCCCGAATGCTTCGCGGGTCGGGGACGGGGATTAGCTCCCCGCCCCGCCCCGTTGCCATCTCTAGGTGTGGGTAGTGTGTCCCCGGCCCTTGGAGAGACGATCGGTGAATCTGCGGTGAAAAGTGCTTGGTGCAGGGATTGCGGTAGAAGCGTTGGTGCAGATAATCGTCGAAGGGGGCCCGGTGTATGGTCTTTAGTTTGAGGGGAGGATTGTTGGGTGTACAAACCCAATGTCCCACACCGATTAGCAAAAAGAAAATAAGTGGGTTATAAACTTGTGGGTTCACTCCCTCTATTGCCAATTGGTTTTAGAGAGGAACCCGACAAGCTTATACCGGCCTGGGCTTGGGCTGGAATTGGGCCTGAAAAATCCCTACAGTTTGATAAATGTGAAATCTGAGATTGAGCAATATATAATAATACATACTATACTAGATTTTTTTCGCTAGTTGAATGTCTGGCCACGATAATAGAGAGCCCATTAACAGATAGTTCAGGCCGACATTATTTTAGGCCCAATAATCTTTCCTTTTCTTTTAATGCTTGATTTTAGATCTGATTTTTTTTTTTTGGTAAAGATTTTAGATCTGATTTGATGTGCTATTATTTTGAGTACGGATTGGAGTTTGGAGTCGCATATATGGTACGGATATATCGAAGGTATGAATATCCGAAAGTCTTTTAGGTATATGATTGTTATAGCATTTATGCAATATTAATATTGTAATGTGCGGGCACTTCAACCCAATAGATAACATGCTAATAAATAAAAGGGGTCGTCTGAGGGTTGCCGACACAATATATACCACAATAAAAATGAAATGATATTAATAAGTACATAGGTAAGGCATCTAGAAAAATAATAGTAGCCATGCGCATCCAATTGCAAAAGTACTTCCCATCAGTTTGTGGTGCAGAGTAGTAGTAACTTCATCAGCCCCATTCTGCACCAAACACACGTTAAACCAAATTTATTTCACAAGAGTTTATTTTCTTGTCGGAAGAAAAAGACACCATTTAAGAAAGTCATGATAGCGTAGCGTTTAATTATATATATAACAATAATGATTAATCAGTAGGAAGCCCAATTCTTGCCTACATAGATGAATAGTGAATACATAAAACATATATGAGCCATCTACATGATGTAATTGATGACAACGAAGAAGAAGAAGACGATGCTACATATAATTGCACCGTTGAAGCTTTAAAGTGCTCTCATCAAAACGTGCGTCATATTTGTACACTGAGATTATTAATATAAAAAGAGTGCATTACCAACATATTTGATCAGCTAAAAGTATGTAAAGAATAAAAGACTATTTAAATAATAGTATTATTTTCGCATGATTCCAAAGTAAACATAAAAATGCCTGACCTGATCGCTGACCGTGGCCGGTCCAGGAGAAACGAAGCCACCGCTGGGACCTAAAGCACCGGGCGTCGGCGCCGGAGGTCCTAGAAGCTGCGGCGCCGGCGATCGGTGCTTCCTTGCCCTCTTTCTTCCCGGAGAGGGAGCAGGAGACCAACTCGTACCCGGCGCCCCAGCAGTCGGCGCCGGAGATCGAGCCGTGGGAGTCGGAGCCGGGGAATAATTTGTAGTCGGCGGCCATGCCGCCGGCGTCGGAGTCGGTGAATATAGAGCGGACGGAGAGATTGTCGGTGCTGCTGATGGAGACGTCAGTGGAGAACCGAAAGTAGTCTCAGGCGCATGCGAGGCCGGTGGATCTGAAGCCGGCGCCGGAGAATTGTTTGCACTCGGCGGATCTGACGACGGCGCCGGCGCCGGTGTATACATAACGAACGGTGAGACTGTCGGAGATGTCAATGGAGAGAGAGAATTCTCAGGTGCATGCGAGGGTTGAACCGGGCCTGATGGATCGGACTCCGGCGACGAAGATTGCGGACCGCCGGCCGGAGTTGATGAGGAGGAGGTCGGAGATGGCGGCGGCGATGAGAGTGGAGAGGGTAAGGGCACTGATGACATGGACTGGTAAGGCGACGCGGCTGGTACTGTTGTTGTAGGCAGATAGGATCCGTATGGAGGAGACGCCGGGGATGTGACCGGAGACTGGCCGCCGGCGGTGGAGATGGCAGTGAATGCTATCAGTGTCAGCAAAAGTACTGTTGTGCCATCCATTTTGGACACTTTTCTTTCGTTTTTGAGGGTGAAGAGAAGACTGTGATTTATTTATTTTTTTTAATTTTTGTAATATTGAAAAATGGAGATGTAGTAAGGTAAAGAGTATTATATATAGAGGGAGTGAAATAATAGATTTAATGAAAAAAGAAACAGTATATGTGGAGTTCGAGACATCTGGGTGGGGCCATGCAAGAAGAAACAAATGTTACGTGGAGCATTATTGAAATTTAAGGTTGCCACGTGGTACGGTTATTTTCAGGATATTTAGAAACAAATAGACTATTGTATTTGTTTTTATATTATTGTGAAAACCAAAAACATTCACAAAATGTAAATCCCATCTTGTATCGTGAAGCCGTTAAAGAAGCGGCCTAGATTTCGTAAGTTTTAACGAAAAGATATAGTTTTCATTTTACAATAATGTTTCGGATATTGCAACTAAAAAAAATTATAATATCTAAGCTATTATATTACAATATGACAAACAATGTTAATTAATGTAGAATCAAATGAACATAATACATAACAAACTTTATAGATAATACATATTATTGTTATAGACGTGTTTGCTGCTTGACATAGGAGACAAAACAAACAATTTGGAAACAAGATATACTGTCTCTCAACTCCAATGTTCCTTATCGATCCCAAAAGCTTGAAGAAAAGTTAAAGAACAATTCCTACCTTTGAGGCCAAGCAATAACTAAAAATAATAACATAGTTTTTTGTGATAAAAATGGTGCATTAGGAATAGGGGTAGGGTTGCAAACGAACCGAATCTAGGGGTGTGCGTTATTCGGTTAACCGAGCCGATTAACCGAAAAACCGAAAATTCGGTACAAAACCGAACCGAACCGAATAATTCGGTTCGGTATTCGGTTATTAAAAAAAAAATTCGGTAATTCGGTTGGGTATAGGTTTTGGATTTTCGATATTTCGGTATACCGAATTACCGAAATTTTAAAATTAAAATATATTATATTTTATTAATAATGAAAATATAACTATATTTTATTAAATTATATATTAAAAAACGAATTTTCAGTAATATTTAAATTAATATATAATTTAATATAACTTTTTTTATAAACCCAAAAAAATTATATTAAATTATATATATTAATTTAAATATAATTAAAATTCTTTTTTTTTATTGAAAATTCGGTTAATTCGGTAAAAAACCGAATTAACCGAAAAATTTCGGTAATAAACGAATACCGAACCGAGAAATTCGGTTCGGTATTCGGTTTTGGAAATGGGGGAACCGAAATTTCGGTTCGGTTCGGTTCGGTTCGTACCGAACGAACACCCCTAACCGAATCGAATCCAATATCATAATATTAAATTTGTATTCGTTAATTTTTTCAAGTATTCGTATTCGATTCGATAACGATATTCGAATATATTCACGAATATTCGAATATTCGAATATTCGAATATTCGAAAAAAATTCAATTTTTTCCCCATAAAACCTGTTAGAATTAGAAAATAATTCCGAAAAATTACAAAATCTAAGAAACAACTCAATGTTCGTATTTGCTTTTTATTTTTACACTTGGAGCGTGAGTTAAATAGATGGAAGGTTTGCTTTATTTCCTTTTATGGGTCAAAACAAATAAATAATTTGGGTCTAATATTTTATTTGAGCTTACAAGTATATATACAATATATATTATTTAAATATATATTACATATAACGAATCGAATATTCGTTAATTTTTCGAATCGAATACAGACATATTCTTATTCGTATTCGAAATTATTCGAATCATAAAAAGTATTTGTATTCGTATTCGTATTCGTTTATTCGAATTCGAATCTTAAATTTCGAATCGAATCTCGAACCGAACCGAAAATATTCGGTTCATTTGCAACCCTAAATAGGGGTCTTTACAAATAAGTACCTAGTTGGATAAAACTTGTAATTTAGTACCATGTCAGGATTTTTTTCTATGTAGGTACCTAATAGAATAAATTTTTTGCACATAGGTACCCGATCCCCGATAGTACACCATACAACACATTTGGGTACCCTATATCAACACATTTGGGTACCCTATATAACAGAAATGGTACGACGTATGCTATATTTAGGTACGCCCTATATAACACACAGGTATGCCGTAGGTACGACGTATGTTATATTTAGGTACCCTATATCAACGTGTTATGGTACGCAATATACACACATGAAGGTACGACATGACTAAAGAAACTGGTAAAATTAAATCGGGTACCTATCTGTAGAATATTGTGACATGGGTACCTATGTGTAAAAATTTTATCCAATTGGGTATTTTTTTTATAGATTCACCTTATGAATATTATCTTCCGTATATTCATGGTTTTCCCGTATCATTACGTTTCTTTTTCAATAAATTGCTTACAAATGGGCCAATATAAGGCCCATAATTTCAAAAAGAGCCCACTAAAGCAATTAGAAGTCAGGCCCAAACAAATTTTCAATCAACATAAGTACAAACACAACAAGAAACACCCACCGGCGCACGATGGACGCCGATTTTCATTTTTTCATTTTTTATTTTTTCACACGCCACACAAATAAAAATCTCAGAAAAGGCAGTTTCTTTCAAGCGGCGGCGATGTCGAAGTCGATATGCCTGAGCAACACCGGAATCGTCACCTCCGGCGAGCTCAGCTGAGGCAAGTGTCCCTCGGTGGCGACCACCTCGACGATCGACTCACCACTGAGATTCTGATGGAGATACTCCGCCACCGCCACCGGCACGGCCAAGTCCTTGGAGCTCTGAACTATGTGGCAAGGAACGGTGACCCTCCCCAAGAAATGCCTCAGATCGAACGTAAATATCGTCCTAAAAACGCTCAGGGAAATGTCCGGCCGCATGCTGAACATCGTACGGCTGAATTCTTGAACCGCCACCGAGTCAAGGTCGCCGCCCACCACCAGCGGCGCGAATCCGGCGACCCACGACTTGTAGTTCGATTCTATCGCGTTGCACAGCTGATCCACCTCCTCTTTCTCGAATCCTCCGTAGTAATCGTCAGTGTTGATGAACCTTCAGATAAAGGTTTTTTTTTTTTTCAGACAAATCATCGAACAGTTGCAGGGCATGAAATTACTCTGCAGCTTGCTAGCCATCTGCCCCAATTCCACCACGAATTCCAAGGAAAAAATATTAAAATCTCAGCAATATGCCCACAAAAGGGGAATTACCTCGGAGAAGCAGAGATGAAGACGAGCTTATGGAATAGCTCCGGCCTGAAAATGGAGGCAATCGCGCCGGTCATGGACGACAGCGAGTGACCGACGTAGATACACTTATCGACGCGAAACTCCTCCAAAATAGCGATCAAATCGTGGGCGTAGCCCTCGAGCGTGGCATACTTGTCGAAATCGAAGTAGTCGGGGTTGGTCGTGCCGGCGCCCATGTTGTCGTAGAGTATGACCCTGTAGCGGTCGACGAGGTGAGGCACCAAGTGCTTCCACACGGACTGATCGGTGCCGAATCCGTGGCCGAGCACCACCGTCTTCTCGCCGGACCCGACCACCCTTGCGTTGTGCGCTTCGCCGGCTAGGCCGCCCATGTTTGTTTGCTTCTGTTTTTGCTCTGAGATTTTTGTGGAAATGATCGAAGATCGTAGAAGATAAACTGAGAATGATTTTGACTTCGGCGGCATTGAAGATTGGGGGACCGTGAACATTAAATTCAAAGGACGATTGATTGAAATCTGGCAATTTGCATGTGAGGTTGTGAACAAGCTTGGAAAATTTTGGCCCAAGCCCTACTACTTGGTTGGTGATTTAGATTGGTACTGATTTCAACATAAGGATAAGATCCGTCGGCGATTTACTTTTAATTTATTTATTATGTTTACGTTTGCTATGCATAGTTCGACGTGGAAAAGAGAGAAAAAAAAAGTGTTATTAATTGTACGAAATGCAAGGCATGTACAATGATATGAATATGATGCGTATCATCACATTTTTTTTCCCTTTCCAGCATTTAATTTCGCATACCACACCGACACTTAAAGAGTTATCCATGGGCACAGTGTTCCTAGCTTAATCTAAATTCAGTTTGAGACGAATAAAGATAGTTTGAGACTAATATTTCTGTCATTTTTTTTCGTTTATTGCGTGCCTTGTTGAAGTCCACACAAACAAGTGTACGCATTTACCTTCCTAAGTCCACACGATATTACCACCGATTCAAGTGGGACTAATTCCCGTAGCATTTCAAGTTTAAAAAAAAAAAACAATGTATGTAAATAGATACAAGTGAGATCAAATCCATGACATTCATGTGGAGCTATTATTTGCTCCATTACTTGACAAAACTGTCTTAATTGCCTAATAAAATAACAAGGTTTAAGTAAAGAGTCCACATGAACCCTAACATTCGACCATTTACCAAGGGGAAAAATGGGTTGCCATGTTTAAGTGGATATTTTCTGTAATTATTTTTGGAGAAAACTTTCAGTATTTCTTTTCAATCCAATATAGTAGGTATGATGCCAATTTTTTGCCAGCATCATATGTTGCGAAATGGACAGCGTAACGAAATTGGAAATGACTGTGAGGATAAATGGAACACGAGAATTACGTGGAAAACCCCTTTTTAAGTTGGGGTAAAAAAACCACGGGCGAGGTAGAAATATTATTACTAGGGTAAAAACAGGGGTTACAACATCTCAAGCTATAAAGGAGAAAACACACACTATCTCTCTTTATAGTCGGAGCAGATACCGAACAAACCCTCTATTTTTATTTTTTTCTTTCTTTCTCCTTCTCTCACTTCTATTGGTTTTTGGTGTGAGATTACAATGAGATTAAGTGCCTATTTATAGGCTAAAACCTAAGCTACATGACAATATTAAACATGTCATTGCTTAGGTCATACTTATTATAATATTAATATAATAATAGTATTATTAAGACTAGTTGAGAGGGGTTGGGTCACTAACCCATTCAACATACTTTTCTATCAATCTCCCACTTGAAGATTTGATTGATTCACAATCAGATCTTCACACCATTCTTCTAGCTCGCCTTTGCATGTTAGTTATGCTCGGTCAATCCACAGGAGGAACGACACCACATAAACTTGTCCACAGGAATTGCTTTGGTCATGTAGTCTGCCAGATTATCTGCAGTGTGAACTTTTTGCATGTCCACAGTCCCCGCTTCCGCTTGTTCACGAACAAAGTGGTATTGGACCCGGATGTGTTTGGTTCTTGAATGATATGCTGGATTCCTTGCAAGATGCAACGCACTCTGGCTATCACAATAGAGAACAATATTCTCTTGTTTGTGGCCGAGTTCTTCCAGCAACATCTTCAACCATATTGCCTCTTTACTGGCTTGCGTAGCTGCGACATATTCTGCTTCCGTTGTTGAGGTTACAACAATGGACTGCAGTTTTGAAACCCAGCTTACAGCAGCGCTAGAAAGATTGAACACATATCCGGTTGTGGATCTGCTTTTATCAAGTTCACCTGCATAATCTGCATCAACAAAACCATGGACAGTAAAATCTGTACCTCCGTAACATAAGGCAAGATCCGAGGTTCCCTTGATATATCTGAGAATCCTCTTAACAGCACTCCAGTGCTCCCGGCCAGGGTTGGATATGTATCGGCTAATAACTCCCACGGCATGGGCAATGTCTGGTCTGGTGCAGATCATTGCGAACATTAGACTTCCTACAGCTGATGCATATGGCAGTCGAGACATCTCTATCCTCTCGTCTTCATCAGTAGGACACATCTCGGAGGATAGCTTGAAATTAGTAGCAAGAGGAGTAGATATTGGCTTACTATCTTGCATATTGAACCTTCGCAAGATTTTCTTCAAATAATTCTTTTGGGAAAGCCAAATCTTCCGCTTACTTCTGTCTCGAGATATTTGCACACCAAGGATTTTGTTTGCTGGCCCCAAGTCCTTCATTTCGAATTCACTGGCCAGTTGAGTCTTTAAGTCGGCGATACGACCTTTGTTGGGTCCTGCTACCAGCATATCGTCCACGTACAACAGCAACATGATGAAATCGTCATCGCCAAATCCCTTGAAATACGCACAAGGATCTGAATATAGCCTGTTGTAGCCAAGACTCATTATGAAGGAGTCAAATCTCTTATACCAGCATCGAGGTGCTTGTTTGAGCCCGTAAAGAGATTTGATCAATCTGCAAACTAGACCTTCTTTTCCTTGTTCCTCGAAACCTTCTGGTTGAAACATATATATTTCTTCATCCAGGTCACCATGGAGAAAGGCCGTTTTAACGTCTAGCTGCTCAAGATGCAAGTCGAATGTAGCACACATTAATAAGACCACCCTGACTGTTGTAAGTCGAACCACCGGTGAGAAAATTTCGTTGAAGTCAATCCCTTCTTTCTGAGCATATCCTTTTACAACCAGTCTAGCACGGTATCGCTCTACTTGGTCATCACCATTCCGCTTGATTTTGTACACCCATTTGTTGCCAATAGGTTTCCTTCCTTGCGGTAATGGCACCAACTCCCAGAGAGCTTCCATTTCCTCTTGCATTGCTGAAATCCACTGACTCGCATCTGAATTATTCAGTGCTTCTTGGAAAGTGGTTGGCTCTCCATCCTCCGTTAGAAAACAGTATGCAAGATTGCTCTCTATCTCATAATCTGAGTGCCAACTTGGCGGCCTACGCTCGCGTGATGACCGCCAGAGATCCGGTACTTCAGATTCGACTGGGTTGAGCTCTTCGCGCGCCGGTTCAGCTTCAGAAGAATTATATTGCTCCAATTTTCTTTTCATCGATGTAGTCTCTGTCACACCTTTTGAACTGCTATCATTTTCGACTTGCTCCTCATCGCTATCTTCCAGGAAGATAACATCTCTGCTGATAATCACTTTGTGGTCAGTGAGATCCCACAAGCGATACCCCTTTACTCCAGCAGCGTACCCCAAGAATAGACATTTCCTGGACTTTGGATCCAACTTCGTCGTTTCTTGGTTGTGGTACATAGCGTACGTTGAACTTCCAAATATATGGAGGTTTGAATAGTCTGCAGGTGCACCAGTCCACATTTCCATCGGTGTCCCCTATAGCAGTAGATGGGGCCCGATTCACCACATAACAGGCAGTACAGACCGCTTCCGCCCAGAATTTCTTTTCCAGGCCTGCAGTTCTCAACATAGCCCTTGTTCTTTCCAACAGGGTCCTATTCAACCGCTCTGCCACTCCATTCTGTTGTGGAGTGTACGCCGTGGTGAACTGTCTTCTGATGCCCGCACCTTTGCAGAATTCAGTGAATTCTCTGCCAATATATTCCCCTCCATTATCGGACCGGAGACACTTGATTTTTCTGCCGGCTTCAAGTTCAACTCGCGCCTTGTATGTTTTGAAGATAGGAAACACTTCGTCCTTCTTCTTGATTGGGTACGCCCAGCATCTCCTGGAGTAGTCGTCTATGAATGATACGAAGTAGCTAGCTCCTCCCAGGGACGCAACCGGTGCTTGCCATACATCAGAGTGGATCAATTCTAGAATTTCTTTGCTTCTAGAATTTGAAGTGGAGAACTTCAGGCGATGCTGCTTGCTCACAATACAATGCTCACAGAATGATAGCGTCACCGTCGTGAGACCAGGAAGTAGATTCTTTTGCGCAAGAATTTTCATGCCTTGTTCAGACATATGACCAAGTTTCTTGTGCCAAGTCATTGTAGACTTTTCATTTGAACTTGTCGTAGCAACAGATGCGTGCCCTTCTTGTAGAGTCTCTCCCTTCAGCTTGTATAGATTTGCAGCTATCTTTTCTCCCTTCATCACCACCAGTGCTCCTTTGGAGACCTTCATGATTTTATTCTCCAATTCAATTTTGAAACCAAGATCATCCAGTTGCCCCACGGACAACAAATTTTTCTTCAAGCCCTCCACATGTCGCACGGCATGGATGGTACGCACAGTGCCGTCGTACATCTTTATTTGAATCGTACCCACCCCGACAATCTTCAGCGCTTGGTCATTACAACTGTAGACATACCCTCCAAAGGTTGGCTCGTATTGATGAAACCATTCCCTTCGAGAGGTCATGTGGAAAGTAGCTGCTGAGTCCATGAGCCACACGTCGTTGAATCTTCCATTTTCAGCGATAGTGGTTGCGGCTTCACACACCAAGGCAATTCCATCGTCGGTAGTGTTGGCGACATTTCCTTGGGCATTGGGATTTTTATTTAGAGCCCAACAATCTTTCTTCAGATGACCTTTCTTGCCACAGTGGTAACACTTTATAGCCTTCTTATTTTTCGTGACAAGGTTTTGCCGTTTTTGACTCCCACTTGGACTAGACTCTCCGGGTCTTGTCCGTTTTCGGCTCACGTTTGGACCACGTGCTCCTGATCTTGCCCTCGTCACTGCCAATGCTTCCGCCTGTTGGGACGTTATCAACTTGTCTTCTTTGTTATTGCGCCGACTTTCTTCTTCGAGAACCGCAGCTGCAATATTGTCGAACATAAGTTTTCCCGCAGCTTGGTTGTTGCTCAGATTGATGACGAGTTGATCGTATGAGTCTGGCAGGCTTTGTAGTAGAAGCTCAGCACGTTCACTTGGCTCAATTTTGTAGTCCAAGTCTTTAAGTTGAGAGAACAGAGTATTCAACTTGTTGATGTGCTCGGTCACTGAAGAAGATTCTTCCATTCGTAGATGGTATAATTTTCTTTTCAGAAAAATTCGGCTGTGGAGTGACTTGACTTGATACAGCTTCTCAAGATGGTCCCAAATTTCTTTCGAACTAGTTTTCTCTTCGACGCTTGATAATATATCATCTGCTAATGTCAGATGAATATTGGCGATGGCCCTTCCGTCTATCTTCTTCCACTTGGCATCACTTGTAATTGTTGTTGGTCTGCCAGTGATCGCCTCCAGACAATTTTCTTTGAGTAAAATTGCCTTTATCCTCATTTTCCACAGTGAGTAGTTTCTCCCGTTGAATTTCCCAATTTCATTTTTAGCTGCCATTTTTCCCACGTCGCTATCGTCGGAGAAATTCAACAGTCCAGCCAAATAGTACTGATCAGATAATTTGCAGAAAGGGTAGCGACCAGCTTTCAAGACAAAATTACCCTTCTAAGTAAATTCCCAGATGAGATCTGGTGGGGTCACTATGTGTCCCGCTTGGCACAAGCCACCTAGACAGAACTTACTTACACAGTCTATTACCACGACTTGCCAAAAAACTCTTCCGTAACGATAAACCTTTTCGATATCCTTTCTGATGTGGAAGATCAGACAAAGCTGCAACCACAGAGCATAATTGGAATATCAATCAGGGCTGGCTCTGATACCACTTGTTGCGAAATGGACAGCGTAACGAAATTGGAAATGACTGTGAGGATAAATGGAACACGAGAATTACGTGGAAAACCCCTTTTTAAGTTGGGGTAAAAAAAACCACGGGCGAGGTAGAAATATTATTACTAGGGTAAAAACAGGGGTTACAACATCTCAAGCTATAAAGGAGAAAACACACACTATCTCTTTATAGTCGGAGCAGATACCGAACAAACCCTCTATTTTTATTTTTTTCTTTCTTTCTCCTTCTCTCACTTCTATTGGTTTTTGGTGTGAGATTACAATGAGATTAAGTGCCTATTTATAGGCTAAAACCTAAGCTACATGACAATATTAAACATGTCATTGCTTAGGTCATACTTATTATAATATTACTATAATAATAGTATTATTAAGACTAGTTGAGAGGGGTTGGTTCACCAACCCATTCAACATACTTTTCTATCATCATATTCCTTAATACTTACTATATGATTAGATAAAAATTCCAAATAAACGTCTTAATATAGTAAAATAATACTAGTACGTAAAAGTAGATCCGTCCCAAGTCGTAAATCGTAATGGGCTTTGAGAAAAGCTCAATTTGGAATGGCAGTGGACTTGCTCGAGAAGACAGAAATCAAAAACAAGTGGGTCATTACACTGTTCACAAATAGTGGCGAGTCGAGTTAGAATAGAACCACAATTTTAATTTGTAGGCCACGCAATAAATTAATATGTTCCACTGTCGTCTTCTGCTTCGAATAGCACGCCTGTTTACAGCTATATATATATATATATATATATAATGCCATCGTCTAAATTTATGCCTTTTCACGTCTCCCTCGTGGATTTTCATGATGCAACTAAACTATCAATGATCTTAAAAAGAAACTAGTAATAACGAAATTAAAATGAAAATGTAAAAACCTGATAGATTGATAACAAATAGTTCTTACATTATCCGAAAAATTTGGACATTCATCATTTTTCCATGTCCGTCGTCGTTTCACTTCACCTTGAGATGAAGAAACATGGCGAAGCTGCTTCAGCCACTCGAGTAAAAGGTTGTTCGATCATTTTTCTCTCTTCTTTGAATCCAAAGCATTACTACCTATGTTCTAGCTACTCTCCATCGCAGTGACAACCCTTGGAGGAGCAGAAGCAGTATTAGTATCAAGAACTGCATCTATCGAGCATTTGCATCCACTTATGATCATCAGCAGCATATTACCTCCTCTTCCTCTCCTCGACTTGTTCTTCTTATTATTACAAGCCTTTATAGTCGTTGCCACCTTAGTACTACTACTACCACTGTTACTACTAATGTTGTCGTATAAGTATTTGACACTACCCTTGTTGAATACCGTGATCATCCCTGGCGGCGTTGTGACTAATCCTTGCCTGAGAATATTCCAAGCTGCTGATGCTGATGATGACAATGATGATTTAGTGTTATTATTTTGTACTGCTGCTTCTCTCTTCATGGAAATTCTCGGCGATGGGCTTGGCTGAGAATAATAACAGAATGGATTTGTCGCCTTGTTGGCCATTATCTTCTTGCTTAATGCCGAACACGACGGTTCTTGAGAGATGGGCTCAGAGTCGTAGTTGCGCTGTAGAGGTAAGATTCTGCCCTCAAAAAATAGCTCGTCGGCCGAGCACATACTGTTCTCTAACCGATTCTGGCAAAGAGAGCGGCAAAAATCAAAGTCTTCCTCTTCTTCTTCTTCTTGCGTCATTTGGCTCGTCGTGGTCGATTTGTTAGAATCATTTCTATGGAGTAAGCAATCGTTGTTGTTCAAAGAAAGGGTTTCTTCTTCTCCATCTTCTTCTTGGGGGTACTGTTTATTCTCCTTCACTAAATGAAGTTAAAGGGTTTGATTGTGGTGATGGGTTTGAGTGTTTTTCTTGTGATCGTATCATTTGCGTTTATACATATATATATATATATATATATATACGTATACATGGTGAGGAATAATGCCACCTAAGTTTTTTTGGTATACTGTCCAACTCGCACAATTAATTCTTTCAATATTGGTTCGTGACAAATCATATATATTTATATGTTTAAAATTTGAATATAATTTTGAAGCATTCATAAATGGAATTTATTGTACGTTATGAAAACAAAGAGATAGCAGACACTTATCCGCTAGTAAAGAAAGAGCTTTAACCATCCTGGTAATAGAAAAAAAAAAAGACAACTTTTGACTAACAGAATAAAACAATAAAATCTCTCAATCAAAATATCAAATCAGCTCAGCAATATATATACAAACTCCAATCTAAGTAAATGAGCAAGCATCGTCATCCAAAATTTTCTGCAGCTTAAGACATCACAATAAAGATCAAACCAATTTACATCAACCACAGCTGTTAGAAAAAAGATCCGAAGAAGAACATCAAGAATAGCACAGACAACAGTCAAGGTTGTTCATTCGTTTTGTAAGTGATCCTCAGCCCATGAGAACAAACCTTCTCGAATAGCACAGGCCAATCTCCTCCTAGAACCCTGGGATTCGATTCCATTGCAGCTCGAAAATCAGTCATAGAAACAGAAAAGGGCATTCTGGGAAGTTGAGATCTTGAAGCAGATAAGTGGATGCAAGGTTTCAACAATCTCTTTATGTACGCGTCGAGGCCATTGTTTAACAAGTTGACACAATCCCCTGATAGCTTTAGTCCACCGATGCCCATAGCTTGCTCCAATCTCTTCTTCAGTAGGCTCGAACAGGGAAGTTCACAGTAGTTATAGCAGGTTTCTACATCCATAGAGGGTGATGATCCATGGCAAAACGATTTCCTTGTTCCTTTTGCAGCGATCGAAACCCCAATGGGAGCTACAAGTGGGCTTTGACTGTTAATACCTGGGCTCAACCTACGCTGGTCAACCTCTTCGCCCTCTTCTACAGAGTTGACTTCTAAAGGAGGCTTGCTGCCTAAAGACAGCAGCTCTGTAGCACTTTGCTGTTTTTGAAACCTTGGCGATATTATTACGTCTTGAGGCTTTCCTTGATGTCCTAACAATCTGCGATCGCGAATGACATGGGTACGGTGTTTCTTTGGAGACTTCGAAAGAACCTCCTGAAGAAAGCTGTGCTTCCTGACGTTCGACGAAGGGTTCTCTTTCTCTTGATTTTGAAGAGAAGGCATGTAAGCACAAGCGTTCTTGATGATGGATTGAATTAGCTTGTTGTGAATGCTGAGGTTGTCTTTTCCCAATATTCCTAAGCAGAGCCTGTCGAAGTCTGCCTTAGCAACTTTCAGACAGAGATACCTCTTTAGGAGGTTGAGATACTGGTTAAGTCTTGTCCGGCCGAGTCTTTTCTCCATTTGGAGTTTTAGAGCAATGGTGTCTATCCTGGGGAATCGATGATGATCAGCAGCAGACATTTTGCTGACTCCAGGATTCATGGAGACCATCGTAATGGTAATAATTTAGTTACTCAAATCCCAGAAATGAGATTAGTTCCATCAAGGTCACCACGTTCGATTTCCTGCTGTAGAAAATTCAGCTGTTGTATTTCACTGGGAAGCCACCTTCCACTGGATATGATCATAAACTGTAAGCACCTGCTGATCCAAATTTGACCTAATTCTACAAAATTGAATGAACCCAAATCAAATACAAACCCTGGAAGTTCATCGACGACTATCCACAAACATCGAAGTCGATTGATTCAGCGCACAAAATGTCACTAAAAACAAACTCAAATTACGCAGTAATTCAAGCAAAACAACGCATTAGGCAGTATGATAAAGAAACCCTCAATCAATGTAATTCCGTTCCAATCCACTAGCTTATTTGACTAAACCGCAAACGCGAAAAAAAACATTAGAAAGAATTGCCAGGCCGAAGGGGAAATGAATAACTCGAAACTCACCTGATTGTAGTAGAGAAAGAACTTGGGGAAGTTATCGATTGAAATTCTCGATGATTGAAACAGAGCAGAGTGGGAACTGAGTGAGAGTGATTAGGGTATGCAACAGCGTAGGACTTTCAGTAAGATTATTCTCTCCTCAAATACATAGGCAAGTCAAAAGACACGTCCTAATTTTCTATTTTGTTTTTATTTATAGTGTTATTTGGTTTTCGTTTTTGTCCCTAGACTTTGGCATTATTATAATCCGTTCAAGAAATTATAATTCCCATCCCACCGTCATTTATACATGAAGCTCCGACTATAGCTATTTAATAAATTCGAATTGCTAAGTACGTACTCTTGTCAGTTTCTTCGACGTCTTTTCCAAACTTTGCACGAATGACAGTGTCGTCATCGTTATATAATATATATATTATTTATTATTTGTAGACACCATAAAATAAATATTCCAAATTTCACAAGATAAGATCCTTGTATGTATATGTATGCATGAATGCTTCGTGCTTGATAATTGATAACATATGATTTCGAGACAAAATGCACGAATTGAGTTATTGTTAAATCATTGCTGTCAGAAGGTAAAACTTTCAAAAATTGTTTGGTTAATAGATTAGATGAGGTAAGCTCGCGTATGAATTATGATTTCTAGCATAATATACGTCAACAATCATATTATCTAATAGTCTTGTGACCCCTTTACAATTACTTTATTCAAGAATCCGCTCACAATCATATTATCTAATATTATTCTCAAATCCAATATTAAAGGTTACATCAAACAGTAATTCTTCTCCAACCACTAAGTCCATTTCAAACTCAAAAGAACATTCTTAGAATATTCCATGCCAAAATTCACAACTTTTCAATATTACACATGTTATACAACAATTACGCCAAAAAATTTAAACAATGATATTATTTTAAATTCAATTAATAATATTATTAGTACAATAATATTATTTTATGTACAATAATATTATTTTAAATTCAATAAATGTTTATCAATGAAATGATTTTAAGTTTGTTGTTTTCGTTAATATTCAGCTGTGTGTATTCGGTCTAGCTATATTTTGTGTGGAAAGTGAAAGTTAATTAGTTCTTCAGCTAGTATAATGGTACTAAACAATTATTAACTTTAAGTGGGCTTATTGTCAGAGTTGAAAAGTTCGCAGTTCATGAATAGTACAAACCGAAATATGGGTCCAAAGAAGAGAGAAAATCACATATATCCTATTTTATGTATAGGAATGGGTGTCATTGGATCATAATTTTGTGTTTTTGCTGGATAATGAGTCTGCATTGGAGATGGCTAAGTAATAATGCCTCATGTGAAGTTAAATATTAAAATAATAAATATTGACATCGGGTCACCATGGCTATTCTATGGTTATTTGATTATTTTAAAGCCCAACAAACAATTTAACTTTAGCCCAAGAAACAGTTACCAGTAGAAAGGATTAAGTTCTCCATTCAATAAATCTAAATTGGTACGATTTTGCATGTGTGTCCTATAAAATATAAATATCTTAATCTTAAAAAAAATAGAGGAGAGAATCGTAATTACCTGGATGTATTAGGTGATTTTTTTAAATTTAATTTAATTTTTTTAATAAACTTAATTGATAGACCAATTTATGGCCGTTTAAACTAAAAAAGAAAAATTCACTTTTTTTTTTTGAATACCCGACCGGTTCCGGGTTGCCTTGACTAATCCGGTTCGCCCCGCCAGTTGCGGAGGCAGACTTTCAATTCAGTGGGGTCAAATTACCAACTATGTTTAGAAAATTTCAATTGGCCCCATATCCATGTACTTTTAGAAAATTTCACTGGGGTCCTCATACTATAAGTTTCTTTACTTTTCATCCTATAACTAGATCATTTACAGTAAATCATTAATAAAAGAATTTTTCTAGTGGGGTCGAGTGACCTAGGCTTGTAAACGAGCCGAGCTCTACTCGGTCGAGCTCGAGTTCATTTACACCTAGATGAGCTCGAACTCGCTCGAGCTCACGAAGCTCATCGAGCTCGAGCTCGAGCTTTTAATAAAAAATATTAATAAATTAATAAAAATTAATATAAAAATATAAAAAATTAGAAAAATTAAAAAATTTAAAAAAAATCGAGATTAATAAAAAAAATTAGAAAATTAGAAAAATATAAATTAATATTAAAATATAAACTAATATAAAAAATATAAAAAATTAAAAAAAAAAAAAGAAAAGCTCGCGAGCCTGTTCGCGAGCTTTCGAGCCACTATATCCGGGCTCAAGCTCGAGCTCGACATAAACGAGCTCAAGCTCAACTGGAGCTCGAGCTCATCTATATCGAGCTCGAGCCGAGCTTTTGCCGAGCCGGCTCGTCGAGTTCACGAGCCGGCTCGGCTCATCTTTGACCCCTACAGTGACCCCGCTGGACCTCACGTGGCTCCGCCACTGCGCCCCGCTTCGCGTACCTGGTAACGGCAGGTGATGCTCCCAAAGGGGGTGTGCTGCATACACAAGGATTCGAACCCGAGACCTTGCTTAAGCAATACCAAACCGCTTACCACTTGGACCAATCCGTTGGTAACCGAACAAATTCTTTGAAAAAGTGAACTTACATTTGCATGTCAAGAAACTTGGAACTGTCTCAAGGCAAGTGAAATGAGGCCCCATTTTGAAATT
Source organism: Craterostigma plantagineum (assembly GCA_027422505.1). Classification (NCBI taxonomy): domain Eukaryota; kingdom Viridiplantae; phylum Streptophyta; class Magnoliopsida; order Lamiales; family Linderniaceae; genus Craterostigma; species Craterostigma plantagineum. The sequence goes on from JAPQWV010000001.1 coordinate 29,246,567, forward strand.
TAATAATGACGCAGCGAATCCGGGAGAAGATTGTACCTTGCCTGTTTTATTTGTAACACTAATAAACAAATATGTTGTATTTTATTGGAGGACGACACGTATTCCGTTCATTTTCATGGTATCTATCATATATAAAACAAATGCAGATTCTATTTCTGATCATACATCACACCAAAGGTTACGAATGCCTCTACGACTCTTCCAAGGGCCAAACATTGTTCCTCGTCCTATTTGCAAATTAATGTATAATTATCGGAAGGGCCAATACGAAGTAATATAGTAGACCCCATTCATATGATTTTGTCTATAACCTTATCTATATGTATAATAAAATATTGCAAGAAGACGACGAAATTGTTGCATGCAACTAGGCCTATGAAATCTTGTCTCTTGGATTCATCTTAAAAATTGGAATTCGAAATTATCCTCGCAAAAATAGTTCCTAAATATTAGGAATCGATTTATTCCACGCTTAGCCTCCCTTCACATGGGAGTTTTATAATGATTATCTGTGGGGTAATTATGAATTTATCAATGTTGTCTTAACAATTACGTAACGTGGGACATAAAAAATATTAAATATCTGATAATTGACAAGAAAGATAATTTGGTTGGAGGGAGTATAATATGGAGCAGATAAGTGTGATGCATACAATTCGTTCGTGTCGTCATCCCACTGATCGACGAATTATATATAGGAGGACCAAAGATCATTGAAATTTATTGCGTGGTCCTAATTAATAATCTGTATTTCCGATTGTCCCGAATAATTAGGAAGAAAATGAAAATGAAATTTAACTACACAGAAATGTTATTTTTCTCTCCTTTTACATGAATGTCATCGTGTCAAAAATTAATGTTCCCAATAATCCATCTTCCATCCCAATCACGTGTGGATAAAAAATATGATAATTCTCCCGGATTAAATTTATTAATATGTATGATATGAAAAATACTACGAGTGAAATAGATGTCATAGTTTGCCGGAACTTAATTATTAATATTTAATTTTTGTAATTTGTCATGATTTGTTTTTTTTTTTTTTCACGAATGTTTCGTTATGTTTAATGTCGGCTCTTGCAATATTCTGTCGTTTTATATATACTAGTACAACTTATCACGAATGTTTCGTTATGTTTAATGTCGGCTCTTGCAATATTCTGTCGTTTTATATATACTAGTACAACTTAGCAAAATCTATGTGTACGCTTAAAATATAATTAATTTTGAGATTACTATCTAGTAGATGAAACTTAATTTTTAAATATAAATATAGAAAAATAATGTATAAGGGTATAAATACAATAAACAGAAAAATTAAAAAAGTATCCAATTAATTAAATTAGAAATAGATGGACTACATTGACAAACCAAAATTGACATTTTATAGTCACCTAACCAATAATATAAGAGTATTAGATGAAAATAAATTTAAACTGCTGGTTTTATATGACCAATCCAATCTTCTTAAGAAACATCGACATCCAAACATTAATTTTTCGACACTGAACCAATCTGTCATAAACGATGAATTAGCAATGATCGACATCCAAACATTAATTTCATTTATTTTTTTAATAAAAGATTTGAGCAGCTCCACGAACAAGCTTCATTAGCTCTGATGGAGTGAACAAAATCTGTAACTTCAAGGAAACTTGTAAATTTCGTTTCCCCATGAAAGTAATGAAGAAAACATTACTTGAGTAGGCTTTATCAAACCGAAGGTACAAGAAAAAGATTGTTGAACTAATCTAATACCATAAACCAAGAAAATTTATAAAAGACAAACTAAATTCCCAACAGTAAACAACGAGTCAAAATCATGGATATGTGACGATATCATTATATGAACAAATTGAGGAGCTTTATCTCATTCTCATCTGATTGCAGCAGCTGATGACACTGAAGATATCCTCCTCCTTCACAAGTCGTCGTCGTCGCCGCAGATTCTTCAGAGCCGTCCATGGATGGACTTCCCAGCCTTCGCTTCTCAGCCACCGCCGGCGGACGACCCTCCGCCGCCTTCTCTCCGCCGCGTGGCGTCGGGCTCCGACGACCAAGATCAGCCATCTTCAAGACGCCTCCGCGGAGGACGGTCTCCACAGCCGCCTGGCACACGTGCCAGTTTCCCTCCGACAGGAGGCCGACGGCGCCGGTCACCGGGCTCACCGTTCTTCCGGCGGCTTCGTACAGAAGGGACTGAAACAGCGCTGGGCAAAGGAAAAAAAAAGGTCCAATTCTCGATTATCCGAAAATCCCAATCTAAGATTTGCAACTAGAAACTACTTATTACCAGGCGTCTGTTCCTGCGGGACTGCGGAGAGGAAGCCCATGAGGGCGGCGCGGCCGAAGAACTTGGCGACGAACACGGTGGCGCGGCCCTGTGCGTCGGCGGTTTCGATCCACTGCAAGCACGACCTAAGAGCACAGTCGTCGCTGCAGCCTTTTCGAAGAACCCTACAGCCGTTGCAGCTCATCCTTTTTCCCAATCGAAGCGAAACTCAGAGATTTTTGAAAAGAGCGATGTGAGGATAATAGGCGGCGCCGGCCGGCGGCGGTGGTGGATAGGTGCGCGGTGGCGGTGGAGTTTAATGAGAGTGTATTATTGTGTGGTGAGATTCCGAAGTATTGGGCTAAGCGAATGAATATATGTATAAAGTTAAGCGAGCGAGCGGTTCCAAGTTTCCGCGGATGGCTATTTATCGACCGTTGGATTCTCTTCTTGTTTCTTTTTATTTTATTGAGTGATATATTGGAATGAGATCATAAATCACTACTAAAGTCAGATAATCGACTGTAGTTTAGGATAAAAACGACGTAGACGATGTCGTTTTCAAGCTCTTATCCCTACCACCACTAACATTAGATGCCCTCTTTCGGTAATTTTATTACATCCACTAGTCTTCTGCGAATTGACCTGTATTTTGAGTTGCATTTGATCGAATAAGAATCGACATAATAATCATATATGTACTATTTGCTATATGTTCAACTCTTTGATTAGGAGTTATTTTAATTTGTTTCAATACGTGTTGGCCTTAGATGCTAGGTTGAGTTTGCGTGTTCATGGATCGGCCCATTAGGTTTTTAACTTCTATTTAAGGACATGGAATGAGCTCAAGACATATTTCCCTTGGCATAGAAGTTATGTTTCTCACTGTTTGGGCTCTTATTAATTGGTTCGATGGGCCAAAACGATATAATTTACTCTATTAGGCTATTGGAAAGGGACAAGAAATTGGATCCTAGTCTTCTCACTTCGGCTTTGAGATATCTACTAAAAATGCTCTGATTACCTTTGTTTTTCCCGATTAAATATTCCATGCAGTTACAGACAAATATTATCACAAATAACAGACTATTAATTCCGATCATCATTGAGGCGGATGATTTCCCCCCTACGCACTAGCATACATGAATTTATTCCTGATAATGTGAGCAGTGCATTACTGTAGAATGTAGATGACCATTATTATTATTATTACTATTATTAATTTTTCTGGTTGAAAATCAGTAAACGCGGATCTCATCTCGTCTAGGCATATCTTAAGTTAGCTAAGGTTCGTGGACTTTTTGCCACCATCGGCAACAACTAACTAAATCATAATTTTTTTTAGTAAAATATCGTCGTAATGGAAATCTACGAAAACGATCTCCTACCAAACGGTGCAAATCACACGTACACACCATTATTCATTTTTTTTCCATGATTAATGACGCAATTGTTTTTCTTTTTCTCTAAATAGCTAGCGTAGGCGAACGAACAATCATCAACTGCATGATTTATGAAAGTTTCATAATAAAATCAAAAAAGGGGTCAACTTATAGTGTGGTGACGGACTTATTTTATTTATTAATTGATGCTTATATTTACTGCACTATTCCTGAAATTTTGTATGAAATCTGGTTCTCATATATATAACTTATATAGTTACATCTAAAGGATCCTATGCAATTAAATTGTCAAATCTCAAACGTTCGTGCTCGTCAAAATCTTTGGCGTGTAATAAGCAAAGAATAATTACAATTTATTAATAGAGCGGAGCGGACCAACTATCTAATCTTAATACGTTGTTTTCAGTTGAAGTTGCTCGAACTGTTGGTGGTAACTAAAAAGACCAATCAATTATTCTTTTTTCATTATGTAATGTGTTTTCCTTTCGCTAATATGCCATTTTGAACGTGACATGACTAGGTACATGATTCACGACGGTAAAACTATTAGTTCGATTTCACTTGGACACATAAAATGATATTAAAATTCTATTCAAGACTGAATTTAATTGGGTTTCGAGAACTAAGGTGGAGTTATTTTGTTTCATCATGTAGTGTGTTGTGTTTCATTTCAAAAATCTGCCCCTTTGAAAAATGCATGATTGTTCGGTAAACTAGAAAGGGCTTCACATTTTAGTATCATAATTTAATACTATGCAGAAGTCGTACCACTTCGAGGGTACTTCGATAAGGAATAAGGACCACATACACCTTATAGAATATGAAGTGTAATTTTTATATTTCCTTAAAAATCGAAATGTTTGAAATATTAACGTATGGGTTAATATTTATCTGGCATGCATGATAGATAACCCTTCACATGGAAAAAAATATTAAATTTTCACCAAAGGCATTCACGCTGGATTAATAAATTTCCTTCTTGAGTAATTAAATAGCAAACGGGCAAGGATATTAAATTCCATTATTTCTCATAATCAAGTCACGCAACAGTCATCTTCGCTACAATCAATTTTCATTAACTTCTTTATATGAAGGTAAAAAAAAGAAAGAAATACCCAGCTACGGAGGGTGGCATCAATGAATTCAATTTAAGAGCATTTAATATTTCCACAGTAGTAGATACCAACCGCAGTTATTGCACCATCCTCAACAAAATCAAAACGATATCAAAACCAAAACACACCATTATATTTACTGGATTGCTATTCACCGCCCCCTTTTTACTTGTTACCGCCCCCTAAAGGGCTGAAAAAAAGACAATTTTGCCCTTATGCTATTTAAATTAATTTAAAAAGAGAAAATTATAATAAAAAAAAAAAATATCTATTTAAAGCTTGTCCAGACAACACTTTTCAAATCGCATATCCAAATCAGACAAAAAAAAACTAAAATCGCAATGGATCGCCGACAAGGACTAGGAAAGGGAAAGGGCTTTTTTTCACGACAGGTAAGCCAAATTAACGTAAAACATCGTTCGAATTTCGTCTCAATTAAACTGTATTTCCGTTCGGCGAAAAAAAATAAAAAAAATAAAAAAAAAACTGACCGAAACATAATTTCGGTCGGTACCAGTACTGACCGAAACATAATTTCGGTCAGCACTTGTACCGACCGAAATCTAATTTCGGTCACTACAGGTACTGACCGAAATCATGTTTCGGTCAGTACTGGTACCGACCGAAAATATGTTTCGGTCGGTACAGTGATGACCGAAATCATGTTTCGGTCAGTACAGTGCTGACCGAAATCATGTTTCGGTCGGCACTGTACTAACCGAAATGTGATTTCGGTCGGTACCAGTACTGACCGAAATTACATTTCGGTCGGTACCAGTACTGACCGAAATTAATTTTCGGTCATTAATTTTTTTTTTTTTTTTTTAAAAATTTTATTTACAGACCGTGGGTGGAAAGACCCTACCCGGAGGAAGCAGTAGACCCCCCCCGTTGGAGGAGAGGCGAAAGCGAGCAGCTGCTTCGCAGTCCGTATATGCGGATTACGATCCGCATGCGGATCATGGTGTGCCGGATGATGGAGCATCGTTTGAGTCATCCGGCGACGATCTGCCACCGGCCTCCTCAGGTAATTCCATTCTCCTCTATAAACTGACATGCGATGTCGTGTCTTAAAATACGTAAAAGAAATTAAATTTTTTTTGCGTTATTCGTGAAAAATGAATTAGGGAGCAAGCGCTCCAGGGTCACGGATGACGATTCGTGGAGGGTGCAGGGGCCACAGCCCGGTGGTCCATATGATGACGAGGTGCTCCGTAGTTATCTGGGGCACATCGCGCCCCGCATCTGGACGGGTGAGGAGAGACCCCTGCTGAAGTGCGAGCAGCGGGCTTTAGTGCTTGGGAAGCTGAAGGATTGGTACTCCAAGTTCCCGCCGGAGACGCAGAGCCAGATCGATGGCACGGGGCTTGCGCATCTCACGGATGCTATGATGGGTCAGTTGGACCAGCCTCTGCTCAGCGCTTTTGTGGAGCGCTGGCATCCAGACACGAACACCTTCCACATGCCGTGGGGGGAGATGACGATCATGCTCCACGACGTCGAGCAGATCCTGCGTATCCCGATCGACGGGACGACGGTATCGGGGACACCAGACGTCGCCGACCAGAAGATGGCGGCGATGGAGATTATGGGCATCTCCGCAGACGCGCTCAAGGGGGCTTGGAGAGGCGGTGGGCTTATGATTAACGACGTGATGCAGCAGATGTTGGAGAGGCGGCCGGCGGGGTTGCAGGCCATCGCTTGGTTGTGGATTCTGCTGGGGTCGACGCTGTTCGTCGACGGTAGCGGGAGCCGGGTGAAGCCGGACATCATGCACGAGTTCTACCGGTCGTTGCCCTCTGCCAGTGGTTACTCGTGGGGTTCGGCCGTTCTCGCTTACCTTTATCGCCGGCTTGGCATCGCAAGCAGGGCGGATGCGAGGGGATTAGCTGGGTGCCTCTCGTTACTGCAGGCGTGGATCTACGAGTACTTCCCATGCTTCCGCCCACACCGTCTCCCCCATCATGTGGAGCCTGGCGAGGCACGATCACGCATGTGGTCTGTATCTCAGCCACAGCGGACGGTCCACCGCTTGATTGCTATCCGCCGTCAGATAGATGCCATGTCTGCAAGCGAGGTATCTTAATAATTTAAGTCTATATTTGCGTGGGATGATATACAATTTTTTAAATGTTTTCAGGTTGCTTGGCTGCCGTACGGTCCCGATCCAATGTCGCAGCAGCTGAGGACGGTTTTCATGGGATGGGTTATATATCGCGACATCGTTGAGCCCTACTCCCCATGAGAGTGTTGCGCCAGTTGGGGTACGTGCAGGTCATCCCGCCGCCGATGAATCTGCCACGGAAGGCGGTCATGCCAGCAGACCCGACGAGGTATAAGGTGCAACATTCTGTCGATGCAGCAGAAAATGCTTGGAGAACCTTCCCGTACGCCTCCATCCTCAACCTCTCGTACCTCCATCGTGCCACCGCGCAATACCTTGGTGAAACCGTTAGAGGGTACATGGACTGGTATGAGATGCATTCTCATCCTCGCCTGCTTTCGACGGAGCAGGGATCCTCATCGGCATGCATACCCCCGCGCGGCCACGCCGACTACGTACGTAATTAAATCTTATGTCGATTTTTTTTTATATTTATATGTGTAATCGTACGTATTATTGCTATGTGCAGTGGTACAAACACGATGTACAGCTTGACTTCGGACATGCTAGCCTGTCTGCTTCGTGGTGATACGACGCGTACGGACGAGTTCCGAGACAGGCTGAATGACATCAACGACCGGTGGCGCCAGGCCCCTTGACGCTGTTGCTATTGTTTTTTTATCTTTTATTGTATCGGACGGATTTTATATATGTTTTCAATATTTGTTTGCATATTTATTCCGTTTCGAATATAAATATACAAATAAATAATTCAAATAAATAATAAAAAAAAATAATCCAAATAAAAGTACTCGAATGGCACACAAATAAATAATATAAATAAATAATCCAAATAAATAATACAAATAAATAATCCAAATAAAATATACAAATAAATAATCCAAATAAAATATACAAATAAATAATACAAATAAATAATCCAAAGCAAAATATACAAATAAATAACACAAATAAATAATCCAAATAAATAACACAAATAAATAACACAAATAAATAATCCAAAGCAAAATATACAAATAAATAATCCAAATAAATAATATCAATAAATAATCAAAATAAAAAAAAAAATCGACCGAGATCAATTTTCGGTCGTCACTGTAACGACCGAAAATTTATTTCGGTCCATACAGTACTGACCGAAATCTGATTTCGGTCACTACTGTACTGACCGAAATCAATTTTCGGTCGGTACTGTAGCAACCGAAATCAGATTTCGGTCAATTTTTTTTTTTTTTTTTTTTTTCTTTCGGTCGAGTTGAAATTCGAACAATGTTTTACGTTAATTTGGCTTACCAGTCGTGAAAATAGGCCTATTTTTCTTTTTTTATTATAATTTTCTCTTTTTAAATTAATTTAAATAGCATAAGGGCAAAATCGTCTTTTTTCAGCCCTTTAGGGGGCGGTAACAAGTAAAAAGGGGGCGGTAAATAGTAATCCCCTATATTTATTGCTAGCTATATTATAATATAACCATCTCTAACACTCAACCAAGATTTTTCCTTTCTTCCTCCCAGTCAAGAACTTAAAGAAAAAAGGCGAGCGAGAAAAAATAATAATGGGCTTGGAACTGAAAGCTTGGGATGAATTAGGAGTCGTGGGTACGATTTATGAAGAAGAAGACGACGACGATGCGTTTTCTGGCTCTATTCCATCGCTCGACCACTCTCCTTCGCCTGAGTTTTCTGCTGGAATTGTGAAGCAAAGATGGTCTATGATTTTCTTTCACTTATTATTTCGAAAGTTTCTTGCATTTCATCTCCTTGTAATAAGTTTGTATGTATACATTACACGTGGTATATATATGTAGGTGTTTGAAGTCAAGAAAGGAGCCCGATGTACGGATACATGTCCAGGATTCTTGTTTCCAGCTTCACAAGGTGCAATATTTTTTTTCTTTTTTTTTCCTTTTTTTTTTTCCAAATCTACCTTTTCTAACTTCTTGAATAATTCACAAAGTTCAGTTTTTTTTTTTCATCTCTTTGTTTAAATTTGTTTGCAAATTATCGGCTCTTTTATCTCTATTGATATCTCTCTAAAATTCGACTTGGGATTTCTAAATATTGTCTGATTTATTCTTAGTATATTAGCCTAAAAAAATAATAAAAATATTTCCATTTAAAAACTGCTTAGAACCCGGCCTAAGTCGAGGCGCTAGGCTCATATGGCGCTCGATTAGCGCCTAACAAAATTTACAACATCAGCTCATATACTCAGTTGTCGCTCGAGAGAACTGTTGGGTCCTTTTATTTTCCGTTCTAAACATTTCACGATTTATTACAGGAAGCGCTGACGCCGAGGAGCCGCTACCTCAAACGCCGACTAAGCGAATCGTCGGAAATAATCCTCTCCCCGCCGCTAAAAATAACGGCGCAGACGTTCTCCCTTGTGGCCGACTTCTGCTACGGCGCCTACGTGGCAATAACGCCCTTCAACCTAGCGGCCCTCCGCACGGCCTCGGAACTTCTCGAGATGACGGCCGATGAGGGAGCCAATAACTTAGGGCAAAAAACCGAGGACTACTTCCTCCGAGTGGTGGCCAAGAACGGCGAGTGCGCCGCCATTGTGCTCGACTCGTGCCTATCGCTATTTCCCGAGGTCGAGGCCACGTCCTCTCTGGCTAGCCGGTGCATCGAGGCGTTGGGCTCGACGATGGGCCGCGGCGGCGACCTAAGTTGGTTCGATGGAGTCGGGAAGATGCCGGCGGAGGACTTGAGGATGATTCTCGAGTCGTTGGGTCGGCGTATGACGGGGTGCCACGACCTTCTGTATAGGATCGTCGATCTCTATTTCGAGGTAAGTTATATGATGGGCTTTTCGGGCGTATTTGTTCTCTATGTTCCGAGATGCGACTTAAAGTCATTAATATTACTGATTCGTGTTGTTTTGCTCCCCGAGTAGTTTAACTGCGGGTTAGTTTTGACGGAATTTACAAGCCCGACCAGCCGAAATTACGTGCCGTTTTGGTCCCACGTTCTTCGGTTAAATTAATCGGAAATTAAAACGTCACAAAATCAATAACATTAGTAAAATTGACATCTCAAAATAAAGGGATGAAAAAGGCTATCCCCAAACAATGGGAACCAAAAAATGGTTTTCTCCCATGGCCTTTACGAATGAATGCGTATGTTCTAATCGGTGTTCGTGTGGTGCCTGATGATCAGAATGTCCATGCGGCACTCGTTAGAATTTAGGACATAAAAACGCTTCGTGCGATTTTCGACTGTCCGTCGGTTTCGGAATGTGGCCTGATGTCGCCAATTATACAATTCGATTTGTTGATGAATTTAGTTTCGAAATTCTCATAGTCAATAAAGTACTTACGAATCGATCATTGTATTTATCGCAGGACAACGCCGAAAAGTTAGGCGAAGACGAAAAGATCCGAATGTGCAACTACATAGACTGCAGCGTCCTGTCCCCGAAGATCCTAATGCACGCGGTGCAAAACCCAAAAATGCCCCTCCGATTCGTAGTCCAGGCCATGTTCGTCGAGCAGCTCACCACTCGCCACTCCTTAATCTCAGCCGCCGACCAACGCCTTCATCAGCCCACCATCCCTAAAGGGCACAATCACTCCGCACCGATAGAGGAAAAAGACCAAATTACCCTCGGAGCTATCCTCGAGAGGGACGCCGCCCTTCGCCAGGTGTCCAACCTGAAAACCGCGATGAACGCCACCTACTCTCGCATTCAGCTTTTGGAGAAGGAGCTGAGCGCAATGAAGAAACTGCTGTCCGAATCCGAGGATAGCTCTAGAAGGGTAGAATCGGGACGTTCCGCGAGTTTTCGACTTAGTTCCGAGGTGAATCGCAAGGAGAATAATATATCGAGGGGTCAAATTGGTTCTGTATCTTCGTTGAGCGTAAGGGATATTAAGAAGACGAGACTCGGCGCTTTAGGGGGAGATTTTTCGTCCGAGGACGGTGGAATTTACGACGGTAAGAACGGCGTCTTTGACAAGAAATTTATTGGGAGGAGATTAATGAGCGGATTGAGGAGCGTTTTTCCGTTCCAAAAGAAGAAGCACGAAAGCGCAAAAGAGATGGCGAAATCGGGAGAGAAAAATCGGAACGGCGGCGAAGGTGTTGTGATTGTTAAGACGGACCGACCTTTTCATAGGCGGTCGCGGTCTCGGTCCGAAATAGCTAACTAACATTGTAAGGGAGTTATTCGTTTTTTTTCTTGTTAGTTGAACGAATTTTTTTTTTTGTGTGTGCGTATGATTGTTTGGTTCTACTATGAATTGTAGATTGATTGTTCTAATATTCTGATGATGGTATATTAGGTGTCGTTTCGAATTTTATTAGCACATGACTTAATTGGAGGTTGCAGTGATTTTCCTTTCCTTAAACTTTTTTTGTGCGTATCCTTGGGAACTTCCATGTCTAATGGACTTGCTCGAAATTACATCATATTTCTCAACACGTACATCGCCAGCATTATCATCATCAGCAGTTTGTTTCAATAGCCTCTTCGTCAAGGTGGATCCATGATGATAATCTTAGAAGAACTAGCAACGTTTTTCCCATGATCGGCCGCACCAGCGACGTCACTCTAAAAAAGTTTATTACCACCTTCATCATGAAGTTCATCACTATGATCGTTCTCAGCAGTTTTTACGCGATCACAAGCACGCTTGATCATAGTTCTTGACCCAAATTCGCTTTCCGCGACACGTTAATTTATCCACTTGTCCTGTCAAATAACAAGAAAAGGAATATCCAACTGCAATAAAATTTTCACGTATATCCAAAAAACCGCTGCCAAACACTTCTTTGCAGTAAACGACCAATTACTTAATTTGCGTATCGAAGGGAGGCGGGAACAAGGACACGTGTCCGTAGATACTATTCCCAATAAAACTGTAAATTTAACGAACTTCCTTTAAAAACCAGACAACAGTGTATGTTGTACTCAATTTGTACCTTGAGATCTACGTTAGAACGACATTTCATGACATCTCACAATTGACGATCGTTAGGTAAATAACAAATAGAACTTTCATGCCTTTACTTAAAGAAAAACGTGAGAAAATGAAACACAGTCTTGATGAATATACATTACACAGTTTTATGACCCAGCCAACCCCCTTTCTGTCCTACAATAACAAATAAGATAATGAAGAAATGATTTTGATGCATCGGAGACTAATCGATGCTGCTACGCCGTTTATTTTTTTCTCCCTACACCATCTGATACTAATTAATCTTTACCAATACTTTTGGACAAAGAGAAATTATTAGGGCAAAAGAAAATTCACATGTAACAAATCATTTTGATCATAAACCAATACCTAAGCAACCCAACGGCGCATATATGAAATAATTAATATTAGGAAACAAGAGATGAACCAAAGTTTGATAAAGGTGATCATGCAAAACACAAAACCTAGATCAACCATTTAAGATTCACCAGCAACCACCTCTAAAGCAAACGTAAGAAACCCACGAACTTGCCTGAAAACCCTAGACGAGTAAACCAGCAACCATTTTAATATAAGCCAACCTCTATTTTATTTTAAACATGCTATTCCAACTCAGCATATATTCAATATATTATTTCTTATCCGTTTGACATACCCTCAAATTGATGATGGTTGTCAACAAGCATCAATCTGCTTATTCATGATAACCAAATTCCACGTGTTAGCTTGGAGAAGTTTGCAAGTCGATCACTTGATAGGACATGAACAATAACGAGGCGAAGAATTTTATCATGAACCTCTCTTGCATATATCCAAGTAAATCTGCAAGACAATCCAATCCAATATAACTTCAGATTTACAGAAAACCGAAAAGAAGTGGTTGAAAGTGTTTTAATCAGAAGAATGCATGTAACATAAAGGTTCTTGATTACGCTTTATAATGATCGAAACTGCACTTCCTATTGAAGTCGATAACTACATTGCAATTTGCAGGCGCTTACATTACAAGGACATGTGCGAATCTTACCATTTGGAGAAGCTCCGTGCCTTTAGCGCTAAAGCTTCCGCCTCTTCAGCCTCTTTAGCCGCAGCTTCTGCTTCAGCAACTGCTTTTTGCAGCATACACTTTAGCCTCTTGTGGAGTCATGGCAATCATCTTCTCCATATTGATATCAGTTGTGTTATTAGGGGCAAGTCTGTAATGGTGCCTCACCTATTAAGCGAAAGGTCATAGACATATGTATCCACTCTACCCATGCTTTTCTTTCCATATTATTACATTGAACTTGAAACTTTAATGACGAAAAGGGTACGTTAATCTGTGAAATCGGTAATAACAATCACAATAAAGCTACGAGACTCTTTTGATGCCTTAACTATTCGCTTTTCATCAATTAGGAGCTTCAGATTCGCAGCTAATGTGCGCTTGAGGTTTTGAGTCGCCTAGTAATTGTTGCCAATGTACTTTGCAATGGACCGCCGACTGAACCCTCGAGCTTCCTTTGAGCTGGAAATAGCCTTCATTATAGAGTCGCCGGGCCTGAAAATCGACCATCAGTTCTCAATTAATGCATGTTAGAATCGAAAAAGAAACCTTTGATATTTGAGGCGTCGACAGAAAGTGGAGAAGGATTAGCAATGGCGCGTTTCTTTTGCGCAATCAGCAGCACGTATTATCTTAGTCCTTGACTTTAATCTGCTTTCCATGGTGCTATTTCTCCACTTGTCCTGTAAAATTATGAAAAGTAACAGCCAATTGTAAGAACATATCCGAATCTAGAACAAAGGTTGAGACACTTTTTTTTGCGATCAATGACAGATAATTTAAATGGCGAAGGGAGGGGAAAATAGGACATGTGTCCCTAGTGAATGTATTCTCAGCTAAAGAACTTCCTCTTAAAAAGCATGCAAAGGTATATAAGGTAACCAAATCGTACCTTGAGATTTACATTAGAATCGCATTTTAATACATCGCTGAATTGACGATCTTTGAGTATACAATTCCATTTCCTGAGCCCATGCTTTTCGATTCCCGCTTTAAGTGCCGCTTCTTCTTTAGAAGTCCATCTAAGCTTTGGCAAACCCATTTCAGAAATCTTGAAGCAAATACAATTTGTCCCCCTTGGCTTCAAATAAAATCCTGAGGAAATACAGTGTTACCATCCATTTACGCCGTGAAACTCAGGCTTGATAATATGCATTACATAGTTTTTTTTTACAAATAATTATAAGTAAGAATTTATCGTAATTTATTATCCATAAAAGTGCATTTCCGATCGGTATTTACCAAAAATTACCTCGAATATCCAGTATGTTTAAATTTATTTTCGATAGATGTCCTCCTCCTCCTCCGCCTCATAGCCTCGCACTCATCCTCTCCACCCTCGTTTTTATTATCAAGATGATGTTGATGACGATAAAGACAACAATAAGAACATCAAAATGTCAAAATGACTGGTAATCTTCAAAATGTGTAAACAGAATTATGTGTAAGAAGGTGTAGTACGACAAATATTTGTGGTTAGAACCTTATTTATCATTTTTTCTGTGTGAGAGAAAACTCTCTTGGACGGTACCAAATCCAAGATTATATCATAACATTTGAATTCTAACCATATATGGTATTAGATGTCCAATGTAGCAATCATTTTTTTAATTCAATGATCTCTTCACATCCTGATTTTTCGTTTAGTTGCCACCTTTTGTTTTTAATTTTAGCAATTATATGGGATACGCGGGCCGTGGGTGTAAGGCATAAAAAACAAAATGATAAATAACCTGAAAAGCAGCTGCACGGTCTTTGTTCTCTTCCTTCTTCCTTTCAAGATCTTTTATATCATTTCTCCATTTCTTTATATTTTTATCAAAATGATAACTTAGACTCGGTCCAATGCCGATAAGCGACAAGAACCTAACAGCGGGCAATGAGAAGTTGTATTCTTCCCACGCAAAATGTTTTTCGTTCATTTCGTCGTTATCCTCATCACAATTGCCTTCCTTCGCCTGCATCTCCATCATCGCCGTTGTCTTCCTACTCAGCACCTTCATCATCTCCGCCCTCGTTGTCGCCGTCGTCGTGGTCCTCCTCCTTCTCAGTAGCCTCACACTCATCCTCTTCACCCTCGTTGTTTTTATTCTCTTCGTCCCCCACGTTACCTTCAGGAATTCCTCCCTCCAACGTACTACTAGCGACACTGCTGTGACGACCCGCCTTCTACTACTATTTTCTTACACTAACTTACGTGACTAAAGAAAATATAAAATATATCACATATAAAACATCGATAGAATTTTTCGATTTTACAAAGCACACCACACTCAACTATTTTACAATACCAACATTGTTCAAACTTTATATACAATACAAACTTATTTTACAAAAACCAATATAATTAAACATAACGCCCGTCACACAGGTCGCATCCATGTACACACCACCCTCAAAAGTCACCGGAAGTTCCAGAAGGACCAGCCTTACTATCTAAGCGTTCATATACCGTGTTTGCTGCATCTACAACACATAAAAACATGGGATGAGCTATAAAGCTCAGTAAGTGGAAATATGCATGTATGCACGTGCCAAAATAGCAAAGGCATCCGCGCCAATGCTTTCTAATACTATTCTCACATCATACTCATTCATTTCTCATTTTTATCAGGGCCCATAGCTACTTACTAACCGCACCATCATATCATGAGCTCAAATCCTTTACGGATAAAAATACGATAGTGGCCCACGCTGGCTAGGATAAAATTAGGGTTTATCTCCAATCTTATCATTCACCAGGTCGCCCCTCTATCAAATTACTTTCCTGGCACTATAGTTATACTACGTGCCTTCCCAATACCTAAATAATTTAGGTAATATACTCGACGGTTTTACCCCCGTCATGGTGCTTTTGTAGTAGTAGCTATATTCTCATCTATTATATAACTCGCTTTCCACTCGAGTAATACAATGCACGCTCCTCTCTCAAAATACTCAACTTATTTCGTGCGTGCACATGCAATATGCTCCATGTAAAATGCAACAAATACTTACCAAACCATCATATATAACAAATCATTCAAGTCACATATTCTCATCGAAGCACATAATCACGTAAAATACGCACATAAATTAATTTATGTGTTGTAGGTGAAATTCCCACTTACCTGTCGTCCAAACTTATGTAACTTACTGCCTTTGAAACTTCCTCACCTTTTTAACCTTATAGAATAAAATATTAAAATATCAATATCATCTCTAAATTAAATAACTAGTCTAAAATAATTATTCAACTAGACCAATTTGTTAAAACCTTAAATATCAACTAGCAATCTACCTTATATTTATTAATATCATAATTTTAATCGTAACTTAACATTATTTATCTCAATAATCACCCAAATCCTATCAAGCTCAATACTTAATTCCGTTGGATTTACCACACCTAACACCCAACTTTATCATGCTTTAAGATTTACTTCCATTAATTTCAAATTCGCTAGATTGATATAAGTTAAAGTCACTTTCGATCAATTCTTCATATTCTAGATATTACTTTCGCTAAACTTTCCCACCATCAAGTTATTTGGTTGGTTGATTCTCAATTTGTCCTATTTGATATAAATTATATCCACTTTCGATCAAATTTATATTATAATATTCCAACTCTCACATGAAGACTATACATGAAATGCTCACATCATTCATTCAATTATTGCATATATGTAACGACGAATCTTGCACCTGATTTTGTACTTTCGATCAAACGCCAATTTAATATGTAATCGCCCGATTGATAAACATCAATCCTAGTTTCGGTCGATAGTTATCTTAATAAATTTGTTTTGCTCGAAAATGACATCACATATGACACGGCGAAAGTACTTAATTTCCTTAGTTTCGATCGATGATCATCTACACAACTTGTTTCGCTCGAAAGTGTTCTCATCAAAACATTTAAATCGATTGTTCATACATATTATTATTTTATTACAGAACTCGGCGAAACTTTATTTATTTAGAGTAGTTTCGATCGAAAGTAAGTCTTCTCTTAGTAATCACAATTGATTTAACATGATGTCACACAATTAAAATATGTACAATCTAAATCGATTGAAACTTCATGTGTTATAGCACCCTTTCGATCAATTCTTATTAACCCTTCAATTTATCCCATTCCACAATTAAACTATATAATATATATATATATATCACTGAAAATGAAAATTCGTAAGATGCATTCGATCGAAAGTCCACATATCACCTAGACTTAAATCGAAAGCTACAATTGACTCTAGAATCGATCGAAAGCTTCAACCTTTAACTATTCATTTACTCAAAATTCAACCCCTTAAATCTTGATTTCTACCTTAGCAACCTTCCTAGGAATATTATACATAACTCTTAAACAATCATACTAGTACGATTTACATTTGAAAACCCTAAAATCAATAACTAGCATACAATCGTTATTCTCCTTGGAATTTATCCTAGACCCTCCTTCTCTTTGATAACATACTAAATCATGATTTAAAAACGTAAACATCAAAGTAAGAATTTTATACCAATTCCAGTTTAATCTTGATCCCTACTGCTCGAATTCCCAGCTCTCTCTTGATCCTAAGCTCTCGATGGTTAAGACATCAAATGTTTATTTCTCTTTCTTTAATTCTTCAATTTGAGGTATTGATAAGTAAATGACAAAAATCTTAACCTAATCCTCCCCTTGTCTCACGTATAATATATATTATTATATTTCTAAAGTGTTGGACACCCCACTTAATAAAACAATTAGTTTAAAATATTCACAAATTGCCAATTACCAAATTATGGAATTCTCCTCCATAAACCCCATAATTTTCGCCAATTACCATTAACGAAATTTAGTGCTCCTCATTCCATAAATATTAAAATCCACTCTTAAAAATTATTCTTCTAAATTCCGAAATTCTTCATATTTTCGAAATTCCTCATTAAGTCACTTTTCCACATAAACATATAATAAACAAATATAAATTATGCAGTCATATAGTCACGTAATATGCATGCAAATTTATTGACCGATTTACTTACGGGACCCGGGTATTACATTCTCCCCCCCTTAAAGAGGATTTCGCCCTCGAAATCAGATTGGTTGAAATAATTCTGGGTACCGACTTCTCATATCATCTTCACGTTCCCACGTAGCTTCTTCAGTTGACTGATTCTGCCATAACACTTTTACCAACGAAATCTCTTTATTTCGAAGTCTCTTCACTTCATACATTAAAATCTCCACTGGCTTCTCTTCATAACTTAAATCTGGTTTGAGGTGTTGGTATAGAAATTCATTTCTCAAGACATGATTTGGGTCAGCGACATATTTTCGCAATGTCGACACATGAAAAACATCATGAACTTGTGTCAATGAGGCTGGTAATTCCAGTTGGTAAGCTACTTCACCGGCCCTTTTAATTATTCTAAAAGGTCCAATGTATCTTGGGCTCAATTTACCCTTTCGCCCAAACCGTTTCACACCTTTCATCGGAGATACTTTGATAAATACCCAGTCATCTATTTCAAATTTTAACGGTCTACGTCTTTTATCTGCATAACTCTTTTGTCGACTTTGAGCCGTTTGCATTCTTTCTCGTATCATTGCTATTGCCTCAGTCATCTCTTGAATCATGTCAGGTCCTAACATCGCACGTTCACCGACTTCATCCCAATGTATGGGAGATCGGCACTTACGCCCATACAAAGCTTCATAAGGTGCCATCCCAATAGTTGAATGGTAACTATTGTTATAAGAAAACTCGATCAATGGCAAATATTTGCTCCAGTTTCCTTTAAAATCCAAAACACATGCTCGCAACATGTCTTCCAAAGTTTGGATAGTTCGTTCTGATTGACCATCCGTCTGAGGATGATAAGCCGTACTAAAAGACAATTTAGTTCCCATCGCTTTCTGCAGACTCTTCCAAAAATTTGATAAGAATCACGAATCTCGATCCGAAATACTTGATAATGGAATCCCGTGGAGTCGAACAATTTCTTGTATATATATTTCTGCGTATCGCTCCAGGGAAAATATCGAACTTATGGGTAGAAAATGAGCAGACTTAGTCAATCGATCGACTATAACCCAAATAGCATCATAACCTTTTACAGTCTTTGGTAGGCCAACAACGAAATCCATCGTGATATTATCCCATTTCCACTCAGGTATTGGCAAAGGCTGTAATGTCCCTGCCGGTCTTTGATGTTCTGCCTTTATTTGTTGGCATGTTAGACACTGACTTACGAATGTTGCAATGTCTCTTTTCATTCCCGGCCACCAATAATTTATTCGAAGATCTCGATACATTTTTGTAGCCCCTGGATGTACTGAATATGCCGTCGCATGTGCTTCTGTCATTACTATTCTTCGAATCTCTGCATTATCAGGTACGTATAAACGGTCCTTGTAATATAGACTTCCGTCTTCTTGAATTTTGAAATCAGTTGAAGTTTGCTCCGTCTGTGCATCTTTGATTTTCAGATATAACTCATCATTTTCTTGCACCCGTTTGATTTGTTCCAGTATTGTAGGTTGCAAAGTTAAAGCTGCTAACTGTGCTTCAACTTCTCCCAATTGCACTACCTCCACTTCCAACAATTGTAACTCCGCACTTACAGCTTTTCGGCTTAATGCATCAGCCACCACATTTGCTTTGCCTGGATGGTAACTAATTACACAATCATAGTCTTTAACAAGTTCCAACCACCGTCTCTGCCTCATATTTAATTCCTTCTGAGTGAAGAAATATTTCAGACTCTTGTGATCCGTAAAAATTTCGCATCGTTCCCCATATAAGTAATGCCTCCAAATTTTTAGAGCAAAAACCACAGCAGCTAGCTCCAAGTCATGAGTCGGATAATTCTTTTCATACTCCTTCAATTGCCGAGAGGCATATGCAATTACTTTCCCATGCTGCATCAATACACAGCCCAAACCATTCCTTGATGCATCGCTATAGACTGAAAATTCTCCAGTCCCTGATGGTATTGTAAGAACTGGAGCTGAAGTGAGTCTCTTCTTTAACTCTTGGAAACTTTACTCACACTTCTCGTTCCAATGGAATGGAACATTCTTTCTTGTTAACTTTGTCAGTGTTGATGCAATCTTTGAGAAGTCCTTAATAAACTTTCTGTAGTATCCAGCTAAGCCAAGAAAACTCCGTACTTCTGTCACATTGGTTGGTTGAGGCCAATTGTTGATAGCTTCAATTTTGCTAGGGTCCACAGAAATTCCTTCTCCAGAAACAATGTGGCCCAAAAATGCGACTTGATTCAACCAGAACTCACATTTCTTGAACTTGGCATATAATTTATTTTTTCGTAATATTTCAAGAACTATCTTCAGATGTATTTCGTGTTCCTCCTTTGTCTTCGAATAAATAAGAATGTCATCAATGAACACAATGACAAACTTGTCCAAGAATTGTTTGAACACCGATTCATTAAATCCATAAATGCCGCTGGCGCATTAGTTACCCCAAAAGGCATAACTAAAAATTCGTAGTGTCCATATCGGGTACTGAATGCCGTCTTTGGAATATCTTCTTCTCGAACCTTCAATTGATGATACTCCGATCGTAAATCTATCTTTGAAAACACCGTTGCGCCTTGAAGTTGATCAAATAAATCATCTATTCTTGGTAATGGATATTTATTCTTGATTGTGATCTTGTTCAGCTCCCTGTAGTCAATACATAATCGCATCAACCCATCCTTCTTTCGCACGAACAGAACTGGCGCTCCCCAAGGAGAAAAACTGGGTTGGATAAATCCCTTCTGTAACAGATCGTCCTACTGTTCTCTTAACTCTTTCAATTCAGTTGGCGCTAACCGATAGGGAGTTCTAGAGATTGGAGCAGAACCTGGTATTAGATCAATCGTAAATTCAATTTCTCGATCCGGTGGTAATCAGGGCAGATCTTCAGGAAATACGTCAGAAAAATCTCGTACCACTGGTACATCCTCTAATTTCGGAGATGTACGTTCCTCTGATTTCACTGCGAAGACTAAATAAGCTTCACATCCCACCTTGCTCAAACGTTGTGCCTTTACCGCTGAAATTCTAGAAACATTTCTTTCTTTGATTGTTCCCACAAAAGTGAAAGGCTCATTCTCTTCAATATTAAACGTAACTGTTTTGCGATTACAGTCGATGACAGCTTCGTATTTCAATAGCCAGTCCATTCCAAGAATCACCTCATAATCATTCATTGGAATGACTATTAAGTCAACGGACAATTCTTTTCCATTAATTAACACCGGAGAATTCCGTAAAACCAAATTGGTTCGCATCGCAACTCCGTGTGGAACGGTCACATCATATTCACAATCAGATAGGGTAGGTGTAATCCCGAGTCTCGCCACATATTTAGTGGATGCAAATGAATGCGTGGCTCCTGAATCTACTAAAATGCATGTCGGAAGTTTGTGAATAAGTATAATACCTGCCACCACGGATGGATTAACTTTTGCTTTCTCTGCAGTCAATGTATACACACGTGCTGGCACAGTTGGTGGTTTCGCTTGAGCCATAACTTGATTTCCTGATGTCTTCTCCGAACATGATCTTGCGTAATGTCCCGTTTTTCCGCATTTATAACAGATAGCATTCTGTGAAAAACAGATACCCGAATGATGTCGTCCACATCTTGGGCAAGCTGGCATTGGTGTTAGAGGTCTCCATTGATTAAAATTTTGTTGCTGAGGTGGTCCAGGCCTATTCTGAAAATTTGGCTTCCCACCTTTTGGAAAGAACTGTCTTTTCTGATTACCACCCCTCCAGTTTGCTCCTTGCACAAACTTCCGCTTTGCCTCCTGAGCACGAATAATTCGTGTCTCAGCTTGTTCTGCCACCATCGCCCGCTCCGCCACTTGAGCATATGAAGCTCCTTGTAGTCCGGCCATATTAACGTCACGATACAACTCCGGCTTAAGACCCTCAAGGAATCGTTCAATCTTTAGGGCATCAGTACTCACCATATGTGTCGCGAACCTTGACAGTTGTTCAAATTTTCTGATGTACTCTGCTACAGTCATTGGCCCTTGTTTGAGATTGGTAAACTCATTCATGCGTTGGGCTCGCACAGGTGCAGTGAAGTATTTATTTCGGAACAGTTCCTTGAAACGTTCCCAACTCATGTTGATTGGATCCTCGATCGCCAAAATAGTGTCCCACCAATGTCCTGCACTTCCTCGCAATAGAAATGCAGCACATAGAACTTTCTCATTCTCAGGAATTCTGCTATATTGGAACATACTCTCTAATGTTCTGAGCCAATCCTCAGCAGATGTTGGATCAATAGCATCCTCAAAAGTCGGTGGGTTTAGTTTACGAAATCTTTCACCCACTGCTTCAACCCTATCAGCCTGAGAAATTCCGTTATTCCTTGTCCCCTCAGAGTTTTGCTGCTGAATCAATTCCCGAATCTGTTGAGACTGCTGACGTACTAACTCGGTGAGCTGAAGGATAGCCGAATCACGATTGTCAGTCTGATTTACATTTTCGCCTTCATGATTGTTTCCTCCACTGCCTTCTCCTCTAGTTCTAACCATGTTGTCTCTCTTACCCTAACAGTCCCTAAGGCCAATAAATTATGCAATACAAGAAATTCATAATACCAAATAACTTACAATCAAGGCTGTCTTCCGTTCTTTTGAGTGTGTGTACATGGACAGTCTACAGAAACTGCAACCGAAGCTCTGATACCAACCTGTGACGACCCGCCTTCTACTACTATTTTCTTACACTAACTTACGTGACTAAAGAAAATATAAAATATATCACATATAAAACATCGATAGAATTTTTCGATTTTACAAAGCACACCACACTCAACTATTTTACAATACCAACATTGTTCAAACTTTATATACAATACAAACTTATTTTACAAAAACCAATATAATTAAACATAACGCCCGTCACACAGGTCGCATCCATGTACACACCACCCTCAAAAGTCACCGGAAGTTCCAGAAGGACCAGCCTTACTATCTAAGCGTTCATATACCGTGTTTGCTGCATCTACAACACATAAAAACATGGGATGAGCTATAAAGCTCAGTAAGTGGAAATATGCATGTATGCACGTGCCAAAATAGCAAAGGCATCCGCGCCAATGCTTTCTAATACTATTCTCACATCATACTCATTCATTTCTCATTTTTATCAGGGCCCATAGCTACTTACTAACCGCACCATCATATCATGAGCTCAAATCCTTTACGGATAAAAATACGATAGTGGCCCACGCTGGCTAGGATAAAATTAGGGTTTATCTCCAATCTTATCATTCACCAGGTCGCCCCTCTATCAAATTACTTTCCTGGCACTATAGTTATACTACGTGCCTTCCCAATACCTAAATAATTTAGGTAATATACTCGACGGTTTTACCCCCGTCATGGTGCTTTTGTAGTAGTAGCTATATTCTCATCTATTATATAACTCGCTTTCCACTCGAGTAATACAATGCACGCTCCTCTCTCAAAATACTCAACTTATTTCGTGCGTGCACATGCAATATGCTCCATGTAAAATGCAACAAATACTTACCAAACCATCATATATAACAAATCATTCAAGTCACATATTCTCATCGAAGCACATAGTCGCGTAAAATACGCACATAAATTAATTTATGTGTTGTAGGTGAAATTCCCACTTACCTGTCGTCCAAACTTATGTAACTTACTGCCTTTGAAACTTCCTCACCTTTTTAACCTTATAGAATAAAATATTAAAATATCAATATCATCTCTAAATTAAATAACTAGTCTAAAATAATTATTCAACTAGACCAATTTGTTAAAACCTTAAATATCAACTAGCAATTTATTAATATCATAATTTTAATCGTAACTTAACATTATTTATCTCAATAATCACCCAAATCCTATCAAGCTCAATACTTAATTCCGTTGGATTTACCACACCTAACACCCAACTTTATCATGCTTTAAGATTTACTTCCATTAATTTCAAATTCGCTAGATTGATATAAGTTAAAGTCACTTTCGATCAATTCTTCATATTCTAGATATTACTTTCGCTAAACTTTCCCACCATCAAGTTATTTGGTTGGTTGATTCTCAATTTGTCCTATTTGATATAAATTATATCCACTTTCGATCAAATTTATATTATAATATTCCAACTCTCACATGAAGACTATACATGAAATGCTCACATCATTCATTCAATTATTGCATATATGTAACGACGAATCTTGCACCTGATTTTGTACTTTCGATCAAACGCCAATTTAATATGTAATCGCCCGATTGATAAACATCAATCCTAGTTTCGGTCGATAGTTATCTTAATAAATTTGTTTTGCTCGAAAATGACATCACATATGACACGGCGAAAGTACTTAATTTCCTTAGTTTCGATCGATGATCATCTACACAACTTGTTTCGCTCGAAAGTGTTCTCATCAAAACATTTAAATCGATTGTTCATACATATTATTATTTTATTACAGAACTCGGCGAAACTTTATTTATTTAGAGTAGTTTCGATCGAAAGTAAGTCTTCTCTTAGTAATCACAATTGATTTAACATGATGTCACACAATTAAAATATGTACAATCTAAATCGATTGAAACTTCATGTGTTATAGCACCCTTTCGATCAATTCTTATTAACCCTTCAATTTATCCCATTCCACAATTAAACTATATAATATATATATATATATCACTGAAAATGAAAATTCGTAAGATGCATTCGATCGAAAGTCCACATATCACCTAGACTTAAATCGAAAGCTACAATTGACTCTAGAATCGATCGAAAGCTTCAACCTTTAACTATTCATTTACTCAAAATTCAACCCCTTAAATCTTGATTTCTACCTTAGCAACCTTCCTAGGAATATTATACATAACTCTTAAACAATCATACTAGTACGATTTACATTTGAAAACCCTAAAATCAATAACTAGCATACAATCGTTATTCTCCTTGGAATTTATCCTAGACCCTCCTTCTCTTTGATAACATACTAAATCATGATTTAAAAACGTAAACATCAAAGTAAGAATTTTATACCAATTCCAGTTTAATCTTGATCCCTACTGCTCGAATTCCCAGCTCTCTCTTGATCCTAAGCTCTCGATGGTTAAGACATCAAATGTTTATTTCTCTTTCTTTAATTCTTCAATTTGAGGTATTGATAAGTAAATGACAAAAATCTTAACCTAATCCTCCCCTTGTCTCACGTATAATATATATTATTATATTTCTAAAGTGTTGGACACCCCACTTAATAAAACAATTAGTTTAAAATATTCACAAATTGCCAATTACCAAATTATGGAATTCTCCTCCATAAACCCCATAATTTTCGCCAATTACCATTAACGAAATTTAGTGCTCCTCATTCCATAAATATTAAAATCCACTGTTAAAAATTATTCTTCTAAATTCCGAAATTCTTCATAATTTCGAAATTCCTCATTAAGTCACTTTTCCACATAAACATATAATAAACAAATATAAATTATGCAGTCATATAGTCACGTAATATGCATGCAAATTTATTGGCCGATTTACTTACGGGACCCGGGTATTACAACTGCCATGCTCCGGATTACGGCGCACTATAGCAGCGCATCGCAGCCATTTTTTTATAAAATGATCTCATCTTACGAAGTGAAATTAAACCCTTACCTTTACTTTTTAAGAATCTCTTTGATGGGAGCTTCTATATAATGCAAGCAAAAGCAATTATAACATGAACCAGTGGTTTTTCCCAAATACTCATGCTAACCTTATTGTTTTGAACTTTTGCAAGCAAAAGCAATTAATGCATGAGTAGGAGCCTTCCACAAACTGTCAATCAATTTTAACAAGTATTTCTAGTTCATTACAGTTTTATTCCTTAAGTTAAAATTATTTCTTAAGCTAAAATTATAACATGAGCCGGTGGTTTTTCCCAAATACTCATACTAACCTTATTGTTTTGAATGTGCTTTGCAAGCGATAGCAATTAATACATGAGCAGGAACCTTTCCACAAACTGTCAATCAATTTTAACAAGTATTTCTAGTTCATTACGATTTTATTCCGTAAGTTAAAATTATTCCTTAAGCTAAAATTATAACATATTCCGGTGGTTTTTCCCAAATACCCATGCTAACCTTATTGTTTTGAATGTGTCTTTTGCAAGCAAAAGCAATTAATACATGAGGCGGGAACCTTCCACAATCTGTCAATCAATTTTAATAAGTATGTCCAAATGGAGCAATCATTTCTTTGAAGGAATTGTTCTTTAAGTTTATATTAATTTGATCATTCACACTAATATATTTAACAGATAAAGCATTCCGTAAAGAATTGCATATACGCAGAGCATTGTCAATTGCAAAAATAAAACACACCCTTACATACATACCCCATTACCTTCACAGTTGATATAATGACAATGATGTTGATGACGATAACAACAAAAAAAAGAACATCAAAATGACAAAATGTGATCGGTCATCTTCAAAACGTGTAAACAGAATGATTAAGAAGGTGTACTATTGTAGAGGAAAAGTTCGTTGATCGAGGAATTGAACAGAGCCAGCCAACCATGAGATGAACCCTTGAACGCATCTCCTGATCGGCTTTGCAGTTGGAGATGCGCGCCGTTATCGTCTCCTTCGAAGCTGAGGACTTTGTTTTCTCTTATACTGTAGAACTTGTAAACGACATTGGAAACGATGCATTTGTGTTCGTCGTTGTCGTCCTCGACGATCTCTTTATTTTTGTAGCTTTGTTTCTGGAGCCAGCATCAGCCATGGCGAGATATGTGAAGTTGACAACCGATTCGTGTCGAAAATTCTTTGCATACGACGGCGTTCGAAGAAATTGATACTCGATGATCGTCGTTGTGAAATTAACGACGGCGACAAATAGGGCTTTTCGGGAAAGACGAGGGAGTACAAGCACTTGACGAGTAAATACTACGTGATAGTGATTTGAGAGAGTAACAATGCCTTTGGAAAATGGAAGAAGCCGACATCCTGAGTTATTTAGGTTTTTGTTATTCCAAAATATACGTAGGTCCGTTCATATATATATATATATATATATATATTCGTATCGTTACGAATAAGGCGGACGTATGTATGATTGTTTGAAGAAGTCTAGATAAAAAAATTTAAACTTCAATTTGTTGTGATTGTTTGAAAAAGTCTAGATAAAAAAATACTTTAATTTTTATATACCAACATTATAGCATTTTCATCGGGATAGGAATAGAATACATGCATTTTCAATGTGCCAACTACCAACTTGTCGATAGGAATGGCTGGACATTTTGTATGTGCCAACCTCGAACTTATACATAAATTAGGAATAGTGGCTGCAAATCAAGACGTATCATTTCATGTCTCCCTCGTGTTGGCGTTCTTTTGTTCGAATTTTGTAAATTAGGAATGACTCACTCATTTTGACTTAAAGCTGTCCACTGGCAATTCCATTCTGTTAAATACATTGTGGAGAGAAAATATAAATGGGAAAAATTCTAAGTGGAGAGCGAAATAATAGCATAAAAATGTATATATACACAGTATGGCATAATCCTGAAGAGTAAAACTGCACGACATCTAAGCCTCTATATATATAATATCGATTATTAGCCCTACACTACAACTTAGAAATCCTAGCTAAGAAAAGTGCCGTCAACCTTAAACCCCCCAATAACCAGAAAAACATGGCTCGTTCTTCTTCGTTGTTCACATATCTACGAAAATCTCGGCAAGCGCCTCTTCTTTCTTCGTACATCGCCAGAACTATAGGCCATCAACAGTATTTCCACGAGGATTATTAGCTTCTTCTTGTACGACGTTGTCTGATAATCCAGCGATGAAAGTGAAGGAACTTGTTAAGGCTGATTACAATTCCTCTTCTCCCTCAACAATAAAATATGGTCCATGGCTGATGCTAACTTCTGAGATTAAGCTATCGTCAGGCGCCAACACGGTTTTCAAGTTCTACTCGTTGGCCGTAGGGCAAAGTCATATCTATCGATCGAAAAAACCTGAAATTCCAACTAGGGCTCAAGTCCCAAAAGGTTAACTTGGAGTGCAAGGGTTCTTCTCATGGGTGGCTCGTCCTCTTCGATACCTACAGCCCTGACTTGTTTCTGTACAATCCGCTCTCTAATCGTCACTTAAACTACCAAACATCTGAAAGTTAGAGGCGATCCGCGGCGACGACCTGAAATCAGGGTATGGTTGTGTTAATAAGGTGATCATCTCAAGCTCCGATCCCGAGGAAGGCCCAAGTTGCCGCGCTCTGATGATCTACGGACAAAACAATAACATGGCATTCTGCTGTCCGAACGACACCAACAACGATTGAATCAAGACGTAACAGCGGGACGATGTCGTTTACGCGGGAGATTACGGTAAGGCGCTCTTCTTCGGCGTCAACTTTTTACAATTCACCGATACGATGCAATCGTTCGCCAGATACGCCTGATATATATATCGGGGTGAGAATATTCTTGCATCGGTATAAAATCAGACAGTTAAAAAGCCTACAAGGTAAATCACTAACACCCTCAGTATCGCCAAGCACTTCAAGAGATCCCAGGCTTGCAAGCTCCTAAACCCGAGAGACAAGTTCATGCTAATTACCGAGGAGAGGAACTTCTATCGCCGGGTGAAAGTCCAAGCCCTTCACTGTAGAGCTTTGCTCGAGGGCGGCCACCTTGTGCTGCTCTGACCCAAAAAGTAACGGGTGAATGAGCGAAACGCCGGCATAGGCTATACGACGAAAAGCCGAAACAAAATACAAATATAATAGATCAAAGAACGCTAATCAAGAATTCATACAATCTATGGCTCACGCCTTTTACAATAGTCATGTCACCGGCACTTTCTGAAGTCACGCTAGTGACGTTAATCTCAAACAGATTTTGTGCATCGTTCGCAGTAGGCTTTGCGCAATCAGCATCAGGCTTGATCTTAGTCCTCGATACGAATCTGCTTTCCATGGCGCAATTATTTCTCCACTTGTCCTGTAAAATTAAGAGAAATAACAGCCATCTATAATTAACATATCCAAATCTAGAACAGAAAAGTTTGAATAACACTTCTTTGGGATAAACGACAAATATTTAAATGGAGAAACCGAGGGAGGCGGGAACTTTGGAGACTTCAAGACATAACTGAATTGACGAAAGATAATATAAGGTAACTAGATCGTACCTTGAGAACAGAACGACATTTCAAGACATCGTTGATTTGACGATCTTTAAGTATACAATTCCATTTCCGAGCACATGCTTTTCGATTCCGGTTTTGTTGAGACTATAAAAGGTGAGTATTAACCCACATTGAATATTCAAGCTCTCAATCTCACCTTATCATATAAGAGCTTGAATATTTAAGCTCTCAATCTTACCGATAAAGATCCGACCGCCATATCCATCAACTTTCTAAAGTCAAACAGAAAGAACAGCGACACCAACGAGACCGATGAAAACCCTAGATGAGTCAGGTACCACGTGTGTTTTTTGTCAAAGGTGGGCGTTGTTTCTTTTTTTTTTCTTTTACCCTGTGTCTATTTATATAGATTCGTCATGGTCACGTTTTGAAACTTGGGCTTGGCTTCGATTAAAATAGGCCTTTTCTAATACTTCGTCCGTCCTAAACCATTTTATACATTTTACTAAATCAGGCGTCCCACATCTTTTGTACATTTCCTTATTTAGCAAAAAAATATCACAAACAATCAACATAATAATATTAAATATTCTTAAAAGACGTGTCAAAATATACACTTTTTTACCTTTTACTTATACTATATTATTAAAATATTCAATTTCTTAATTCTCGTGCCGGCTCCTAAATGTCCATTTGGGACAGAGGTAGTATGATTTACTATCCCGATTAGGCCCAATTTCATTATTTTATTTTAGTGCTAATTAAGTTTTAGGCCCCAAAAATGTTTTAAGATAGGTTTCAGGTCCCTGTCAGAAAATTTTTAGGGTTAAAGACCCGATTCCTGTAAAATTTAGAGATAAGGACCTAAATTTACGCAAGTGTTATACAATGTATATGAACTGGTATCATTATCGTTTTGTGTTATTACAGAACAATGAAGTGGTACTGCAGAATGATAAGTTGATACTGAAGAACTATGAAGTGGTACTGCAGGCCCCTGAAGTGGTACTACAGGTCCATGAAGTGGTATAAAAAAATACTTAAGTCCATCGGGTCCTTAAACCTCATTAACTGTTATATATTATAAGCGAACCGTTTATGTTCTTGCGTTTAGGCCCTGCATTTGTGCCCATATTTTTTATTTACCCCCGTCGAAGACCATCTCTTACATTGCATCCATCGGCGCTGAAAGAATCACTTGACGCTTTGATTGAATCTGAAAAAAAAAAAGGAAAAAGAAAAGAAATGGCAGGTGCGCTTCGAAGGTTGGCGATCAATTCGAGCAAGGTGTATCGTACAGCTGTTGCCCGTCCATGTCTGTCGAGGGCGTTCGCGACGGATGATTCTCTGATGGAAGTTAAACCTGGGGAGGTTGGTGTCGTCTCGGGCATACCTGAACAACACCTCCGACGAAGGGTACAGTCGTATTTTCAGAGGATGATTTGTGCACCTTGCTATTTCAATTTTTATGAATTTGGCTGCGGAAGTGCTTAATCGTTTATTTGCTAGCTCAATTTGATTGTTTGATCATTAGGGATTCTAGGGTTTGATTTCTTGTAAATACATTTTTTTTTATGATTTGTCGTCCTATTGATGTGATTAACTAGATAATTTTTGTAGCTCGGTTAGCATATATCAATCATTGTGGCAAATGCTTGGTTCGTTTGCTTTTTAGGTTCTGATTTACTCGCCCGCTCGGACGGCCTCACAACAAGGGTCTGGGAAGGTCGGGCGGTGGAAGATTAATTTCATGTCCACACAGAAGTTAGTTTTTTTTCTCACCTCTAGTTCTTCTTTTTCCTTTTTCAGGATGATTACTATAATTGCTGTGTAGTGTTTAGTAAGTAGCTGTACAAATTAAATTCTGGTTTTCGAACCCTGGATTTTCGTTGATTAAAAATTTTGGCTTTAAATGCTCTAACAAACCCGGTTCACTTCCTCTGTTTCTTTCGGTGGTAAGGCAGAGCATGATAAACACTTACACTGCTACTTTCACCTACATTCATATCGTCTTTCAAGTTGATTTATTGCCACCGTCTTGTACTTAGCTAATGATCGTTGATAGTATATGTTATTGTTGACTTTGTAGATGGGAGAATCCATTGATGGGCTGGACATCAACTGGAGACCCATATGCAAACGTTGGCGAATCCGCACTATACTTTGACACTAAAGAGGCAGCTATCGAATTTGCTCAGAGGCACGGGTGGGATTTCACAGTACGAACCTAATCTTTCCTACTGAGATTTTGTTCCTCACTGAAGTGAACCTTTCCCAATGATATATAATACACAATTAGCTGTCCCAAAACTGATGATCCATTATGCCATCATGGTTGTGTTTGTTTTTCAAACCCCTCGTGTTCCGAAGTTTTTCCCTGATTTGAATGATATTTTTCGATTTGCAGGTCAAGAATCCACATACACCATTATTGAAGGTTCGGCCAATATTACAAAATTCTTCGCTCCTTGAAAATTTATTCGTACATGTTTTCACACTCGAAATTATTTCTCATGCGCCACAGGTAAAGTCGTATGCCGACAACTTCAAGTGGAAAGGCCCTCCCAAAGAAGACGCCGCCGCCTAACAAGGGTGCTTCAAATTATTCGTCGATTGGCATTTCAGACTCTTGTGAGGCTTTCAGAGATTCAGTCCTTTTTGCATAAGCTTCCATAACATGATGAGAGACTTATTTCCTTGTTATAACTCATATCCAATAAACCAGTAACTATTACGTCTTGTTTGATGCGTCATGCGATATATTCCCTCCGTCCCAAACCATTTTATGCATTTTACTAAATCAGGCGTCCCACATCTTTTGTATATTTCCTTATTTAGCAAAAAAACTATCACAAACAATTAATATAATAATATTAAATATTCTTAAAGACGTGTCAAAACATACATTTTTTTACCTTTTAATTATACAATATTATTAAAATATACAATATTATTAAAATATTCAGTTTCTTAATTCTCATGCCAACTTTTAAATGTCCATAAACATTTGGGAAAGAGGGAGTATATAACTTCCTTGATGTTTAATTCAGTTCTTACATCCTTTGATGTGCTTACCCCTATTCAGTAAGTCGTATGAGATTCTAAGGTTGAGTTTCTACATTTGCAGCAAACAAGAAACCCATCATAACATACAAACTTGAACTATATGGCAGACTCGAACTGCGACTCGTCCAGAAAAGTACTGAGTTAAGCTTTCCTACGACAAACTAGTACTGCTTAACCATCGATAACTAGGGCTTCCATTCGATCACGCAAAAGCACCATCAAGAAGAATACCACTGCTGTCAGGCAAAAGCTTCTTCATGTAATACTTTGACCGACGCGATATATTGATTTTCCCTCTCTTTTTGTCGGGTATGTGGTCGATCGTGCACTCGCTGAAGCCACGCCGCACAAACCTGTTATTTTGACCCAATTCTCAGAAAAAAAAAATTCGTCGAAAAGATAGCTTTATAATAATACTGAATATATCAAGATTTTTGGGTCGGGGTTGGGGCGTACCAATCTGCAGTGCGTGTGGTGAGGAGGAAAACCATTTGCAGTCCAAGCGAAGATGCCTTCTTCTCAATATAATCTGTTGCGTTAGCCCAAAACAAAAAGTCACGCCAACACGAACTAAAAAAGATGTTTCACTTGAGATTTTCTGACATACGTACCAAGTAACTTGTCTCCTTGTCCTTGTCCGCGGCACTCGGGGGAGACAGCAATAGCAGCTACTTCCCCGCACTTGTCGTCGAAGAAGGGGAAAAGAGCTGCGCATGCTATTATGTGCCCTTCCCTCTCCATAACTACGAAATGATCCAATGCTTCAAGCAGCTGCAATTTAATAGATGTTGGAAACTGTAGTCTTACAACCAAGCATGGATTTTCACAAGGATAGAAATTGAAGAAAAAAAAACCTCATCTTGCGTCCTCCTTATCAAAGTCCCAGAATCCTCCAAAGGCGCCAAAAGCTGCTTTATCCCATCGAGATCCGTAATTCTAGCCGTTCTCATCCCTTCGTATAGATCGCTGGAAAAAAGGCGAAACAAATTTCAGCTAAAAATTGGCAAACAAAAAAGTCAATTAGCACATAGATATATATAAATACCTAGCGACCATCGTCCCTACGCCAGCTCTTTGAAACAGTTCCTTCAGTAAAACGCCGCCAATTGTCCCATCGAGCAGATGAACTCTTTGAACACCACCCTATATAGTTATTATAACGTCTTATAATAGCATACCTACGAACTACGGTGTCAAATTTACTCAGAAACATACTCTGCAAACAAACGCTGCAGCGGCTAATTCTGAAAGATAACCGTTCAATCTGCTGAGCCTTTCTTGGCCGCCGACGGCGAAGCCTCGTTCGCTGGGCCAGAGCCCATTCCCATTGTCGAAACCGACGCCGTTTTGGAAGTTGGGCCTATGACTATGAGCGAAAGAAAATCCATCGCCGTCGTTCGACTCGTCGTTTACGGCGCAAAGAGCGTCTTCTTGGCCAACGGCTTTAACGTACTTGGCGGCCGATTCGCTTTGCTTCGCCCGCCTTCGAATTAGCTTATCAGCGTCTTGAAGGGTTAGGAAACGAATGAGCCGCCCGCATTCGTCTAGGATCGGCCCGTCTATGATGCAGATGAGTTTTTCGGCGCCGAGGGCCAGTGCGCATGCAGTGGCCACTTCGTAGGTACTGCAATGTGGAGAAATTTCGTCATTCGATAACATTGGCTTAGTCATATTTTTTTCGTCCAGTAATTGGGGGGTGGGGGGGGGGGGCATTATAGGGACAATAACTTCCAAATTTTAGAAATTTAGGGACATTATGCGTCGTAACCCTTGCTCCAAACTCTAGAATTCTAGCGTACAATTTTTAGGATTTCAACAAATTTCAATGGTGCATTATACGGACAATAACTTTCGAAATTAAGCATATTTGGGACAAAATCTAGGATTTTGGCATATAATGTCCCTAATTGCTTAATTTTAAAAGATATTGTACGTATAGTGTCAGTCCCTAAATTTTATGTCCCTATAATGACATCCCCCTAAATTACAGGACCGAAAAAAAAAATAAACCCTTTTAAATTTACTAAATGAACTGTAAAGTACGTTGATTTTGGATGCCAAAAGATCTAAAGAAAGGGAAGGCAATAATAAGATTCATTAAGGTGGAGGTGGATAACAAAAAACGGAAATGATTTATCAAGCTCATCCTGCGAAAAAACCGAAAATACCTATAAAAAGGCTTATATAGCATACTTGCAATTCAATACTTCACCAGAACTTGAGTAGCCAAGGTTGCTTAAAATTACTATGGAGTCTTGGTCAAGCTTTTCCCTAATGCGAGAGACGTCAATTTTCTTGACTTCGCCAGTCGAGACATAGTCAACGCCCTCAACTACACCTCTCCTCTGAAAAAAAAACATCAGACATTTCTCATGAAACATATCCCCTAAACGCAAGTATTAATTAGTGCAAGCAGGCGATAATAGAGGTACGAAGTATTTTCTCCCGAGGATCATTGTCCCGACCTTTGCTGCGAGAAAATTCCCGCTAGCAACGCTAACACCATCATGCAATCGACTATTATCGCCATGGCGACGAATACCACTCAAGGAAGGGCCGGGCGACAGCTTCGCCTCAATAAGATAACGTATCCTCCCAGATGCATCCATAGCAGCAGTAAGCGAATCAGCGTCCGTTACTCTGTAGCTGCCAACATATTTTGGTTCCGAACCTGAGAATTGAATTTCGTCGACATATGAAATGAGGTACAGCGTGCATTCTGTATAACGATATGCTTCAAATGGGCTCCAAAGAAAAAAAAAGGAAAACACGGCAAAAGCATAAGGCAGAGGCTTTTAAGTAAAGAAGCTATAAAATCTTCCCACCTCTTTCAAGAAGAAGCCGATCAATTTGAACATGGGTTCCAGGGACAAGGACAAATTTTATTCCCAGCCCATGAAGCAGAGAAATATCCTACAAAAGATGTTCCCAATCAGATTAAAATCAAACAAAGCAACTCTTTAGCCAATCAATTTACTCAAGGGCAATCTATTTTCAAGATTTGTTCTTCAATGATGAAGTCCGAACAAAGACCAAACACTGAAGATCATTGAGTTTGAATTGCAAGCACAAGATTATTAGGTGGTGGCAATAAAAACAGCTCTCGCCAATCGTCACAAAATTTGAACAAAGGACAACAAAGAAGGCAAAGGAATACGTGCCATAAGAATAGCTTCGAGGTGGAGACTATCAACAATCTCAGCAGAAATCAACACAACGAATGTGCTGCCTCTGTGCGCCAGAAAGTACGGCCACGCCTCGCGGAAGAACCGCACAAAAAACTCGTCTTTGAAGCCTTTACCACTTTCTTCAAACACAATTTCACCACTATCTGTTTCGCCCAACACCTTGATTCTTTCACTTTTTCCTATGTCACCCAACAACGACGATTTCACGGCTGTCGAAGTTCTAAAGAAGGTGCTTCTGCCGCCTATACTTGAGCAGCCTGGGGACAAAAACATAGCACCGCGCTGTTGCTGGTGGTGGTTTGGGATCGAAAACAGAGTACTCGCAGGTGATGCGGCCATTGGAAGAAAGTTCAGATTGGGGATAAAATCGTGGTCAATTAGGGTTCTTGGCTCGAAATGTGCATGGCTTGGCAGCTTCTTCCACTTTCCTTGACGTTTTCTTTTCCCCTCTTTTACTGATTTTGGATTGACATTGACGAGTAGCGTCTGAAAATTTCGTGTTGAGATGCTGCCTTTGTCTTTTAACGAGACCTAATAAATAAATAATACTTATATAGCCATATCATCATTATCACAAAAGAAATAAAAAAATGAAAACATATGTACATCAAATTATGAACGAAAAATTAATGGTATCGGCTGGCGAGCTCGATGAGCCGACTTCATTACCAGACTGCACGAAAGCTCGTGAACAAGCTCATTTTTTATTAGTTTTTAAATTTTTCTGTTGAGACAAAACTAGATTTTACATATGATAAATTAAACAATGGTGAGAAGCATGTAAGTTTGTCACTACTATTATTAAATGGCTTTTAGAGGGAACCTTATATTTGGCTTATATATGTATGTAGGGCTTGCTATTGATTCAATTTCAACAATTCGGGTGGTGAGCGAATATCAAGAATCACGCAACCGAAGAATTAGAGTGAGATTCTTAACATAAGTACAACGTCGATGATGTATAGTACTTCGTGCAACATTCAAGCTCAATAGAGCGCGTGGATTATATTGATTCCCATGTTATGAGCATATAAATTCAATCTAATGACTTATGACGAAACTATTATTCATATTGATGGTCATGTGGATTATCCAGTTATATGGAAACCACGGCATAAAACACAAAAAATAAAGTACGTCTTTACTTCAATGAGACTCTATAGCAATGTTTAAAATAGCGTATCAAATCGCGCGTATTTTTTTTTTAAAATTAGCGTTTTTCTGTTTTCTTTTTAATATTTAAGCAGCCTCCAACGTGTGGGAAGGAATTGATGAATAGGACAACCCTATTTACTGTTTGATATGGGGCTATCCCAATCAAAGAGATTTATATGTGTGGGGAAGGGAAATTTATATAGCCGGTAAGTAAGATATCTCAAAGTTTTAGACGTGCATAAGGTGCTTATTTATAAAGGAACTGAAAGGGACGTATTTGGGATCTTAGGACTTGTTTAGGGCGTGTTTGGGACGTTGGATCATATTTGGGGATGTGTCTGGGACGTGTCAGACGTGTTTGGGACGTGTAGAGACATGTCGGGACATGTTGGGACGTGTTGGGACGTGTTTGGAACGTGTTTGGGGCGTACTGGGGACGTAAATGAAATAACACAGGGGTTACGTGGTTCGGATCTTTGCAGATCCTACGTCCACGGCGCTCAGGAACTATTTTCACTATACTTAAATGATTTACACACTCAGCTAAGCTCACTCTCGCTCATGACTACTAAAAGTGGAAAGAAAATACTTAATACATCGAAAGAGAGAGAATGTGGAGTGTTTTTCGTGTGTTGAACGAGTTGGGTGCGGAAATGATGAAGTCCTCCTTTTATAGGAGCTTCTGGTTATTGCCCAGAGGTACGTCCCCGGATTCCTAGTGATGCGACCCCCTGGGACAATGTGATTTGCAGTCTGGGCTGTCTGTCAGGAGGATGGGACTTGGCTCTGCTGTCAGAAAAAGCAGACGGCTGGCACAGGCACTGTCAGATCAGCTTTTTCAGTGTTGTCAGGCGCAATCAGACGTCTTTTCAGGCCTTCAGCATGGCTTCCTCAAGACGCTTCCTCAGGACGACAGGACCTGCTTAGCACCATAGGTCCCAGGACACTCCCTAATATGGATGTTAATTCCCTAAAGCCTTTCGGAGGTCCCTAAAATCGTTCGGAGGTCCCTAAGAGTCTCCCGTCACCATCTAACTTTATATTTTCAGGAAAACTCATATTTTTACTAAGTTCTTTTAATAATTATCACGAGCTAATTATTTCCTTAATTTAGTTATTTTTAGCCTGCCTAATTTCTGTCTGTATCACTGTTAAATGGGCTTATTTTAATCTTGGGCTTATAACAAGTTGCATAGTTGTTACTTCAGTTTGGATTATATTATTTTTGCTATTATATTCATTTTAAATATAGCAGTATATATATTGTAATTTTAAAATTCAAACAATTATTTTATATTATCAAATTTGTGGAGAAACTATTGATAATTCAATAGCATTCAATAATTCCAAAAGAAAGTGACAATAATGTATCT
This sequence comes from Craterostigma plantagineum, assembly GCA_027422505.1. NCBI lineage: Eukaryota > Viridiplantae > Streptophyta > Magnoliopsida > Lamiales > Linderniaceae > Craterostigma > Craterostigma plantagineum. The sequence goes on from JAPQWV010000001.1 coordinate 29,284,382, forward strand.
ATATTTGTTACATAATATATATATGTACTGCATCATAAGTGTATTGTCTGAAATACTCACGCAATACGCTACGCAATGTCGGAACTAAAACGCGACGCATTACGCGACACGCGTTTTAAAACATTGCTCTATATCTAACACTAATATTGTGTTGGTTAGCAGAGATACTCTAGATGTAGAGCACACACAATTTTCAACACAAAAATTGTGTTGTACTTTCTATTTATTTATAATTTATCTATAAAAAATATTTTTTAAATATTTGATATTCTTATAGTAATAAAAATAATATTAATTTCCTATTATTTATTTATATTTACATTTTAATTTTATAAAATCAAAATTAAATATAAAATGCTAAGTTTATAATTTAGTTCATTTTAAAAGTTAATTATTACAATTTATTGACTTTTTTTAGTTATTGTAATATAAAGTTTAATATAGGAATTTGATTTTTTAGAGTAGAAAATAGAGATAATGGGTTGGAGTGAAAATTAGTGTAGCAAATAGAGTCCATGGGTTAGATTAAGCACTGTCGCAACTGTAATATTGTGCAGAATTAACTGTATTTTCATTATGTGGGTTGGAGATGCTCTATGGAAAGATTTGTTTGGTAGTTCGAGATTGTGTCCTGACAATACTTTGTAGTATTGAATGAGGGTGGTGAAGTGATGTTTCGGTAAATGGATTTCTACTCAGTTCATGTCATCAAGAAATTATTCGGTTCCTATTGATTTCTTACTTTCTTTCCATTGGAGGTTGTTTGGGATTATCCTCCAAAATATGAGTGCCCTCTCTTAGAGGTCTTGTCACTATGTTTTTTAAGTCTATGTGATGATCTATCACCGGAATGACGTATTACCTAACTGATGAGTATGAAGTGATATTTTAACTTTAGGTACACCTAAAAAAAGTTAGGTGGTCATACACAACAGTGATAATATGATCTTTAAACTTATGATCTCTTTAAACTTTTCGTGGACAAACATACATTTTGTATTTTATTTTTACTTCACATGTTATTCTCCTATTTTAATGAACACATAACTAAATATTAAGAAGTAAGTTATTTAAATAACTATAATACTTACATTAAAGACTAATAAATAATGCTTAAAAAATAAAAGTTAGATATTGAAATATTAATCCCTAACAAAATATCATCTTATAAAGAAAATTTAATAATAAGTATCCATACTCTTATTGATTACAATTTTATTTTAAATACGTTAATTAATAATCTAACGTGTTCGAAATTTATATATTTGCACAAACATTGTCTATGCTAAACATACTAGTCTAAATAATATGTTATTGGTTATATACGACATTTACTCAATATCGCTTGTATCCTAGTGATTATATAAATAGAATACTTCAGTATCATCATGATCTGCAAATGAAATAAAAAAACATATTGATGACATATACATTGATCCACATTTGGGTGATGATGTGGGTATTACCATAATATTGAATTACTCAGACAAACGCCGCATGATATGAAGAACGACATCAGTAATCACGGAAAACAAACAATTACACAATTGTGCTCTCATAGTAGAACTCAAGTGATGTGGGTATTACCGTAGTATTGAATTACTCAGACAAACGCCGCATATGAAGAACAACAACAGTAAGTACATCACGAAAAATAGAATTACAAACAATTACACAAATTGCTCTCATAGTCGAACTCAAGACCTCCCGCTTACTAAACGGGTGCTCTAACCAACTGAGCTACGAGAGCTAATTAATAGAAGATATTTGTTATATCAATTTTAAAATATATCGCTCAATCATATGTACAAAAATATAATAAGGAAATGGAGCAAGAGAAGAAACAACGGACAACTGAAACTAAGTTAAAAACAGAACTAGCTGCAAAATAATCTAATATTTCAAAATGTGAGAGAGACAAACTACAATTGAGTCAGACACTATACGACAAAACGAGTTTTGTTTGTCATTAAATACTAGTATTACACGCACACTCAAATCAAATGGGAATGCTAATATATAAACAAAATTAATATGGTTACTTTTCATGGATTAAATTATGATATTTACTTTATTTATTTTTAAGTATATGCAAATTTTGATTTTATGATAAGATATGAAGTGAATAAGTTTAAAAAAAATTATAAAAAAGGTAATTATCATCGACACATCAAATCAGTTCGATTACAAATATTGTAAGGATCTCTCCAATTATATAATATATATATAGGTAAATACTTTCTCCAATCATCGACATGGACGAAGAAAAACTTTCTTGAAAAGATCCATGAACATGATATGCATTTTTTACAGTGTCCAAAAAAAGTTGTGGACAATAGTGAGTTCAAGGTTCAAACCCATTAGTGGGTGAAGCAATGAAAATTTACCTCACTTTAAAAAGCACTGTTCAAACCTTACTGCCTCTAATTTCAAAAGTAACATGTATTATTAGAGAAACGTGACAAATCGAAATAGTATAAATAAATTTATTATTCTACCAAGTGCGAGGCTAAACAGAAGGCTACAATTCCCATTGGTCAAACTTGCACGGCATATTCAACGGTCTTAATCATTTTAGATTGGTCAAAACTTCAATTCACTCATACCCCAATGTTACACATCCCTAATGAACGATTGAAACAGCATTCAACTTTTTTACAACCATGTACACACATCCCCGTATTTTTTATGCCTCTATTTTGTCTTAAATAATTTAATAATCAGAGTTATATTTGTTTAAAAGATGGGTAAGATAAATATTTATATTTGAAAAGTCTTCAAAGGGATTTGATCATGTGAACACAACCCATTGAAGAAAGTTCGAGGAACCTCGAGTTTTCTGTAAATGCATGGCGGCTTTAACCCACTTGCATTAGAATATTCTATCAAGTTCGTATACAAATACATAAGCCAGCGAATCGAAAACAAATTCATTACACAATCTTTTCGTACTATTCATTACAAGCAAAAGCAATCAAATCTCATGGATTCAACGTCTTCTTCTTTTGCCACGTACGATTCTGCAACTCTTCAATACCATTATCATCAAGACCAAGATGTGAATAACACCATCTCCAATAATCCAATCAAGATCCCACCCAAGAGCAAAAGTTATTACAACAAAAAGCAGCACCATGCCTCATCCTTACCGCCATTAAACCCACAAAGAATCTACTACGTCGAGCCCAGAAACTTCAAAGAAGTCGTTCAGATGCTCACTCGTGCGCCGGAATTTCAGGAGGCGGCGCCGCCGCAGCCTCTCGGCCTATCTCCGCCGGCCCAAAAACCATTTGATCCTTCTGCTTCTAATTTCGGGTCTTTGCTGAGCCCGACTTTAGGGTTTAATTTGTCGCCTTCATCTCTGGCGTGGTGTTCGTCTTTTCTGATGAGCCCAAGAACTGAAGGGACGCCGGCGGTGGTTTAATTAGGTTCTAGATTACTCGAATTTTCTTGGATTCATTGTTAGATTAAATCGATCTGTAGTACGTTTTGAGTTGCTTTGTTATTTTATTGTAAAGTTGCCAATGCCCGAATTCGTTAAAGAAAAAAGTCTTTGGATTTATTTGACTGCTGTGGAGTTCTTTTTTTCTTAAATACCATTTGTTACTACATTTGTTGTTGTCTACTTGGCTTACTTGGATTGCTTCCTTTCTAGTCTCCAAAGCTTGGTAGACTAATTTATTTAAAATCTTTGTAGATTAAGTAAACTATAGAAAGAAAAAAAATAGTAATACACATAAACTAGTTTGTCTGCTCAACGAGGTCTTAGCTAGCGGTAAGTTTGATACTGAAGTTATTGTGAAGGTCATAAGATCGATTTGCTCATAATTAAACTAACCTGGTTTTCAGGCTAATACGTTAGCACTGGAATTTAGAAGCAATGACGAATAAATAAGATATATAGTACAATTAAGCCTCACAAATTATCATTGAACTTAATTGAACATAGTGAAATTAATACAGGCTGCGATCAAAGTTCATAAGCTCCAACTTCTGATTAAGATGACCTACTCCACATAGCATTAGTAAAATTAGAACTACATCAACGGTAAGTTATTAAGACATAATATGGGTTTCGTCTCCATTAAACCTACATAAATCATTCAAACAGTAATGATTATGAGTGAATCATATGTCATTAGTCAAAGTGTCTTCTAAATAGATTGATTTCTTACATCATTAGTGTGTTCCAAGATAGGCTGTTCTGGGTCGCTCGGTGTGCGCCTAGCCCACTGCCACAAAGCAACACACACATAAACCAAATTAAAATAAATAGAACTAGTAACGTATTTAGGATAATTAATTATTTAATTTATAAGATCAAAATGGACAAACGTTTTTCGAAGCAGCACTAAACGCCGCTCTGTGTGATATGTCAGGATTAGCTGCTTTTAAACGCAGTATCTCCTCTCTGTAAAGAAAGATAATGTCATTACATATGTTTTTTGACATGTAATAAGTGCACATGTTGAAAGGCATATATTAGTCTATGATATATAGATATAGATAGAGATGTAGAAAGCTGAATTTCCTACTTCATGAAACAATTATATGCAGAAGGAAGCCTGTGCTTTTTCTCAGGAGCTGCAAAGAAATATTCTTGGCGTCAAAATGTGAAGTAATTTGAAGTCAATATGATTAAAAAAACCTATAAAGAATGATCATTCATACGTTTTGCGACGAATGGCGCATTTGATGTGGACGACGAAGACGATGATGAGTTGTTGTTGCCCATCTTCATTTCAGATGCATTGCTACAAATAATGTGGCCCTTGTAGCCATTACTTACCTGCTTATTTTCGAAGTTCGTATAATAAACTAAGAGCTATTCGAACAATATATATATATATATATATATGTATATTATATACCTGATGCTGAGGACTTATCTGATGATCATGACATTGAAGTCCTTGATATGGAATCTCATTATTAGTGCCAAGGCAAGAGATATTGTTGCAATGCCCACACTTCACTTTCACTGTCTCCGACAATCTCTTGCGTGGGACAGCAACCTTTATATTATAATATATATACAAGATGTAATAAATAAATGCATGGAGACATATATACATGCATCGACTTTCTCTGCTTTAGTTTATTTAGCTTCTATAGGGAAACGATGGCTACTTACACTTAGACACACACTGTTATCGCATGAACGTAGATATGTATAAAAGTAAATATACACACACACACACATATATATATAAACATAAATACATATGCGAACATTACCGCAAGAACAGTGCTGCAAAAGTTGCAGCGAACGTAGCAAAGATGCTGATTATCAACAGTGGACGACTGATGTGAGAAGTGATCCATTGAATTTTTTGTGTTTCCGAACAGATCGATGATAAATGATAGCTTTTTCTTAGGTCTAAAAATGAAGAAGATGAGTAGGTATATATGGTGGTTTGTGATAAGAAAAGAAAAAAGGTATAGTTTAGGGCTTGACATCAAAAAAGAAAATCTAGGGTTTCTAAAGTTGTTTGTCTAGTACATATACATTTCGGACTATCAGACAGGCGAGACTAGATTGATCGGTAATATAAGAGTATTTATTTGGTTCTTTACAATCGCAATGCATATTACAATAATGGTAATACCATTTATATATCATTATTAACTTTGTTCCAACCATAATTAAACTAATGGCCCCATTGATCGACGCGTTTTGGGTGTCAGTCATAAGTCACTTCGACGGTACCATGAAGAAAGTTAGAAGCAAATAATGAAAGGTAAATTAACACTACGCAGAGGGAATATCACGTAAAGGACATAAATTGGAGATACGATATATGATTTCATCCTAGCATTCTTGGAAATATGGAGCAATTAATATTTGTTTGAATATCAGTTGAGATAAATAAGCTTTACAAGGTACAATGAGGCAGGTGGTTTGACTGTAGTACGACTTTTTGCTACTCTTATTTAAGACGTGAGTCTTTCACAGGTGGTTATAATAAAACAATAATCGGCCCTAGATTTTCCCTTGAGCCTTTTAAATGGGATATAAGTGCATAGCTGAGATCTTAAAGATTGAGATGCATAGAGATTGCTTTCGGGATTTTGACATTTTGAAGTTCCTAAATAAAATAAAAATAAGAAATTTACGATCATTTCACATGACAGTTTACATTTCAATATAGACTTATTTTGTTTCCAACACGGTTATTGCTTGCGTTTAGACTGATTTATCTTCTTATATGCCGTTATACATGAAATTTTCTTTTACGTGCAATCACATATCTATTGGTCTAAGTAAAGCTATGATACCATCTTAAGTTCTCCTCTTTGCATGAGCTTTGAAATAAATGACCACTAAACCTAAAATGAACAAAATTAACAGCAAGAGCAATTGAATAAACTTCAAGTGAAAAGTGAAAATCATTTCAATTATATTATTTGAAACGAATTTACAAAAAAAAAAAAAAAACTGCAAAAAGGTAGATAATTATTATTAGTAGGTACAAATATCTGTCTTGAGTTCTGATTGGATGCAATAGATTCTGTCTAGTGCAAGTATTCTATAAAGATGGCATGCATGCATGCAAAAAGCCAGTGAGTTTTGAATTGCATGCGTCATATAAGGTTAGGTTAAGATTGAGTTTGGTTTTACTTTTTAACTTTTTATTTATCTCCTTTACGTGCTTAGCTTAACTCAGCCAAGGAAGTATGATGGTGAACCACTTAAACCGTACATAATTATATATTGAGTTTACTGTATGTTGAAGCTTTTCGAAATTTTTTTCTTTGCCATGGTAATTTGCCTTAGTTTCCGGGCAAAATAGATCATCTATTTCAACGATCTATAGAAATGGACTTAGTGTCGAAATTTTACCGAAATACCTTCCTTAAGCAAATGAATAAAGCAATGATATTGAAATCCCTCCACTCCACATTGGATTACTACGTACCAATTGCCTTGAAATCAAAGAGAATCAGAAAGATACGATTGCCTTAAGAAAACAAATATATGAAATTTAGATACAATATACAGCTCTCGTATATTTTGTATGTAACTTTAACATACGATGTTATATGAAATTCATTTTGAACATTAAATAAAATTTTGATATCTATTTATTCAGTAAGTTAATTTTATTATTAATAGCATTTAATGATACAATATTAATAAAAAAACTAACAATAATAATCCCAACTATAATCGGTCCGCTCAAAATAATTTCTTTTTATAATCTTAATTATATAATGGTTCTTGTCAAAGTGCACCATATGGCTTAAAAATTTGTTTATCATGTAAATTTATGTTTTTAAGATTTTAACTCCATTTCATTTAAATTTTTTTTTGTTTGTTTGAGTTTTTTAATCTGTATAGTTATGATAAGATTTGCTATGGTGTCCACCTGCCGTGAGCACCATAAACAAATCTTTCAATTGTGTGCGTTTTCTCGATTCCCAAAGTCGCCAACACCTTCGTAGATCCTCACATAGCCATTGACAACCTAAATTGTCCTCTACAACACGTTAATTTTTAAGAAAATCATCACCTCGGTATGTCATCCATATGCGAATAATAAATAATGAATTTTCTTAAAAATTAACGTGTTGGAGAGTGCAATTTAGGTTGTCAATGGCTATGTGAGGGTCTACGAGGTATCGGCGACGTTGGGAATCGAGAAAACCCACACAATTGAGAGATTTGCTTATGGTGCTCACGGTAGGTGGGCACCATAGCAAATCTCTAGTTATGATTAAAACTATTTTGAGCGGATTGTATTGTTAAGTTTTTTACTTAGCTTATATGTATAACTCAACTTCATTTAAATTTTGACAAGCGACTTTCCTAGGTTACTTCACCATGTTAAAACAGTAACCACTACAATTACCTACAACTAAATTTAAACTGTCATGTGTCATGGGTTATATTGGATAGGCAAGTCATACCATACCCTATTGTAAGATAAATAAGTTTACTCGAATTGACATGTTCTAAATTATTTCATCAATCATCATACCACGTGGTGCTCTGATCTTCAAAGTAGAAGGACCACTTTAAATCTTTACTGTTCTAATCCATATAAGATTGGTCTCATAAATTTAGTTGCGTCAGAAGGCCACGTGTCATCATCGGATAGGATAATATACGCTCCTCAAGGCGGCCGATTGGATGAGTAACACGTGGTGAATATGATGAGGACACGTGTCTTATGCGAGCGTCACGTGTCATCTCTCCTATCGTCGACAAAATTGAATTTTCGCTGTGCGCTTCTCCACCGTGTTACCGTGTTACCGTTCAAAAGATGAATATTATTAATTGTCTCAATACTTTCCAAAAATTAGTAGCCACTTAAATTAATAACCCATATTTTTTAATATTGTAGTATACTTTTAAAGTACGGATAGAGCTATTAATGGGCACGCAAATTAAGAAGTCATTTTTTAATATAATAGTGTAATTAGTTTAATTATTAGAATAATCGTTTACCTAAAATAGAAATGCGAAAGAATTATGAGACAACGAAATAGAAAGATAGGAATAAATAAGTGGGAAGGCGGAAGTATTATTTTACTGTTATATATTTTCAATATCTTTGAAGAGGGAAGGGCCAGTTTAGTTCAGACACCACGTGTCAAATTGCTGTCTGCATCTGCTTCACACATTCGCACGTTCCGCACAAATTCACGTCGACTGTGTGGGCATTTTCGTCATTTTCAACGCCTTGACTACCCAAACCAAACCTCCCACGCAAACAAACGAGAGAATTAATTCAATCACTTGTTGTCTCCCTCCTTCGGCTTCTGCATTTTCTACCTTAACCCACACATGGATGTCTTTCTTTGAGCAGCTGACTCCATTTCCTCATCCATTTCTTGCTTGAATTATATCGACTTGTCTGATTTTGGCGCGGTCTATTTCTTTTTTCAATTCTTGGGTCGCTTTGATTGTTTAATCTTCAGTCTCACAATTTGTTCAGGAATTTGAATTCTTTGCAGGTCCTTTAGGTAAAAGAAAAAATCGAAGCTTTTTTGTGTTTTGAGTTAATATGCTTATAAAGATCGGAAATTTCCTTATGGGCTTGTGTGATTCGTATCGAAGAGATGTTTATAAACATGCGTAAGTGTGCTGTGCGGCCATTGAAGGAGTGGAAGGTATAGCATTTGCAGAAAAGGGGTTTTGTTTTCGAGTTATATGGTACGCGGCGATTAGACCAAGATATTGGCAGCGAAAATGGAGAATCTTTCCTTGGACATTTCACTCTCAAGAAACAGTTTCTCGAGAGATCTTCTGCAGAGGTTCATGGGCAGCGGCCCAGTAAGAGAGGAGGAAGAAGAAGAAGAAGAAGAAGATGAAGAAATCGAATTAAATCTTGGGCTGTCCTTAGGTGGGAAGTTCGGCGTGGACAAGAGTTCGACGAAGCTTGCGAGATCCTCTTCTGTGGCCAGCTGTTTGCCGGCCGTGAAGGATGATGATAACGACGCCTCCGCCGCACCACCACCGGCGGCGGCGGCGGCTTACACCTGCCTGAGGAGGACGTCCTCCTTGCCTGTGGAGACGGAGGAAGAGTGGAGGAAGAGGAAGGAACTGCAGACTTTGAGAAGGATGGAAGCTAAAAGGAGGAGATTTGAGAAGCAGAAGAACCTTAAGGCTGAGATTTGTGGCGTTAATAGAAGTGGGAGTTTGAGTTTAGACGAAAGGAAAGAAATTGAGGTGAATTCTAGGGAAAAGTTGGGCAGAGAAAAAGCCATGGCTGGCGCTCTTAAGAGGTCGAATTCATTCCAGTTTATACCTGCTAATTTACCAACGAGTCAAGGTGGTGGAAGTTCCTCGAGCGATCGTGGGAGTAAATCAATTCAAGGTAAAAAAAAGAAAAAGGAGTTCTTGATTGTTTGATATGAATCCCGTGATTAATCCACTTTCCTTTGAGGGTTTTTTCTTGCACGTTCATCCTTAATCTTAGTGCATCATCATCAGCTGACATTATGTTCCTAGAGAACTTATGCTTTAGCCGATTCTGTATTGAGGGCATACTTAGGATCACTTGATGAAATCGTATGCTAAAACTAGACAAGGCGAATCGTTTGCGAGTTTCAGGCATGCCCAAGTGATGATTAAGTGACTTTGTTTTTTGAGTTTTTTCTTGCGTGTAGAGACTACCTTATTGCATTATCATCAGTTGACATTCCCTAGAGAACCACTGCTTTAGCAGATTCTTATGAACTTTTAGGCTAAAACCAGACAAGGCGAAAACGGTTATATGCCCTTACCATTCTTGATATCGTTTTGGAACTCCTCAGTTTCAGGATTGAGTGGCGAACTGAGCCCAGCAAGCGTCCAATCGGTCGACCCGTCGAAAAAACCCGACCCGTCGAAGATCAGAACAGGGCAGACGGGCACGACGAGCTCTAAGGAAGAGATGCCCAGCGTTTACACGAGGGGAGATGGGCCCCACGGAAGAAGAGTAGATGGGATACTTTACAAGTACGGAAAGGGAGTCGAAGTCGGGATAATGTGCGTCTGCCATGGAACTTTTCACTCGCCCGCCGAGTTCGTCAGGCATGCCGGGGGCGCTGACGTGGACAACCCACTCAAGCATATCGTAATAAATTCAAGCTCTTCTCCCATGTTGTAATAATGTCATGGTTCGTTTACATGGATGGTGGCATTTGATGGATTAGAGATTCTCGTCGCACTCATGCGATTGCGTTCTTCCGTTCTTGAATTACCCGAATCGAGAAGTTACGATGCATCGAAAAAATTGCGAATCCAAATATGCAGAGTACATGAAGTATTTACTGCCTCTCTCCTAATCTAAAACAGAGGAATAGAAAACAGAGCATAAATCCTCCTTCCCCCAACATAATCATTCCCAGACTCAAAAACAGACCAAGAACACGTCTAAATCTTCTTTCAGCTAACAATGTTGGAAACTAAGATCATGGACATGAAGGAGAAGATCATAAGAACTTTGCTATGAGCTGCTGTAAGAAGATTGGCCCTATTGTCGAACCCAGTGGGGCCCAGTGTGCCCGAGCCTGGCGTGAAAGTCGAGCCCGGCGGGACATTACCCACAAAACCAGGTGGCGATAATCCACCAGGTGGCGATAATCCACCATTGGTCGGTGTAGAGCCACTGCAATAAGAAAATATATATAAGCAGTAATTTTCACCAGATAAAGAGAGATTGAGATTACGCTGTTTGTCTGTTAAAGAAAAGACTATCTACCATATGTAGACAGAGAGGTTAAAAAAACTTATCCTATCCACCAACCATTCCTTGGCTTTGATGTTGAGATGATAGCAGATGACTATTTACCTAACTATGGGTTGGTCTGATTCTAACATTTCTCCTAACCAATAAATGAATTTGAAAAGTCTAAACGCCGTAATCGGACCGTTGGATCATTACCCAATAATCCGACTTAATCTTCTCAGGGGAAAGAAAACAGAGTAACCCTAACAAACCATTAAAGAGAAGAAGCACAACAAACCTTGCACTTGACGGATAAACACACCCAGAAACAGCATCTGCAAATAAAAAAGCCAACCTTTTCAGAGAAGGGTTGCTAGCTAACTAAGAGCTGAGTAGTTTCTTTTTTTTTTTTACGGCGGCGGCGGGGAGGTATACTTACTCGTCGGCGGCGTTTGTGAGACGGAGGCCGTGCCTGAGAAATTACAGCTGGTCGCAAGTTGGCCGCTTCTCTGGTAATAACTATTGACGGCGTAATTACAGTGATCTCTCACGGTGTTCGGATTATAACATGCTCCGTTTTGGAGTATCGGCGTGCAATCGGCGCCGGCCCCACAAGCATAGTCTATGTTCTTTTGTAGAACAGTGTCCCCAAACTGACCGTTGCAAAGGCAGTAGAGTGCATCTGTAAGACTTCCATCATCGATCGAAATAAAGAATAAAAACGCAAACTTTTTAGCAGCCCATAAGAGGAAACACCAAAAGATGAAAGCTTTTTATTACCTGAGTGACCAACCATGGCGAAGAACAGCAGCGTAATATATCCCACAAAAAGAACAGCCATGTTTGATGGTGATTACGATCGGAATGATGTGTGTGTGGTGAGGTAATGGAGTTTGCAAAGGTGTTTGCTTTTAATTGGACAAAATAAAGAAAACGAAGTAGCAATGAAGTGTGTGTTGCGAGGTAATGGAGTTTTCTAGAGAGAATAAGAGAGGAGAATGATTATTGCAAGTGGGGGTCTGCCTTTATATAATAAAAGGCGAAGGTGATGTGTGCATTTTGGACAGAGTGTTATTTTTGTATTTATTGTAAGGTGGGAATTTTGAAGTTGTTTATGGGGAAGTGAGGATCATTAGTTGATGAGCTCAAAAAAAAAGCCTTTTGGTTTAAGTAATTAATTAAGTTCAGATGTACGAATTTGTTTGTTTGTCTGTCTGGTCTGAGATCGATCTCCAACGGTCATTTATTGACTCAGGTTCTACTTCTAACCTTCTTGGTGAATGCTGGACTTGTCTGTGGTTAGCTTTGTTTACTTTTCTCTTCATATTTTTTCTGAGGCCCTACGTATGTAAATAATATATATATATATGTATATATAGGCATCTGCATCTGATTCCATGCAACGATGATGAAACCTTTTCATTTCGGGGCAACAAAAAGCGAGATTCAGAGACATATGAGCAATTTCTTTTAACATGAAGATGGTATGTAAAATGAAAACTGAAGAGTATTATAGTCGGATTGTGGGATCCTATTTACTAGTAGGACTTCTAATTATTTGTCAGGGGTCTTCAAGGGTTTCTAATTATTTTTCGTAAACGATAGAAATATTCTTAAATACTCCCTCCGTTCAAACCATTTTATACATTTTATTAAATCGGGCGTCTCACATCTTTTGTATTAGCAAAAAACTATTACAAACAATCAATAATAAGATTAAATTATTAAAAGACGTGTCAAAAAATATATAATTTTTTACCTTTTAATTGTACTATATTATTAAAATATTCAGTTTTTTAATTCCCGTGTTAACTCCTAAATGTCCAAAAATATTTGGGACAGAGGTAGTAAACGTTATTGAACAAAAATTGGAAACGACTAGCAAAATTTTTATTTTATTTTCAAGTTGAAATATTAAAACATTATTAGTTGAGAAGCGAGACGCGTGAATCGTGATGGATGTCCAATGAATGGAATAAAGATTTTGACACTCCTTTTATACTGATCTGATCTGATCACCCGAAAAAGGAAAAGGAGTAAAAAGTGGAGAAGAACAAAAAAGATATTATAGATGATCTATTCTATTATATTAAAGTGAAGGACGGCTTATTTGGTCTGTCAAATAAAATAATTTTCTCCTTAATATTTTAGTTTATTACAATTTTATTATTAGTTAATTTTTTTGTAAATAACTTATTTAAAAATATAAAATAACTCATACTTTTGCGCGTACAAGGAATGTGCTAAATATACTAATATAAACCTTGAGCAGAATTAAAAGAAACAATGATTGATTAAATTATTAGTTTAATCATAGTCGTTGAATGAGAAAATAAATTGTTAAAAGAAAATATACCATTTGTTAGGATTTGTCTTATGAATATCAGAATATCGAAATTGAAAGATCAATTAAAACTCCGTTTGTTCTCGCTGTTAGGAATCACAATACTAACACTCGCAACCCAAACCTAACTCCCTTTCATAATTTGACATGTGACACTTTAACACTGGTTGAATTCATCTATCCCACAATTCATGTCACATTTTTTGTCCCACTTTGTTAAAATAATTCCTATGATTATCGAAAAATATATGATATGGATATCAAATTGATCATCATAAAAAAGAAATAAATTGGATGTGTTTATTAATTTTTATCTTATAAATCACAAGCAATAACGATAATTTTATGATTTGGTGGAATAAAGAATTAAAGAAATTAATAAATAAAGAAAATTTTTGAACCACAGGATTTAAATTTCAACTGACCATATCATATGGGACATAGAAGGGACAGTAATTGTGGGATGGTGATTTAATGCGCTTTAACACTACTCCTCCTCCCATTTAAGTACACCAAGAAGCACGTTAGATTAAGTGCAAATTAAGTTTCAGTCCCCAAAACATGTTTTAAATTAGATTTCAGATCCCTGTCATAAAATTCATAGTTTTAAGGACCCGATTTTTATGAGATTTAGATATAAGGACCTAAATTTACGCAATTGTTATACAGTTTACATGAAGTGGTATCGGAGATCCATGAAGTGGTACTGTAGAACCATAAAATGGTACTGTAGAACCATGAAGTGGTATTAGTGAACAGTGAAGTGGTACAGCAGAACACTTAAGTGTTTCTGCAGAAATCGTGTTCTTAAAATTATGAATTTTCTGACAGGGTCCTAAAAGCTAAATGAAACTTGACATGTGGCCTGAAACGAAAATGCCCTTTGATTAAATACATCCGTGACATGACAATATATTATAGGACATGAGTTATACCCATTGGATAGGTAAGTCAAATCTATACGCTATTGTACGAATAGTCTCCTTTAAAAACTGTCAATTTGATCGTTAAAAAAGGGTAAATTTACAATTTAACCTAAATATTATAAATTATTATAATTTAACCTTGGTTATTTTTTAAATAACTTAAATTGATAATATAATATTTAAAATAGATAATTATTTGATATTGTTTTTGCAAGACACATTGCATAAGGTAAGCATACTAGTAATAATAATACGGAAGATTTAAACTCAAACACCCAAAAGTATAAAATTTTAGGTACCTGCTTGTGTACATTATACAAAAAATTTGGAACCATAGATAAAAGTATTGTGGTATATGATATATATTGAAAAAATGTTTGTCATGGTTACAGAGATATCATATAAGATGTTTAGGAATTAGATACAACACAAACACGTCTTGATTCGTAATATCATATAAAAAGATACGCAAACGATGGAAAAATGATACTTCAACCAAACCAGCATTCATATGTAAAAAACTTTATTTTAATAGGTATATATTTGTAAATTTTATCTAGGACAAAATCTGATAATTATTTTTTACTTTAGGATGTTGAGTTATAGATATACCTAATAATTATAACAGTAATAATCGTAAATTGCTCCACCGACGACATCAATCAATCCTCATTTCACGCGTCGTCCTCAACTGAGAGCTTCATCAGATCTTAACTCTCACATAATTCACTAAGACATTGTTTGCCCTGGCGGAGCTTCGTGAGATCTCAACGCTGTGAATCTAATAGCTACTGCCGATAATGGCGACGCATTCTCCTTTTCTGCGATGCCTTTTTGTCATTGTCGTTTTGTTTCTAAACGACGTCGCCCGATGCAAAACGCTCAAACGAGACGGTACTTTAAGTTTCTGGAGCCGTGTTGTTGTTGTTGTTGTTGTTGTTGTCGACCTGGAAGATTTGCTTGCTTATTACTGTGGAGCTCTCAATTTGTTTAGATGCTGGATATTTAGATGAATTGCTTTTGAATGATTATTAGTAAGCAATTTGGATTTTCGTCATTAAATAATGAATTCTTCTTGGCGTTGGGAGAATCCTTGCTTTTGAATGATTATTATTTTTTTCTATAAATGTGAGGATGAAATCATGATTACTAATTCGATTAAGTGGAGGGAGGAGAGTCTCAGCTGCTTATGATGGATTGCAAGCTAGTAAAAATACCATTTTTTTCTATTTCACTAGACCTACTTTATTTCAATTGCTGTTGGATTGGAGTTCAAGTTGTTGAATCTAAATGTATCTAAGACTTCTGAAAATATTTTTCGCGATTGCAGTGAAGGCCTTAAATGAAATCAAGGCATCTCTTGGGTGGAGGGTGGTCTATGCATGGGTTGGTGATGATCCATGTGGAGATGGAGACTTGCCTCCATGGTCTGGCGTTACGTGTTCAATCGTGAGTGGAAGTGATTATAGAGTGGTCACTGAATTGTGAGTGTTTCTTTTGCTTCTAGCACGTTTCTATTGTTGACTTTCACTAATGTTTCTTGAAATTTCTGTCTGTTTCTTTTACAGAGAAGTTTACGCGGTTTCAATTGTTGGTCCTTTTCCACTTGCAGTTACCAATCTGGTGGATCTCACTAGACTGTAAGATTCTCCTTTTTTGTTGATTTTCTTCTCATTTTCTGGTATTAGCACAGGAACTATTGCTTTTTTTGCTGTTAACAACTTACCTACATCATGGAACTCGTTCATGTGAATAAAGGGTTGTAGTACATTATCTTCCTTTGCTTCCATTTCAAACATTGAAAAAGGCAGTAACATCCTTTCAATGGCAGGGATCTACATAATAACAAACTGACGGGTCCAATCCCACCTCAAATTGGTCGGTTGAAGCATCTTAAAATACTGTAAGATGTCTCTTTGGTTTTTTACCTCACGACCACTCTGTTGTTCTTTCATGCTTGTGGATTTTATTTTATGCCTCCATCATCAATATGCTATGATCGTTTTTCTTTTGTTCGTTTTTGTTTATTATACGCGTAGAAATTTGAGGTGGAACAAGTTTCAAGATGCAATTCCTCCCGAAATTGGCGAACTTAAGCAGCTGACTCATCTGTGAGTGTCTTCTCTCAGTGAGAAATTGATGAACATGCCAAACATTCAAGAGGCTAACAACAACATGAATTCGTTGCAGCTATCTGAGTTTCAACAACTTCAAGGGTGAAATCCCAAAAGAGCTTGCAAATCTTTACGAACTTCGCTATCTCCAACTACACGAAAATCGCTTGACTGGACGAATCCCACCTGAGTTGGGAACTCTGACGAATCTGCGCCATCTGTACGTCTTGGTCAATTTCGAACATTAATCCCATGTATGTGCTATACGATCTCATTCGTTCTAACACTAAGTCATGTGTCTGCATGTACCAGAGATGTCGGCAACAATCACTTGGTTGGAACGATAAGGGAACTCATACGTATCGAAGGATGCTTCCCTGCCCTTCGTAACCTGTATGGCTTTATTAATAGTGAACTTCTTTTAACTGTTTTGCGCCAATGTTATTGTTTTGTCTTTCAGGTATCTGAATAACAATTACCTGACGGGAGGCGTACCATCACAACTTGCTAACTTGACCAATCTGGAGATTCTGTAAGTGTTCATATACTTCAACAATCCCTTACCATTAATCATACTCCAAATTACATCCATATTATGTTCGTATAAGGATTTTCTGAGATCAATTAACTAATATTGCTGCATCGTGTGGCAGATATTTGTCATACAACAAAATGTCTGGAGTTATTCCATTCGCTCTAGCTCATATTCCCAAGTTAACCTACTTGTAAGTATTTTTTTTTTTTTGTTATGGATGCAATGCACTGCCATTTTTTATTACCTGAAGCTAATATGGGCATTTTGATTCTCTAATTTAATTCAGGTACCTTGATCACAATCAGTTTTCTGGTAGAATTCCTGATACCTTCTACAAGCACCCCTACTTGAAAGAAATGTAAGTTTTTATTTTTTTTCCTGATTTATCTTTTCTTCTTTTTGATCCACTTACCAACTTTATATTCTTTCTTTCTTTCTTTCAAGGTACATCGAAGGAAATAATTTCCGAGCAGGCGTAAAACCCATTGGCGATCACAAATCCCTGGAGCTTTCTGATTCAGAATTCTCTTTTTAGTACGTCATATTAGTTAACAAGGACTTATTTACTCCATGGCTATATTTCATGGTAAAATATAATTGCAGCACAATACGATTCATCAAAAGTGAAGAAGAAACTGGCATGTTTAGATAAGAGTTTTAAAAGGAGATGGCATGTATGTTTGATCTAAAAATTCTTATTACACAATTTATATTAGTTCACACGAAGAGCTGAATGTACGCAAAGACACAATCCTTGCAATAACAACAAAGAAACCGAAAACAAAGCCACGAAACTGGTAGAAGGAGAAAAAGAAAATACACAGCCAAAAAAGCAGAGCATCACATCACACGCACATAGACACAAACAAACGTAAGGCCACATAATAATAAAAGACGACGATGTTCTAATCGACTACTTGAAAAAACTACCCGCCGCCTTCAACGCATCACCATATCCACCGCCGTCGCCCTCCTTCTTCTCCCCATCGCCGCCCGACGCTTTGCCCAAGAAACCCTCGGCCAGCTTAACATAGTCGGCCGTGGACGACGGCTCTGTCTCAGTTTTCTCTGGCTTAGGAGGAGCTTCATCTGCTATCTTTTTCGAGTCATCGATCGTCGATTCCTCCACTTTCTTGGCGATCTCATCGGCAGCAGCGTCCGTCGCCTTTTTGGGTTCTTCGGCGGGGGGATCTCCGCCGGCGGCAGCGGCTGAGGGCTTAGCATCGTACTGGCGAAGATAGGTCTCGGCTTGCTCGACGTATTTTCCTACCCCCTGGGACTCGTCTAATTTCCCGTACTTCGAGGCGGCGTCGAGCAAGTCGGCCGCCGCGTCGGCGGCTTTGCCCTTGTCGTACTTGTCGGGCTGGCCGCCGAACTGGGCTTGCGCCGCCGAGGCGACGATCTTGGCGCTGCTGAGTAGATCGGAGCCTTTCTCTTCGCCGGAGGAGGACTTGTTTTCCGCGCCTTTGGCTGTTAGATAAGAAATCCATTGCAAGAGTTTTGGGGAGATTTGATTCCTTACTTTACTAATTGTGTGCTTTGCTTTGCTTATGAATGAAAAATGAGATTGAGAGGTGGCGAAGATGTGATCGTTATAGGTGTTTTTTTATAGGTGGTCGAGATATTTTTTTTGCCTAGTGGATTACTTTACTTAGTTTTTTAATTTATTTATTTGGGATAGTGAGGTTCCGTGATTTTTATTGGACTAAACTACAATGAGCCATGAAAATTTATTACGAAGTTGAAAGACTTGGCAACTTGTTTTGATAGGGACTATTTGAATAATACCGTTGGTAGCACGGAAAATCATCTCATTCAATTATTAATGAATATGGTTTAGTTTGTGTTATGTGTACGTTCGAATTGGTCCATATATAGGGTAAGAAAGAATCTTTATCTAATTCTTATACATTAGAAACTCTATAAATTAATATTCGATAATTTAATAAACTCTTTAATATAATATTCTCGGCCGGTCACGACTCGGGGATAACGTACTAAATTAATAATTCTCTAAAATTATAAGATAATAGATTTTTTATAATTTCTATAGGTCCCGTATAGATTATTAATTAATAATTCTATAAAACATTCTCATAGTGTATTATATAGAAGATATATTTATTAATATTACTTAAATGTACATTAACACCATACATATTATGATAAACTTGGAAAATTGAAGGTTTGATCTTAATTTGACGTTCATTAAGGACATATGAGATTGAAGGTTATTTAATGTTAGGGAACTTTGAAAGGTAATTTACACTATAAATTAATAATATATTAATTTATTGATAAATTAATAAAATTAATAACTTTTTAATTAATAAATTTGGCCGGTCCCACTGTATTAATTTCTAGAGTTTCTAAAGCTCCAAGAAATTGAAATTCCTCGGCATGTAGTTGCGCCTAGTTAAATTTCAGAGTTGTATTTTATAAGATTAAATTCTTTTAGTTGGAGTGCTACATACTGTTTATTTTATTGAGTCGTGTTGAGTTAGTTAAATTTTTCCGTCGGACACGATGAATTTGAGAATTAACATTTTATCAAAATAAAACGAAACATGATAAATACATATCATCCTAGCTTCATTGCATGTCTTGACCTAATCATATGGTAACGATCATCGTGTCGGCATTGGTGTGACTGTAATAAATCCAAGAAAACCTTTATATTTTCACGCACTTTTTAATTATCTTGTGAAGCATTATTATTCGTCCATACGTTTTCAATGTCTGGCGAGAGGATATTATTTCTGGTAAATGAAGAAACAGTTAACAATTAACTACCATGTATACCTAATTTTATATAAATATAAATATATACATACATATATGAAGGTGTGGGCCAACACGAGCTAAATTACTACCAATGGTGTCGGCAAGATATTTTGTGATGGGAATTGCATCTGAAACGTAGGATTTTCATATAATATTTGATTAATTCATTATTCTTTAGTTTAACAATGTTATCGTGGGATAGTTGAAAAGCACCCGACAATGGAATTTTTTTTTTTTTATCTACAGCTCTATTTCGAAAAAGGAAAAGAAGAAATGGTATTCATTTCTTTGAAGTGAACCCACCACAAAATACTTGGAATATATCTTTCCTAGAAAAAAATTCGAATTCTTAAATTCGAAGCCACTTAATGGAGAAGCAACTTCGGCCGAAGTGAAGTTATTAGGCAGAATATTAATGGCTGGCTGGTGCTCGACGACTTTAGAACTTTAAATGTAATATTTATGGTATGCAATTAATTTATTTTTTATTAAATACATTTTCATGTCGACTACATATAGTACTGACTACTGAGGCCTAATCCTTCTTTGATATGGAGAGAGCTGTCGCTATCGATTTTGCTGTACTGTACCATTATTAGCTTAGATGGGTTCACGATCACACGCATCAATAATAATTCTAGTGAATTTATTTATACAACTCTTTTTATCTTCATGTGTAATGAAGTTTTCATATTGTGGGGAAGATGGACAAAGAACGTCCAATTTTTTGACATATAAATTCTAGTAATTGTAGATTAATGAGCAGAGATCCAACAATTGGACCCAAAGATTACTTTGGTTGGGTCGACCGAAACAATTTAATGCTATGAGTTCTTGTAATAATGTGAAGGCCTTTTTTCTGTATTTTTTTTTTTCATTCAGTTGGATCATTTATGTGAACTAATACTTTAGCAAATGTGTGTGAAAAAATATAAAATTAATATTAGTGGATGATTTTAATAAATTATATAGAGGTGGTTATTATGAGTTTTAAAGCTATGCGGTTTAATAAGTTTTTTAATAAATGGAATGAGGTGGTTATTATGATTTAATAGGTTTTTATTTTTGTAATAGTAATTAAAGTAGAAACAATTTGATTTGTCAATTTTGACAGACCAATTTATTGTTTTTATGCTCCTAGGCTCTTTATATAAGAGTATAGATAAAATTAACGGAAATTCCGTCTGGTACCCTTGTGTTTACGACTTTTCCAACTGGTGCCCGAAGTTTTTTTCGATTCCAGCGGGTACCCCTAACATTTGATGAATCATAATTCCGTACCCCTGAATGACCAAAGAAGGGATTTTTAGGATTAAAATCTGTTAATTCTTCTTCCTGTGCAATGAAACCTACATTTATGTGGTTATAGAATTATTCTATTGGCCAAAAAGAAAAGATGTTCTTGGAATATTTATTTCAGATTACAATTTTTCAACATCCAAATATTTTTTTACAAATTACTTCCCCCGTCCCACATATTACTTCCCAAAATTTAGTGGACACGCAAATTAAGAAGTATCTAACTAATTCAGTAATTATTCCACCAAAACTTCCCTTCCCTCCTCATTTAATAATTTTAAACACAATTCAAAATTTTAAACTTCCTCTCTCTCTCCTCATTTAATACTCATTTAGTTTAATTATTTGAATAATTTTTTACCAAAATTAGAAATGAGAAGAATTATGTGGGACACTCAGAAATAGAAAGATGGAAAGAAATAAGCGGGAGGGAGGAAGTACATCATTACCTCGAAAAAACAAATTACATCATTATTAAGAAAAATGATAATCAAACCATTTTTTGTACATATGAAAAGGCGAAACAATATGTTTATTGAAAACACGTGTCCTTTGGTAGTAAAAAACAAATTAAAAGGTTTGGAAGAGTTTGTCTCGCGCACAATTTGAGTATTCTACTTCATTGTTTAGGGTTTGGGTTTCGATTTGGAAGACTTAAGGGAACATATATTGAACAAGACACCGAGCTTCTCGAGAAATCCCATGCAATATATACGATTTAAAGTAATATGTATACCTTACATTTAATATTTTTTTAATTTCTTTGTGTCACGGCATCGCATGCGAATCAAAATGTTCTTTTATTTTTATTTTTCTTTAAAATGCCAGCACTGCTTGCAGCCGTCACAAAAATAAAGTTCATTGGCGTAAAATTCGCCACTTTCATGAATATCTACAATAAAGTCAAGAAAAACTTAACAATGTCTCAACATGCCATCCTCATCAAAATCAATCTTATTTTGTTACAAATATGGCTATCTACAATATCGAATTGCCTTAATTGCCCATAAGTTATCTTCGGAAGAACCAAGCTAATTTCTCCCTATCTATCTTATTAGACGATATCATACCTAGTCCAATATTAATGTAACTCATCTCTTTAGTAAATTAGTTATCTAGCATTACAAAAATGATTGTCTTCCCCCCTTATTAGTTTATTGGCCGACGTCGTTGCATGGCCATGTTGAATTAAAATGAAGAGAGATGCATGATTTAAACCACCATAAATCTTCCCTTCAAAACCACTCCACTGAATTTAATAAATAACAAATGACCTCATATGATTGAAATGTTCATCAATTTAATATTTTAATTTTTAAGGACAACTTATAGTTAGACCACCCCACATATTCCTTGCCTACTCCTCGTAGATCCCAACTACTATTATTAGTTAGCGGTTAACAGCTCTCTGTCTACGCTTTGACACGTGAATAATATTCCCATATTAAATTATTAATGATGTCCGATTACTTTGAAAATGCCGATTAATACCCCATTTATTAATTACGAAATGAATTGAATATTACGTTACTGCACAAAACGGTAGAAAAAAAGAAAGGCAAAAAAGTATGTTTGACGATGGGAGGTAAAATTGGAAAGAGAGACGATTGCCAGTTCACAGCTTCAGCGTTGTCTGTCATTGATATCTCACTTTCTCTCTCATCCCCACCCTTAAAACTTTCAGCTACAATACAACAGATCTTTGCTTGGCTCAAACAAAAGGCATTGAATGAGTACCAAGGACAAAAAAGAAAAGAAAATACTAGAAAATTTGTACATTTAATGCTCGTCTCAAAGCCCAAAGCCATAGGCGTTTTCTTTCCTTTTTAACCATCTCTCTTGAGACCATCAATGGCGGCATATTAGCTTGTGGGTGGGTTTAATCTTGTTTGGGTTTGTCTTTGTTGGCTGGGAAATAAAAATATTCGAAGATTGTGTAGTACACAATTTCCTTAAAATAGATTCGCTCCCTCACGTATGTGCTAGAGGTTCACGAACGTCTATTTCCCAGGATACTTCGAAAACACACGGCGTTCGTTTAGCACAAAAACGACACCGACTACGAACGGAATAAGAACGATAGCAGAGAATATTTTGGGAATTATTTTCTTATTTATCTTCTTTTTAATTCTTGTGATTTTTCCTTTGAATTAATGGCCTATTTATAGCCAAAATTTTGTAATAAAAAATAACTAATTTTTTTTTTTTAATTAAATGGTGGAACACGTTTGTGAGTTGAGGAGTGGTTAAAAAACCACTCCAATCACAAAGCCACCATCCCAACTTCTAGAAGTTGGGCCTTCTAGAAGTTGGGCCGTTATTGGGCCAAAACCGAAGCCCAATAACATTTTCAAAGCCCACTTCAATAAGTAAAAATAATTTTTTTTTTTAATTAATTCTCATTCACAAAAGATAATTTATAAATCAACTATAATATAAATTATCTAACAATCCCCCACATGAATGAGAATTGTTTGGTTAATGTTTCTGCTAATCTAATGATACTCTGCATAGAGGATAGTATGTTTTACCATTTGAACTTCCTCCTTGTATGCACGCTTGGTTTACTGCAGTCCAGTAGAACACGATGTCTTTGAACTGTCCCGCTTTTCGTGTAAACGAACCCACGTACAATACACAGAGACCATTTTTCTCTTGTTCCGTTCTCATGGTTTTGTCCAGTATGGCCATGGACACGTCCTGATTCTGCGAGGGTTTGTAAAGAACTAAGCCTTTCAGTTCTCCTTTGAAGCGGCCCCACTTCTCCCTAACATAGGTGACTTGTCACGTCGCGAGTATTTTCTATCAATACTCTATGATAGTCATCAAAGCATCATAATGCTAGCCTTTTCCTTCATCACTGTTTCTTGACAGGAATGAGCGGGGTTATCCCCCACAGTGATACCAAGTCCTAAAATTAGGTTGTCCGTTTGAACCTAGATCTTGGGATCTCCAGTCACATAGGTAGGGTTTTCCTTCTTAGCACTTTTATACGTTAAGGCTTTAAGCCCATCCCCCTCGTCAACCTCTCAACCGCATCTCTATTTAACCCTTTGGTTAGCGGATCCGCAATGTTATCCGTCGATTTCATGTAATCAATCGAGATAACTCCAGTTGAGAGCAGTTGTCTAATGGTATTATGTCGACGACGTATGTGTCTCGACTTACCATTATACATAGTACTCTGTGCTCGTCCAATAGCCGATTGGCTATCGCAGTGTATGCATATAGGCGGCACAGGTTTTTCCCATTTAGGAATATCCTCCAAGAAATGGCGTAACCATTCAGCTTCTTCTCCACATTTATCCAAGGCAAAGAACTCGGATTCCATAGTGGATCTCGCTATAACCGTTTGTTTCGAGGATTTCCACGACACAGCAGCTCCAGCGAGTGTAAACACATAGCCACTTGTGCTCTTAGAGTCCTTCATGTCAGATATCCAATTCGCATCTGTGTAGCCTTCTAACACAGTCGGATATCGACCATAATGTAATCCATAGTCTCGAGTATACCGTAAGTATCTCAAAACCCGTATTATAGCGGTCCAATGATCCGCACTCGGATTGCTCGTGTACGAACTCAGTTTACTTATAGCATAAGCAATATCTGGCCTAGTACAGCTCATTAGATACATCAAGCTTCCGATAATCCGGGAGTATTCTACTTGAGAAATAGCCTCCCCGCGATTTTTCGACAAATGAACGCTTCGATCTAATGGAGTTCTAGCAACACCAGAATCACCCTTGCAGAATTTGTCGAGAATTTTGTCTACGTAATGAGCTTGACTCAAAACAAGACCGTTACTCGTTCGTTTGATTTTAATTCCTAAAATCACGTCCGCAAGTCCCATATCTTTCATGTCAAATTTCGAATTTAACATATCCTTGGTAGACTTGACCATTTTGTCGTTACTACCAACAATGAGTATGTCGTCTACATACAGACATAAAATAACATAGTCATCGCCCGTTTCCTTTGAGTAAACGCATTTATCGCTCTCATTGATTTTAAAGCCGTAGTTGATCATCGCGGGATCAAACTTTTCGTGCCACTTCTTATGGGCTTGTTTCAAATCATACAAAGATTTGATCAATCTACAGACTTTCGTTTCGGTTCCCGGAGCACGAAAACCCTCGGGTTGCTCCATATATATTTCTTCGTCTAATTCACCATTTAAGAAAGCTGTTTTGACATCCATTTGATGTACTTCCAAATTTCTTAAGGACGCGATAGCAAGTATCATCCTTATCGAATTTATTCTCGTCACAGGAGAATATGTGTCAAAATAATCTAAGCCTTCGCGTTGCTTGTATCCTTTGATAACAAGTCTGGCTTTATACTTTTCTACAGACCCATCTGGTCTCATTTTTCTTTTAAAGATCCATTTTGATCCTAAAGGTTTACATCCCTTTGGAAGATCAACTAACTCCCAAGTATGATTCTGCAAAATAGAATCAATCTCGCTTTTTATGGCTTCTTTCCATAAAGGCCCGTCCACGGAGCTCACTGCTTCGTCATAAGTCAGCGGTTCCTTTTCAATCAAATATGTAACAAAGTCGTCACCAAAAGATTTCTCTATTCGGGCACGCTTGGTTCGTCTCGGTTCAATCTCATGAACCGTACTAGGAGTCTCGGTTTCTATATCATCTCGTTTAGATGTACCGGATCCATAATCGGATTTACAAGGAAATACATTTTCAAAGAAATACGCATTCCTTGATTCCATGACCGTGTTCTTGTGTATATCCGAAATTTTCGAATCATATACAAGAAACCGATATGCCGTACTATTGTGTGCATATCCTATGAAAATACAGTCCACCGTTTTAGGATCAATTTTTACTGCTTTAGGCGCAGGTACGGCTACCTTCGCCAAACACCCCCACATTCGCAAATGTTGGTACGAAGGCGTCTTACCTTTCCATAACTCATATGGAGTTTTATTCATTTTCTTTCGAGGTATCCTATTTAATAGGTAATTACTCGTCAAGATAGCTTCGCCCCACATATTTGGCGATAGACCTGAACTCAGTAACATCGCATTCATCATCTCTTTTAATGTGCGATTCTTTCGTTCGGCCACTCCGTTTGATTGAGGTGAATACGGGGCGGTCAATTCATGGACAATACCATGTTCCACACAGAAGCTCCCAATTGGCGCTTCGTATTCTCTACCTCGATCACTTCTCAATCTTTTAATTTTCTTACCGAGTTGCGTTTCAACTTCGGTTTTGTAGAGAACGAATTTCTCTAATGCTTCGTCTTTGCTCTTAAGCAAATAAACATAGCAATATTTGGTGCAATCATCAATAAATGTTATAAAATATTTATTGCCACCACGTGTTTGAACGTATTTCAAATCACATAAATCGCTATGAATCAATTCAAGCGGTTCGGTACTTCTTGCTACCGAAGGGAAAGACGATCTCGTCATTTTTGCTTCAACGCAAATTTTGCATTTATATTTCGAATTAATTTCGAATGTTGGAATATGGTCTATATTAATTAATCGACGTATCGATTCAAAATTAACGTGACCTAATCTACCGTGCCACAAATTGGAAAATTCAAGCAAGTAAACGGAAGAACGTTTTTCATTCTCATTTACAATAGTCATTACATTCAGCTTGAACAAACCATCACAGGCATAACCTTTACCAACAAACACACCCGACTTAGACAATATCACTTTGTCAGATTCAATAACAATACGAAAACCGTGTTTGTTCAACAAGAATCCCGATATAAGGTTCTTGCGAATTTCCGGTACATACAACACATCTTTCAGCGTTAGTATTTTTCCGGACGTCATCTTGAGCAACACGCTTCCTTTTCTCCGACGGTAGCAGCAGCCGAGTTGCCCATGTAGATCTTTTCTCCTTCAACCGGCTCACAGGTAGAGAAGAGTCTACGGTTCGTGCACACATGACGTGTAGCACCGGTATCGATCCACCATTCTTGTGGATTCGACCCAATCATGTTTACCTCCGAAACCACCGCGACGAGGCTCAAGTCCTCAACTTCTTTGGTGATGTCTTTCACCATATTGGCCTCGTGGTGCTTCTTTGGAAGTCGACAGTCCGACGACTTGTGGCCTAGTTTGCCACAATTGAAGCACTTTCCCTTGAACTTATAGTTCGGCTTAGCGACGCCTCCGGTCGCCCCAAATTTCGCTTTGGGTTTAACCGCGCCTTTGCCCTTTTTAGAGCTATGCTCCACCACGTTTACTTTCGGCTCAGATGAGCTCGATACTCTCTTTTCCGACCTTTTGTTGTCTTCTTCGATTCGAAGTCTAACAATCAGATCCTCCAAAGACATCTCCTTGCGCTTATGCTTGAGATAGTTTTTGAAATCTCTCCAGCCCGGCGGCAGCTTTTCAATAATAGCCGCAACTTGGAAAGATTCACTCAGAACCATTCGTTCTGCATGGATCTCGTGCAAGATCAACTGGATCTCCTGCACCTGACTGATCACAGTCTTGGAATCGACCATTTTATAATCAAGGAACCGTCCGACAACAAATTTCTTTGTGCCGGCATCCTCTGTTTTATATTTCCGGTCTAACGATTCCCACAATTCCTTAGCCGTAGCGACCGCACCATACACGTTGTACAGAGTATCGCTTAGGGCATTCAGAATGTAATTACGACACAGGAAATCAGAGTGTTTCCATGCATCAACAGCGATCATGACCTCAACGTTCGTCTCGCCGTCGTTCACCTTAGGCTCGACCTCTTTCAGGTATGTTGCCAGGTTCAGCGTGGTGAGGTAGAAGAGCATCTTCTGTTGCCATCTTTTGAACGTCGAGGCTGTCCCCGTAAATTTCTCCGGCTTCTCCAGGTGGTTGACCGGTACGTTTGGCTTCGTAACCACAGGTATGGCAGTGGGGATAAAAGTAGTAGGGAGAACGTCAATGCTTCCTTCGTTTCCCGTAGATTCTTGGTTGTTGTGGAAATCCACGTTGTCTGACATCTTTGCGGGATCGTTGGATCTATTTTAAGATTGTTGGCTGGGAAATAAAAATATTCGAAGATTGTGTAGTACACAATTTCCTTAAAATAGATTCGCTCCCTCACGTATGTGCTAGAGGTTCACGAACGTCTATTTCCCAGGATACTTCGAAAACACACGGCGTTCGTTTAGCACAAAAAACGACACCGACTACGAACGGAATAAGAACGATAGCAGAGAATATTTTGGGAATTATTTTCTTATTTATCTTCTTTTTAATTCTTGTGATTTTTCCTTTGAATTAATGACCTATTTATAGCCAAAATTTTGTAATAAAAAATAACTAATTTTTTTTTTTTTTTAATTAAATGGTGGAACACGTTTGTGAGTTGAGGAGTGGTTAAAAAACCACTCCAATCACAAAGCCACCATCCCAACTTCTAGAAGTTGGGCCTTCTAGAAGTTGGGCCGTTATTGGGCCAAAACCGAAGCCCAATAACATTTTCAAAGCCCACTTCAATAAGTAAAAATAATTTTTTTTTTAATTAATTCTCATTCACAAAAGATAATTTATAAATCAACTATAATATAAATTATCTAACGGTCTTCAATTTATCAGTTTTTTCCTTTTCTAGAAAAGGTAATAAAAATGTGTTCTTTGCTTGAGTTATGAGCCAAGGCTCAGAATGTGCAAGATTTGGCCCCATTCTTTTCTGTTGTTTGATTTTACAGTGAAGCATTGAGTCAAAGCTTCTGTTTTGGGGATGAGGGAATGGAGAATAACAGTCTACATACATAAGAAGTGAAATTTTGTGTTTTTATTACATTTTTCTTCTTCAAAGTCATATCTTGATTTCAAATTCTCAGCCCAACAATATGAGAAAACATGGATGGCAACTTCCTTACCATCAACTCCAAGTATGTCTTATTCTTCTACTCATCTTCAATTTTCTTTTCTTTAGGTGTCGTTTTCCACTTTGTTTTATCATTTGCGATTAAAGATGTTGTGTATTTATTACCAGGTGGTAGCTGTAGCTGTATTTCTGGCACTGGGATTTGCATTCTATGTCTTCTTCGCACCTTTTGTGGGGAAGAAACTCTTCCAATACGTAGTCATGGGGATTTACACACCTCTTGTAAGCGAAAAATCTGCATTTTTACCTTAAAAATATCTACGATTTGTGCTTGTTGCGTTTCTTGATTGACCTTCACCCCAAGATACGATAGCACACCATTATTTTCCCAATGTTCATTACCATTGAGTATGAGGTAATGTACCAAATAAAAAAAAAAACATATTATTGGAGAGACTGAGACAGTGATGAACTTGTCCTCTTCTAGCCACCTCTTTTCTTACACAGAGAAAAGAGAGCCTCACTTAACAGATTGTATTTTGTCTTATCTATTAAATATCATTGGCTTAATTCAAATCTTAATGGCTAGGAGGGCAATCTGAGTTGAATCCCATCAACATCTCTTAAGCTGCTGCTATTGAATAAAGTCGAAATCGTTAGCATTCATTCTAGGCTGTTTCATGAGTTGTGTTCATCTCCATATTTCTCTGTGATTTCTTCTCAGCTAATAAGCTCGTTTGGGCTCTACATTTGGTGCGCTGGCGCTGACCCAGCAGATCCCGGCGTCTTTCGATCGAAGAAGTACCTTAATAATATTCCCGCCGAGGGCAAACTTGGCAAGAAGAAGAGAGATAAAGAAGCTGCTGATAGGAAAGGCGAAGATGATATCGAATCTGAGGCTAACCGTAAGACTGAAGGCGAAAGAACGAAATCTTCGGCTCGAAAAAGCGCTTTCTGCTCGCCCATGTTGGGCTTATTGGTTCCTTGCGCTTGCGTTTGCCGCTCAAACGAAGAGTCTTCTCAGAAAAGCGAAGATGGGATGTTTTACTGTACTCTGTGTGAAGTTGAGGTCTGTATCATATGTGTATGAATTCAGCTATAAAAAGATATGAATTGCAAACAAAAAAAAATGCAGGTTTACAAGTACAGCAAGCATTGCAGAGTCTGCGATAAGTGCGTCGACCGCTTCGATCATCATTGCAGGGTATGTCTGAATTTACTTACATGTAATGATTATTTATTTATTTCCGCCATTTGAAGTTCTATCTTTACGGCCCTTTTTTTATTTTTTCTTGTTTTTCAGTGGCTGAACAACTGCATAGGCAAAAGGAACTACCGAAAGTTCTTTATCCTTATGATCTCTGCTCTTCTCCTGGTATGCAATGAATGTACGAAATCTGATCCAAGAATCAATGATTCGTATTCGTAGCTTCTTCACTTTTTTCGGCTTGAAAATTGCACAGCTTATACTTCAATGGACGACTGGGATTCTCGTTCTTGTACTGTGCTTCCTCGAGAAGAAGAAATCCGCCGCTGACATCAGCTCAAAGCTAGGAAGCAGCTTCACACTCGTCCCCTTCGTCATCGTAGTGGTGAGATGAGAATCGAACGAAATTTAATTCCCAATTCAAAACGCTCGAAAAAAAAAACCGTCCTTTATAACAGGCCGCGTGCACCATTCTGGCCATGATCGCAACTCTACCCCTCGCTCAGCTTTTCTTCTTTCACATCCTCCTCATCAAGAAGGTACGTATACATTACGATCATCTTCTTCTCTTACCCTTTATCTAAAATTGCAAAATGTGGAATGAATCGAAAACAGGGCATAAGCACATACGATTACATCGTAGCCCTAAGGGACGAAGATCAAGGAATCAAAGGTCAAAATAGCCCACAAATGTCCCAAGTCAGCTCTCTCACGGGGCTGAGCAGCAGCGCCAGCTCGTTCAATCGAGCAGCATTCTGCACTCCCCCTCGACTCTTTGTCGAAGATCAGGTGCGACTTATGTTTCGTTTTTCCCCGTCAGCAATCTGAGGCGCAAATTTATATATAATAAATTTTCGATCTTTTTCGTGTATCGTGACGTTATGGGACACAGTACGATGTCGTCCCTCAAGACAGCGTATTGATCAGTTCTTTCGGTAAGAAAAAGAATACCTCAGCAGCAGCAGCCGTAAAGATCAGTCCATGGACTTTAGCTCGTCTGGACGCTGAAGAAGTGTCGAAAGCTGCTTCTGAGGCGAGAAAAAAGTCCAAGATTCTCCGTCCATTGCCAAGAAACGATTTTTCCAACGAAGATAACAGAAATCGAGGGAATATGAGAATACGCCTGCCTTCAGAAATTCCACCTGGGCCTCAGATTCAAAACTTTGATTCAAGAAACAACGTAGATCATCATAATCTTCATGACAATCGTCGTTTTATCAGCGAAACATCGACGAGCTTGGCCCCTCTGTACCTTGAAGCCCAAATAAGCGCATTTCGGCGGGGCCCGCCTGGCGTTTCGATCGCTTCTTCCTCGCCAGAGAGCAGCAGCAGCTTAGACGACTCGCCAGAAATCAGCCCGTTTAGGGCTTCGGGGAGCAATGTAAGAAATGATATTATTCAGCTTTCGAGGTCGACGAGCGATGGATATGATGCGTCGGGCGGAGAAGATAGCGATCGATTTCCCAAGAGAATTTCTCAGTATAGGCCGATGACGACGACGACGAATTGGAGGAGAATGTGAAAGTGTTGAAGCTAATGGAGTTGAGAAGGTAATAATAATGTATATGATTTGATTCTTTGAAGATTCTTTTTTTTTTTTGTGCTAACTCAATGTGAAATGTAATAACTTTGTTTTAAATTTTGATCTGTGATTCTTGATCAAACTTTGTGGATGTCTTGAAATTTTCAGGCCAAACATATTCATTACAATCGAGCCGAGCGAGAGAATGGCGGAAATAGTGACGTTTTTAAATAAGATGTGCAAATATAGTTAATTTACAATGTCGCAAAACTAAATAACTTTTTCAATTTTCATAATTATTATTTTTATATTGAACACAAAACTATTAAAAATTATAATTCACCACTCTCACTACTACAACAAGCAATATTTTTATTGATAATTTTTTTTTATCTTATACATCACCCTAATGTACAAATTAGAGGAGTCGCAATGGAATCCTCATTTTCATTTATTGCAAAATCCTTATCTACGCCCAGATAGAAAAGTTGGACGAAAGCGAGTGCGACGATATCCATGTGAAATGAATCGAAAGTCTTACAAGAAATGGTCAATGGAATTAATGACGATGAAATGTGACACCTTATAAGAATAGATTGTTGTTTAATATTGTTTGTTTGAATATTTTATGGATGACCATTTTTTGTTGAATATTACAATAACACTGTTTTCTGGAAGTTTTGTCGTCTTTAAATTATTCTTTTCATTCTCTGTATTGCTCATTACTACAAAAGTTTGTAAATGATCGTACAATATCAGTTCAGCGAAAAATAAAAGAATTCTTGTAGTTGTTCGAATGGTAAATGATTAAAACTAACCGAGGTTAAGAAAAAAATTAATCAAAATGATTAAATTTAGTTGGGGTTAAAACTATAATCATCAATAAAAAATTGTTTATTATTAGTAATGGGAGTAGTGAATTGTAATTTTTAATAGTTTTTATGGTCACAATAATAATTAAAAATTAAAAAAGTGTTTTAATTTTGCAATATTGTTAAAAGTATATTTGCACTTCTAAATTAAAAATATCACAATTTTTGCCATTCACTCCGAGCCGAGCTGATGCCCTAATCTCGACAATCATTGTTCGATAAATCGGATCTATATTTCTCTACTTAAGTGGGTTGCAATTCGAATCCGTTATGTCTTCGACAGATCATCGAGAATTTGAATTTTGATTACGCCGAAAATTCAACGGAATATTTGGTTTTTCAACAGTATAGTATTTATCATTTAATAGAACGAATTGCTGAAATTTTAATGGGCCTAAAAAGTGGCCCAATTGTAGTGAATATGGGCCGACCCAACAATCATCCCACAAACACACAGGTGAAAAAGAGAAGCATATAATGATCCAAGTCAAGTGTGGTTTGCTTGACATATAATATAACACGAAATTGATCCCAAAATAAAAAGAACAGAGTATTTATATATGTTGATGATTCTCTGTCAAAAAAATAATATTGTTGTTTTATATTATTTTTTCTGCAATCAAACCAGCCATGCTTGATTAGGCCTGGGTAATGGGCCGGGTTGGGCCGGTTCCGGGCCGGTTCTACCGGTTCCGGTTCCACCGGTTCCGGTTCAACCGGTTCCGGCACTGTTCCGGTTCCGGTTCCGGTTCCG
Source organism: Craterostigma plantagineum (assembly GCA_027422505.1). Classification (NCBI taxonomy): domain Eukaryota; kingdom Viridiplantae; phylum Streptophyta; class Magnoliopsida; order Lamiales; family Linderniaceae; genus Craterostigma; species Craterostigma plantagineum. The sequence continues at coordinate 29,317,703 of JAPQWV010000001.1, forward strand.
GTTCTGGGACCATTTTCCCGGGACCGGACCAGAACCACGGAGCTGGACCACGGGCCTTAAATGGGCCAACCGGAACCGGCCCATTTAATTTTTTTTAATTTTTTTTTATTTTTTTAATGTATTTTTCGAATTAAAAAAATAATAATAAAGAGATATTTGGGCCGGTTCCGGTTCGGAACCGGAACCGGAACCGCGGAACCGAAACCGGGAACCGGAACCGGTAATCCGCGGTTCCGAGTTCCGCGAACCGGCCCAGTTCATTTTAACTGGGCCGGTTAACCGGTTCCAGAACCGGATCTACCGGTTCCGGTTCTGGGCCGGACTAATGGGCCGGTTTTGGGCCGGTTCCGGGTTGGCCCGGCCCAAAACCCAGGTCTATGCTTGATGATGACGAAAGAAAAGCCAAGCTCATAGAAATGTCAGTGATTGGACATCCACGAAAGAGAATCTATCTCATGCTATATAAATTAACAAGTTATTTTGACTAAACAAAATAAAGCAAAGGTCCATATTTTTTTTTGTCCAGTCAAGGTGTAGGTGGACTCCATGGGCCCTAACATCGTACGGTCCAGATTCCCTATGCTTGAGGCAGTACGATTACTGTTGGGCCGTCCGATTGGACTAGTTTTAATCTTATTTTGGGCTGTGTACAATTAATCTCTTGCATCATCAACTTACAAAAGATAGTTTATTGTAACTAATTGTTTTCTTTCGAATTTAGATATCCTCACTGAACCGACTATAAGCTTACGCCACACACATCAAGAATTGAAATAATCATCGAAATCAGGTAAACAAAATTCATCCCAAATTGTCCCAGTACGATAATAATTAGGTTTTTTAAAAAAAGTCTTCGATTGTAATAAGGGTGAATTCCTTTCTTTCAAGGTTTAAACTTCCTTATCAATACCCTAGCAAAAAAATCTTCCTTTTCAGTATCCATCTGCGAAGAAGTTGTGTAATTAATACCCCAAACAGTAAACGGACGAAAATACAATTTTCTGAAATTAAATTGGACATCATGCCAACTGTCTGATTATTATATCAAATGTTATTCTAATTATACCAAATGTTATTATTATTATATCAAATGATTTAGTGTACAATTTTGTTGGTATAATTACGACAACAGTTGGTATAATTTCTACAGTTTCTGGTATAATTTAAAATCAGTTGGTATATCGTCCAATTTCACTGTATAAAATTCAAATAACGTTATTTACTGGTATAATACCAAAACATATGGTATAATTTCTACAATTTCTGGTATAATAGCAAAATCAGTTGGTATAACGTCCAATTTCGTTGTAAATTATAATAACGCTATTTAAATTGGACATCATACCAACTGTTTTGATTATTATACCAACTGTTATTCTAATTATACCAACTGTTAGTCATTATTATACCAACTGGAATAGTATACAATTATGTTGGTATAATTACGACAACAGTTGGTATAATTTCTACAGTTTCTGGTTAATTTCTAAATCAGTTGGTATAACGTCCAATTTCACTGTATAAAATTCAAATAACGTTATTTACTGGTATAATAACCAAAATATCTGGTATAATTTCTACAATTTCTGGTATAATAGCAAAATCAGTTGGTATAACGTCCAATTTCGCTGTAAATTATAATAACGCTATATAAATTGAACATTATACCAACTGTTATTCTAATTATACCAACTGTTCTCATTATTATACGAACTGGTATAGTGTATAATTTTGTTGGTATACGACAACAGATGGTATAATTTATACAATTTGTGGTATAATTGCAAAATCAGTTGGTATAATTATGTCAAATTTCGCTGTAAATTATAACACTATTTACTGGTATAATAACGAAAATATAAGGTATAATTTCAACATTTTCTGGTACAATGTCCAATTTTGTTCGTATGATAACTAATTTTTTTGGTATAATTCATGTGAAAATAATTATTCAGCTTTTTTGAATATGTGAGAAAGGGGTATTTTCGTCCATTTAATGCTGAAAAGAGCTTTTTAGGTACTGAACAGGAATAAATTTTTAAATGGGTACTTATAAGGAAGAAATAATTGAATGTGTATTTAAAAGGAAGTCAAAATCTTGAAAGGGACCGATAAGAAATTAACCCTGTAATAAAGGTAAGCACACATGGTAGTTGTAACTTGGTGTCAATTTTAATTACAACTTAAACATTAAATATTAAATAATATTTAACATTGAAATCAAATATTAAAACAAGTTGTTAATATTTACGTCTTGGCTTACCTACCCAATTAGGTATAACCTAACTCTCAGTGAAAATATGACATGTGTCATGTGTGTTTTAACTTGGTTGGCGTAGGATATAATATGTCATGTGTTATTTTTTAGTGAAGTTGAGTTATACCCAATTAGGTAGGAAAGACAAACCCAATAGTTATTAGATGGCAACACGTGCATCAAATGTGTTAATTTTTTTAGTAATATGTAAAAATACATTGGGAACAACCTAATTATCTTAATAGTCCATTTAAGCCTACATTGAATCTAAAACTCGACTTAAGGAAATTGAAAGGATCCTAACTTGCTCCGAAACTACTACCCTTCCAGAAAATAGATATATATATATATATACTGTAAAATTTTTAGGACTCCAAGTGAAAAAATTCCTAGAAAAACAAAAAGAAATAATACACGTAAAATCCAATTTGTAATTTGCAACTGCACCTTTCAACTACTATTATCATCCATTGCACGTCTCGTGGCACTCCTACATAAATACTTATTGAGAAGCAAAAACGACTAAAAATACACACACGTATGCGTTTTTTTTACTACCTCCGTCCCACTAATTTTATCACATTTTGCCATTTCGGGCGTCCCACTAATTTTATCACCTTTCCTTATTTAGCAAAAAATCTATCACAAACAATCAATATAATAATATTAAATATTCTTAAAAGACGTGTCAAACTATACACTTTATTACCTTTTCATTGTACTATATTATTATAATAATACCACCTTAATATCCGTGCCCACTACCAAATGTGATATAGTTGGTGGGACAAAGGTAGTATTTATTATTGCATTTTCTATGGAGAGATACATAAATAATAGAGACAAAAGGCCAATGACAAGGAGTCCAATAATTCTTTGAAAAAGAGAGGTGAAGAGACAAAAGAGTAACTTACATTACTCAGCACTCTCTCACTGTCTTTTACTTCTCTCTTATTGATTGCTTTTGCTATGCAACTGCAAAAATACGGATGCTTTTCTGCAGCAAACTGACAATTACAATGGGGACATACCAATGCTTTTATTACTCTTATCTTTCTTTTTCTGATACTTTATTACAATATTCTTAATCTGTACCAATTCTGTAGTAGGCTGATGACATATCCATCGAAACTGTGAATTAATTTTCCTCAGTTCTGCGTCACTCATCTGTCTGTCGTAAAGCTAAACCTTTTTGAAATATGTAATTTCTAATGGGAATATTCGAATAAAGGCCCTCCCTCTTCTCTTCCCAACTGTAGTAGTAATTAGCCTTGCCCACGCAATAGTTCCCCCAAGCTAGATTCTTACACTAGGTTAAACTATTTAATTCTCTCAGTTTGTTGAGATGTGACCATTCGTTTTTCTACGACAAGTCAGTCACCCCACCACTGAAGACCTGATACTCTTCTCTCTTCTCTATAAAATAAAAAACTACTTAATGCCTCTGTTGATTTTATATCCTATATTTTAATGCCAAAAAGCTCAACGCAGAAAAACAGAGGCCATAAGATGACAATAATACGTGTTGTATTATTCAACCTTTATAACGTACACAGAAGAAGAGATCTCTCTCCGGTATTTTTAATAAAATAAACAAAAAAATAATAAACATTAACGAAATAAACGTAAAACGAAAAGTATTAATAAAATACAGAACTTCGTAAGAATTTCTTACGAGTTACGTAACTCGTAAGTAACAGATACGAGTTAATTTTGCCTAGTTGGCATTTGTTGAGCTGGCGTAACTCGTATGAACTTCTTACGAGTTACAACTCGTAACTCGTAAGAAATACATACGAGTTAGATCTGGTTTAAATAACCCAGATCTAACCGACGACGACGACGACACAGACGAAGAAGACGAAGAGTCGCCCTCGACACCGCCGCTCCTCGACGCCGTCGCCGCTGCCTCCTCGACGCTGCCGCCGCCTCGACGCTTGACGCCGCCCCGCATCGCCGCCGCCATCTTCTGCCTCGTCACCTCGCCGACGCCGCCATCACCCTCTTTACGACGCCGCCCCGCCTCGCCGCAGCCTCCTCGACGCCGACTTCGCCGACGCAGCCCGCCTCGACGTCGCCCGCCTCGACGCCGCCGCCATCATCAACTGTTCGACGCGCTCGCCGTGAAGCCGCCGCTGCCTCCTCCTAGACTCTGCCGCCGTACTCCCCTGCTCGCCGCCGCCGCCGCCTCGGCAACCAAGTCCGCCGCGACCCGCCGCCACCTCGACGACCTCATCCGTACCGACACTACGCCTCGCGACGATCCGAAATACAGCTCGGGTTAGGTACCGATCTATTATTCCGAAATACGCCTATTTGTTACATTATTTTTTATTTTATTGTTGATTTGTTTGTTTTCGTTTTTTTACTGTAGAATGAATTTGGATTCGTCTTACGGGCCTTTTGATAGTTCGGTGTTGACGATGCAGTCAAATCACCGTAGTAGTGATTTATTGTTAGACCAGGATGCGATAGATAAGACTATTAAAATTAGGTCCTTAGAAAATGTTGTATGGGGTACTAGAGAAGCACCGAATGTTCTACACGGTCGCTTGTTAGATAAGTTGAACGATATGGGTCTATACAGCGTCTACAGCTGTATGTCACAGAGGGTTGACCCTCATTTGATTACAGCATTAGTAGAGCATTGGAGGAAGGAGACCCATACGTTTCATTTTTTTGTCGGGGAGGCGACCGTCACTTTAGAGGACGTAGGAATTTTGTGGGGTTTGCCTGTAGACGGTATTTGTGTGTCCGGTGTGATCCAACCGAGGACGGTCACACAGTGGATGGACGAGTCAGAGCGGTTGCTAGGTTTTAGACCGCCTGCTGAGAAAATTAAGGGATCATCGCTTTCGATGAAATCGTTAGCGAATTGGTTGTTGGCCCATCCGATTTCGGATGATAGTGACGAGGAAGAAGTTGAGTGTTCAGCGAGGGGCTATGCGATGCTGCTATTTGGTGCGGTGATGTTCCCCGACTGTAGCGCGAGCTCCGTTTCGTTGACCTACCTCCAGCTGTTGGAGGATATTGATGAGGTGGCCACGTTTAGTTGGGGTAGTGCGGTCCTAGTGTTCCTGTACAGAGAGCTCTGTTCGGCATGCGAGCCGAAAAAGCTTAATATCGGCGGACCCCTACGGCTGTTGCAGGTAATTATATAGACACTTTGAGTAATTTCTGAGTTATTTTTTAAAAATTAATTAAAACATGTGATTTGTTTTAGGCATGGGCATACGTGAGGATTCTGCCGTTTCAGCCACATCGTGAGATTCATCGTATCGCCATGGAGCCCAGTATAGTCGACGGGATAGAGTTACCGATCCCGCCACATGCTGCGAGGTATTGTCGTCCATAAAGTTGTTAATTTTTTCCTTGTTACATTTATAAATGTTGTGTAAATATACGACAGGTGGAACGCGTTGTACGATCATACGACATCGACAAACTCGAACATACGCACCATCCGCGAGTGCTTTGATCGCCTACGAGCGCATCAATTTGTATGGGAGCCGTACGATATGACGCTTCCGGAGATTGTCGCACTTCCTCCCCAATGCTTACCGATCACACGTCGATCGAGATGTCCTCTCATCTTCTTCAATATCGTGGAGTGGCATTACCCCGAACGGGTACTTCGACAGTTTGGAATCATCCAAGGGATTCCCGTGATGCCGCCGTATCGAGATACCAATCTCCATACGTACGAGCGTCGACAGCGGGCGGGGATGGATTGGAGGACGCATCATGCGGACTGGATTGGACTATGGGAGGACCGAGAGGAGAACGTCGTTCATGGTCCTCCGACGACTGCACTCGTGTCGGTGGAGGACGGATATTACGAATGGTTTCACCGAATCACTCGCCTCTACATTTCTCCACATGCGGTGCAGATGTCACGGGGCTTCCAGATGGGGGATGCAGTATTTATGTCGACCATCGTAAGTTAATTTATTTGTTAATGTTATTTCGACAATATCTCAAATGATATAATTTGCGCAATTCACGAACAGGAACGCGGGGTTCACGACAGCCTATGTTACGCAAGGAGTGGCAACTATGACGAGTCGATCCATTTGCTGGAGCAAATGGATAATATGTTCATCTCGCACCGCCAAGTTCGGAGGACTAATGAGGCCGGCACATCTCACGTGCATGACCCCGGCACATCTCACGGGCATGAGCCCGAAACATCTCAGGGGCTTGAGCTCGGAACATCTCAAGTGCAAGAGGCCGGAACATCTCAGGTGCACGAAGTTGTTAACCCGTCTTTCTTTGACGATTTTTCGCCCTTCTTCCAGTCATCTGCCGCCCAACACAGCTCACAGCCGCAGTATATGGACCATCAGGTATATTAAATTAATTTAAAATGGAAGCCCTTAAATTATTTACCAAAATAATTTAATAGTTGGTGGCTACATTTTAGGCGTTTACGACACCTTCACCACGGCCGCGACGATCTCGAAGTCCGGCTGATGATGCGGAGCAAGGTAACCGTCGAGGAAACAGAGTACGTAGGCCAGCTCGTTGTGGGACCGGCGGTCATTTGGCTCATCATGGCCGATAGATGTTTATGTGGAATGTTCTATTTTATTTTGTAATGACTATTATTATATTTTGCATTACGAAGTTAATCTTATTAACAACTTTTTTTGTTATTACTGTAGTTTTATTATTATTGTATTTATATTATTAATATTTATTATTATTATTATTTATTATTGTTATTATTACTATTATTATTATTTATTTATTCTGAGTTATTTATTTAATACTATTAGTTATTATTATTATTAGTATTTATTATTATTATTTATTATTATTATTATTTATTACTGTTATTATTATTATTGTAATTATTATGATTTTTACCCGATCTTAATCTTATCACTTGTTCTTATTAGCATTATTATAAGACCATAATGGTGAAAACAACATTGTGTATTATTTTCAACGCCGCCCGCGTTGTCTAGCACGAGTTTCACCTCTATCCATCTCATTTCTGATGCGATTTCGACTATATCTTCCGGGCCCAGTTCTCTCTCGACGAGATTCGTTATGAATAAGAGTCCAATCTTCCGGCGTCCAATAACGTTCATCGTGCAATGGTTCAAATGTATCTTCATATGTCTTCAAATACTCCACCTTACTGTAATATTGCGCCACTAAATTACCGGAGTGTATTTGCCATTGACGACAAGCCGCTTGTGCGTGCGAACATGGGATGTTATACCTGCTCCAAATTCCACACGTGCATGTTCTATCATTGATCCTCACCACATACGTGCGCTGATGAATTCCAGAGGTTATGACTTCTGCTGTATGTTGTCGGACATCAAAACGGTATACAACGTGATCCCAAGATTCTGCCGTCCAACTTTGAAACAATCTCGTTGCGTAACATGACCAATCCGTTTCATTATTCGCCATTAGGGACGACGCTTCTTGAAAGCGATCACGAAAATACTGTACGCACCTGTGAAGTTTAAGAAATATAAGAACTTATAACAAAAAAATTAAAATAGAAAACTAATTTCATGCTCACCTATGAAAAGTGAAATCGACGATTGCTCTTGCGGGTAGCATCCGAGCACCTTTCAATACTCCGTTGAGTCCTTCTGAAATATTAGTCGTCATGACACCACATCGATAACCGTCGTGTGCGAGCGTCCACTGCTCGACCCCTACTTTTTCTAACCAAGGCTTCGCTAGTTCATTAATTTGCGCAATCTGAGCCATTACGCCATCGAATTTATCCATTGTTGGCGCAGTACCGGCTCTATGGCATAGATCCTTCAATTGCTGATCCTTGAATTTTTTGTAGAAGTTTGACTTTACATGACGAAGACAGAAACGATGCACTCCATTTGGTGGACGAAAGAATTCAGTGGATTCTACTGTTCCCGTAAGACCTGTACACACCATATACGGCACTAAAAGTAACTGATTTTACAAAAATAACGAGTAAATTATATTACTATTATTAAATACCTGGGTGACGATCCGAAATAAGACAAACCGATTGTTCCTTTAGAACAAATATGTACAAATTAGTAAGGAACCACGTCCATGAGTGCGTACTTTCTTCCGTGACAATGGCAAACGCCAGGGGAAAGACGTTTTGGTTGGCGTCCAGCGACGTAGCAATTAGTAATTTGTGTCTATATTTGGAGTATAAATGCGTACCATCTACACAAACAACTCTTCGACAATGTTTGAAGCCATCGATGCTCGGTTTAAAAGCCCAAAAGACATACCCCAACACGAAGTGTCCATGGCTCTCTGTCTGCAGATTCAGCCATCTCACGATTGTTCCTGGATTGTAATGCTGCAACGCCTTCATAAATGTTGGAAGTTTGGTAACAGAGTCTTCCCACGTACCGTAAACATTTTCCATCGCTCTTTTCAGACCATGCCAAGCTAGAATGTACGAGATGTCGTAGCCATATTTATCTTTCACAAGTTGTTGGACGTTCTTGGGTAGGAATTGCGGATCGATTTTCACGGTTCCAACCAACATATCAGCAATAAAATTTCTACCGATATTACGGTGTGTGCTCGCCAGCTCAGTCATATAGCAATTGTGCGGTCCTTCAAATTTTGTAACAGACCAGTAACCTTTTTTGGGCTTGAAGGATGCCCTCAGTCTCCATGGGCAATCAGACGTATGATTACATTGGACACTCCAACGTGTGTTGCTGCTCTCGTTGACGTGATACTCGCGTCTAGCAACCCTGATCGAAAAATCGTCGACGGCACGTTGTAAATGCTTTTTACTTTGAAAAATCATACCTCGACAAAACATAGGGTTATCTCTGTCGTAAAACTCCCCATAACCACCGTAGTCGTCACCAGTAGGAGGTGGCATTTGGTACGTTTGAAAAAATGGGACGGACTGAAAAAGCGTTGGAGCAGCTGAGTCCAGCGGAGTGGTATCATCTGGCGCATCGTCGTCGTCGTTCTCGTCGTCCTCGTCGGGGTTGGGTAACTCCGACAGTGGGTCCTCGTCGTCCGCTTCCGAATCACTAACATCAACGTCTTCCTCTGCTTCAGGCACGAAATCTGGCTCCGGTTCTGAGCCGAATTCCGGCATATTGAATGGAACACCAACCTCCGGCATCTCCAGAGAAACATTACTGAACCCTGCCGTCACTGAGACGATGTCGGGAAATCCGGACAGGCATAACTCGAAGAACCAACTTCAAAATTCCGATGAGGCTCTTCGTTCAAATCAAAACTTGAATTTTCAACTAGTTCAACAAAAACCTCAACACAATTGTTCTCCGAATCAGGATGAATGAAAAACTGTAAATCGTTGTCGTTGGAGATTCGGAATAATTGATGAAAGATGCGGGAATGTTGAAAGAATTCATTTTTGGCTTGGACAAGTAGCGAAAAACGACTGCTATCAGCACCCGTAATTTCGAACAGCAATGACGTAAACTCAGAAAAATTGGTGTTGCGGCGAATCCGCCTATACGCAATAGGACGGATACTATAACTGACGACAGAATCAGATGATTGAATTATTTCACCGCCGAAATATACTATAATTTGTATACGACTAGATACCATTTTTGTTTTAGGGTTTTTATGTTGGATTTTCGTGTTGTGATTTAGAAAGCGAATTGGGGTATTTATAGAAATATAATTCGTATGTCTTACACACGAGTTACGTGAATTATTGCACCACTCATATGTAACTCGTATGAACTTTCTACGAGTTACTTCCACTATGTACTGACACTGCATGGCCATGCAAGTTGGTCGGCCACGAACGTAAATCGTATGAATTTGTTACGAGTTATAACTCGTACTTATATCTTACGAGTTACGAGCTATATCCACGTCAGGTCAACGTTCCACAGTGTAGTAACTCGTATGTGTTTAATACGAGTTATAACTCGTAAAGAATTTATACGAGACACTTTTCAACTTTTTCCCACGTCAGGTCAGCGAGCCACCTCGCACAAGTAAAACGTAAAAATTTCGTACGAGTTACTAACTCGTAAAATATACGTACGAATCTTTCTATTTTATTAATGCTTTTTGTTGTACGTTTATTTCGTTAATGTTTAATATTTTTTTGTTTATTTTATTAAAAATACCTCTCTCTCCTTCCTCTGCACGTAGATACAATATTGGCATCCATCTTCAGACAAAACTTTGTATTATTTCATCAGAGGACAGTAACTTTGGCTTATTTAAATCTTATAACATGCAAGGTATCACGTATTAATAATCCTCTTTTTTTTTTTTTTGGTAACCGGGGAAAGCCGATGGTGAAACCCCGGGGCCGACCCACTACCTGCTAACGGGCCGACCAGTTCAATCGCACATGTCTGGGCCCATGTGGGCAGGCCTGGAGAAATGTCACAGGGTGGAGGTTCGAACCCAGGACCCTAATCCTCTTTCATGTTCTTGGATCGATTAATGTCAGTTAACTGTAAGCATCTGAACAGCCAACATACTATGGTTATGAAACAGAATAAAGAAGGATATAATAAATAATAATCAGCAGTAAAACATTAGCTTCCTCACATTCTCACTGAGCTTAGGCAGCGGCGCCGCCTCCGCCGGCGACGACGAACGTGAAACCGAACAATCCTTACTAACGGAATCTGACTGTTCAAGGTAAAGCCGCCCCCTATAGGCGGCGAGGTGGGCGTAGTACGCCGGCGGGACTATAGAGATAGGCTTCGTACACCTAACAGACGTATAACAGAGGTTGTAGACGAGCTTCTGAACTTCGTCCGAAGTGAAGCCGTTATCGTCCCACAAGACGTGGTAATGAATCGGCCGACTCGTCCCTCTAACCCCCCAGTGGCTGCAGAGGTAGAAGTCGAATTCCCGAGGATGAGTCACCACCGTGTCCACCACCGTCCCGGGTGGCACGTTCTCGCCGTCGTCGCCCCGCCGGAAAAGCCTCGTGTGGTGCCTCTTCTGCACCACCGCGAACGTTATCGGCGGGTCGTACCCGGGAAACTTGGAGCGGCACCCGTCGCGTATCGCCGCCACCTCGCGGCGGAGGACCTCCTGAAACTACGTCTCGCTGACGCCGTCGCGGAAGAAGACGATGCGCCGGGGGAGGGCCGACTGCTCGTGAAGGAAGTCGTCCAATATCTCGCCCACCATGGCGGAGAGCTCAGCCACGACCTCCTCCCTGTGCGCCTGCGACCTCATCCTCGAGACGTACCTGTTGGCCGCAGGCCAGTCGACGCTGCCGACCACGGCGGCCACGGAGGGGCTGACGTCGTCGGACGGGTGGGGGTGGGTCACGTCGGCGCCCATGAAGATGACGGGCTCGTCGGCCGCGAACAGCCTCGGAATCTGACGCGGTAGCGAGCCGTAGAGCGCCACCGTGCAGCCGCCCACCTTGGCGTTGATCTTCAGCGCTAAGTTGGCCAAGAACTGAGAGCTCGGCCGTACGATGTTGGAGTAGAGACAGCACTGGCTCACTAACCCAACTTTCGTCTCCGCGATTCTTTTGAGGTCCGCGTAGCCTCTGTGCCTTTTCTCCATTACGCAGAGTAGAAGCTGAAGATTCCCTTGGACGTCCTTACGAACCTTCTTCAGCTTGGCTTCTAGAAGCTTAGGGCTGTCGAGGACGTGCATGGGCTCGAAGATAGGGCTCAGCACGGTGGACTTGTTGAGAAGAATCCCGAGCCGTTCGCACCGCTGGGTAAGCTGGGCTACGAACCGATGGATCGCGGGCCCACTATCGGACGCGGGCCCGCCGAAGGCCATTACGGTCCACCGATCGACCCGAGTCCCCTCGACCACGTGGCTATCTAGAAGGTTCCATTGCCTGTCGTGGCGTAAGGGGGTCAGGTTCCTAACGTGCCCGCCGTCCCCGAGCCTTAGCCTTGGCGGCTCGAGGACTCGACCCGTCAGCTCGGTCATCTCCTTCGATACTCGGAGCTTGAACTCCCTTCCTAGGCTTCCGCTGTTAAATAAAAAAATCAATGGGCAATAGAGGGAATTAATCTACAAGCATATAAGGAGTTCTGCATTCTTCTAATTATCAGATGTGGGACTTGAGTTTGACAGTTTGACAGCGGACGCATGTAACAAGTAAAATTCATGTCTAGATACATGCATTACCTACTATTCGGCCCCATGGGTCCTTCCATGACTCCATCGATGATCTTCCTACGAATCCTCGGCCTCTGACACCCCATCCTGAGTATCTCCGCGGTCTGTTCCTCAGTGAGCTTCCCGACGAACTTTTGGCCCTCGCAGATCACGCAGAGCTCCATCGGCAGGTAGCATGGCTTCCGCCGGCTGACCTGAAGACACGGTAGTCCTCTGTACTGAATTTCGTAGCCGTAGATATCCATGTAATAATCCACGAGCCTCAAATTCCCGCCGTCCCTGTCGGGAAAGAACACGTCCTCCGCGACCTCTCGGGTCAGACCGTGGACTCGGTACCTCTGAAACGTCTCTCGGTGGGAGACGAACACCCTCACGTGCCTCAGTGCCCTCTCAACTTCCCTCCTCTCAACGCCCGTCAAAATCTTGCCCTTCTCCTCGAATATACCGCGCATGAAGTCGAGGCGTTTTTGTAAGTAGGCCAAAACGCCAATGCTTTCGTGGAAGGCAGTTACGGAGAAGTCCACGTTAAGAGAAAGGCCTTGTTGGGTCGGCCTCAAGCTCTGAAAGAAGCCTCGAAGGGCAACTGCTCCTCCGCCGATGATGTTAGAACCTTCCTTCGCGTTAGAATAGAGAGATCTCCCCACCGACGAGCACTTCTGTATGGGGCCTTCCCTTAAAACTACGTCCAAGGCGTGGATGTACTCTTGGGGAAGGGTTTTCACGCTTTCGTCGTCTTTCTTTTCATCGTCTGATATGTATGTGGACAGCCTCTCTCCATCGAGCTTAGAGACGAGCTTGATGTTCACTCTGAACATCTTGAGCTTCTGTGAGCGAGAGGGTTCGTTTGAAGAGAAGGGAAGGCTTACGTAGAATTCGAGCTTGTCGTTTTCGAACTCTATAGGGCTGTATAGGGTTCTTCGCCCGTCGAAGGCCGGGTTGGAGCTCGAAAAGGCGGGCGAGTTTTCGTCTACGAGCTTTTTCTTGATCGTTCTTGCGATTTCCTTCGATGGGTTGGGAGATATGTCGACGTCGTAGTGGAATATTCTTTGCGAAGGGTCGAATTGGACTAAGAAATGGTTGGAGAGGATTGCGATGGGCTTCCCTTCTACGCCGCCCGAGTCGGGCCTTTTCGCCACTGCGATCGAAGGCGAATCGATCGTAGACTTTCTTCTGCTTATTTGGTGCTCATGGGGCAAAGGCAAACACACTTTCTTTTGAATTTCTGCTGGCAAAATATGTATATTGTTATAAATGTTTAGTTTTGGAGAAATCGCAACATGTTAAAAGTGCAACAGCAAAAGACCCTTTTTTTATTACAAGTTAGATGAACATCTTCCCCACTACAGCAGATGAATAACTTATGGAAAGAGACAAAGAATGAGAACTGGGAAATGTTCTTACATTACATACATACAATAAGGAAAAACATTTAACGCAATGCATTCATTAATCAGAATATACACAAATCTCCCACCCACTCAAAGCTCCAAAGAAGGCAGCATGCAATCACAAGGACCACACACACAGAAGCAAAAAAAAAAAAAAAAAGGAGGAAAGAAGAACATTATCCAGCGAACAAACTGAGGAAGTAATAAATTACTTACCTTTGGCTAACGAAGAGAAGTCTTGAAGCTGAGAATCGGAAGAAGAAGAAGTAGCGAGGAGTGAACCATTTGGCTTTCTTGGGGGTTTTTGAAGGGGCGGCGGCGGCGGCGTAGGGCCGACGCCGGCGCCGAGGTGTATGGGTAAGGCCGGCGGTAGGGGGAGCAAGCCAGGCAAAGCTTGGCGGTGGTAATAATGATTGTAACCAATAAGCTGTCCAAAGCCATAGCCAGACCTGTAAGAGTTCAACAGCAAGTGATGATGTTGATAGTGATGATGATAATTGTAGTAAATCCCATTTTCGCGATGACCACTGTTCCTCCTTGCTCTTGGCATGTCGTTTCCATCCGCGACTTCTTGTTCCATGAGCCCTTCTTTTTTTTTTTCTTTTTCCTTTTTTTATTTTGCTACTTTTTTGAGATATGAAACAGAAAGAATTAGCTAAAGGGCCTTCTCATTTGCATGAAATAGTACACATAAATAAGAAGGCTACATACATACACAGTAAATGCCACAAGAAGAAATAAGGAAAAAGATGGAAAGAAAAAGGAGTTACTTAATGGTGTGTACTTGTTATCTTGCTTGCCTTTTTATTATTTTTCTTTTGGCCTGCACTGCACAGTATAATTAAATAAGCTTTTCTTGGTATCATGGTAAGTTGTAATGTTCATGGGATAAAAAAATAGGTGGGGACCTGCAATAAATTGACAAAAATAAAATTTTCAATTTCAGTTCTGAAGGAAGCTTTTTTCCAAATCTACGATAATTAATTAGTATAATTCGAATAAAACTCATTACCTATTTGTCAAAGCGATCATTTTCTTTTTCTTTGATATGTTCCATTTTGACTTGAACATAGGAAAAGATTACGACTTTCTCGATCTTTTGTCCTTTTGCATTTGTTCGTAATCGAATTTATCATTGCGTTTTCAAATTAAGACAAAAGCCGAGGTTAGTGGGGAGGGTTTTTGTTGTATGTCTTAGAACTCATCCACACTTGCTATTATAAACTATTGAGTTTCACGTTTCTGCGTTTTGATATCTTTCATTGGTCGTCATTTATCCTAAATTGTACAAACAATGTTAACACTAATGAGTTTGGTTCTTTAAGCGTCATTGATACATTCAATGAATATTACATTGTGGTGGCCATCATACTTGTCGTTTTCCTTATCTTCTTTCGATTAGATAGATATCTATCATGTAATGAGGAATTTTCTTTTGGATGTGCAATAAATATTTATTACAACATCGCTTATGCGGTCAACAAAAGCATCTGTATGAATCACATATTCCATTAAGTTAAAAATAAATCGAGGACGTGAATTTGTACCAATGAGATTCCTTGTCTTTCATTTTATGTGATAAATACACACGTCAATAGAATTAGTCTATCGGAAAGTCAGAGTTATTCCATATACGTTGAATGACCACTTCACTCACCTGAAAACTGAAACTCGAATGCAATGTATCGTCGTTTAATTATAGTTATTGTATTTTCAACACATCATTTCACATTTAGGTTGATTTTCCTTCTAATTTATTCTTAGACTTGAATTTTTTTAGGATAATTGTGAGGATACACACCTTGTCCTTTTGTCGAACTCTGATACAATTTTAAATAATCACTTTAATTAAGAGTTTCATCTTGAAAGTAATGTATCATGTTTTAATTTTAAATATTTTATTCCCGACGTTTTTGTCAAAAGAAAATAATCAGAATACTCTACGAGTTAAAAAAAAGCATTTGATCATGACTTCATGCTTATATCACATGCTCATCACTCGTTCTATTACCCATCTTTTAGTCATAAGAATGATAATAATAGAAGGATTTATCGAAGTTGATTCCGCAATCTCATGTAGTTAATGATGTTCTCTTTAGTAACTAATAGAACCCTATCCTATAATATATTTCAACTGTGCTTTTACCTCACCTTTTGCCCTAACTTTCCTCAACATGATGAACATGATGGTGGGATCACAAGCGGCAGTTCATACAATTAGAAAGTTGGGCCCTCATGTGCTATTAACATAAAAAAAAATAATATTCTTGGAATTTGATGATGCGACAATATGATTATCATCACAAGGCCTCTTTATATGTTATTTCAAATCTATGGGTCCTTATCGTTTTAGCGAAATCATTTTGAATATTGACAACTTCTGAATAATATCTACTTTGATTATTTTTCAACTACGTGTCATAATTGATGTAATTTAATAAAGGTTTTCAACGCTCGAAGCTCCTTGAATTTATTAAAATAATAGGCCATTATTTTTTCAGACATGGGATTGTGGGGAAATCGCTCTGCTCCAGGCATGTTTGTGCTAACCTCTTCAGTAACATGTAAGATTCCAATTTATTCCCCAAGCACTACAATTATGATTTATATACAATATCAAAACCTTATATTACAAAACTTCTAGATCAAATTTCAGACGCATAAATGCAAAATAAGTAAAATCATTACAAAAGTAGAAATATTGACCAGTTTAGTGGGCTTGAAAAGATGGACCAAGCCCAATTTATGTCTCAGGAACTAGGGGTGGGCACAATTCGGTTTACCGAACCAATTACCGGAAAATCGAAATTTCGGTATAAACCGAACCGAACCGAAAACGGTATTCGGTTTTTGAAAAAATAAAATTCGGTAACTCGGTTCGGTATGTGTTTATAGGTTCGGTAATTTCGGTATACCGAATTACCAGAATTATTAAAAAATATTAAAGCAAGAAATACTTAAATGGGCTCCATTATTTTCTAGCAAGATATGATGATAAGGCCCAATACCCAAATTAGTTTCTAGCTTGATGATGATAAGCCCATTCTTATTCCTTCGTTTCCCTACGTCGATTCGATTGAACCCCAATTGCCAAATCACAATTTACTCAAATCAGATACAAATATACCTGCAGCTTCCCCTCGCGTTGTCCCGCCGAGGCCGTGCTGGTTCCGCCGGTGGTCGCTCGGTGCCACCTAGCCCGTGAACACCAGGAGGAACGGCGGCAGGGAACCTAGCTCTTAGATCCGGCTCGGGCGCTTCTTCTGCACCTCCATCCACCGTTCGATGGTGCGTGTGTAGCCCACGCGCCTCCACCTCTCGAGGTGCGTCACTATCAGCCGATGTTGAAGTAGTAACCAATCACATTCTCTCATTTAGCCTTTTCCCCCCATAAATATGAATTGAACACAGTCTCGTCTATGTGACGTTGATGATACTGATTAAATAAATGTTTCAGGGAGATTGTTGGTTTGCTCTATTGCAGTGTGTCCAATTTTGTTGTGAGTGTTATGCTCTCAGTAAAAACTAAGTTAGGGCCATGGTATGCTTTGACAGATGTCTGAAATTGGTGATACGGATAAGACAGTTTTCGTCACTGTCGGGACGACAAGTTTCGATTCGCTGGTTCGAGCTGTGGATACTCGCGAAGTTAAAGACGCATTGTCGAAGAAAGGATACGCACGACTTCTCGTTCAAATGGGCCGTGGAACTTATGTCCCCTCAAAGGTAATACAATTGAAGGTGTAAATGTTAAGGTTTTAGTTACAGGAAGCTGAATGTGGTTATTAATGGGTACAAAAGTTTCCAATTCTAATCTGAAGAAATCATCCAACAGTCTAACGGAGAAGATGGATCACTCTCTGTGGACTATTTCACATTCTCGTCGAGTATAGCAGAGTTTCTTAAGTCAGCATCTCTTGTCATAAGCCATGCAGGTACGTTAGTGTTCTCTCGTTGTTTCTTGCTATTGGGGCGTTCCATTTCGAGGAAAATAATGTTAAAGAAAACTGTGGTTTTTTCAGGCTCGGGAAGCATATTTGAGAGCTTGAAGCTGAAAAAGCCTTTAATCGTGGTTGTAAACGAGGACTTAATGGATAACCATCAAAGTGAGCTAGCAGAAGAACTCGCCGAGAGAAATCATTTGTTCTGCGCTCGTCCACAAACGCTCTACGAAACGATCTCATCCATGGACCTCAATACTCTTGTAACTTATCAACCTGGCGATGCTACCCCAGTTGCTCAGTTTATAAACAGATTCTTGGGTTTTGTCGATGACTGAAATATACAGATTTTCTTTTCAAGTTACTGTCCTACTAACACTCTGTGTACTGTAACAAAAGCTTATGTTTCTTCGAGCCCATAAAAGTTAGGCTCCGTTTGGTTTATGGATTTTGATGTGGAAAAGAAAAGGAAAAGTGGAATTGTACGACGCGTGAAGCGTAATGTACTACGATTCAATGCGTATGACCACATTTTTCTTTTCTTTTCCGCATCGGATTCCGCGGACCAAACGCACCATTAGTGTTGATGGAGCAAAGAATCTCTTTACATGTTACCCGAAAGTGAAGTGGTGTCTTCATTTGCTGACATGGCTTTGCTCTCTTGCTATCTTAACATACTCAAGAACTAACTGCCAAGAGCTTCAATAAGATATTTTCGCTGGAGAAAATATCTTACACCTTTATCTTCAATACTAAAGTGGGGCAGAAGTGGATTGCTTATTTTCCAGCAAATTCAGAAGGGAAAAAAAAACCATGGAGAACAGAGAATCGTCGGAAGAAATATCGGGCGATTGGGCTCAAGTCGAATCTCCATACTCTGCAATAAGCTCGAAATTCATAGGCGATCGAAGCTCGATAATCCTTCAAGATGATTTCTTCGGCGAATCCTCTGCTTTCCCGCCCCCAAACCACGAGGACTTGCCAATTGCTCCTCCTCCAAACGATGACAGCCAAGTATCTCGAGAATACGAATTGACCGATTCCCCCTCATCGCCGAGCAAGTGGAAGAAAAGCCTGCGTTTGGGATTCTTGCAATCTGGGATTTCTTGGATGGCCGCTAACAAGTCTATGACAAACTTCGCATGTAAAGTAGGACGTCTGCGTTTGGCATTAGCTTTTGGGAGCTTAGCTTCGTTAATGGCAGTTTTCTTCTTACGCAGAAGGGTTATATCATGGTGGCATAAGCTAATGCGTGCAAATAAAAGCGACGAAAGTCTCATGCTTCTCATCAGCCAAAAGGATGAGGTTGGACCGATTATTTCCTTGAATATAGACACTCATACGTATACTTTTGCTAATCTTCGTTCTGTTTAATGCAGAAAATAGAGCAGCTACTTCTGCAAATAGCCCGAATGAACGAAATCTTACAAGCAAGGAGTAAGATCCCCGTTATTCGCGTAAGAACGAGCTCCTGACGAAAGAAGCATATTACACAGATATCAGAAGGTAAAACTCTGTATGAACTGTTAATCCTGAGATTTTGCGCTGCTGTTATTGTATGAACTATAACATAAATGTAAGGGAAGACTTTGTCTTGTCTGGCCTTCAACTACTCAGCTAACCAAAGAAGCATACACATATATCAGAAGGTACACTCGTACAAACATAACTGCCACAAATTACAACTGCTACTAAGAAAGAAACAAAGGAATAGAAACACAATCCGTTTCTTGACACATAAACTCACATCCTATTATTACCTCCTAAAACCCGACCTAAACTCATCGACGTCCTTCAATGGCTTCGTCGACTCGTTCCTTATCCTCCTAACGTTAGGGCTTGAAAGCCCCTTATGTCCAAACCCGTAAAGCTTCATCAGCTGATTGTCAGCAAAGTTAAAAGCCCTCTCCATATTCCTCAAACACCTCTTCATCGGATAATCCCCCGAGCCTCCGCCCTCGCAAGACTTACACCCCACGAAATGAGTCACGAACGGCCACCTTTCGTCCCCTAGCCCGGGATTATACTTCTCCATATACTCCTCGAACTTCTCGGCGAGCCCAACCCAAAATCCATGCAAGTAGTAACTGTTCTCCAAGAAAACCCTATTCGCCCAACGTTCCCTCTCATTGATCAGCATGTATATCAGCGCCGACTGATCGTCTGCCTCGAATTCGGGCCTGCCCTTCAGCCTGGCGGTCAGGACCTTCCCTGCCTCTTCTCGTGTCGGGCCCTTGAAGCCCATCTGTGCCCAAGAATCGATCAACTCCAAGGCCCACTCGCAGTTTCTTACCAGGAAACTGCCCGTGTTCAAGGCGATCCAAGACTTGTCTTCGAACAGCAGATTTTCGTGTCCGTGGACTACAAGGTTGTACCTTTCGCACTTCAAGATTGGGACTTCGAAGGCCATGTCTGTGAAGAAGGCATCGCTGTCCATCCACCATAGCCATTCTACCTCGGGGTGGGAGATCATCAGCCTCCTCATCAGGGGCAGTTTGGACCAATGCCCGGGAAATTCTTGGTCGAGGTTCGCCATGTTGTACACTATTTCGATGCCGTGCAACCTGCAATAATCCATCTTGTTCTTGACCGATTTGAGGAGGTAATGATCGCCTATTGGGTCTTCGCAGGGGCTTGGCTGGGAGCTAGTTACGAGCATAATCCTAGGTTTTCCCTTTACGTAGTTGGGAAAATTGGGATGGTCTCTCAGCCATCTCTTTCTAGAAGCATCCCAATTTGCTATCTTCGGGCCTATAGTGTTATTGGATGATGATGATTCGTCTTCTTCTTCTTCGCCATCGTAGTCCTTGGATCTGATTTGAGAAATGACCCTTTCAGCCTCTTCCATGTGGCTGTTCATCTCAGGCGACGTTTTGACCTTTGCGATGTAGTTTATGCCGAAGGTGCCCCTGAAGACTAGCATGGTTATGGCGCCGCATAGGATTGTTAGGGTGACGTTCGTGCATCTCTGGGACGACAGCTGGCGCCGGCGAGCGGCGGCGGCGGCGGCGGATCTGCTGCTGCGTGGGGTGGTGGCGGTGGTGGGGAGGGTTGGCGGGACGGTGGTGAAGCGTTTCAATAGGGCGGTGTGAAATCCCATTGTTGAGATTGGTCGATTGTTAAGTGCATGAATGGATGGATTGTAATGGAGAGGAGAAGTGATCGATCGACGATGAAATGTTGGAATGTTTGTAATATGATGAGCGATGATGATGACCTTCGAATTATTATTTATTTTGTCCGAATGATGGGTTGGGTTGGGTGCATGAAGAAAGAAATCTCTATGCTTGCGTTGAAGCAGTTGAAAATTGGGGAAGTTACGAAGTGAACAACACTGCAATATATGGAATTTCTCTTTTTGGAATATAATTGAAAAAAGAGTGAACGAGAAAGTAGAGAGTAAATTATGCCACCTTTTCAAACAGGCGACGTTCGGCACGGTATATATGTCCTCAAAATTCAAATCACAACCGTTGAATTTGAGATCACCTTGCTCGAAATTTTATTTTTCTTAGTGTAATTTTATATAGCATTAAAATCGTAAAATCATCGTTATTTCATGTTTTTATATGATTGAAACAAACAAATACGTCCAAGTTATTATTTGTTTATGATGGTCAAATTGTGCAATGTGGGATAGGAAGTGGAACACTGAAGAGGTTGGACATGTTATTTCAAATCGGTCTCTAACTTCGTGTCTGCAATATGGTTTTGAGAGTGAGACTGAGCGAATCGGATCGAAAATTTTAGTGTTTAATGTTTATTGGATTAACATGAATGAAATCGGCGTCTTTACGAATAGTAACAAATAATATGGAACATACATGTTTTATGAACTTTTTTTCGAACTATAATGTTATAAAATTAGGGTCAAAATTAAATAATGTAAAATGTGTTACTGGTAAAAATTAATTGTACCGTAATATGTCAAAAATTAAACTCATAAATTAATGGGGTCAAAATTAAATACAAACAATATGTTGGTGTTAATTTATTGAACTAAATTTAATATGAGTTTGAGTTTGAATGTAAACTTTCCTCCAAAGAATTACTCCTATGTTATCAATTAGACCCAAACAAACATTTTTGCACATCGGCACATCCATTCATTTTTCTTTTCTTCTTTTTTCGTTTTTCCTTTCCTTGTTTATCAACCTTGGTCTGCTGGTGCTGGCTGTTTTACGCTTTTATCCTTTTTTTCTAATGATATACTCCCTCCGTCCCAAACCGTTTTGGACATTGTCACAAACCGTTTTGGAAATTTCCTTTTATAGCAAAAAACTACAACAAACAATCAATATAATACTATTAAATATTCTTAAAAGACATGTCAAAATATATACTTTTTCACATTTAAATGGTATTATATTATTAAAATATTCAATTTCTTAAAAACCGTGTCATATATCAAATGTTCAAAATTGTTCGGGACGGGGTAGTATTATTAACAAATAGTTTCTTTTTCAAAAGCATTTTCTTTCATTTCTTTTTATTTTCACAAATTTCCTCTTGGATTCAGAATTTTCTTCGTCGTCAATACGCTCAGTCAACTTGAGGTTAAAAATTGCTAGTTACTGTCGATCTTCCCCATCAGAGCTTTTTGCAGATCGAAGGTGGCTCCGCATACCTTTATCTTTCTAATGTTAAAGTTTCGACGCTTGCCATTTTTGATCGCCCCTATGGTAAGGATTGTGATTGCGTCGATATATGCTTCCGAAGCCTGCGTTTTCCCCATACTTTACTACTTTATAGTTGCTGCATTTTGCAACAGCGTTGAGATTTTAAAATGTTTCCGATGGGTTTTTCTTCTCAATACTGGTATCTTAGTTCTGTTATGTCTAAATGGGTGCTTGATACGGATTTAGGGCAAATAGTTTTTGTCTCAAGTATGATAATCTGCTAAAATTATACGAAATTCCTGATTTTTGAGGTCAGAACTGAATTCTTCGTACGTGGTCTGACGATTTCATGAAGATATACTGCTAAAATGTCATGGTTGTCAGACAACACTGCTAGAAATTATCTTAATGCTTATTCATGCCTTTATGTTCATCAGAGCTGCTTTATTTTGCCTTTGTTTCAGCCACCTCGTTCCACGACGAACTTGAATTATTGGTAGAGGTGCTATTTCCAACGATAGTTTGCAATGGGACGCTTAAGGCTTCAGTCTAGCATAAAGGCCATTGAAGAGGAACCAGAAGAGTATGGGGCTGCTACTCCTAAGAAGACTGCATTAGAATGTATGATTAATACGGAGATCGGATCTGTATTGGCAGTTATGAGGAGGAACGTGCGATGGGGAGGTCGTTATATGCCCGGTGATGATCAGATTGAGCACTCCCTAATCCAATCCCTTAAAACATTGAGGAGGAAAATATTTTCATGGCCGAACGAATGGCAATCTATCAACCCTTCATCATATCTCCAGCCATTTCTCGATGTAATTAAGTCTGATGAAACTGGTGCACCTATTACTGGTGTTGCGTTATCGTCCGTTTACAATATTTTGACACTTGATGTGCTCGACGTGAATACTGCGAATGTCGACGATTCTATGCACTCCATAGTTGATGCGGTCACTAGCTGCAGATTCGAGGTGACTGATCCCTCATCTGAAGAAGTGGTGCTGACGAAGATTCTTCAGGTTCTTTTGGCATGCATGAAAAGTAAGGCGTCGGTTATGTTGAGTAATCAACATGTTTGCACCATTGTGAACACGTGTTTCCGGGTAGTTCATCAAGCGGGAACAAAAAGTGAGCTATTACAGAGGATCGCTCGCCATACGATGCATGAACTCATCCGTTGCATATTTGCTCACCTTCCTGATGTTGATAACACTGAAATGTCGCTGGTTAGAGGAGGCAGTGGTATGAAGAAAGAGGTATGGAACGTGTTCAAAATCTGTTTGCCTAACCTTTTCTTGTTTCTGTGGTGACCGAGAAAAATGTGTGTTGTTCCCTTCAGCTGTTCACGTCTTTTCCTTGGTGCAGACTGCTGGACTTGATGCAGATTATAATCTTCATCGGAGATTTGAGAATGGGGGCGAATCATCTGAATATGAAGGCCAGATTGCTGGAGTTCTCAACTCTGCTTCGGCCCTCGTCAGCAGTTCGACACATGAGACTACTTTAATGTCAGCAAATGGGAAAGATGGAGTTCCTTATGATGTGAATTTAATGGCAGAACCATACGGTGTGCCCTGCTTGGTCGAAATATTTCATTTTCTTTGCTCATTGTTGATTACTGTTGAGCATACGGGGGTGGGTTCAAGAGCAAATTCTTTACTGTTTGATGAAGATGTACCTCTTTTTGCCTTGGGTCTGATAAATTCAGCCATCGAACTCGGTGGCTCTGCTTTCCTCCGTCATCCTAGGTTGTTGAGTTTGGTACAGGACGACTTGTTCCGAAACCTTATGCACTTTGGGCTATCGATGAGTCCCCTGATTCTTTCTATAGTTTGCAGCATTGTCCTCAACCTATATCAGCATTTGCGTACTCAGTTAAAGCTCCAGCTCGAAGCTTTCTTCTCATGTATTATTCTGCGGCTTGCTCAGAGTCGCTATGGAGCTTCTTACCAGCAGCAAGAGGTTGCGATGGAGGCTCTAGTTGATTTCTGTCGACAGAAGACCTTCATGGTGGAGATGTATGCGAATTTGGATTGCGATATCACTTGTGGTAATGTGTTTGAGGATCTTGCCAACTTACTGTCGAAGAGTGCTTTCCCTGTGAACTGCCCATTGTCCCCCATGCACATTCTTGCCTTAGACGGCCTTATTGCTGTGATTCAGGGCATGGCTGAGAGAATAGGCAACGGTTCTGTTAGTTCTGAACCAACTTCTGTGAGTCTTGCTGAATATATACCGTTTTGGATGGTGAAGTGTGAGAATTACAGCGACGCCGACCATTGGGTACCTTTTGTTCGCCGAAGGAAATTCATCAAAAGAAGGCTGATGATAGGAGCTGATCATTTCAACCGAGATCCCAAGAAAGGCCTGGAGTTTCTTCAAGGAACCCATCTTTTGCCCGAGAAGCTCGATCCTCAGAGTGTTGCCTGCTTTTTTCGTTACACTGCTGGACTTGACAAAAATCTCGTCGGGGACTTTCTCGGAAACCACGACGAATTTTGCGTTCAGGTCCTTCACGAATTCGCTGGGACGTTTGATTTTCAAGACATGAACCTTGACACTGCGCTGCGGCTCTTTCTGGAAACTTTTCGTCTTCCTGGCGAATCCCAAAAGATTCAGAGGGTGCTCGAAGCATTCTCGGAGAGATACTACGAGCAGTCTCCTCAGATCTTAGCCAACAAAGACGCTGCTCTACTGTTGTCGTATTCACTCATCATGCTTAACACCGATCAGCACAACGTACAGGTAAAGAAGAAGATGACCGAGGAGGATTTTATCAGAAACAACCGTCACATCAACGGAGGCAACGATCTCCCCCGTGAGTTCCTATCTGAACTGTACTACTCAATATGCAAGAACGAGATTCGCACCACGCCAGAACAAGGAGCTGGATTTTCAGAAATGACTCCTAGCCGATGGATTGATTTGATCCACAAGTCTAAAAAGACGCCTCCCTACATCGTCGCAGACTCTATATCCCGCCTTGACCAAGATATGTTTACTGCCATGTCAGGCCCGAGTATTGCTGCAATCTCTGTGGTGTTCGACCACGCCGAGTACGAAGATGTTTACCAAACGTGCATCGATGGATTCTTGGCCATTGCGAAGATATCTGCTTGCCATCACCTCGAAGACGTGCTGGACGATTTGGTCGTGTCTCTGTGTAAGTTCACATCCCTTTTGAATCCCTCGTCTGTCGAGGAGCCCGTTCAGGCCTTTGGCGACGATGCAAAAGCTCGAATGGCCACCGTTACAATTTTCACCATCGCTAATAGATACGGAGACTTTATTCGCAGTGGATGGAGAAATATTCTTGATTGTATCTTGAGATTACACAAGCTGGGGCTATTACCTGCTCGAGTAGCTACTGATGCTGCCGAAGATTCGGAGATTTCTTCTGATCATAGTCATGGGAAGCCTCTCACGAATTCATTATCTTCTGCTCAGCTTCACTCCATTGGTACGCCTCGGCGATCGTCTGGACTTATGGGACGATTCAGCCAGCTTTTGTCTCTAGACGCCGAGGACCCGAGGTCTCAACCTACGGAACAACAGCTCGCTGCTCATCAGCGCACGCTTCAGACGATCCAAAAGTGCCATATCGATAGCATTTTTACGGAAAGCAAGTTTCTAAAGACAGATTCGTTATTGCAGCTCGCAAGGGCTTTGATATGGGCTGCTGGGCGATCGCAGAAGGGTAGCAACACTTCGCCCGAGGATGAGGACACGGCTGTCTTCTGCTTGGAACTGCTCATAGCCATCACATTGAACAACAGGGACAGAATTGGGCATCTCTGGCCAGGCGTTTACGAGCACATAGCTAATATCGTCCAATCCACTGTGGTTGCCTGTGCCTTAGTCGACAAGGCAATTTTCGGGCTTCTCCGTATCTGCCAAAGGCTGATTCCATACAAAGAGAGTCTGGCCGACGAGCTTCTGAGATCGCTTCAGCTAGTTCTGAAACTCGACGCGCGAGTCGCCGACCAATACTGCGAGCAGATCACTCAAGAGGTGAGTCGATTGGTGAGAGCGAATGCCTCTCATATCCAATCTCCTTTTGGCTGGCGAACCATTGCTTCTCTCCTTTCGATAACTGCTAGGCACCCCGATGCTTCTGAGTCGGGATTTGAAGCTTTGTCGTACATAATGACCGATGGGGCCCACTTGTCCCCTGCTAATTTCGCCGTGTGCATCGACGCTGCTAGGCAGTTTGCAGAGTCTCGCGTCGGTCAAACCGATCGTTCGGTCAGCGCCGTGGATCTCATGGCGGGGTCCACTTCTTGTCTGGCAAAATGGGCTCAAAATGCCAGCGAAGCCATGGCTGCTGAGACAGAATCTACGAAGATGTTCCAAGATATTGGGGAGATGTGGCTGAAGCTCGTCCAGGGATTGAGAAAGGTCTGCCTCGACCAGAGAGAAGAAGTTCGAAATCACGCCCTTTCTTCATTGCAGAGGTGCTTGATTGAAGCGAACGACGTCCACCTTCCTTTGGGCTTATGGCCACAGTGCTTCGATATGGTCATATTCACTATGCTCGACGACTTGGCAGAGATTTCCCAGGGAAATCCTCAGGCTCAGAAAGAGTACCGTAACATAGAAGGTACGCTCGTTCTGGCACTGAAGCTTCTTTCTAAAGTTACTTTGCATTTGCTGGACGATCTTTCGAGGATGTCCAGCTTCTGCAAGTTGTGGCGAAATGTGATTGGTCGCATGGAGAAGTATGCGAAGCTGAAGCTGAAGAGGGGCGAGAAGCTCCACGAGTTGGTGCCTGAACTTTTAAAGAACATGTTGATCGTAATGAAGGCGAAGGGAATACTTGTCCAGACGAATTCCCTCGGAGGTGATAACGTCTGGGAGCAGACTTGGCTTCATGTGAATAAGATGTTTCCTTCTCTGCAATCTGAGGTGTTTCCAAATGAAGATTATGGTAATTTGAAAGAAACATCTGCTACTGAGTAGCAGCACAAATGGTTGGGTACACTTCTTTGAGCTTTCTCTACTGACCCATGCTTCTTGCTTTTGTTGTTAATTCTTACTACTCTATTGGTGAAATTTGGTGGTGCGTTGTATGTCGTTTAGATGATGTGGTTGAGGTTTTCTTAAGTAATGCTAAAGTGTATTATTAATCGCTTCTAACGGTTTAATATTTCGCTCTTACATTGTCAAGAGTATAATCGATTTCTTCTGATTGAAGATAGCAAGCAATAGACGTTCCCTTATACTAATCATAATCCCAATTGATCCGAGATGCTTTTTATGGTTACCAGCTCACGTGTTTAGACTTGTAGAAACAAAAAAACAGATCCTATCTGAAGAATTCATTACCTAAAGAATCTTAACATAAGATTTCTACTCCACTAGCATTTCCTGCTTAGTTTTCGGCCCTTTTTATTTCTACTTGCATAGGCGTTTTGTTCTTTTTCCCAAGAGCAATTGGAGTAAAGATTAATGCTTTGTTGCAAGTTATACAGAGCCCAAAATTCAACTGTGATTAGGGCTTTGTTCAAGCATATTCTGGCATGGACATGTTATAGGTACAAATTAGTCGCATGCGTAGAGCTTCAGATAGACTTGGAAAGGGTTGATGAAAGAAATGCAGGAAATTTCACGAAAATGGTTTCCCCAAGAGTTTCTAGCAATGAACGTTCATTCTTTTATGCAGCAGTTCGGTGATATTTTTTGTATGTGGCATTTCATAAAAAATCCTCCAGAGGCCAAGTGTGTATCGCAAACAACGGGATTTTAGTAGTACTTGAGCCTCAGTTTCCCAGGCAGTGATGTTTACTCCTGCGATAGAGAAGTTGGGAAACAAATTATATCATATGTACTCGGACAAAATGGAAACTTAGCTGCCTCTACGTTTGAGATATGAGATGAAAATGTTAGCTTTCTTGTGTTTACTCACAGCTGCACCCAATTGGAAGCCGAATAGCTCAAACAACTGAGTTATATACGCATATGCGGCGTGTGTATGCGCATTTATATCATCAACATAGTCTGTATATACGATCCATATGATACGGCTCAGGTATGCATTTACATGGTGGAGAGGAAATGAAATATCCACAGAGATATCAGTGATTATGCCCATTTACCTACGAGGAACGGCATCGATCTTACGATCTTTGGGTTCTGAGAAGGACATAGATTTATATATTCAATGCATGATTTATGTCGTGAGTTTGTCTTTACCGAAAAATGGAAAGAGTGGTGGCCACCGAAGGCACGGTGAAAAGATAAATGACCTTCAATTTTACTTGACGTAATATTGAACGATAATCACCATTCCAAAATCTATGACTTCAGGTGAAAGATGTACCGATTACACCGACGGATGCTCGTCAAATTGTTGGATACACATCAGAACAGGGACCAGGATGAGCTCTCTCTCCGTCTATACACGTACATTTTTTCTGTTTATATAAACCTGAAGACAAATATAATCTATGAACTTCCACACGAATGTCTTCTGTTAGTTAAACACAGTGTTTTAAAAAGCGTATAGCGTATGTCGTCGCGTTTTGGTTCCGACAGCGCGTCGCGTAAATAGCGTAGCGCATTGCGTGAGTATTTGGGGCAATCTACTTATAATATAAAAATTTATAATCTAAAATAATTATAAATAAATAGAGTAGCTAAATTAACTAATACGGTATTAATTATCATCAGTTTAAAAAAATTATCATCTGATATAATAAAAGTATTCAAATAATTGAGAACTAATATATTCAACAATAAGGTTTAAAAAGAAACAAACTAACAATAATTACTAATATTTTATTGAACCTAGTAATAGAAATACAGTCTTTAAAAAGTATCTTTTATGAATAACGAAAAATATAAGTATGCATGTCAATTTGATCGTCGTTAAATAAACAACAAATTAAAAAATTTTATTTATTTTTATCAGATAAATTATATTAAATAATCGTTTTTTCATCATTTGACGAAAGTAACAAAAAGTTTAAAATTTTAAAAAACAAATGAATGTATTCAGCTAAAAGTCTTATCACTCATCACTAAAGGACAGGCCGCACTCTTCCTCGTAATAATACAACGTACGCTTTATTTTATACGCATCATAGCGTTTTCAAGTAAATAAGCGCATTAGCGCGCGTCAATGCGCGCGATTTCTCGCTTTTTTAAACACTGGTTAAACAGCAGATAATACACATTAGTTCAATGGACTATTCTGCCTCGAAATACCGTGATAAAAGCATGCTTATTTAATACCATAATGCCCTAATTCATTATGTCCGTATATTCTGCTGCAACAGTGCTAGTGTTTCACATGATATAGTGTACCATATTTGCACTATTGTTGCTATTTTGCTTGGCAACCTGAGTATGTAATATAACAGGAAAATTTTTTCATAGCAGAAAAGGCATAGTTCAGTTTAAACAGAGTAGTGATTACGCTGTTACTTTGCGCATTGCAAAATGTAAAAATCTTGTGAAAATGTTGATGAATGCTCGAGTAATATGGTTGAGGCTACAAATCCTTGTTTCCATCACCGCTACTGTCCTCATCACCTTCATCTTCATCATAGTAGGTAAAAGGAAGCGGTACAGACTTGAATGCTCGGTACTTCCCGACATTATTCAGATGCTCATTCTCCAACCTGCAAGAATTGAGATGCTACAAGCATTAATATTCAGTCTTGAGAAATATAGATTGGAATTAGAATCATCACAATAGCAGCATTTTGCCGAAAGCTAAACTACCTGAAGAAGTTCCATAATCCACGCCGGATGATTTCTAGGCATGAAAATAACATTGAAATCGTTTTGCCTTTTAGTGAGTGCAAGCTAAGCAAGAAGACAATCTGCAGCCAAGCGAATCTAAGAGCTACATCCAATATCTGCAATTGGAAATCGAGGAGGGTTTATATCCATCAACACAAAAACCGTATAAAAGTTTCATTGAGACAATCTGAGTATACCATAGCTCCAAAGTAGACATATTTACGAGAAATGATGAGTTTGTCCCTCAGAAACAATTTCGTTGATCTTCTCCTCAGAAGTCCCCAGTCAACTACGATGTCCCAGTAGGTGTTTGCTAAGACAGCTATAGCCGAGCTCACCAGAGCCAAGATTTTCCATGTTGATGTGTTTCTCAGTTCAACGGTTGTCCTTATGATAACAGCTACAATTGTACAGAAATATCTCAAACCGTTGTAAATGTTCGACGTGTCTTTCTCTTCAAGCAGACGACGAACGCACTAAACAAAAACTGATTCAGTTAAACCTCACTGCCTCTTTACATGAAAAGCTACGCCCACAAAAGATCGTGAAAAATATATAACCTGTAAAAAGCGAAACCAGTATGGTACAACCCCAATGACAAAGTAGAACGCCCTGTAGCCACTTTTAGTGTTGCTGCATGCACTTGTGCTATGAAGCAATCTTCCCCAGCCATAGAAGCAAACGTAGTACTCAAAGCTTCTTAAAGCCTGAATCTGCAGTCAGAACAGGAATGTGGTATGTATAGAAGATTATTCAATTGAAAGGATAAAAACAAGAACAACTTAAACCATCAATGCAGTAATATACCTGGCTAGTCAATTGATCTGCCAAGAAAAAGTCAGGCATCGTAACCTGCAGAGTGTTGTTTCACTAAATCAAATTTGAACTCACTTGGAGGGGTTTGACTAAATTGATTGATTGTATCACTCTGTATCAATTACCTTATAAAGAGGTGCACAAGTACAGCGGAACAGACACTTGACAAGGAAAAATCGGCTTGAACGAAACACAATATCGAAGGGGCAAAGAGCGATAGCAAGTAATACCTATAAATTATAGGATGAGTCAGATCAAGTGTATATATATATATAAATGTCGAAGTAACTGGCAAGTGATTGCTCGAAATCTCACGATGATTAAGCCCAAAGGGAGAAGTTCAACATATGCTTCGTAGTGCTGGGTAGTTGAATCTGTCTTGGAGTGCAAATGCACTAGAAGAGTTCCTAGAGCTAACACTGCAAGACCATTACTGAGCAGAAAGACTTCTCGGTAGCCTAGTTCAGTTCCCGGTCTGAACCCGAAAATGAACGTATAGTTGATTTTGAAAAGCCTCCAAAAATATATGTCCACAGCATAGACAAGCATGTGAAGGACTAAATATAAGTAGAAGCTGCAAAAAGTTTACATATCAGAACAGTGTTGCAGATGTCCCACCAAAAATATAACTTTAAAGCATCAACAATGAACTTGCAACAAGGATACAGATAAATTAAAGCACACTTAATCATCTAGCACTTGGTGATATATGCATGATAAAATGTCATCTATACCTGTACAGTGGGAAGACAATACCCACGTACAACGTGGTGCCCTTTTTCTGCATTACTTTCCTATCTTGAATAAGTAGAATCACGACAACTAGTAGAGAGATTGAGCAGCCAAAAAAGAAACCTGAAAATAACCAAGGCATCTATTATTATGCTCTCCTCATTTTCTACATATGTGTTCTTACTGATACATAATTAATCTCCTAAGTTCTATGAAGGCATGAGACTCCATAACAGAAGTCACTAACCTGAGAGGAATGTTATCCGATGCCTCTCTACCTTCCTCTTAGGTCTCAGGAGCTTCATGCCTTTTCTACGATCCGAATCCATGAAGTTCTTGATAAAAACATCCTCTACACTGTGCATAAGGTTTATTATCTGTGAGGGATAAAACAGAAAACAGACCTGGGTTAATCTGTACCAAAAAATCCTATAACCCACAAATGTATAGCTGGACCTTCTACACTGAAAAATCCAAAACTGTGGAATGACCTCATCAGTACTTCCAATAGGAGAATTCTCTACAATCTCCATATACGACTTTGAAACTTTCCTCGAAGTGATCTGCTTAAACAATGAAATTAACGTTTTTTAACTTGCCTCTTATTTTGCAAAATTGTTAAATGAGCAACAATCCCAATAAGAAAAATATCGAGACCAAGAGTCTTAATCACCTTTTCATATTTCTTTAGGATCTTGGAGAATGCAGCAAGATTCATGAAGCTGCTCTTCACATTTAGCAAATGATATCACCAACGCATAATCACTTAAATTTTCAAAAAACAATTGAAGTCAAAGTTTCCACATGCCTGTAATGCTTCAGAAGGCACAGCTTCTGATAGAATTCAATAACAGCAGCCTTCAACCTCCTTTCAGCTTCTTTGTAACGCAATTTGTTTCCTGTCGCGTCCTTAAAAACTCCTGTTATTGCTGATACTGGAGTATCATACAAGGTAGCGATCTTTACGCGATCAAGAATTTCTGAGTGCAACCTTTCGTGATCATCTACAGTTCCACTCTCATTTCTCGAATCACTGAACATATTTTCTGAGGAAGGATTATTGGAAGTCTCTTGTTGACAGCTCAAGCCAACTTCTGCATAATTCATTTACAATCAGGAGAAATAATGAAGATCAAGAGACATTTGTTGTTTGGCTAAATACATGGTACATCACTAACCAGCAGCAGCATTCTCGACTTGATCTGGAGAAGTAGCATGCTCCACAGCATTGGGTACATCAGAGTCGGGCATCATCAACTCGATTTTCAAGGCAATAAGGGCCTCTATCTGCTTTTGAAGAGATTCAGCTTCGTCCATAACTTGTCCCACTTTGTCCTTATAAAAGCCATTCACCTTGTTGAGCTCTTCATCAAGATTCTCGAAAAAGTTCCTCTCGCTGTCATCCACTTCTTCAGGTGCCAAGAGTAACCTCGTACTGTACAACCTCCTCGAGTTGTCCCGTGGCACCGTCTGCACGTCTATCACCTGGTTCTGATCCTCAACGTCGCCGGCTTTCTCATGATTGCGATTGCGAGAAGTCAAACCGTTGGAATGCAGCGACCATATCGACCGTTTGGATAACTTCGTAGATTGTTTGGGCCGTTCGAGATTCGGTATTTCGTGCAGTATTCTTTTGAGTCCGTGGTAGTCCACGTACGCATCCGTCCACTCAGGCACCTTTTGTCTCTTAAGTTCTTTCCCAAATTTCATCGTTCATCAGATTCCTCGATTCAATCTCTGATTCCTAGCTATGCTACGAACAGAAAAAGAAATGGAAGCCTGTAAATCACCTGCACAAATGCATCAACGCACGACTAACAATACGGCTACAGAAGGTTTAATCCCGAGCCAAATCAAAGCACATTCATCAGTAACGACTCAAAATCAGAAGATCAACAGCTAACCAGCGACTAATTAATCAGCACAAACACCGCAAATCCTATCACATTTGACGCGATTCAAAGGTCGCCGATTCACAATCACAGCTCCGGATAATTACTATCGGCGGTCAACGAAAAAGATTAAAATCGATGCTGATTACTTACCGAGGAGAACCTCGAGGGGAATTTGCTGTACAGACAGATAGTGGATTCGTTTCTCTAAGCTTCGGAAAAGACGATAGAAAAAGGCGATGCATGTCGGCTATTGCGCTGCCACCTTTTCTTGTTTCCACAAGGTTTGAGAAATGTGTGTGCCCTCTTCGTCAGGTCAAGGCTGACCCCTCAAGACAAACTACGTGGACGCCACGTGTCATTCTTATTTTGACACGTGTCCTTGGGGCTCTCCGCGCCGCGCACAGCCATGCGTTTCCCTGCGCCGTGTTTTCGACCTCCAGCGTCGTTCCTTGACTTATCGGGAAAAGATCATAATTGCAGGAAATAAATAATACTTAAAATTGTAATAGCAAAAACAAATTAATAATTGAACTGTGAAAACTCAGCTCAAAATTATTTATTGTTAGATAGGGTGGTGGGTCCCGAGGAACTTTCGGTATAAATTCTGTGGAACCCACGCCAATAACCAGATAAAAATAAAATTATCATACAATAACGAAGACATTAAAAATACGACAAAAATCAAACCAAATTGGGAAAATATCACGGTCAGATCAGTAAACTTTTTCTATTATTATATTATAAATTCGCTCAGACGCGGATTATTCAGCTCGTGGGGACTACTGAATCCCATCAATTATCCTTCCATCAACACTGTTCACCATTTTGCTGATTAAGAAACGTTTCTTCCATTAGCTTCGAGAAAAAGGGACCATTTTTTTTATTAAATGGCAAAAATATGCTTAAAAATATCAAAGTTGCACTATTGATGCTAAAAATTTTAAATGGATTATTTGGTTTCTAAACTTTGTAAAACATGTTAATTTAGGTTCCTTTAACCTAAAGAAGTTGTAAAAGAAAAAAAAGGAAACAGTTTGCACAGTTTAATAACCAAAACGACAAATTTAAAGTTTGAACGCGAATAAGTAGAATTTTATACATACATGCTATTGCGTAAACTAAATATACAATTCAGTTTCGATCACCACGATGATTTCTTTTGTTATTTTCAAGAGGCACATCCTAACACAATCATACCGATTTTTTTTAAGTTTCGAAGACAACAACAGTGAATTGTTTTTTAAATGTTTTTTAACTTCCTTTTCTTTTTCAAGAGGTATCCCTGATTACGGTGTAATTGTGTTGAAATACTTTTTAAAATAAAAGAGTTCAAAAAACTCGTGATGATCGAAGATGAATTTTATATCAAATTTTCACAATATCATGTTTTATCTAACAAAATTCAATTATTGGTACTCAAACTTTATAATGTGCTATTTTGATTCCTGAACTTTTGCAAAACCGTTTCTTTTGATTATTTTACCAATTCTTTAGGTCAAAAACAAAAATGACAGGTTTTGCAAAGTTTAAGAACCAAAATAACACATGTAACAGTTTGAGTACCAACAATAACCGTTAAATTTTGGTATAATTTAAGCACCATTTTCGCCATTTACTATTTTTCATAAGAGACATAAGAAAACTGCAATGGCCCATTTTTCAAAAGAAAATTGCAAAGGCCCAATAGTAAGGCCCATTAATACGGGAAGGTTAATCCTATAATTCAGACATGGAAAAAAATTGTCCAACTCCAACTGAAGGAGGGCAAAAAATTGTATAACAGGGACCCATTTTTATTGTATAATACTAGGTTAGTTTTACTTCTATCAACTTAATCTTAAAATTTTAAAGAAATAAGCCCAAAATCATGCTATTAGACTGGCCTTTTATTTGTAATTCGGCCCAGGTCCTGCTTATACGACAAAAAATTAAAGTTGCCAAGGGCCCACTAAATGTTAGGACCGGCCCTGCTCCAAGAACAACAACATATCAAGTGTCGTGACTTGTATCTTGGTCCAAATCCCAATTCGATTTTCAGGTTATTTTTTCAGATAAATAGACAATATTGAACCTATGGGAACTCTAAGTTTGTCTCGTTGGAGGAGGAAAATAACCCATTAATGGGGACAGTTTTTCTTGTGGGTTTCCACCTTAACATGCCACACTTCTTGGTAATATTAGGAAAGTAAAAACTAGCTTATGCATGAAAAGATAATTACGTGTAATGAAACGATGATATATACGGACCGGCCAACGTTAACAATTAACTAAAACTACGCTGCTAATCTCGAGAAAAACTCTCCTAATCTTCAACACCATCATACTCAAAAAAGATAAAAAAAAAAAGAGAATATTAAAAAAAAAAGGGCAATAAGCTCTCTCGCTAATCTACTAACTAAAACAAAAGGAGGACTACTCACTCAAAAGTAGTTGTTCACCACGTTCAACAACTCATCCCAGTAATTCTTAGTATCTTCAAAGTCGCCCAAGAAAACGCCATTATCACCAGCAATTTCATCATTACAGCTTTTGTCCGCCGCCGCCGCAGAAGAAGTACTACCATTAACAATACGCTTCGTATTACCAACCAACATAGACTCCAACAGCCCCTCAGTGACGTCACGTAGTCCGTACATCGCGTCATCACCGTAGCCGTACCCATTATTACACGCTACACCCATCGAATTCCCCACTTTGCCCTCCCCATTTACGCCCAAGCAGGCCTCGAAGTTCAGCGTCGAAGTAGGAGACTCTAAGGCGCCAAACGTCGACCCAAAGCTGAAGAACCCTTCGTTGTTGCAACTATTTGTGGCTTGCCAGACTTTCAGCACGTCTAGGACCTGTGGTTGCTCCGCCGCCGGCGCCGGCGCCTTCGGAGGTGGAGGTGGGACGGCGCCGGCGGGGCTGTAGGGTTTGTTGACATGGAGGATGTGAAGGAGTGAGGACTCTCGGGCGAGTCGGGCTTCAGCTTCGAGCCGAGCAGTCTCCCACTGAGCCATGTGGCTCGTCAGATTAGAGCCCCGACCCGACCCGCGGTTCTTGGGCTTGTGGGTCGTCGGGTCGATGCCCATTCGGGTCAGCCGTTTCTTGAGGCGGGTGTTCCAATAGTTCTTTATCTCGTTATCCGTTCTCTTTGGTACGTGGGCTGCTATTGCCGACCACCTTATTTGAATAAAAACCATATCATTCAGAAAAGAAGAAGAGAAGAATATTTTTTAGTGAGTGTAATGGGATGGGAACTAGTTTGTAGTACGGACAAGGACAAATAACGTAGTTAAGTTAAGTGATGGTTGTCGTTTTCTTTATGTTCGGTGTTGTGTAGGTACCTATTTCCCAAAAGGGCGTGAAGGCGAATGATGGCTTTCTCTTCGTGTGTACTGAACTTTCCTCGTTTTATGTCTGGTCTAAGATAGTTGTCCATCTTAGTCTGCAGCTCTTACCGCACCTTTGAATCCCTATTATATATAACAAAATAAAATTACCATGCAAAATAAAAATAGAAAACCCTAATTATCTTGATAGCCAGTAAGTTATTATTACCAGCTTTTGATGGAAGAGAACGCCAACTACCATGGCCGTGAAGTTCTATGTATGCCAAAAGCTTCTGATCTTCTTCCCTAGTCCATGGCCCTTTCTTCAGCTCTACATTTGCTTCGTCGACGTGGTTACTTGAACTTTCCATAAAGACTATATTATAGCAAATGTAATAACAATTTTAAGATATTATTTGTTATAGGGAAATGTTCTGCTTATTGAGAGACTTGGTTTGATAACTGCATTATTTCATGTGTGCGTGTGTATTGTATATATAGGAGAAGGAATTATTAACTGTGATAATATTTAATACATCTACAAATAGGGATCACGGAGAGAGGATAATAATTTCTTTACCTATTCAATTTATGAGGAAATCTAACAAGCTCAGGGTTTCTCTGCCTAAGAGCAACAATGGAGAGGGAGAAATATAATGATAATAATATTAAAATTTTAATAATGCAACGTTATGTTATGTGTGCACAGCATCGCATGATTATGTCTGAGAGCATTAATGGAGTTGTGACGTCATTGTTACGCCGATTAAGATCTCCCATTAATTAATGTTAGGATGAATATGGCTCTCGGCGACAATAATTGCTAAGCTCTCGCACATGTCCTATATGCGCATTAAAAATTTGGGCTGCTGCTTATTTATACACTCGAACGAATAAAATAGAAAAAGATGAAATATTGGATTGCAAAATCGTTAACGGCATTCCTTTCTAATGAATTTTTTCAGGTCTGTATTAATTGTTACTGCTTATTATATATTGGCATCATAATAGACTTAGACACTATGTAGACCAGGTTAGAATTTTGGGTCGTCATATTTGATCCTTTTGAAAACAGGTAATTTATTTCATATGGCGGAATCACTAGTACAAGAATTAACATGCGTGACGGTTCTTATTGGTCATGAGCGACGATTTCTGTGCGTCACCCAGAGCCCTGCCGCCCATCTGCATGATTTTGGGCGACGGTTGTACTCCCGTCGCCCAAGATAAGTTATGGGCAACAGTTTTGAACAAAAATTGTCGGCCGATGTACCCGTACGATGCTGTTATGAGGGATTGGGCGACGGTTTCTAAGTCAGAAACCGTCGCCCACTATATATATATTTTAAATAATCTATGGGCGTCGCCCAAAGCTCATTCTTTTTTAATACATATAATGATTGGACGACGGTTTCTAAGCTAGAATCCGTTGCCTATGTTTATAGTTTTTTAAATTTTTTTTCGTTTTTCATATGCCAAACAATCAAATCCAAAACAATGAAATCAACCCAAAAGATCAATCCCAACAATCAATCCTCAACAATAACTAATTATCGTCAATAAAATCAAGAGTTACATCATTCAACAAATATCTCATAACAGAACACAAACATATATTAACGCAAAAGTCTAACCTACAAGAAGGAGGCTTGTAAAATTCTCCGCCCACAAACATAATATCGAATGTAATAATTTAACCCAAATGACTTTGAAAATTCATATGTCAAATGCAAACCTTGCATCTCTTCCAAGTAACCTTAGATTTCTTATCCCAATTTTGAACCACACCCTGAGCGCCGCCACCAGAATTGCCCTGAAACTCGAAAGTAGGTAAAATTGTTAGGGTTTAGAGGGGGGGTGAATAAACGCTTGACGCCTTTTTGGTAGTTAACCGGTTAGGGCTAATACCGGTACTTGATATTTTTCTAAGTGTGTTGTGTGCGGAAGCTTGTAGGTCGGTTAAGAATCAAAACCGATAAACAATGTGATGTGTTAGTGTGTGTGTGTGGACAAGGAATACCAGTTTGTTTCTGGAAGTTCGGAGTTAAATCTCCTACGTCTCCCCTTCTTCCTCGCAAGGAAGGTTCACTAGACTTCAGTTATACACTCACAGTACAACCTACCTGGCTGCCCTCAGCCTTATCTAGTGAATCCCTAGGCAGTCGTAAAATACAATCCACCTACTTCAACAGCTTTTTACGGTCCGTCGAAAAAACAATAACTCACTTACTTAACCGAACCGGTTATCGTACAGTGAGGACAACACTTTCTAATTTCTCGCTTTGCTTTTTAGAGATTTGAATCTTGTCTTTGATTTCTCGTGGTTAAGTGTCATACCATCTTCAGTGCCTCTTCTCTGATATATATACTCGTTCTTTGATGAAGAAGGCCGTTGCGAAATGGCTCCATGTACTGGACTGTGCATTGAATGCACTTTACCCAAAATGGGTACTGTCCGGTCTTGGCTGCAGTTCATACTGTCCCATTTGCTTTATTCCTCTTTAAGCTTGGCTTGACTTCGATATGGCTCCTCATGGCAGCCTTGCATTAAATGCTTCATCAGAGGCTTTCATTATCCCGCCTTGAGTAAACTTGAATCTTCGTATACGTGGCACGTTTGGTAACTGAACTCCGGTCCGATATCTGAGTTCCTGTCTTTGCTCATGGCAGGTCCGGTATATGTATTTCGGTTTCAAGTGCATTTGTGACCTTCTAACTAATATCCAGTCTTATGACCTTCTGACTGATATCCGGTCTTTTATACATATGCGACCTGCTGACTGGTACACGGTTTCTTAGTCTTCTTCTAACATGTATACTTAATCAAATTTGGACAATCACCAAAACTGTTTATTCTGAATTCTTTGATTCACGATTTCTAACAAAAATGAATTACTTTCATAATGTAAAGTTACTAATATTCCACCAGTTCATGTTATTATAATTACGACAAGGGCACGAAATCTTCGATTGTCTTTTTTTCTTACGATTCTGTTCCCCACATCTCATAAATTCGTCCTAATTTCGTTCAAATTAAATAATTGTTAAAATCAACATTTGAATTTTAAAAATCACCCAACAAATCATCAAAATAAATCTCAAATCGTAGATATCTCATTAATCCTAAGCCATGAGATTGCACAAGATAACTCCAAACTCGAAAAAAATCGAGCTCAAAATAAGTCCAAAAAACCAAATTTTAGCCACAAATTTGCGCACATATCAAGCTCGAAATCAACCTCAAAATCGAATATAACACAAGCCTAAGCCTAAGCCTAACCTCAAATCGCAGAAATTAAGCTATGAAATCGCACAAAAAACTCCAAACTCAAAAAAATCGAGCTCAAAATAAGCCCAAAAACCCAAATTTTAGCCACAAGTTTTCGTACAAACCAAGCTCGAAATCAACCTCAAATCGAATATAACACAAGCCTAAGCCTCAAATCGCAGAAACTAAGCCATGAAATCGCACAAAACAACTCCAAAGTCGAAAAAATCGAGATCAAAATAAGCCCATAAAACAAACATTTCGGCACTTTTTTCGCATCAATCAAGCTCCAAACCTCAAATCGAATATAACACAAGGCTAAGCCTAAAAAAAAAAAAAAAACATATTTTCGAAAATCTCAAATTTTCGAAAATTAGTGCATTAAGTCGAGAGCTTGAAGAAAATGGGTTGGTGAAGTGTTTTCCGTAAGTTGCTTGAAAACGTCGAAAAAGAAGCAAGTCATCGCCGGAAAAACGCCTAGCTTGGAGGAGGAGAAGAGTTGCTCGCGTTTGAACTATTTTTGGGGAACAAGTGGGTTTTAATAACCTGAGGGGCGATGGTTTTTATCCCGTAACCGTCACCATTATAAACCGCGGAGAAACTGTCGCCCAAAGTAAAAATAAAATATAAAATAGTGGCAACAGTTTTTTGGTTTCGACTAGAACCTGTCGCCCATATTAAAAGAAATAATGTTTAAAAAATTAAGGAGTTGGGCGATAGGTTCTTTGTAAAAACCGTCGCCCACAATATATTAATAACATAGGCTACGGTTTCTTTCCAGTAAAATCAATAAAAATATCGTTCACCCCAAAATACATTAAAAATCAAATTATCCAATATTATGATAAAAAAAAAATGGCATATTTAGTAACTCAAGTTTATCTCGCTTAGATATATGATTTATGATTGGCCTTCACGTGCATGGATTTTGTAGACTTATGAAACCCAAATGATATTACATCACTACCACAAGATGTTAAATGACATTTTCCCCTAAAAGTTTAACTTGTAGTTGTTGTAGCATATGTTTAGTAATATATTTTATTTCATCCCTCATTTTTAGCTGAGTTCTTCTACCCTTACATGTAATTTATCTTTTAAATAGTGCTTGTGAGGATTAGTACTTTGAACCTTATCTACTTCAACTAAAAGCTTGGTAGTAGTGTATCATATTTCAATTTCATATATTATATAGCCAACACAATAAGATCAAGGATTATAAATGGGTGGAAATCTTACCGTCTTGTGGATTTGTTTTATCCTTTTCTTTTCCTCTACTCTGGTTTCTTGTTCATTCAGCATTTGTTTAGTTTTGACACTTTGCAATTCCATGTTATTTTTTACATATAAGGAAAATACTCCAACGGCTATACCATAATGATAAGAGAAGCTTATTACACATAAAAACTCATGAAACGCTAATTTTTCTGTGTTCTTTAAAGCCAAATTGATCCATTATGGTAATGACAATCTTCAATGCATTTCACGCGGTTGTCAGTATATGCATATACATGTACATGGATAAAAATATAGAAAAGTCATATCCAAAAAGCAAGAGATAATACATGTATACTGTATATAGATCTTTTACTCTATTATTATATGTAATAACGCTATAATATTAATTAGGATATTGTACGTATCTGTAAATAATTATATGATGATGAGGAATAATTGAGATATCAATTACATACTGCATATGAAGGACATATGTACGGTCATGGCAGTGTTAATACAGAAATATTAATTGCAAGAAGAATCCTTGTTTATCTTCTTCGTCTTCAACGATATAGAGATGAGGGGCCATCTCATGTTTGTGCTATAAATGGCACCAACTACTCTTCAGTGCTCTGCTGATTAGAAAAATAACAAAGAAAAAGATCTTTTTTTGCTCCACAACTTTTACGAGAAAAATATAAACTTAATACTGTTTTTTAAGGCTCTGTCGTCTAATTTTAATTAAATTCAGTTCGTTACCCGGTATCATCATTACGTTCGTTACGCGCACAAATTCATTTATGATTGTACTAATTTTGGCGGAGTTTCTTCAGTCAATAATTGATTTCAGTTAAAAGGCTGTAGGAAGTTATTTAGTTCCATGCATTATATATTTAATTTACTGAAATTTATAGGTGGGATATATAATCCCATAATAACGTTTGTGGATGGGTTGGGAGTTGCGACTGGACTATGCTAAGTAATAGTAATTAATTTAAGGCATTACACCTTCATAGTTCATACAACACACATAATACCATAATAGTCGCTCAGTTAGCTCAGTTACGAAAAGCACACACACACAGTAAAAGAATTCAATTGACTTATTAACTTAGGACTAAACTTATAGTACGATCTATATATATACGTGGAGACAACTTGAGTTGGGGAACAGAATATGCAAAGTAAATGTCCAAGTGTGCCTAAGAAGAATCGATTCATTACCTAAATTAACTATCTTAAAAATCCGGTCATAAACAAACAGTTTATCCTCACCTACGACATGGGTTTCCTAAAACAAAGCAAATAAAAGAAAAGAAAAGTAGTAATTTTCTATCAATCAAGATGTCTATCTGTTGCATTCACATTTTAAAAAAAAAAGGCTCAGTAAAACTAAGGGACGCAAGTAAACATAAAAAACAGTAACAAGTAAAATAAGGGTCTCATCATGATGAAGGTACATAAAATACATCATTGGCAACTTGATTTCAAATGGGACGATCGAGAAAACACGTCGTACGTGGTAAAAAAAATAATAAAGAAGAAAAAAAGAGATAAATTATTACATCTTACTGGTTTTGGTAATAAGGAAAAAAGAATATATAACATTCTTTTTTGTGTTATTTACACGAATTTGAATGTGAGATCCGCCTTTCTTTCATCATCATCATCATGATCGCAATTATACATGTCCTTTTGCTTTCGTAGATTACGTATGCATGACAAGTAAGACAATAAATAAACGATATATATTTTGGATTCTATTCTCCATGCATATTAAAGGCATTGGGGTCAGTCTTTTATTACTTCGCCAGAACACTGAAAAATTTATTATTATTGCCATGCATTGTGTGTCCCTTCTAACTTCAATATATAACATATAATGATATATATGCGTGTGTATGTGTTTTATCGTTATCGATATCTGAGATATAATTTGGGTTTTCCAAAAATTGTAATAGCGACTATTCGTAAATCATGTGTACCTATAGCTTATGTCTCGTGTTAGGGTTTTTTATTACTCATCTAGATCACTTCGTTCGGTACTATATATTGTTTATAGGATTTCTTATTTGTCTCAATACATGTGATCAATAAACATATTACGACACCATATAGGAGCTGTAATGTAGTTCTAAAAGGATATATAAGATATAAAAGCTACAAGGGTTACGATAATGTTGCTCAATATAATGCTACTACAAAGGTTACAATAATGTTGCTCAATAATGAAATTTACCATTTTAACAGTCAGAACTCAGAACCCTTTGAGGGACATTATTCAAATAGTGGTAGTGTTAGTTTTTATTTCTCTTAACTTTGAAAGAATTGAACAGTATAGGTAAAACAATCTGACATATGTGTCCGTTATGATGCAATATATATCTATATGTATATATATGATATACAGAAAACAACTTTCCTGCATGTTCATGTGTTATCTTAAACATATCTTTCATTTCACAATGAAACTTCATTTTCAGTTTCACAACTTTTTGATTTTCTTATAATTATTTTTCTGAACCATATACTGTTTCTTACATCTGTACATTAATACAACGCAGACGCCAACGGACAACGTGTGGGTCGAATGAGCTATGGGTGATGTAATTTTGAATAATACATTTGTCATGTCGTCTATTAAAAGCTTCAATACTTTCTATACC
Organism: Craterostigma plantagineum; assembly: GCA_027422505.1. NCBI lineage: Eukaryota > Viridiplantae > Streptophyta > Magnoliopsida > Lamiales > Linderniaceae > Craterostigma > Craterostigma plantagineum. Next base: position 29,361,658 of record JAPQWV010000001.1, read on the forward strand.
TTCCCTTCTGCATATGCAATAATTAGCCTCCTCCACTTTGAAATGTCTCTTTCTCACTTCCTTAAATCGATGAGATTATTCTTTCCATTATTGTAATTTAACCCAATTGGTTTAATATATCTATATTACCTTACCTAGAAACACATATTGAGCTCAATAAGGTATAGACGTACCATATGCAATGGTGAAAAGAAAATTATAATATCGCTAAGGTGTATACTCGCAGATAATGATTGTGAAATATATATCTCTTAAAAGTTTATAGAGTTTTTGCACGAGATATGACGGTTGGAAATATAATAAAATTTACTCTTCAACGTTAAGCTTTTAACTGAAGTGATCATTCAACAATGGTACAAAGGATGCCATAAAACTTGCTATACTCTCTTAAAACTTAATCTTTAAGTTGAAGTGGTCATTAAGAGGACATACACTATGTAAAGACAATTAATGACACTTCTCTCACTCGTGATGTTTAGAATTAATAATTTGTATTTATTAAGATGCATGAAAGGAGACTAACAAATGGTAACACACAAAACCACTCTGCCATGTAAAAAAGAAAGACAATAGAGGTAAAGGAAAACGGTTAACGAAGGAATGCTAAAGATGATTTTTTTAGGGTTTTCAAAATGAGACCACTTTTGTGGAAGCATAAAGTAATTGCATATGGCCCCTCTAATCTTTTTTGCCTATATTACATTTTATTACGTCTTTTATAAATTAATTTCATTATCAACAAAAACAAGATTCTCCCATTAAATACTTGCATCAAAGACTGTGGAGACCACGAGAGATCATTGTCTCTCAGGACTTCATCGTTTTAATTAAACGAACTTTATAGTACTGTACATATTAGACATTTCATGTGATATCAAATCAAAAAGGGAATTAATGTTTTTTTTTGCTTGATTGTAAACAATATTTAAAAATAAACAGATCCAGTTATTTAAAGCATCAAAGGTATGCCTTTTTCTGTATTTATATTACGACCAATAATCTGAAACTCGTCCATATTCCATTCCATTATATACTCAAATCATTTATATCGTATTGTCATTCCATTATGTGAATCACACGATGTCCTGCCAACATTTAATTTCTATAATACATTCCATCACCAATTATGGAATTGGGTTTATCAATATTCAAATTACACACGGGGGATGTATTATTACGAGTTTATTTCTTTTTCCTTTTTATTTTTAAAACGATGGCAATAAATGCCTGTGTATGTATAGCAATCAACAGATTCGCAGGGGTCAGTTCATCATTTAGCAATAGAATGGGCCCCTAAACACGTGGGGGTTGTATGGTGATGAAGGAGCAACCATTACCCTAATTGAAATTGAGCTTCGATATATGGACCAATTATTAAATGTTTGCCTTTAACCTTCATATGTAGAAAATAGATAAATTCAAGGAAATTCACTCTTTGCACCCCGGTGAAGTTAGTTTCAATTCCGTTCAGTATCTCCGTGGTTAAGACTTCTCCAACTGTTACCCAAAACATTTGTCAATTCCAATTGGTACCCCGGTGTTTAAGTCTTTTTCAATTGGGACACAAATGTGATTTTTAGGTGCAAGAACCGTTTTTTGTCATTTCTAGAATCACATTAGCAATTAACGAGTCTTGCACCTGGAAAATCTCATTTTTGGTCATTTAAAATTACGGCTTCATACGTTAGGGAAATCTACCTTGAAAATACTTTGGGCACCAACTGAAAAAGCCTTAAATACAGGGGTACCGACTGAAATTGAAAAATACTTTGAGTTTTAATTGGAAAACCCTAATATAGGAGTACCTACCAGAATTGAAAATAACTTTGGACACCGACTGGAAAAGGCTTAAACACAAGAATACCAAGTGAAATTGTAATGCGTGATACATAATGAAAAGGGAAATGCCAAGTGATCGAGCACGTGATATCTTCATAGAAAGATTATGAATTCGATCTCTAGAGGTGGCAATGGGCGGGTTCGGGACTGGTAATGGACATACCGTCCCCATAACAAATTTTCAGACCATCCCCACTAATTCACCGTTTAGGATGAATTGGTCGGGGATGGGTAATCACCGTTCGGGGATCGGGTCCCCGTAGGGAATTCGGGTTCCCCATATTCATGTATATCAAATAAATTTAATTTTTTTGCAACAAAAACATAAAATAAGTAATAAAGAGAAATTAACATGTAAAATATGATACTAGGAGTATGTGATTTAAATATGCATGTATTGTGAAGAATACATATTGAGAGTTGAATTTTTTTCTTCTAATTACAATCTTGAATATAAAAGGATGATTTATGAATTTCTTGATTCAAATTAGTTTAATATTATTTATTAATAAATCTATCAGGGAATTTTGAATCACCATTTGACTCAAACGGGGTCGGTTAGGGGACGGCGATGGGTGGGAAATATGATTACCATTCCCGTCCCATCCCCACTCTTTCACCGACAGGGAACTGCCGTCAACTCCTCATCCCCATTTTGACCGGGGATTCCTCGTCCTAATAACCTTGGGTCCTGACGGGGATGGTTCACCGTGGGAATTTTGCCACCTCTAATCTCATTCAAATTCCTTGAATTTCGTTGTTTGTATGAATATGGAACGGTATGTTACACATAGGCAAGGCAGATCAGTCCACCTGAAAGTTAAGATTGGCTCATAGTTGAGCTGAGGTTCATATTTGATTCAGATTGAACTTAGTAACAATGTGGAAAATACGCCTATGGATACCTTCTGAAGAGAAAAAAAAAAAGGAAAGTAAACCATGGGACACTCCTGATAGTTGAACCTTTTTTTTTTCTCGTTTGTGATTCAATTTTTTTCGTTGCTAAATGATTAATAAATATAGCTTGGTGTTTGCAAGAAATATCCTTCATGTCATTGATTTAGTTAGAAATTTGAATAGAACAGTATCATAGTTTTTTATTAATTTTTTTTTGAAAGAGTTATTCTCAAAACACCACAATATTCCCGGTTTTCTGATTCAATACGATTTGAGTTGACCCCAAATCTCATATTGGCTATGGAATACAATTACTGGCTTCCAATGAAACTAATCTTGCCACATATTTTCCGTATCAAATCTCACACATTGACCTCTTGGTCAACCATTTTGCAACAAGTGTTTTATTGGTCTGAGTTTTAATTCTATTATTCAGAGTTTTGAATAAATGGATCAAACTCAATTCTCCTTATAAAATAGCTCATTGAGAAAATTTGGTTGAAGGGCAATTCGGTCCAACCTATAATCAGATGTTGAATGTGGAGTTTAGTGCATCGTTGACTACAGAATAGAGAATCATTTCAGATATATTCTGATGTAACAATTTTTAAGTGATGTCATCAATTCTTCTCTAAGTTTGCAAGTTTGAGGTTAATTCAGCTTATGTTGGTATTTACTGCGAGAAATGCTTATCTAATTACTATATAGCCGTAGAAGCCAACATAAGATTGTTCTTATAATTAATTGTCATGAGACAACAACAGTTCATAATCTTTTGGTCCCATAATATAATCAAATCAATCACTTCATATATTAGTTCAGATTTTCTGATGTGTTGCAACGATCTAAGTGACCCATGTTTGATGTCATGTTGTACAAAATTGATTAATTTCACCTTTATTTGCTCCAATGGGCTCGCTTCTTGAGCCCTTCCAAGGAAAGCCCACAACTGTATAAATTCAAGATCTAAAAGACATACGGTGTTGTAATTTTGAACATTTATTTTCTTTCGGTTTTTCAATTTCTAGGAGTGGTTGTCCTCTTTAGGAGGTGTCTTTCCTGACTGGCAAGTGGTAATTAAGGCTGTACCGAGCTTGTCTCATTTTCTGGGCTCGAGCTCATGAAGCTCGTTGAGTGAGTTCGAGCTTTTTTAAAATAAAATAAAAAATAAAAAATTAATAAAAATTAGAAATAAAAAAAAAATCGCGAGTCTGTTCGCGAGCTTTCGAGCTCTTATGTCTTGGCTCAAGCTCGAGCTCAAGCTCAACGTAAACGAGCTCGAGCTTATTTTTGTCGAGCTCAAGCCGGCTCGTCGAGTTCGCGAGCCAGCTCGGCTCATCTTTCACCCCTAATTATAATTGACCAGAGGGCTATGTGTGTTATTTAGCCCGTTTGTACTGTTGTTATATTTTATGGCATAGTTTGAAAAAAAATGTATATATATATATATATATTTGCAGGAAGAGTGAATTATATTAATTTAAAAGGTCAGTTATTTGGTATCCACTTGGGAACCAATCAATCCAAATCCGTTGGATTTTCTAAGTGTCGAAAGGTTGGATTCAATGGCGTGTCGAGAATCTACGGAGTTGCATTATGTACCAAGATGGATACAGTAGGTAGTAATAATTTAATTGACAAAACCCCTCCTTTCATGAGATTAACTTTCATAGATTATATATTATATATAGAAATTTGGTATGATGCCCACCTGCCGTGAACACCATACACTAATCTCTAAAACTTGGTGTTTTTTCAATTTTTAGCACCGCCATCAACTCCGTCGGCCCTCTCAGATATATTTGCACATTAATTACGACATCCAACATGTTGATTTTTAAGAAAATTTATCATCTTGTATGTGTCCACAAATTTTATTTCATCAATTTATTAAAAAAATAAATATCAAAATTAAGATAAAACGTAAAATATAATTAAATTGAAAGCACGCTCTTAGAGTGTATATATTATTCTTCAATCTTCAATATTGATGTAACTTCAATCCATAAAAGTTAGTCAGTAAAAGGACAGAGGCCATAAAGTTGCAATAACTGTCCTGAGTGAGCAAAATCCAGAAATTCAACCCAATTCCTACATTTCCTTTTACCTAAATAAACCTATACTGCGCAAATCGAAGATAAATTGCTGTCAAAGGTGTAAAAAAGCATCCCCCCTGGTCAATAATATATCAGTATTCCACTTCAGATCGTCTATATTACATTCAAAATAAACATATAGCTAAGACAGACAGTGATATCATTACAACAGATGCCAGTTTAGTGTACGGAGCAACCATGGATGAAGCACTGTACGAATTGCTCTTGCTTGACACGTACATATATATACATACATTAAGGAAAATGTTAAAAAATATTCCGTTAGTAGACTTTGTTATATCAACATCTCATGCAATGCAAGTGCTGACTTATTCTTTACAATCTGACACAAGATTTAATAGCCCCAAACATAGTAAATAAAATGCTTTCAAATCCTTGGAGCTGAATCTTAAGGGTGAAACCTGTAAACAAGGGTGAAACCTGCAAACAAGGGTTTTGTTATTATTTTTTATATTACTATTATTATTATTTTAAGATTTTTTTTAGTAAGTATATATGTATATAAAAAACAGTGTATATTACAATGGTCACGTAAACACATACTTTTTTCATCACTTGGGAAATAAAGAGTGTTAGGCCGATTTGATCCAACCTTGTACTGATTCAAAGGATTAGTATTACCTGTAATGATGAATTACGGAAGCAATAACGAAGTAATACCGATAGACGAATTGCAGAGTTGGAACGAGAGCGCACGTGTTCTTCAGAAAAGTCGTCAACTCTATTAATGAATCAGCAACCCTAAACACTGATGTGTTTAGGGTATTTATACATATGCCCTAATGGGCTAACTGGGCCCAATATAACTAATATATCCACAAGTTGGATATATTTACAATTTGGTCCTAAATTAGAATAAACAATATTAAGATAACCTAATTTAATTAAACACAATAATATATTCCTAACAATCTCCCCCTTTGTGTTTAATTTGCAATTCAGCGCTGGTTATCTTCGTCTTGTAATCATCCTGAGTCCTCAAAGAACACGTATCAGAGTTGCGTACGTGAAAGCGTTTGCATGCGTGTTCTTCTTAATTCACATCCTCCTTTATCTTGTCTTGTGACCTCTTCTTTAGGAGATCCAAGATCACCGTGTTCCGATCTTCTCTTCTTGCGTTCCAGCTCTCCCTTCGATAGTCGCGACTCCCCCTATATTTGTTCAACCTTGTGTTGGGATTGGGAGTTTTCTTTAAACTTGAAGAGCTGTACACGAGTCGACAGCTTTGATCTTGAAGTCCATGCTGAAGTTGTTGGCCGTATCTTGTCATTTGAGTCCGATCTCTCCGTTCGATTGTAGCTCAACTCCCCCTACGTTTGGTCAACCTTACGTTGTGATTGGGGTGTTTTTTTAAAATCGGAGAGTCGTACATGAGGCGACAACTTCAATCGTTGGACTCTGTGGTCTTCGTTTGATTCTTGACGACGGAGGCGACAACTTCAATCGTTGGACTCTGTGGTCTTCGTTTGATTCTTGACGACGCTTGAGATTTGGCATTTTCTGATCTATATTGCACTTTCGTCGTGGTGCTGCTCCCATTTTTCTCTAGTTCTCCTCCCCCTCATGAAGATCGAGCTAGGGAGATCGTCATGCGATAGGTCAAAATGGGGCGTCGTCTTTGGCAAAAAGATCGCGTCGTCGGGACAAGATGATGGAGTTGCGTTTTCCAAAAAAGATGCTTGGGCTCCTACAGATTTTTCCATCAATTGCATGAGAGCCCGTCTTCAGAGTGGTACGTGCGGCGGAAATGGTGGGTGCTCAGGTTGGGTAATAACCTGACGGAGCCACAAAGGCAATCCGTCGACACGACTTCAGAGATAATCTCTGAGACGTGGCCTGTGAGAACAGGGCTTTATAAACCGGGGCCACATAGGCGTCCCGTTAACATCAGTCTAGGAGCATAGCTTATAGGCGATGGCCTGAAACCGTTGTTGTTTTGATGTTGCAACGGCAGGACTTCCTTCCGATCATCGACGCATGTCGTAGTAGGACATGTCTACGAAAGTTCTGATCTGGTCACAAAGTCCAGATAAGGAAAAAGTGTATGTGTCCTAAAAAGATATAAAATATTTGGATGGTGAGGGCACACTAGACTCGATGTGTTCAATAAAATTCAGTGGTATGGGGCTGACTACCACTTAGTTCAATATCTCATACTCCCAAGTGAAGCAGTGATAGATTATGCGGCTCCCCGTGATTTAGTGAAACATCGGTCTGTTGGGAGATCGATGAGTGGGTAAGGCTCGGTTGTGCATGCGCCGTTGGACCTAATGCGGCGACTTCTACTCGGGGGCTAATAAAATTAGCTCCTGCACCTATATGGGATGGTCCTAGTAATTTGTGACTAAGGGAATTTTGTATCTTCCGCTCTTCGGTCTTGTCAAGAATTCCAAATAGGGGTAGCTCTATGAACTTGAATCGTCACTAACACTCGGCTACGTTCCGGGGTTAGGTTCAGTTTGGTCTGACTGAACCATGGGAACTTAGAATCCATGCATCCGTCAATTTGGTGAGTGCTGCTTGATCAGCGAGTTGGAGCAGGTCGGTTGCGATCATCTTCGTGATAGTGTACGGTTGTCACGCCTTTTGGAATTCTTGAACTCTTGCGGGCTTGAGATTCGTCGTTCAAATATTTCTTTGGAAGACAGGGGAACTCTTTTGAAGTAAGATTATGAGAGTATGAGGCCTTTCTTTTTCTTTTTTTTTTTTTTTTTTTTTGCCTTTTCTCTCTTTTTTTTTTTGCACGTTTTTTTTTTTGTTTTTTTTTTTTATATATATATGCATTATCTTAATAATAATATAAGTAACTATATATTATATTATTTATATATTATATATAGATAAAGATATAGATATATATTTTAAATCCTCCTACTCAAAGCATGCTTCTTAAAACCGAGTTGCTCCCCCTCAAAAGATGCATATTCGGATTAAAATTATCGTTCGAGAATCTCTTTCCCTAAGTTCACACATTAAGTTCGCTCCCCCTAAAAATTTAGTTATTGCTCTCCTTAAGACAAATATAAGAGTTGCTTCTCTTTAAAAAAGAGTAGCTCCCCCTCAATGCATGCACATTTAAACATGTAAATTCTCTCCCAATTAAATAAGCGTGAACGTATTAATTTATTTTCAAAGCAGATGCAAACTACAGAGTTATTGTTTTTTAAGAATGCATTAGAATGTACGTTTTTTTTTTATTGCTCTAAGTTAGAATAGGTATTTTGCGCTTCAGCTCATATGCATAAAGAAAATTTAAGCTCGAAAATTTTTTAAGATCCATGCATAACAAAAAGGTACCTATAACATGGTATTTAATGCATTTCAGCTCATGTATGCATGCGAAAATTTGGAATTTAAAGTCTTTTTGAAGCATGCATAACTATAATGTACCATTTAGTTTCAAAGTAGGTATATAGTCTTTTCAGTTCGATACGCATGCCAAAAGTTTAACTATGGAATGCATATATAGAATTTACCTACGATTAGTTGCTCGCATCGCTAACCAGTCGTGTCTGTGGAGCAACCCGAGATGCCATACACGCTGGAATATTTAGCTGCCCTCGTCGCATACCAGTCATGAGTGTGGAGCAGCTCTCTTTGTACCTACTCATGCTGGGATTTCTGCAAAATATTATCGGGCCTTTGGTACCCATTTTTGGATGGGTCCTCCCTTGTTAGCAGAAAACAAGTTAAGCACATTAGGTTCAGATATTGATCCTAAGTCATCCTTTAAAGTCCTATTCAATTTAATTTGTGATTTAAGAATCCATAGCTTCAATCCTTGTTTTGGGTGTTGAGGGGATGTGGAGTGGTGTTTTTGCTTGGGCACCCAAATTTGCTTAACATTAGGACTATACCCTGTTGAGTTCTTATGCACCAATCGATTGAATACGGGAGTGTTCGAGACGTGGCTTGCATGAGATGATGGCTGTCGAGTATAAGAATGATGCATCTTATAAATATTAGATTTATTAAAACGGGAAACATCACAATGCTTAATAGTCTTTGATGAAATGAAGTTATGTTCATCAGAAGCATAGTTTGTAGAGTAGAAAGCCTTGGTAGGAGAGGGTTTAGATTTTGATTTCCTGACCCAGTCCATCGTCTTCGTCTTCTTGGTTAGTTTCTTGCCTGTAGCTAAATTTGACACATTATTAGGAGTTGAAGCATAAGTCGAAGAAGAACCAACTTCAGATGAATGATCGTTGAGATTTTTTAGGAGGAAAATTTCATTTAGTAGTTTCTCTTTTTCGAACTTGAAGATTTCAATTTGATTTTGGTGTTCCTTTGCTTGTAATTTATTGATGTTCTGGAGACGCGAGATTTCAGCTAGAAAGTCAGTCGTTCCTTTTGTTTGTATCTTGTCTAGTTGAGTTTGCGAGCCTGACTTAGCAAAGAAGCGTGCGTCGTTCTTGATTGTGCTGGCACTTGCTAGTCTGAAACGAGAATTTAGGGCAAGTGCATCATCGTAGGAATAGTAATAATTTGAAGGAGACGCGTAGTTTTCAAATAGCAGATCATGTCTTTTGGCTTTTTCTTTCCCTTTAATTTCCTTGTGGAGTGACGCTTCTATCTTAGACTTAGCTGAATGCAATGGTGGGGATAAACCTATGGGGTTGTTGACTTGTTTTTCGAGTGAGGAGATGATTGTCAGAAGTACGTCTTTTTCCACTTGGAAGGCAATCTTTTCGGACTCAAGAGTCGAGCGCAAATCACAGATTTCCTTGAGAGATGCTGGGATATATGTGGTAGGGGGATTTGAATTTTGGCCATTTACGTCTTCTGAAGAGGGTGGATATAGAGGTAAGTAGTCGTCTTCAGACAAGGATGTGTCCGTGGTTCTGTCACGTTTATTCAGTTCTTCGTAGTCAAATGGGATTTCTACCCTGTCCTCTCTATTTCTCTTTTTCTTTTCTAGGATGTCAATTGCAGATGAATTAGTGAAAGGGAGTAGACTAGGTATATTTAAGCCTAGGAAGCTAATATCATAAAGAGGAAGGGGTTTCTTGACTGTTTGTACGGAACCTGGAACAAAGCCTAATCCTTCACGGGGATCATAAAATTCTATGTCTCTAGGCTTGTTTAGAAAAATCGTTCTATCTGTTTGTCCTCTTTTTGTTAGGAGATCATCAAGTTTCTTTATTTTGGAATATAGACGACTTCGTTCCTTGGATAAGAATTCATATTTTTGGGATATGGAATTACGCTCTTGCTCACTCTTCTTGAAATCATTTTCTTTTTCGGAAAGTTTTTCTTCTAGATCTCTTATCCTAGTCTCATGTCTGAGGGATGTATCCTGAGCTTGTTCTAGAAACGAATTTAACTTAGCCTTTTCTACTAGTTCGGTTCGCAAGGCCTTTTCATTGTTTGCTAACCTAGTTTCTAGTTTTCTTAATGATTGGTTTTCACTAGACACAGATGTTAGTCTATCTTGAAGAATTGAAATCTCTAAATGTAGATCAGAGTAAGAATCGTGTACCTCAGTTTCTGAAGATGAGTCAGTTGGGAGAGTAGCTGCAGTGGTATGTGCTTCATCTTCAGAGTCAGCTTCGACATTTGCCATGGGGCGCAGGCCAACACACGCGGCGCAAGGGTCTCTGTGCGGGGAATTTCTGAGATTTGATATCTCCTCTAAAAGTTTTTCCTTCTCCGCTCGAAAGCTTACTCTTTCCGATTCCAAGGTTGCGTTTAATTTGGAAATTTTACTGGCAACCTCCGGAATTTCCAACCACGAGATAGGTCTATTACAATGTAAATCGTTTTGCTCGTCAAGCGCCGAAAAAGAATTTTGGTCGACTAGCTTCGCAATAATTGTCTCTAAGGGGATAGATCTAGTATACCATTTATTGAGGTATTTAAAAATAATCTCATATTGTTGAGCGGCAACATTCCACTCAGTTGCTATGAGTTCTAGATGATTTAGCTCAAGTAATTCACGCTTTAATTTCTTAATTTCTTTAGCTTGTTCATTCGCTTTCTGTTCCCAATGATACGACATATTGAAAGTGGATATTGAAAGTTAGTTCTAGAATTATTTTGGTTGGATATGGATCTTAATCGTGTTGATCAGCTAAAATCATAGATCAAAAAAAAATCAAATAATGTTAGAGGATATATAAATATATATAGGAAATAAGATAATCACTAGATAATAAAAACTAGGGAAGTGCAATTTTCTGAATGATGTAGATATGTAACATTTTTTTTTTTTTTTAATATATGTATGTAATGGTTAAATAACAATGAGTAATGAAGAGCTAAGGCCACGTTGATGACTTTGCTAAAATGATGACTCAATGATAAAGAAATAACGTGCAATGATCCAAAATTTTTTTTTTTAAATTTTTTTTAATTATTATTATTATTATTATTTTTATTAAATCTGTCGAAATGGAGCTCCAATTGATAAAGTTGATTGAAGCTTTGGAGCTGCTTGCTGTTGAAGCTCGAGTAGGTAGTTTTCAGAAATTGGATGTAGTTTTCAAGGTGCTTAATCAATAGACGTTGTCAAAGAATAACGGTGAAAATCAAAGTTGGCTTTCGTAAACTTTAAAGTTCGAGATAGAATTTGCGGACTACGAAGATAAGGGATATCGAGATCCTTAGGATTTCGAATTAAGTTCTGATTTTTGAATTGTAGCTTCTCGAGAATTTCCTTTGAGATAAAAGAGAGATGTCGAGAACTTAGTTGTCGAGACCTTGGATTTCGAAGAGCTTAGATGTCGAGACCTTGGATTTCGAGAGCAATTGAGAAACTTCAAAAGTCGAGTACTTCAAATGTCGTGAACTTATATCTTAGCAAAATGTCTGAGATAAATGTCGAATAGAAATGTGGAATAGAAATGCCGTGATAGAATGTCGAATAGAAATGTCGAATAGAAATGTCAAGATAGAATGTCGAATAGAAATGTCGAAATTCTTATTTTAATAAAGATGTCGAGCTAGATGAGCAATTCAAACTGAGAGATTTCGAAGAGTATCTCTTCTTCGAAAAATTTCTGTTCGTCGTCAGAATCTGTTCTTCGGCAGAAAAAAAAAAAGGCAAATAGACTGATAATTTCGATGAAGTATTACGAGAAGGCAGATTTGCACCTATGAGTTCTTCAGAAGCAGAGAGAAATCTGGTACCAATGTGGAAATTTTGGCGTGAGAAAAAAAGACGAAATTCGAACAGAGTAAAATATCAATAAACTTCGACGAGTTTGATCCACGATTTCGGCTCTGATACCACTTGTTAGGCCGATTTGATCCAACCTTGTACTGATTCAAAGGATTAGTATTACCTGTAATGATGAATTACGGAAGCAATAACGAAGTAATACCGATAGACGAATTGCAGAGTTGGAACGAGAGCGCACGTGTTCTTCAGAAAAGTCGTCAACTCTATTAATGAATCAGCAACCCTAAACACTGATGTGTTTAGGGTATTTATACATATGCCCTAATGGGCTAACTGGGCCCAATATAACTAATATATCCACAAGTTGGATATATTTACAATTTGGTCCTAAATTAGAATAAACAATATTAAGATAACCTAATTTAATTAAACACAATAATATATTCCTAACAAAGAGCCTCTTAACTACCTCTCTAGAAGAAAATTAAATTACCAACGTCGCTTACTGTTTTAGTTCGAAGGCAGCTAGAGACTTTGCCAAGATAGACAAATAAATATTATACAGTTGAACAATCATTACACGTAAAGAATGTTTCACATGTATATAACCAAAGCAAAGACAAATAATAACTGTTTAAGAGTCAGCGTTCTACTAACCCTAGGCTTTTATTATGTTTAAACAACTTCACTATTCTTGAACAGCATATATGTATACACACACATACATATATATGTAAGTAAGGACATCAATAACAACTACCTTCTTGTACCTATAATATTTAAATGCCGTAACTACCCCTACTGCAAGTAGAAATAGTCCCAGCTGAATTACTCTATAACAGACGAAGGACATCGTTCATTGAATTAAAAGTATTGAGAACAATAAAAAATTAAAACTAGGGCTAGTATCTCAATCACTATGTAAGTGGTAACATGCTTCGTGAAGATATATATATCTCAAAGTGTTGGGATCGTAACATATTCGTAGGTTTATGAGTTCCAATCTAATTGGACACATTTGATTTTTGTAGTCCGTATGGATTTGAGATGAACGGATTAGATATGTTAACAGGCAAAATCGTTCCACAACTAACAGTGATTAGCTTAACTTCATAAATTAGTTTAAGGGGTTAATTATTTATTTTTCTTCGTCCTGCAAGTTAAGATGGGTGACACTTTCAGAAACAATAATTTATAAGTTAATCTAACAACGTTGCTGAAACAATTTAAGAGGGTGGTGACACTTTTCCCATGAATTAGGTTAACTGTTAAAATAAAAAATTAAAATTAAAATTTTAAGGACAATTAAAATTAGGTTAGTTTAAGGACTTAACTTAATTTCAGTGTGGAAAGTATGGAAGCTCTTATATGGAAAAGAAGGAAAGGAATAACCTGACAAGTGTAAGGGTTTTTACCATCGAACTCAATGAGTTGTCAACATCTTCTAGCAAAGTCATGATAAAGTGTGTGGGAAAACCAACATTTACTTACCACTTTTAGTAAATTAAATAACTCAAATCGTACGCAAGTCTCACGAGTTGGAGCTATTCATTCTTACATCGACGACGTGGTTGTTTATTGTGTTGTGTGTGGGACAATATTCAATTCAAACTGATTACTTTCTTATATCTATATTTGGTATCACATGCCTGTGATGGTTTTGCAGCTCACTCTTAGGTTAGGTAGTAATACGTTCAACTAACGAAACAGTAACAATATTCTTACAATCTACTACTGTTTCGTACTACTGACCCTTTTTGTCCTAATCAGTTTCAAAACTTAAATTTTTATATATATTATATATATACATACATGCATGTCTCTGTCTACTTATTAGGTTTAAAAGTCGAATAATTGATTATTCATATCAAGAATATTATTGTTAAAACAATTACTGAAATTTTTGGAGATTGACTTCAATATATTTCATGTAATATAATTTTCCGTGATTGAAAGAACAAAACTTACTCCAATCCTAGCTCACTAAAAACATCTAGCGGCTCGTTTGATAAGAGTGTATGCGTGGGTAATAGGCGTGTATGATAAAATAACATTATGTTTGTTATACGTGTAGAGTTATACACACCTTGTATAGGTATACAAGCCTATTACTTGCAAATCGTTTATAGCCCCTGTATACAGATACCCATCATAAAGGTGGGTTTGTCAATACATATGTTCTTAATACAAATTCTACCCCTTATCTACCCTAACGCCTTCATCTCCATCGCATCTACATTTCCATCTCTCCAGACATTTTTTTCTCCATCCATCTCAGTCGTCTTCCATCTCGACCTTCACCATAATTGTGTCTCTATCAAGGCTCCAACCATTGAACCCTAATCTGATTTTTTTCTTTCTCCATCCACTCCGCGTCCTCCATCTCGAGCTTCACCATAATTCCGTCTCTATCAAGACCCCAACCATTGAACCCCAATCTGATAACTCCGTCACTGTTGAGAAGATAGTTATTAGCTCATGTAATTTTGAAACAAGTTGTATCATACGAGGTTTTTTGGGGCTCTTGTGCTTTCCTTTGTGCTAGATTAATAGGTTATTGGAGGAAGGTTTTAGAATTTGCTTGATTTTTTAGGGAATTCTATTCTTGTCAATAATTCCTTGATTAATAGGTTATTGGAGAAAAGTCCAGGGTTTGCTCATTTTCTTTGTTTGCTGGTGGTGCTTTATTTTCCAAATGAAAATGTGGAATGAACGAGGACGATGGGTAGAAAAGCAAATATAATTAAGGGCAAAAATGTCATTAAGCAGTTTTGACAAATCCTATACCCAGCTGCAACAGTCGTATCAAACACTCTTTATATTATTATCCAAATAATTAATACCCACGTATCAAACATAAAAAATGTGATATCAACAAAATCATTGTCTAGCCATACACAAATAACTTATACACACCAAATCCAAAAACATCGATATCAAACGAGCCCTAGTTTTATTATAGCGAAAGTCTTTGCGTGACTTTCCTATTATTCTCTAACGAGTTTGTCAGGTTTCACTAACTTTTTTCTTTCAAGAAAACAAAAAAGAACACTACCAATCACTGTTTTGGCATAGCATATAGTTATGTGGATTATAGAATGCATATGTGACGAGAAGTAAATATTATCGAATTCATTTTATACTGTCGTGTGTCGGGCGTGATGATGAAAGGCACCGTACGTAAGAAAATGCAGGTAAGCTTAAACGTTACAAAGCACAAGCAGTTATTATAAACAAGTATGAAATTTAATAAAATAAATAGTACCGACCGACAAGGTGAGAACAACGAAGACGATGATAAATAGTAGTCCCTCCGTCCCGCTAATTTTATCACGCTTTCCATTTCGGACGTCTCAATAATTTTATCACATTTCCTTTTTTAGCAAAAAAACTATCACAAACAATCAATATAATAATATTAAATATTCTTAAAAACGTGTTAAAATATATACTTTTTTACCTTTTAATTGTACTATATTATTATAATAATACGACCTTAATTTGCGTGCCAGCAACTTATGTGATAAAGTTGCTGGGACGGAGGGAGTAATAATAATAATATATGTAATAATACATGCTCAATTATTTCACTGCCCTTTCTTTGCCTGAAACGTACGAATCTCAAACCCTACCACGTATGGCCCCTTAGTTTGTTCCAAAACTAAATGCCTAATGGATTTTACGTTGTCGGTCTCTTTTATTTTTGTGGTATGTATGTTGTGGTCATGTTGCTTGTATGTTATATCATATTCCATCCTATTATATTATCAGAAAAATCTCCTATTCGTGGAAGGTCTTTTATGTTCGAAGTTTTAGTACGACTTCAGCCAAGCTATGAATGAAGACGTCTGTCTGCAATGACCGATTGTGTGATACAACATACAGTCGCCAAGTCCACACGAATACACATTATAATTTTGAGAAACAACAGAAGTATGATGGAATTCTCTAATTTTTTTAATGCATATTGACATAAGGGTCTTAGTTATTATATGCAGTTTATATATTAACCTCGACGTTATTATTTTTTTTTCATAGTTGATTTGAAATGATTGCTTTTTACATAATAAGTTAATTAAAACAACATTTTATTAACTCATTAATAGCAATTTATTTATACTCCCGTCTCAAGGGTAACATCATAAATAATTAATAAATACTGTTCATAGAAAGCTGAAACTAAATCCACTTTGGGATCGTATGAAAGACTGATGTGGATGTTGATTGGTTGATATTTAAGTCTAAGCAGCCAATTCGTTTCACAAGCTGTCAAGCTTTGTGTGTGAAGTGAAAGAGTCCATCCCATCACTTACTATTTCACTCTATTTGCAATAGACTTACGCCACATATTTGGGCATTGAGTCGACTATATGTTGTATCACACAATCGCAGAGAAATTATGATAGTCAATGTATTCAAATGGGATCAAATATTTGATCTCCATCCAAAGATATACACCGTCTGTCTCAAATATTTATGGACATTTGGGAGTTGACACGAGAATTAAGAAACTGAATATTTTAATAATATAGTACAACTAAAATGTAAAAAAGTATATATTTTGACACGTCTTTTAAGAATATTTAATATTATTATATTGATTGTTTGTGATGGTTTTTTTTGCTAAATAATATACAAAAGATGTGGGACGCCCGATTTAGTAAATTGTATAAAATAGTTTGGAACGGAGGGAGTAAAATATACTCAATCGCTTGAGGGTATGGATCCTTTAACCAATATTTGGTTAACATGTTTAGAGAGGGTGAATAAACACATGTCTCTTTTCCGATGTTTTGAATGGTACAAGTATTACCTGACTGCTGAATTGAGCAAAATGATTGTTCTGTGCGAAATAGGGTGACCAAATAGTTGGTAAACTGACTTGTGTGTGATATATGGACAAGATTGTTTATAGAAGTTGGGAGTTAACTCTCATATGTCTCCTCTTATTCCTCGGAAGGAAGCATCACTAGAACTTCAGTTACAATGGTACAGTCGTAACCTATCCGCTAAGTCTTACTTAACTACTCTAGTGACTTATTAGGCAGTCGTGCTAAGGCAATCCACATACTTCACCAATTTTTTAAAGTCTGTTGGATTACAATTACTCTACTTCACTCAGATGACCACTATCTCTTTTTGTGGTGAAATGAACATTCAAAGTCGTCGTTTAACTTGGAGATTTGCTCTTGAGACTTTCAAAGTGTCTGAAAGTAGTCTTTATTCTTGAGTCTTGGCCATTTATTTCTCTTGAGTCTTGAAAAAGTACACGTTCTTTGAGAAGAGTTTACTCAATGATCGCATTAAATGCGTTTTCCAAAATGGATCTCTATCCTGACTCTGAGCATTGGTTGGTCTGCGACGCGCTAGCACCAAAATGCTAAGACAACTGGTCTGCAATTCTTTGTGCAACCTTGAATTAAATGCTCTTGCATTTGTCTTTAAATTCGTTGTATCCTAAGATTGTTTTGAAATATATTTGAATTAGGTTTAAATCGATCTGTCTCGTCTCGTTTGAATATCATTTTGTCCTTAACTGATTCTTGTCTTATTAGGCAAATCGATCTATACTTGTCTGGTGGTAACGAGTTGTCTTCAGTTGATCAAACCTGTAGTTGAACTTGGGTTGCTATCTTTGGTTGGTCTCTACCGGTTAGTCTTTTATTAGTTTAAGTTTAGCCTTTTTATTCGCTGAAACTTGTAAGTTCATGAGAATATTAGACTTTTCCTTAACACACTGTTATCTTTAATTTTAATATATATCTCAAATATATAAGAGATGTATGCGCTACAATTCCTCAATTTTGGTATCATTATGTTATAATATTACAATATACTTGCAGTAGACTAATAAGGCAAGATGATTTATAGAATTATGGATATTCATTATATAATGTTTTATAATATTGTATGATAAAAAAAAAAATAAATGGGGTATCTAAGATTTGGGAAGTTAAAACTTAAAGGTATAAAAAATTATCAGATTAGTCACTTTTCAAAACTTTTTATATGTCGGTACCTGCTAGTATAAAGTTTTTTCATATAGGTATCCGCTTGGCTGGAGTAGGGTTGCAAAGAACCGAACCGAATCGAATATTTGCATTGTATTCGTTAATTTTATCTGATATTCGTATTCGGTATTTGATTCCAATACGGATCATAAAATTGATTCGATTCGAATTCGAAACGATTCGCGAATATTCGAATATTCGAATTTTTTTATTTTTTTTTCAAAAAATAAATGTTAATACGAAGTGGGCCCAATTAGTATTTTTGAATATATAATATATTATTCTGCTTGAAGATGAACCATGTAAGAAAATTCTCATTGAGCCTAATACATAGTGGGCCTAACTAGTATTTCTGTATATATAATATATTAACTGCATCATATAATTCAAATTGAATCGAATATTCGATACTATACGAATCGAATACCGAAATATTCGTATTCGTATTCGGTACGTATTCGAATCGGAAAAAAATACTTGTATTCGTATTCGATATTCGAATATTGGAATTCGAATCTTAAACTTCGAATCGAATCGCGAATCGAATCAAAAAAGTTTGATATTTTGCAACCCTAGCGGGATGTACAGCATATATTTAAATACCATTGAGAAATATATTGTGGTAGGCATAATGCAGTGGAAGTAGCATACAAATATATGATGTGGTAGATACAAATGAAAAGATATGTAGACAAGCGTAAAATAGTTGTCAGACAAGAGGGTAATAAGTCCAAAAACTTTATCCTACTATCTATCTCAAATGAAACTTTTCTGGCAAGGAATTGAAATGAAATTTTTTATACTTTTGGGTTTTTGATACGCAATGTTTCTTTTATACATCACTATACTTCTCTAGAAACATCTTGTGACACAAAATAAATCGTTTATGTCTTTTATTGTCAATAATATAAAAATATGACAATAATAATAAATAAATAAAATAATAATAACAACTAGGATGTGGAAGTCAACTAGTTTATATACCGACAAAAAAAATATAACTTTATTCTATGTAACAATTTAGTATTTGTTGGGTGCCATTTACAACCACGTTTTAGCTTAATTTATTTGGAGACAAATTGCAATTAAAACCACTAATTACAATTAATATCATATTACAAATCACTCGAGCCAAATTAATAGACGAATCGATAATAACTACTGGTACTTTATGCATATTCAAATGCGTGTGCTACAATATATCTTCTTAAATTTATTTTAGTAGAAATATTTTAATAAAAATTATAATTTAAATTTAGTTATGTATATTTTTAAATATATATAAATGGAATTTTGATTTATTAAAAAATTAAAGGTAGAATAATAACTGATTAAAAGAAGAAATTAATGGTAGCTACTGATTTTGTTTATTAATTATTTTTTCAAGTTTAATTCACATACAATTTGACTGTTTATATCCACCCTCACCTTGCTATAATAGAATCCTTAAGTGCTCGTTTGGTTGACTGGTTTATATTTAGGAGGGTTTAAATAAGTAAGGGTTTATATAAAACAAATTAATGGGTATAAATTAAATGTGTGCTTGGTTAGTGGGTTTAAATAAACACATGTGAGGGGTGTGTTTATTTAAACCCGTCTGCATGGGTTTAGAGTGGTTTTATATAAACCCATGGTTTAGATAAACCTGCGAACCAAACACACGAAGATATCATAAACCCACCTTTAAAATACTTAAACCCTCCAACCAAACAAGCACTAATAGAATAGAATATACCGTACAACCTTTTTTTTTTTTTTTTGAAAGGAGGATATCATTTCAAGCATCCAAATGGACGAAAATTACAATAGAGCAAATAATCAAAATATTACAACATATTCGATCATTTCTATTGCGTAAAATACCGGTGATAGCACGACGTCCGTTCTCAAGTCCCAAAAGGGAAAAGAAGCCCCGAAGGGAACTCCCACCCGGGGAGAAGAAACGCTCCCACAAGGGGAGGGAAAGACTCCCACAAAGGGGAGAAAAACACCTACAAAGGGGAGAAACTCCATAAAGGAGAAACTCCCCCGAGGAGAAACACGCCACGACCAAACTGGCCGGGCGGAAGAAGGGGTGACGCCAGGTGGTGCGCAGCGACCGGTAGATCGAACGGCCAAGGAGACATGGCGACTTGGCTTTGACAACCGAACCATCACCCGAGGGCAACACCATCGCGGGAGCCCCATGCTCGGACCTTTTTGCCCCCTTCACAGCACCTCCCCTGGACAAGACGCATTCTCGAGCACCAAGCCTCACATGGTGGTTGCAGCCGGCGAGATCTGGGAGGTGGTGCGGCCAGCGAGCACTCGGCGTAGAAGACGATGGCGCGGCGAATGATGGCAACGCTAACAGCCCAAGCCTCCTTCCTCAGCTCCTCCCTTGGCCAAGCCGCCATCCCGAGCTCCAAGCCCCCCAGATGGTGGTGACGGCGAGGTGGGTGAAGGTGCTGGCACCCACGTTCTTATTTTACAAAACAGAAAAACAAAGAAGAGAGGGGCTCCCCCAACCTCCGCTAGGGGAGGAGGGGGAGGAAGTGCTACTGTTGGAGGCGGCGCTTGTTGAGAGGTAGGGTTTCGTAGAAAGAGAATATATACCGTACAACCTTGGATAGCTTCCTTTGGTATGATTCTTCATTGTCCCAACCCCAAGTGAAATCTAATAACCCTAAAACCCTAGATGTTGCACAAATTATATGTCAACAGACATCTATAAGTTTACTGCTATTAACTTATTCTAAAAAGGGTCCAAGTCAAATAATTTTTATTTTAAATTGTACTGTAATACCTAAGTAATAAGCCCTTCATTGCAACGTTATCTTTCAGGTCCTTACCAATTTTCAGAAAAATGATTTCGTCCATCCAATGGCTGAGATTGAATCAGTACACATCACATGTACCACACTTTTGGGGAAGCCAAGTCTTTATTAACAACTGCAACAACTGAGGCAATTTTCCTATAACTAATGAGTTATTACATGCTCCAAACTTAAAAAAACCGAAAAAAAAACATATAAAATATGTATATAATCAGCATTCATTTCAGCACATCCCTATCTGCGAAAGAAAAAGCTTTCTGTTGTACAACCTTTCTTCTCTCTTATTCGAATTTCTATCTATTCCCCACTTATTTCTTTCTCAAAGCTGCTTATATTTCTTCATGGCTGGCAAGAAGCCCACAATACACGAAGATTCGGACATTGAGTTTTCCTCTGAAGAGAAAGAAATCCCCAGCACTTATAAGGACAAGCATTGCTCATCAGCTAGCAATATCATCAATATAAGTAATAATAATAACAGTAATAGCGACAATAATACTTGCAGTAATAATGCAAGTGAACATTCAAAGCTTTGTGCTAGAGGACATTGGAGGCCCGCGGAGGACACAAAGCTTAGAGAACTTGTCTCCATTTATGGCCCTCAAAACTTGAATCTTATTGCAGAGAAGTTACGAGGTCGATCTGGTAATAAAAAACATCATAGAGAAGTTGAGCTTTTCTGTGTGTATCTTCTTAAGTTCATTTTGTTTTTCTCCTTTGCTTTTGGGGTTTTGTTTGGGAAGGTAAGAGCTGCAGATTAAGGTGGTTTAATCAGTTAGATCCAAGAATTAACAGGAGAGCATTCACCGATGAAGAAGAAGACAAACTCATGGCTGCACATAGGTTATATGGTAACAAATGGGCTATGATTGCTAGGCTTTTCCCAGGTAGAACTGACAATGCAGTGAAGAACCATTGGCACGTTGTCATGGCAAGGAAGTATAGAGAGCAGCAATCTGATTCTACTTGCAAGAGGAGAAACATGGTTGTCTTCAATAATAACAAGAGATCATCAATGGAAGATGTCTCCCTAATTAGTACGAGGTTTTGGACTGATCATCATCCTCAGACATCTCCTCCTTCCGTCAGTTTCTTCCCAGGTTCTTCGAATTTGTTTTCCATCGTCACAGTATTATTACATAACTACTGTTTCGGTCTTCCTTGACATCATCTTTTTTTGTCTGTTTTCGACTACATTTTGCCTCAGGCCCTGGTACGAATGAGGCGAGGAATGCCTTCAAAGTACAGAGTGAATCTTGGGACACTGTTGTTCTTGCCAAATATCCCTACAGTAGTAGCATTTCTGCCATGGACATACACCATAACTTTTATTACACCTCAGAGTTCACAGTACCATCATCAACTGTTCACAATCAAGCTTCAGAAGCATCAGCTGAAGAACAAAGAATTCCACCCCAGTTCATCGATTTTCTTGGGGTTGGAGTTTGATTTTGAAGTGAAAAAAAATCTCATTTTTAATTTATCCATTGGATGCCTACTGTTGTGCCATGGCATTTGTTTGGAAGGTTAATAATTAGTTACATCTTCGTAACAGTGGTTCAAGTGAAGCAAAAGTGGGTAAAATCTTGGACCATTTTCACCAGACATACATTCCTTTTCTGCAAACCCAAAGAATAAAGAACTATGAACGTTATATCATGTAAATGGAAGTGTAAGAAAGGGTATGTAATTGAACTAAATGGGAAGAAAAGAAAAGACATTCCTTTTTCTTCATTTATTGCACACGCATGGGCCATGCCTGAAACACAGCAACTCCTGTTCAAGCCCACGTTGTAGAATAAGGAAACTGTTATAACAAATCCCTTAGACTCAGCAGAAATCTTCTTCTTCTCCCTTTGAAATAGAGATACATCATCGTTATCACATGTCAACCTAGAAATAATACTATTGGGAAGGACGATATAGCCGTAGGAGCATTTTGGGGCTAGTTTTTAGTCCCATGCATTACATATTTTATTTTTTATTTTTTTTAATCGATAACTTGCAATTGCGAGTAATACAAAATTACAAACGTGTTAAATAGCACACAGAGCCGTTTGGTCACATTGCGTCAAACATAAACAAGTCATCAAAAAGAGGAACAAAACCCACAAAATAAAACTCATTATCCAAGACCCAGAACTAAAGAACATATAACAGAAAAAGCTATTAAGCTAAATCTACGACAGCCTTCATTTTATTAGGCCTTCGACTTTTGGATTTTGTTTTCATCGGACTGGGGCTCCACGAGGGAGAAAAGACTCCCGACCCGAGGGTCTGGAGACGAGTCTCCCGGACGGGTGACGGGGAGCAGAAGTGGCCGGCGGTGCCGGCAGCTGGCGGAAGGTGGCAACTGGCTGGGCGAGGGCGAGGCGAAAGGCGGCAAGGCGGCGCTGGCATGGCGGAGGAGACAGGGGCGGAAGTGGCGGAGAAATCGAAAGCGGTGGCTGAGGAGGAGGAAGAGGCGGCAGAGGCGGAGGAGTCGGGCCGGCAAACTATTTTTGTAATAGGAACAAACGAAAAAGAAAATAAAGAAAATGAAGCCTCTCCCACCTCCATTATGGAGGTGGATGAGGAGAGGAGGGGAGGGGACAAGGAGGAGGGAGAGCGGCGCTTGCTAGAGTTTATGAGAGGAGTGTTGAGTTAGAGCTGAAAATTTGGGCCGGAGCCCATGGGCCAGCCCGGTCCAGCCCTAAAAAACGGGTTTGGGCTTTATTTTGATGAGCTTGAAAAATTGGGCCTATTGGCCCGGCCCATCAGGCCCGTCGGGTTGACGGGCTGCGGGCCAAAAAACTCGATGGGCCGCGGGCCAAGTTTGACCCGTTGTATTTTAATTCTTTCTTTTATTTTCTATATATAATATTTCTAAAATTCAATTTGAAAGTAAAAAAAAAAATAATTTTTAATTAATTTATGGGATATACGATTTTTATAACTATATTTTTGTAATATTGGTATATTAATAGTATGAAATATAATTATTATTTGAAAACAATAAAAGATTTTTAAATAAAAAATAACAATGGGTTTGGGCCGAAGAATCTTAGGGAATTTCGGGCCAGCCTGACCCTGCCCGTTAACAGTCGGGCAGCCCGCTCAATCCGGGCCGGTCGGGCTGGCCCGCCCGAACTTTCAGCTCTATGTTAAGTATATATATTTACAAATATTTTAGTACATATATTTTAGAAATTTGCATAATGTCTGAATGGATACTAGTATGAAACTATGCAGAAAACTCAATCCGAAATCCCATTTTGCACATCTTAATTTTGGCATATTCATTCTTCTTGTATTACTTTCTTGTGTCCTCTCCTCTCTTTGATTTTTCTGGTAAATTTGTACCGTGAGAAATTGAAAATAAAAAATTGAATTTAGTTCGATAAATATAAAAGATCCATTACGCATTTTTTATCCTTAGGAAAGAAGCACGAAACAGGAAAAGTAAAAAGGTAAATAGGCCGAATTATTAAAATAGGTCGCTAACTATGCCTCTCGTGTTTTTTAGGTCACTAAGTTTCGTAATTGCAAACTTAGGTCACTAAGTATCGTTATCGATTTTTTTTAGGTCACTAAGTTTCGCAATTGCAAACTTAGGTCACTATGTATCGTTATTGATTTTTTTTAGGTCACTAAGTTTCGTAATTGCAAATTTAGGTCACTAAGTTTAGGCCAAAAAAAATCGATAACGATACTTAGTGACCTAAATTTGCAATTACGAAACTTAGTGACCTAAAAAAATCGATAACGATACTTAGTGACCTAAGTTTGCAATTGCGAAACTTAATGACCTAAAAAAAATCGATAACGATACTTAGTGACCTAAGTTTGCAATTACGAAACTTAGTGACCTAAAAAACACGAGAGGCATAGTTAGCGACCTATTTTAATAATTTGGCCAGGTAAATATGACTTCAAATTCAACACTGAATAGACAACGTTGGATTGAGTCAACATATATTTTCGTAATGTAAGAGAAAAGGTAAAGGAAAAGTCAACAAAACTTATTTATTACCTGTTTGCTTGGTCAACAAACCGAGTTGTTAATTGTTATCTAATAACAAAAACGCGCTCACCGTCTTTGATTGATATTATCATCCCCAACCCCAACCAATCCGTCTATTGATTTTTTCACATTATTCCTTTGGTTCCGCAAGAAATTCGCGATTCTAGTCTCAAGTTTCTCTTTCTTCGTCGTTCTACAGGTAATAATATTTTCGTTTTCTTTTGTTATTTTCCCCCCTTTTAAGAAATTTCAGCTTTTTTTTCATATTTGTCCTTGTGTTTTGGGTTTGTTTTTTGTGTTCGAAGTTGATCGATCTCGCTGTGAAATCCAGCGTGATCGGCTTTGATTTTGCGACCCTTATCCGAATTCTGGAAATCATGGTTTTTGATGAAGTTTAGGTTAGGTTTTACGTGTTTTTCTGTAATGAGTTTTTTTCATTTTGGGTGGTTTTTGCTGAATGCACAGGTTAAAAGAAGGTTTTTCCTTCTGTATCAAACATCAGACCAATTGGGTGTCCGAAAATTGAAGTTCAAAAAAAAATAACATGAAAAAAAAATGAAGATCATCATCATCACTAGTTGAATTGAAAAAAGGAAAATACTCTCCCCTTGATTCTGAATTTTGAGGGCTTTTTCTTGTCTAGTTATCAATCTTATTCACAAGCGTAATGGTCGAGCATTCTTCCACGGCGAACATAGAAGAGCTGCCCAAATCCACGACGAAAATGCACAGTGGTAAAAACCCTGAAATCGTAGAATCTTCGACTGCTGCGAAAGATGCTGATGAGGTTGTAGTGGTGGTGGTCGACCACGACGAGGCAGGCGAAGAATCGCCACTCATATCCATCGGCGAATGTCGTATTTGTCAGGACGAAGATTCACTCGATAATCTTGAGAGTCCTTGCGCTTGTAATGGGAGTCTTAAGGTCTGTTTTTTTCGTCGAATGCATTAATATGGTTAGGCCATGTTTAGTTACTCTGATTGGCTTTTTGTATTGTATTTTGCAGTATGCACATAGGAAATGTGTTCAGCAGTGGTGCAATGAGAAGGGCGATATTACTTGCGAGATTTGCCATCAGGTATGTCTGAATTATGATTGTGTATTTGTGTTTGTGTCTCTATGATCTGATGATAGAGTTATGACATTCTTTTACTTTGTACTAATGTAGTCATATCAACATGGTTATACTGCTCCTCCAAGGCCACCGCCAGACGAGACTACCATCGACATTGGGTAAATTTTTTTGTCAAAAATTATGCTGTAATAATAACTCGTTATTAGCCTTTATCATTTAAATTTTTTCCAGAGGAATATGGAGAATAACAGGGGCGCCTTTGGACATGAACAATCCTCGTCTCTTAGCTATTACTGAAGCAGAGCGGAGACTCTTCGAAGCTGATTACGATGATAACAATGGTTCTAACAGCAGCGGTGCTGCCTTTTGTCGTTCAGCTGCTCTAATTGTAAAGTTCTGACACTGATGATTACCTTAAAGCATTCAAATCCAATTCATATATCCTTATTATAACTCCATAAATGCAGTTTCTTGCTCTACTGCTGCTGAGGAACGCAGTTTCCATCACTGATGATGGAACAGATGGTGACGGAGAGGACGATTCGTCAGCATTCTTCTCTGTAATTACATAAATATATGCTTATATTTAAGTTTTATTTAGATTTTTAGAACACTCTAATGATCTCTCATTCAATTCAATCCACAGCTATTCTTGCTTCGAGCAGTTGGCTTCCTTTTGCCTTTCTACGTCATGATTTGGGCCATCAATATCTTGCAGCGCCGAAGACAGAGACAGGTTTTCAAACCATTTTCCCATTACAGTGGCAGCTTCTATAGATCACCTTATTACAGTTTAAAGATTTCAGACGAGCCCGCCTTTTAATATCTCAAACAAAAGATAAGCTTTTAGCTGATTTTACTGAAAAACTTTTTTCTGTGTGAAAGGAAGCTGCGGCCTTAGCAGCAGCGCAATTTGCGATCGTGGTTCAGTCAGCTCAGGCCAGAGGTCTAATCTTAGCCTCTGCCACGACAGCACCAGCACCACAGTTAGCTGCCGATGCACCGCGGGCCCCACCTCAGCAAGAAAATGTTTGAGTAAAGAATAGCTGTCCCTTTACATTACTTCTATTTCGTACGAGGTTTTTTGTTTGTTGGGCTAGCGGGCATCCTCGTGTACATTGAATTAATCCCAGTTCTCTCATGAGCTTCTTAGCTTGTGAACTTGTCGGAGAAATTGATGCGTATAAATGTGTATTAAGGAAAGATGGTGTGTGATATGTTGGTTGCATTTGACCTCTTTCTTCCCTTTGTTTGTTTGACCATAAATGATGCTATGAACTTGAACTGAAAGCTTTGCTTTAGTTAGATTGGGTGACAATTCCGTTTGTAGTGTCCCATCTTTGTTTGTTTGAATTTAATTTTTAATGACATCTAAAGTATCCATTCCATGTAAATAAGATAACCCCATTGAACTAATCTTGCCTAGTTTTGTAATAAAATCAAGGGAGAAATAGAGGTGGGGAACTAACGGTCCCTTTGGTTGGGCAGAATCCAACGCAGATAAGAAAACGAAAATGTAGCGATACACATTGGATCGTTGTACATTAACTCGTGTGTGGTACCATAACACGTTTTCTGTTCTTTTTCACGCCGAATTCCGCATTGATTGCCGAGTAAAAATCTTGAGCCAAAAACCCTCAATATCTTTGTATATTCTCCTTCTACAGTACATCATCTTCAAAAGCAAAAAACGCAATGAAGTTCTTCTTCCCTATCCAAAGATTGTTCTTGACATCACTGCTTTTATGCATAGGATCACCGTTATTACTGGCTTGGTCTGAATCGTACCAAGTTCGTGGATTTACTGGCCTTGTAATGAGGCGTGGGGAACCAATCATAACAAAGAACGAACGCATAATGCTCGAGGAGATCTTCGAGAAGAAATCAGCAGTTTGAGGGGAAGTTTATTTGATTCGAGCAAAAGAAAAGTAAGGAGGGGATCTGATCCTATACACAACAGAACTTGACACAGCAACAGAATCCCATGCAAGAGAGGCTCAGCAACAAACAATTTGTTTTGGAAATAGTTTCGTTTTGATCAATGGCGATTTATAGACTAAAAAGGTTTGATGAAGGACAAAGAAAAGGGAAAATTATTAGAGGGGGCAAAACCCTATTATATGACGTATCATCATGGGATGGAGATCTTGGTTTATTTCGAGGGAATAAGAAGATCGACGATGCTAAGTGGAAACTGTACGTAATTGCACGAGGCAGTTCTCATCTCTTTGGATATTCATTATTTCTCTTTTTTCTTTTTTTCTTTTTTTTTTTCCTTTCTCCTGTTTTTCTCATGGAGGTGTGAAACGGTGTGCCTTATTGTTTGTTCTTTTCTGTCGCATTTATTCAAATTGAAGGTTTAGCTCTTTAAAGGTAGAGATGATTTGCAGACACGTTTGAGCTGTAATTAACACTTGTATGAAATTAACGGAAGACATTCGACTCCATTAATCCATGTCTGTCTCCAGTAATTCATGCTCCATTTTAATACACACACAACAACATACATATCAGTAGAAGAACTTTCAGACTTCAGTTTAACTACATTAGCTTCTTAGTTAATGCGAAGTGCTATTCATAATTTGAAACACATGGGCATGTTATATTCAAACTAAAGAATTGAACTTTCGTTACAAAAGGAAGGTGGCGTTTATGCGAAAGAGTGTATAATATACATAGTATGCCGAAACTCGCAAACGACGCCGTTTTGCATCGGTTATTGTTGGGCTTGAATAGTTAGAAGCCCATTAATATTCAGGAATATAAGCCCGGCCCATATAATCTACAGCTAGCTAGCTAACTAGGGCTTACTGATCATCTCCATTTATACGCCTCTCGCCTCTAAAACGTTTCCCTCTTTTGAGACTTGGCCGCCCAAGCTCGAGCGTAAGAGATAGATTCCTAATCGAATTCGCGAAAATGGTGCAAAGGCTCACTTACAGAAGTAGGCACAGCTATGCCACGAAGTCAAATCAGCATCGGATTGTCAAAACTCCAGGTAATTAGGGTTCCCCCCACAAATTGACGTGTTATCGGTTAATGGAATCGTTGATTGTGTTGCCGCGTGAAACAAAAAATAGGAGGGAAGCTGGTGTATCAGACCACCAAGAAGAGGGCAAGCGGACCGAAATGCCCTGTTACTGGAAAGAGGATTCAAGGGGTATGATGGATGTTTTGCTTTGTATTTTAATTTGTTAAATTTTGTTTGTAAATTCGATCTCGGTGCTAGTTTCTCCTACTGTCGTTTTTATGTAGCAATCGTTCTTTCTAATATTCGATCAATGCATTGTTTATTAGTTGAGAAAATGTGTTTGATTCGTGGTTGGTAGCTATACTCTGATGGATGATGGAGCTGCGGAAGCTTAAATGCATATTCAATTTGCTGGGTTGCGTAGGAAGTTCAGCGTTGCTGATATGCAATGAATGCTTATTCTCCCTTAGCAGATTTTGCCTTTTTTGGTAGCGGAATTGCGTTAGGTTTATTTTTTATGAGACTTGGTGTTTTACTTTTGATCCTTCCGACTATTCTAAGTGTTGTATGCTTCTTAGTTACCGTCCAATTCAGATAAATCATAATGTTGCGCAATATAATAGAACTATTTGTATATGTATTACCAAACATCAACGCTGATGAAAAGTTGATCTTTTTCAATATTTGACATCTCTGTAGATTCCTCACTTGAGGCCTGCTGAGTACAAGAGGTCTAGATTGTCAAGGAAACGAAGAACTGTCAACCGTGCATATGGTGGAGTATTATCCGGCGGTGCTGTTAGGGAAAGGTATTCTTGTCGTTTGAAGTATTCGAAACACCACACGCATGAGTAGACACGTTTGGGCTTTGCTTTTGAGGCGAGACAACACCTTGCACCTTAAATTTGATTCGCGATCACTTATCCATTCATGTTGGCCTGGATTTTATAGGATCATTAGGGCTTTTTTGGTCGAAGAACAGAAGATTGTTAAGAAGGTATTGAAGATACAAAAGGCCAAAGAAAAGCTTGCTGCTAAGAGTTGAATGGCAGCTGAGTACTAATGGCGGTTTTGTTGGGGAGAAATCTGGAATTTTAAGGTCTTTCTTGCGTTTTGTTGATGGATTCGTTGAGACATAATGTGACTCGTGCTTCTTTTCTTCAGTTTGTCGAGTTTTCGGTTGGATTTTGCGGCACCTCCTCCAAGTAAACTAAGTTTTGATTTCTTGAAAATTAATGCCAGTCTTATGTTAATGTTTCGTAACGAGCTTGCAATATACGTGACAATAGTAGCTCGAAACGCAGAAAAATTCACAACATATACGGAAAAACAATTTAGAATTTTTTTTTTGAAGTGATAGCTTGATTTTAATAACCATAAAGATACATGAGCTAAATAGCCCGAATAAATATTTCCATTAACTTTCGATTACGGTAGAGACAAAGGCTCACGGACGATCAAAAACAACCAAAATAACAAAAACTGAAAGAAAATAAAATCCATGGTGTAAGAACTAAAGCAAAAAAAGTTATTAAGCCAAATTTACAATACTCTTCACTTTCTTCGGACTTCGACATGTTGATTTGATATTCTTCGAACGAAGCTCCAGCTCCCGGCCCGAGGCCGAGAGAAATGGACTCCTACTAGGAAGACTCGTGGGTGAAAGCGGCGGAAGATGATGGAGGTGGCGGCGGCGAGAGGCTGTTCGGCGTGTGGGCCCGAAGGTGGGTAAGAGAGTTATTTTTTGACAACCCATTTCAACAAAAAAGACGAAAAATCACTATACCTAGAAGAAGAAAGTAGAACAAAAAAAATAGGTAAATACCCTACCCCAACCTCCATTAATGGAATGAGGGAGAAGTTTTAGGGTTTTTTATTTGAATTTTTATATAGGAGGGGTGTCTTGAGAGAAAAGCAGCCTTTTTGGCTAATATCAAGTGCAGTGTGACCACAATTTAGAGATATTATTCGTAGGAATTTTTTGATTTTGTTTCAAATTCTAGAATTTTACGTATAATATAGGGGTTGGCGAATTTGGTGGGCGACACTTGATGAACAACAACTTTTAAAATTAAGTAATTTTAGGACAAAATTTTGTTTTTCATAGTTTCTCTAGATTGATTAATTTGTAATTTTGGAACAACTAGTTTTCATAGTTTCTCTAGATTGATTAATAAGTAATTAGGACAAATTTAGTTTCCACGGTTTCTCTAAATTGATTAATTTTAAAAAATATTGTCTTAGATATGTCCCCATAGTAACATACTTTTAAATTATTTAGAAAAATAATAATTAATCCAGTAATTTTATATATCAATATATTTTAAAGTATAGGAAAGTAGTAATTAATCCAATAATTTTATATATATATATATATGTATATATTTTTGGCTAATTACAAATTTCTATATGTTCCTTCAAATTTCATCCACCTTCTATCCAAAAACCTTATGCAAAAAAACTCCATATCTACCCCTTCCTTCGTTAATGGAGGTTGGGGAGATCCTCTTTTTCATTCCTCCTTTTTATTTATTTTCTTTGTTACTTTTTTTTTCAGTTTCGTTGTCTCCTATATGTGGAGTGCTTGTCTTCCATCTTTGGGAGTTTTGTACCCTTTATGAGTTTCTTCCCTCTTTTATGGGGTGCCCCCTCTTTCATGGGGTACTTTTCTCCTATCGCAGGAGCTTTTCATCTGACTTAAGAGGCACAAGCTCAAGCAAGAAACGTCTACTCCTTGTTGGGTGAAAAAATGCATAGTCTACTACAGATATAAATTTGCTAGCCATCTTACTATGGAGTTGTTGGTTCATTTTCGGTAATAGAAGTTCATGTTTTTAACTATTGATTTGCGATTAGTTCAGTTTTTGTTTTTATTGTCTGTGGTTAGATGTTCTTTTCGATTATAATGTTTGTATGATGATTATAAGAGCCTCTTTCTCTACTCGTATGGTCGATATAAACCAAGAAAGAGACATTGTTGGTTGTTTAACCTTATTTTTGTTAATGAGACCGTGGAAAAAAAAACATATTTTTGGCTAATTATCGTAATAGTGGTTACCGATACAAACACGCGGACAGACAAATAAATATGGCACTCGAAGAAAAAAGTAAAAACTCCAAACCCTAACGCCTGAATGACTCTTCTTCGGTCAAATTAGGGTTTATCGACGCCGTCG
Organism: Craterostigma plantagineum; assembly: GCA_027422505.1. Lineage (NCBI taxonomy): Eukaryota > Viridiplantae > Streptophyta > Magnoliopsida > Lamiales > Linderniaceae > Craterostigma > Craterostigma plantagineum. The sequence goes on from JAPQWV010000001.1 coordinate 29,393,684, forward strand.
CCAAGACAGGAAAGCTTAGAAATCCCAACGATGCCGAGCTCCAAGAAACGAAGCAGAATCACCAATCCCGAACCTTTTCTGCCGTTGGGTTCGGAGGCGCTCACTGAATCCTCGAAGAAGAAACGCTCGTCGAACCCCAAGCAGAAGAAGCATCAGAGTGGAGACAAGCTTGTGCCATCCGACATCAGCATAAAGGTTATTAAAGAAGCGTTTATTCAGCAGAAGGAGATTGAGAACGAAGAAGACGAAGGGGGGGAAGACGCCGCTGAGAAGAGTGGTTTGTCGCTCGGCAATTTGAAGGGACTGAAGGAGTACAATGGCGAGGAGGAGGACATCGACGATTTTGACGGATTTCCGGAGAAGACGGAGAGCCAATATGCGCGATGGAGAACTGATGTTGAGGTAGATTTTACTTTTTGAAATTCTTGTGTTAATAATATACACCTCATTGCACTGAAAACTTGGATCTCTTTTGTAATTTTGTTAATAGTTTTTTCTTCAGCAAAATTATGCCTGATAACGTTTTTATTTCTAGGTGTAATTGGTTACTAATATGAACAGAAGTTGCTTTAGTTCTTTAAATGTCTATACCTTGTTTAAAGTGTTCTACCTTGTACTATTTTTTACTCACTGGGTGATGATAGTTTCGACTTTGTGGCTAGAGATATGGTATATGCCTGAGACTATTGTCCGTTTTATGGTGGATTTTACGAAAATTATTTATCTTTTAAACAGGATGTGATTGATGAGGATGATGAGAAGTTGCTTGAAGCCTTTCTATCAAAGGACAAACGGCCCCAGCGAACTTTGGCCGACATAATTGTTAAAAAGCTAAAGGAAAATGATGCTCAAGTTTCTTCAGGTTTGCATATTAATTTAATGATCGGCCCAATCTTATGTTGAAGGTCAATGGTATATTCTATCTTTAGATTTCTTCATCGGAGGTTTGGTGGTTCCGATAAGCAACTTGATGTGCTCTTGTTTACCAGCATATTAAATCCAAAGTTCCGTGTCTTTGTAGGTATTCAGAAAGTGCCTAAATTAGACGATTCCATTGTAGAGCTGTACAAAGGGTATGCAGGATTTTCTTGTTTCATAGTTACTCCTTTTTCTTTTTATGTGTCTATCTTTTTTTTTAAAATCAAAACACTGACTTTACAGGGTTGGCAAGCTGCTCAGCAAATACACCTCTGGAAAGATGCCGAAAGCTTTCAAGCACATACCCTCTCTTCAGGTTTGGGAGGAAGTCTTACACTTAACTGAGCCTGAAAATTGGTCTCCAAATGCCATGTTCCAAGCAACAAGGATCTTTGCTTCTAATTTGGGCGTAAAGAAAGTGGAAAGGTTCTATAAGTATGTCTTGCTGCCTCGAGTCAGGGAAGATATTCGGAAAAACAAGAGGCTTCACTTTTCACTGTACCAGTCCTTGAAAAAGGCTTTGTACAAACCAGCTGCTTTTAACAAAGGAATCTTGTTACCGTTGTGTGAGGTATATTGCGTGCTATCCCCTCGTTGTCTCTGAATAACAACGTTGAATGCAGACATTATATTCAAGTAGTATCTTCAATCATGTTTTGTGGGTAGTATGGCCTTACTGACAAAGTCTACCCTTGTTTTCGTGGGCTGTTGTGATAAATTGACCTTTTTATGTACTATGATCTTACCAGTCAAGGACTTGCAATCTAAGGGAGGCTGTCATTGTCGGCAGCATCATTGAAAAGATGTCTATTCCTCCCCTTCATTCAAGGTATGGTAGCTACAACTCTAATATGCTTGTGGACGCTGTCTTGATACTAACAATATCAACTCTTTTGAGTGCCATTGTGACACTATGCTTAGGTCCATCTGTTTCTTCACGATAAAACCAGAATTTTCAATTTCGTTGAAAGTTCATGGTCGTCGCCGCCAAATTTGTCCTGTTTTGTATTCTAAGCCTAGTGGAAGAATATCTGTTGATAACTTGTGCTTCTGCATTATTCGACTTTTGATTAAATATGCGTCGCTGATGTCTCTGTGGCCAGTGTTGCACTGCTGAAGCTTGCAGAGATGGAGTATTGTGGTACAACAAGGTATTGTGCGAGTTTTTCTTTCTCAGTCTAAGAAGTTAACCATCATTATGAATGATAATCTTTCGCTTGCATGTTATGTTACTGCAGTTATTTCATCAAGCTACTAATCGAGAAGAAATATGCATTGCCCTATCGCGTGCTCGATGCATTAGTTGCCCATTTCATGAAGTTCTACAACGACTCGAGAGTAATGCCTGTGATTTGGCACCAGTCTCTTCTTGCATTCGCTCAGAGGTAAGTCAACAGCGTCTTATGCATAAGTCTTTGAACTTCATCTATATTCATCAACTTAATGAATAGTTTTCTCCACATTTGTAAAGTTTCTTTGACACTATTTCCCTGCTTGGTGGGGGGTCAGGTACAAAAATGAGTTGACAAAGGAGGACAAAACGAATCTCAATGCTCTTGTTGGGAGGCAGAGACACAAATTGGTATGACGATCATCCTTCTATCGAGCATATACCTATATGTATTGATATAAATTCAAGTGATACCTCTATTTGATTTTACGAAGGTTACGCCTGAAATATTAAGGGAACTCAACAATAGCCGTAACCGTGGGGAGAAAGAGGATGATCCTATGTCAATATATATCCTTAATTGATGCTCTACTTTCAGTAGTATACTGTGTTTTAACTTAGTTATATATATTTATTATTCATATTTGAATTATGGTGCTCCTTGACCTGTGATCACCTACCCCAGTTTCTGTAGTTACCAAAGGTGTCCAAGAAGACAGATTTGATATACCCCAAGTACCAATGGAGGAGGATTGAATCTTACAAAATAATTTGATGAAAGACTTTGGATGTGTTCGAATTATTCTTTTTCTCTTTTCAAATTTTGTTCGATCTCTGTTCCGTTTTTTTTTTTTTTCACCAGTACATTCATTTTTTAATGTATACTTTATGTTTTATCCTGTGTAAGGTCTCTATTATCCACTGTCGCTAGGCCATAATAAGCAATGTCTATTTTGAGTGTTGGAAGAGATGCAACAGTAGTGTGTCGTAAACACAGACTAAAATCCCTCAACAAATATCGCATTACAAAAAGCAAAATTTATAAAAATCACAAATAATTTGGTCCGAATTTTCGGTTTTTCTCGGACTAGCTTGCCGAGTCTCCAGGTATTTGTCCACTTATTGATTAAAGTCAGGCCCAACTAAAGAATTAGCCCATTAGGGTTTCCTTTCCCTTATATATATATATATATATATATTTGTTTAGCTCGACTTCGATTTCACTCTACTACTACGCCAAGCAGCAAAGCTCTAGCAGGCGGCGAAGAGAAGAATCATGGTTCATGTTTCCTTTTATCGAAACTGTAAGATCTATCTATTTTTTCTGATTTTTCCTGCTCAATACGTAATTGCTGGTTGAATTGTTTAATGTGACTTTCGGAAGCACCGTAATTAGCCTTCTTTGGGGTTGGATTTTAGCTTCTTTTTTCTTTGTATAAATTCTTATGGATCTCCCGTGGTCTTTAGCGATGATTGATTTGTTAGTACCGTAGAAGATGGATCTAGAATGCTGCTGCTGGTTACGTTTGTTCATCATCATGAGTAAAGAAGAACTACATCTTTCGACTTTGGTTTGTTTTCCGCTGTAGAAAGTTCAATTTGGATTTCGTATGCGAAGCTTTTAGTTCTCTCTTGACAGTGTAGTTATCTGATTTCATTTAATGTATTGGATTTTAATTGTTTTTTTGTTTTCAGATGGGAAGACTTTTAAGAAGCCCCGTCGTCCTTATGAAAAGGAGCGGCTTGACGCAGAGCTGAAACTGGTTGGGGAATATGGACTGAGGGCCAAGAGAGAGCTGTGGAGGGTTCAGTATGCACTGAGCCGCATCAGAAATGCTGCTCGAAATCTGCTGACACAGGACGAGAAGGACCCTCGTCGTATCTTCGAAGGTGAGGCTATCATGAGGAGAATGAAGCGCTATGGCCTTCTCGACGAGGCCCAGGACAAGCTCGATTACGTCTTGGCCCTAACTGTTGAGAACTTCCTCGAACGCCGCCTTCAGACTCAGGTGTTCAAGGCTGGCATGGCCAAGTCTATTCACCACGCTAGAGTTCTCATAAGGCAGAGGCACATTAGGTAAACCACTGCTAGCTACATTTGTTGTTGTATCCATATGTCTGTTGTTATTTGATATTTATCCTAGCTTGTGTTGTTGTTGTTGATCGTCCTTGTGCTATAACGCCCCCACAAATTTGTAGGGTTGGGAGGCAAGTTGTGAACGTGCCGTCGTTCATGGTTAGGGTTGACTCGCAGAAGCACATTGACTTTTCTCTTACAAGCCCCTTTGGTGGTGGGCGGCCTGGTAGGGTGAAGAGAAGGAATCAGAAGGCTGCTGCTAAGAAGGCCTCGGGCGGTGGTGAAGGGGAGGACGAAGAGTGATCTTCTTTTGATGTTTATGAGGTGTTTAATGTCAGGAAAACATGTTCTGAGTTTGTGTTTTTTCTTTTGCTGGTCAAGGATTCTTGTTACATTAAGCTATGACGTTTTTTATTTGTAAGGTTTTACGCCTTTGCACTCAGGCAGCAGTGACGACGTTGCTTTCTTTTGATGAATAAGTAATGCTATTGTTTTTTAATAATTATGCGACTTCTGATTACGTCGACGTAGATTTTAGGAGTTGGACGTTTGTGATTTTACCAAAACGGGTCATTAGTCAAAATCACATAGTGATCGTGTCTTCTTTACGGCGAAATCCTCGTAATCTCTTAGTTGGCAATGAAGATAGAAGGTTCCGTGTTGCTCGTTTAAGTGTGTTCCAAAATGAAACCTAACTAACGAACGATGCACACGAGAATTCGGTGTGGGGAAAAAATTCTGAGTGGTCCGGCAATAAATGGGCTGAGTGGTTAGGCCACCATACAGATCGATCGTCATAACAACTATAGTGTTTATTAAGCTACAACTGAAGTCTTTTTCCTTCATGGAACTGAACAAAACAAGGTGCATAGCCGCCGAGGCAAAGCTTAATGGTCAGGGTCGAGGCCTTTGGGGTTACTGGGGAAGAGGTTACATAATTGAATCTCAATGTTAACATTTCCTTTAGTGAGTCTGTCACACGTGAACCTGATGAGATAGTGTAGTTGAAACGGTTTGCTTGATTTACAGGTTATTCTGCTGACTCCCAATTTATGAAATAACTTGTTGAAAGTTTTGACTAGATTTGCAGTAGGTTCTTTAGGTTTTTCATGTTTTTGCTCTAGAATTTGTTTTCTTTCGAGTCTTTTTTCTTTCTAGTTTTGGTTTTGATACTCTCCAAGTAGAGTTTTCGTTCCTACTAGATGGTCGATCGTATCCAAAGGACCCTTTCGGGTTATTTAGTCATGTATATTTGTTAATATATTAACTATCGTTTCGAAAAAAAAGAGCTTGTTCAAGATCAAGACCATCACAAGCTATAAAGCAATGGAAAAATTAAAAAAAAAAAAGTAAATTAGCTTCGTTGCACTTCCTCAGCATGTTAGACCATCTCCAACAGTCAAACGCTAACGCATATTGCAGTAACAGCCATAGTTTGCAGCAATTGTTATGCAACAACCAACAACAAACACAAAGGCAAACGCTAACGCAAAAGAATATTCATGCAATACTCCCTTTCATCAACTTTTATAACTTTTCAATATCACCCCTATATTTTACTACTTTACAAATTAACCACAATATTCTTTAATTTTGATTTAGAAAATATTTAAGCAAATCATTATTTATACATATTTAACATTGAACAAAATATTTATTAAAAAATTCGAAATTACACGACATAACAATTGAAATACATTGAGGCACACGTCCTACAAATAAAAGATAAATAGTTTATAAGTATCGGAATTGGTGTATTTCTCTCACAAATGATCAATTAACACATTCTGAAGCGCAATGTGATCATCTTTATTTCTAATTTTTTTGTACTGAGTTATGAACTCCTTAAAGCGAGCATTTTCATCTATCGCCAAAACAATATTTTAATTTTATTGTGACATTTTGTAAAATATTTTAAATTCTATATTGTGGTCAAAAGAATAGTTAATTAATTACATAGAAATAAAAGAACTTCTAAATTATGGTGAATCTATAGAAAAATACCTAATTGGATAAAATTTTTACACATAGGTACCCATGTTAGAAAATTTTACAGATAGGTACCCAATTTAATTTCTACCAGTTTCTTTAGTCATGTCGTACCTTCCTGTGTGTATATTGCGTACCATAACACGTTGATATATGGTACCTAAATATAGCATACGTCGTACCTAAGACATACATGTGTGTTACATAGAGCGTACCTAAATATATCATACGTCGTACCATTTTCTGTTATATAGGGTACCCAAATGTGTTGATATATGGTACCCTAATGTGTTGTATGGTGTACTTTCGGGGATATGGTACCTATGTGCAAAAAATTTATTCTGTTAGGTACCTACATATAAAAATATCCTGACAGAGTACTAAATTACAAGTTTTTATCCAATTAGGTACTTATGTGTAAAGATCCCCTAAATTATTTAGGGCTTTTTAATTTTATTATTAACAAAATATGGTTATTTTAGCAAATATTAACAAAATAGTGTAAAACATGACTATTAGACACGGCGATGCATCCATTGGATCCAATAGACGAGTTTTACACGAATTTGTTAATATTTGCTAAATTAACACAATTTTATTAATAATGACATAAAAACCCTAATTAATTAAAAAGCCTTGAAAAAAATGTCGCATTTACCAGAAGCAATAATTCGGTCCGAATTTTCGGTTTTTCGGTCCGACTAGCTTGCCGAGTCTCGCTCAGGTATTGGTCCACTTACTTGATTAAAGTCAGGCCCAACTAAAGAATTAGCCCATTAGGGTTTTCTTTACCTTCTATATATATTTGTTTAGCTCTACTTAGTTTCACTCTACTACTACGCAAGCAGCAAAGCTCTAGCAGGCGGCGAGGAGAAGAATTATGGTTCATGTCTCCTTTTATCGAAACTGTAAGATCTATCTATTCTTTCTGTTTTTTCCTGCTCAATACGTTGTTGCTTGTTGAATTGTTTAGTGTTACTTTCGGAAGCACTGCAATTAGCCTTTGTTGGGGTTGGATTTTAGGTTTTTTTTTTTATTCTGTATAAATTCTTATGGATCTCCCGGGGTCTTTAGCGATGATTCATTTGTTTGTACCGGTATCGATTTTGGTTTGATTTCTGTATAAATTCTGCTCAATATGATCTAGACTGCCGCTGCTGGTTACGTTTTGTTACGTTTGTACCGGTATAGATTTTGGTTTGATTTCAGATGTAGAAATTTTGGAGGTATGGGCAAATAATAATTTCGTATGCGAGGCTTTTAGTTCTCCCTTGACAAAGTGTATTGATTTGATTTCATTTAACGTATGTGATTTTAATTTTCTTTTGTTTTCAGATGGGAAGACTTTTAAGAAGCCCCGTCGTCCCTATGAAAAGGAGCGGCTCGACGCAGAGCTGAAACTGGTGGGGGAATATGGACTGAGGGCCAAGAGAGAGCTGTGGAGGGTTCAATATGCACTGAGCCGCATTAGAAATGCTGCTCGAAATCTGCTGACACAGGACGAGAAGGACCCTCGTCGTATCTTCGAAGGTGAGGCAATCATGAGGAGGATGAAGCGCTACGGTCTCCTCGACGAGGCCCAGGACAAGCTCGATTATGTCTTGGCCCTAACTGTTGAGAACTTTCTTGAACGCCGCCTTCAGACTCAGGTGTTCAAGGCTGGCATGGCCAAGTCTATTCACCACGCTAGGGTTCTCATAAGGCAGAGGCACATTAGGTAAACCACTGCTAGCTACATTTGTTGTTGTATCCATATGTCTCTTGTTATTTGATATTTATCCTAGCTTGTGTTGTTGTTGTTGATTGTCCTTGTGCTCTAACGTCCCCACAAATTGTAGGGTTGGGAGGCAAGTTGTGAACGTGCCGTCGTTCATGGTTAGGGTTGACTCGCAGAAGCACATTGACTTTTCTCTTACGAGCCCCTTTGGTGGTGGGCGGCCTGGTAGGGTGAAGAGAAGGAATCAGAAGGCTGCTGCAAAGAAGGCCTCGGGTGGTGGTGAAGGGGAGGATGAAGAGTGATCGATTGATCGATCGATGTCTTGTATGCTCAATGGGGTTGATATTAATTTAGAAACGATGTTTCGTTGCTGCTCTCAAGGCTTTTTCATCTAATGACAATTTGGGTTTTTCTCTGTTCTCTCTTTTGAATCTTTTTTGGTTGAGTTTCTTGCTTGCAGTTTGCATGAATGGATATCTACAGTGCTTTTGGTATAAGTATTTTATTCTTCTTTTCTGTAAGATATTATGTTTCGGATCAGTTATCTGTAGGGCGGGTCTGAAATGGGCCTGTCCTGTTTATTTTTTAACGGACCCGAGACATGCCCCGCCCTGCTTGAAGAAAAACCAGCTCGCCTCGAACCCCGAGTAGGGCTGTTCATTCGGTAAAAACCGAACCGAACCGAAATTTCGGTTAACCGAAATTTCGGTTCGGAAATATTTAAACCGAATACCGAACCGAACTTAATCGGTTCGGTTTCGGTAAAACCGAATTTTTTTTCGGTTTTTTCGGTTACTGTTAAAAGAGGGCTAAAGCCCATCACATTCTTTGGGCTTTGACAAATATTTTGGAGTTGAATGGATTGAGATTGAAATCCCGTTAGTTGGAAGCTTCGAAGGGACTAATCCGTCGAGCGGCAGAAGGTCAAGGACCAAGATGCAAATTGAGAAACTAAGAATGTCAACGGCCATGAAAAAGGGCATATAGCTGTGATGTTGCATAGGGTTTCAAGGATCAAGATTCTTCTCTGTAGGAACAACAGATCACTCGATTCCTCTCTCTCTCCCTCTCGATTTTGTATCTTCTCCTTTTGTTCTCCTTGCTCTGTAAAAATCTGTGATCATCAATAAAAGAGTTTAATCGTTGGCCGTGGATGTAGGATTCATCAAAAGAATCCGAACCACGTAAAGAAGCTGTGTTCTTGATTCTCTGTTTTCTTGTTAGTTTAATCTTCATCGTTGAAGATTGATTTCAATTCTTAACATGGTATCAGAGCAGGTAATGTGATCTGCTTTCGTTTTACTCTATTTGATTCTGAAATTATTTTAATCGCTTTTTTGTTTGTTTCTGATCTTTGACTCATTGGAGCTGATGCGAGAAAAGACTTCATTGAGTGGGAGACGATTGCAGAGCTTCAATTTTCTTCCACTGATAGAGTAGTCACTTGTTCATTTGGATTCTTCAAGATCTGAAACCGAAGGGATCTCGGACGTCTGCTCACGTGTAGCGAAACTGCCTTTATCAAATTTTGAGTCGAAACGGCTCTGAAATCTTTGGTGATATTATTCTAACTACATCTCTCTGTTTTATTCCGCTGCGTGTTCTGACTGTGTTCTCAAACCTATGTGTATATGGCGTCTACACATGTTGGGCATGTTTATTGCTGTTTTTGGTCCTGACACTGTCTTTGGTGGCATTGTTGTTCTGTTTTGCTACTTTGATATGTTATTCTTCTTTCTCTCTTTATATAATATTTTGCTTAAAAGCTTGTAATGTGTTTCTTGGTTCTCTGTGATGCGCACTTTGCATCTCTAGGCAAGTTCTTGATTTTTCTTTGGACCGCAGTTCATCTTGTTCTTCTAGATTTGTCCAGGGATTTTTTAGGCATAATCTTTTTGATCGCATGCTCGTTTATCACTAATAAGAAAAGATCTGTAGACACGTCGTGTCATCTTACTCTATCATTCAGTAATAGTTCGTGTTATATGTTTTTTCTTAAATTCTGTAATGAGGTCTTCAAATTTGCTATGTCCAAAAGTTTTCTTTGCATTTCAATTTCAAAGTACAAGTTCATGTACTGATTTTTTAGTTGTTGACTACACCTCTATTGCGATTTACCTTACATCTGTATTTTATTCTTTTAAATATGCTCTTCTTTTATACATCTGGATTCCTTTTAAATACTTTTCATTTGCTTAAAATGCTGTTTTGGAAAATAAACATCTTTCTGTCTTGAGTCGTAACGTATTTGCACACTAAGCTACTGCTTATTGCGACTTCTAGTCACAAATTCTACTTGTACTGCTAATGTTTGCTATCTGCAATCTTCTTCCGTTGACACACGATGAACTTGTTCCTATACACTGCTACTATTTTTTTTCTGTATTAGCATGCTCTGTCTTGCTAGGCAATTTCTTGCTTTGCTTATCATTGTATCACGTTTAAATTCCTTGATTGTAACATGCTGTTTTTTTTCCTCCTTATTTGAATCCTTGGAAATCGTCTACAAATGTGCTTTATCGTTCCACTTTAACTTTCATCGGCTCCCACCATTTGTTTCTATCTCTTCACACTCTTCTACATGAACCTTTTACTTGCGGTATTTGCTTTACCCATCTTGTGTAAAGGATTTGCTTCTATTCAAGTAAAGATATTCTTGGTTTAGCACTAGACTTGTTTCATAAGTTTTGCTCTGTTTGTGCAAATTGATAATAGAGTGATGAGTGAACTTTGATTTTTGGTGTCTGATCCACCTCAACTATCACAGTTTACTTAAGAATAATCATCTGCACACGGCTATTGAGGATTCTTCACCTCAGTGTTTCAAAGAGTATCACTGGTTGTCTACAGATCGTAGCCAACTGCTGTGAAAATCATACGCGTCAAAGCCAAGGAGATATTTGGTGATATCTTTCTGACTCTAAAACTTGGTCTTTAAATTCTTCTAATATCTCCATGTGCTCTATTTTCATACGCTGCTTATTCTCTCTGCTCTATGTATCTGTTGCGTAGTACATAGACTTGAGAGCGTCATCATGTTTTGTGACTTGTGTTTGAATCAAATCCTCGACTTGAATGATCGGGTGGTGTTGATTATATTACTATGTTGATATGTGGTATCTTGACCCTAGCTGTGTGAAATTACCATTAGGGCTTGATGTTTCTTGTGACCCTAGCTGTGTAGAATTTCTGCATTGTTTGGGTTTCTTTTTCCTTAACTTTTGAACCAATATGAGGTTTATTGACCCTAGCTTGTGCAAATTATTGCATTAGGGTTTTTGTGTTTTTAACATCAGAATTTATATGATGTTTTGTGATCCTAGTTGTGCAAGTTATTGCATTAGGATTTCTGGTTTTGCCCCTCGCATGCAAAGTTACTGCATATTTTGGGTTTGTGCTCTATCCTTGAATTACTATGTTGTTTCGAGTGATGTTGAGCTATATTATTAGTGTCTGCAAAGCTGTTTATTTTGCTTGTGACGCTACTTATATCCTTAGTCTACAAGGCTATCGTAGTCTTAAGGTTGATGCTTTATAAGCTTGTGAAGATCTCTTGCTTGATCTGAATTTTTCATTTGTGAAGCTATGATATTATGTTGCTTTTAATCAAGCACTGTTTTTTTTAACAAGCTACCGTGCACTTAGGCTTTTAATCACGTTGTCTACATTTGCGTAGATGTGAAGAGATGAAGCTATCCGAGGAATCAGAAATTCAAGCTGTTTGATGTGTTTCGCCCAAAGACGTGAGGGGGGGTGTTAAAAGAGGGCTAAAGCCCATCACATTCTTTGGGCTTTGACAAATATTTTGGAGTTGAATGGATTGAGATTGAAATCCCGTTAGTTGGAAGCTTCGAAGGGACTAATCCGTCGAGCGGCAGAAGGTCAAGGACCAAGATGCAAATTGAGAAACTAAGAATGTCAACGGCCATGAAAAAGGGCATATAGCTGTGATGTTGCATAGGGTTTCAAGGATCAAGATTCTTCTCTGTAGGAACAACAGATCACTCGATTCCTCTCTCTCTCCCTCTCGATTTTGTATCTTCTCCTTTTGTTCTCCTTGCTCTGTAAAAATCTGTGATCATCAATAAAAGAGTTTAATCGTTGGCCGTGGATGTAGGATTCATCAAAAGAATCCGAACCACGTAAAGAAGCTGTGTTCTTGATTCTCTGTTTTCTTGTTAGTTTAATCTTCATCGTTGAAGATTGATTTCAATTCTTAACAGTTACCGACCGAAAAACCGAAATAATTAAAAAAAAATGAATTTTATTGCCTGCTAAAGCTCCAAAACGGACGACGCCAACTGCTCAAGCTAAATACCCTAGAAATTTGAACAGAGACAAAAATGGAGTTGCATCTTCATGGACGAATGACGAAGGACGACGACCGATTTTAATGGACGAGGGACAAAAATGAAGTTGCATCTTCACGAATTTTTTTATGTCGCTTCCCTAACAAAGAGTGAGAACAGAGAATAATGGAGTTGCATCTTCATGGACGAAGGACGACGGCGGATTTTAGATGATGAAGCTGAAATTAGGTATTGAATACGATATGTTATTAATATATTAAGCAACATGGGCTATTCAATTAACTAAAAGCCCAAACAGTTACATATATGTATATAGTGGGCCTAGCTTGTTAATATATATATATAGATACATATAAATTGGTAATTTCGGTAATTCGGTTTTTATTCGGTTAACCGAATAACCGAACCGAAAAAACCGAAAATTTCGGTTTTCTATTTTTAAGAACCGAAAACCGAACCGAACCGATTCGGTTCGGTTCGGTTCATACCGAATTTTCGGTTTTCGGTTCGGTAATTCGGTTAAACCGATTTTTGAACACCCCTAACCCCGAGTAAGCCGGGTCTGGTGGGTCTGACCCCCTTTAGACCCGGTTGTTTTACTTTTTTAAAATTTGTTTAAGTTCTAGTTTGATATATGTTGATATAATTAATATATTTTATTATTTATAAATAATTCTATTTTATATGTATGTTTATTAGGGTTAGCTGTGGGGCGGGGATCCCCGTCCCCGTGGGGATCCTCCCCGAACGGGGTGGGGAATCCTTGAGATTTTATCCTTGCGTGGTGGGGATGGGGAATGATTTTTCCTTGTGGGGATCCCCGCCCTGTTCCCCGCTTCATCCCCGAATCCCCTTTTATATATTATAATATATATAATATTAAATTATAATTTATATAGTAACATAATATCAAATATAGATTACATAATATTAAATTAATACAAATAATATATAAAATTATAATTTATATAATATGTATACTCAAATTTATATAGTACATTAAAAATATTAGTTTTTTTAAAAAAAATTAAGGAGCGAAAAATTCCCACGGAAAATCCCGCCCCGCGGGATCCCGTGGGGACGGGGACGATTTCGTCCCCGAATGCATTGCGGGGGCGGTGATCTTGCGGGGACGGGGATTAGATCCCCGCCCCGCCCCATTGCTATCCCTAATGTTTATATATTAAAAAATATATAAAAATATTTATTTATATATTTTTACATAAATTTATATAATTATATATATTTATATAAAATATCAATCAAGACTGGTTTCGGGTCGGGTTTTGAAACGGGGTTGACGGGACCCGAGACCTGTCCCGGATCCGTTCGGGTTGAATCCTTTGAGAGCCCAGAACCGTATCGTTACCCGAGAAAACCCACTCCATTAGGGGTTGGTTTTGGCGGGTCCGGTTTGGATCGCCCCATTGCATGCGTAGTTATTATCTGAACGTCATTTAGGTATAGGCCTCTTTTTAAAGGTGTCTAACAAAAATAGGCACTATGCGTAAACTACGACAAAATAGGCATAATTCTTTTTCTCTTTTATTTTCATAATTTTTCGTTGGCTTATAATTCTGATTTTAGTTTGTTTAAATATATTGTATAAATGATTGGGATGTTCCTACTTTACCGATTGCGAAAACATATATTCGGTTCGTACAGAAGAGTGAATTGAATTTTTGGTTCGATATTTCGTCTCTAAGTTTTTATAACTACGGTAAAAAGAATGATTTTTTTATTTTTGTTTCAATACGATATATATATCCCTAACTAAAATTAAATACTATTTAATTTTTCTACTAAAATTTCAGTTTTTCAGTTGGTTGATTGATCGAAACCGAAAAAAGTTCCCCAATAACCAAACCGAATCAAATGATTGGTTTGGTATGCGGTTTCAAAAAATTCAAATTAAAATTTTCAGTTAACCAAATGTTAGGCTCGGTTTGATTGAGTTTTTATCGTTAGAGTACCCTAATAAAGTGTTGAATTTGACATACAAATAGGTATTATCGATTGTTCTCGTCGGTTCTCTCGTTTTAGGAGCAAAAATCAAGATTTGATCCGAAATCAGCGCAACATTTCAATTTATGTATTAATTATTTATTAATATAATTACTTCATTAATATGTATTATAATTAGTGGTGGTTCTTACTTTGATCGAAACTATTCTATTTATTTGAACTACTTAGCTATTTCGGTTCTTGAACTGTTTTGTAATTTGCGAACAGATTTCCTTAAATGAAATGAATAAAAAATCCACTAATACGACATGATATTAGAAATTTACTGTTTTTTATATCTACAGATCATATGCTTAATTCATATTTCATCCGGATATAAAATTAATTCATATAAAGAAAATAAAATAAAGATAGCTATTCTTTAATAACTTTGTTCATTTAATAAATTAATTAAAAAAAAGAAAATAAAATTGCCAACTTTTGTAATTGACACGGCCATAAAGTGCCTAGTTTTGTAATTAATTCTTTAGGAAGTGTGTCAAAATAAGTGTTCAATAGTTGTCCCTTCATAGAAAGTTTTGTCATGACCACCCTTTCATGCAGCCTAATCTGTTCCGTAAAGTAAGGCAGCCCCATCGCGAATTCTATTCCATTATGTTTTACGTACTTGTATATGCCTAATTCATTGAGTACAAGAAGAACAATTAGGTGCAATTCAATTTGTATTCTCAACTACGAGGATTTTCCTTTTAAGAAACAGACGAAGGACCTTCAATCTTTATTCTCTCAACCAAAAGGATTTTCCCAGAAAGAACACAGACACCATGGGATATAACACAAGACAACAAGGGATGCAACAACTATTTATAGTTATAGGTAACTTGTGACTCTTAAACTCAATCAACTTAAGGGTCTAACAGAATAGTTCACATGATTATCCTTCTTGGTAAAATATAAATATAAATGTCAAACTGCATAATGTCACGTTGCCTTTAATCTTCTAAAAGTTAAGCCACTAAGAGTCGCATAATTATTAAACACTACAACATTACTTACTCATACGAAAGCAAGGTCGTCATTCAATGTTCCAACTTGAAAAACCAAATGCCATGATCTCATCTCATCGCCTGAGTGCAAGAGAGAGGAGACCATACAAGCTCAGAATGTCATAATGTAACGAAAACCCTTGACAAGCAAAAGAAAAAAACACAAACTCAGAACATGTTTTCCGGACTTTAAACACCTCATAAACATCAAAAGGAGATCACTCTTCGTCCTCTTCACCACCGCCCGAGGCCTTCTTTGCAGCAGCCTTTTGGTTCCTTCTCTTCACCCTACCAGGCCGCCCACCACCAAAGGGGAAGAGAAAAGTCAATGTGCTTCTGCGAGTCAACCCTAACCATGAACGACGGCACATTCACAACTTGCCTCCCAACCCTACAAATTTGTGGGGCATTTAGCGCAAGGACAACGAGGGTTAGTGGATTGAAGAATCAAATGTCAACAAAAGTTCAACAACAACCACACACTAAGACAAATATCACATCAGAAGACATATGGAGACAACAACAAATTTAGTAGTAGTTTACCTAATGTGCCTCTGCCTTATGGTTATGAGAACCCTAGCGTGGTGAATAGACTTGGCCATACCAGCCTTGAACACCTGAGTCTGAAGGCGGCGCTCGAGGAAGTTCTCAACAGTTAGGGCCAAGACGTAATCGATCTTGTCCTGGGCCTCGTCGAGGAGACCGTAGCGCTTCATCCTCCTCATGATTGCCTCACCTTCGAAGATACGACGAGGGTCCTTCTCATCCTGTGTCAGCAGATTTCGAGCAGCATTTCTGATGCGGCTCAGTGCATACTGAACCCTCCACAGCTCTCTCTTGGCCCTCAGTCCATATTCCCCCACCAGTTTCAGCTCTGCGTCGAGCCGCTCCTTTTCATAGGGGCGACGGGGCTTCTTAAAAGTCTTCCCATCTGCTATTGTGGTTAATTTGTAAAGTAGTAAAATATAGGGTGATATTGAAAAACTACAAAAGTTGGTATGAAAAGGAACATTACATGAACATTCTTTTGCATTTGCGTTTGTCTTTGTGTTGGTTGTTAGCTGTTGCATAACAATTGCTGCAAAATGCGTTTGCGTTTGACTGTTAGAGATGGTCTAACATGCTGAGGAAGTTCGATAAAGCTGATTTACTTTTTTACTTTTCCGTTGCTATATAGCTTGTGATGGTCTTGATTTTGAACAAGTTCTTTTTTGGAAACGATAATTTAATAAACAATTATGCATGATTAAATAACCGACAGGGTCCTTTGGATACAATAGACCATCTAGTAGGAACGAAATCTCTACTAGGAGAGTATCAAACAAGAACTAGAAAGAAAAAAGACTCGAAAGAAAAGAAAAAAGTTATAGAGCAAAAACATGAAAAAACTAAAGAACATACTGCAAATCTAGTTCAAACTTTCAACAAATAGCCTCTAAAAATCGAGCAAATCGTTTCAACTACACTAGCTCATCAGGTTCACGTGTGACAGACTCACTAAGGGAAATATGTAACACTGAGATTCAATTATGTAACATCTTCCCCAATAACCCCAAAGGCCTCGAGCCTGACCATTAAGCTTTGCCTCGCCGGCTATGCACCTTGTTTTGTTCGGTGCCATGAAGGAAAAAGACTTCAGTTGTAGCTTAATAAACACTATTGTCGTTATGACGATCTCTATGGTGGCCTAAGCTGTTACGTACAAGTTTATTCAGCCCATTTTTTGCCGGACCACTCGAATTTTTTCCCCACACCGAATTCTCGTGTGCGTCGTTCGTGAGTTAGGTTCCATTTTGGAACACACTTAAACGAGCAGCACGGAACCTTCTATCTTCATTGCCAACTAAGAGATTACGAGGATTTCGCCGTAAAGAAGACAAGATCGCTATGTGATTTTGACTGATGGCCCGTTTTGGTAAAATCACAAACGTCCAACTCCTAAAATCTACGTCGACGTAATCAGAAGTCGCATAATTATTAAAAAACAATAGCATTACTTACTCATCAAAAGAAAGCAACGTAGTCACTGTTGCCTGAGTGCAAAGGCGTAAAACCTTACAAATAAAAAACGTCATAGCTTAATGTAACAAGAATCCTTGACCAGCAAAAGAAAAAACACAAACTCAGAACATGTTTTCCTGACATTAAACACCTCATAAACATCAAAAGAAGATCACTCTTCGTCCTCCCCTTCACCACCGCCCGAGGCCTTCTTAGCAGCAGCCTTCTGATTCCTTCTCTTCACCCTACCAGGCCGCCCACCACCAAAGGGGCTTGTAAGAGAAAAGTCAATGTGCTTCTGCGAGTCAACCCTAACCATGAACGACGGCACGTTCACAACTTGCCTCCCAACCCTACAAATATGTGGGGACGTTATACCACAAGGACGATCAACAACAACAACACAAGCTAGGATAAATATCAAATAACAAGAGACATATGGATACAACAACAAATGTAGCTAGCAGTGGTTTACCTAATGTGCCTCTGCCTTATGAGAACTCTAGCGTGGTGAATAGACTTAGCCATGCCAGCCTTGAACACCTGAGTCTGAAGGCGGCGTTCGAGGAAGTTCTCAACAGTTAGGGCCAAGACGTAATCGAGCTTGTCCTGGGCCTCGTCGAGGAGACCGTAGCGCTTCATCCTTCTCATGATTGCCTCACCTTCAAAGATACGACGAGGGTCCTTCTCGTCCTGTGTCAGCAGATTTCGAGCAGCATTTCTGATGCGGCTCAGTGCATACTGAACCCTCCACAGCTCTCTCTTGGCCCTCAGTCCATATTCCCCAACCAGTTTCAGCTCTGCGTCGAGCCGCTCCTTTTCATAGGGACGACGGGGCTTCTTAAAAGTCTTCCCATCTAAACAAAAGAAAAGGAAAAACACATTCATAAAATGAAATCAGATAACTACACTGTCAAGAGAGAACTAAAAGCTTCGCATACGAAATTATTATTTGCCCATACCTCCAAACTTTCTACATCTGAAATCAAATGAAACCAGAATTTTTTTTAAAGTTTTTTGACTAATGATGTAACAAACGTAACCAGCAGCAGCACTCTAGATCTATCTCCGCGGTACTAACAAATTAGCCATCGCTAAAGAACCAGGGCGATCCATAAAAATTTATACAGAATAAAAAAAAAGAAGCTAATTCCAACCCCAAAGAAGGCTAATTACAGTGCTTCCTCAAAAATCGAAAGTAGGCTACATAAAATATCATCGTAAAGGAAAAGTCACACTAAACAATTCAACCAGCAATTATGTATTTAGCAGGAAAAAATAGGAAAAACAGATAGAGCTTACAGTTCCGATAGAAGGAAACGTGAACCATGATTCTCCTGCTACAGCTTCGCTTGGCGTAGTATAGTAGCAGAGTGAAATCAAGTCGAGCTAAACAAATTTATAGACAAGGGAAGGAAAAAAACCCTAACAGGCTATTATTTAGTTGGGCCTTTAATTGGACTTTAATCGATTAAGTGGGCCGATCGATCCTGGTGACTGAGGCGAGCTAGAATAAATCATTATGAATTCGGAAATTCTCGTTATTGGATTTAAAAGTATTTCAACTTTCAGTGGGCTTAGGCCAATTAGCCTCACTTTAATAAACAGCTTGTACATTCAGCTGCTCCAATTGTACATATATGGTCAGCGATATGGATGGAGTCAAACGGCAGATGAAAAAATCAGCGCAAAAATCAGCTGCTTCATTAATTTTATACTCAACTGAAATCTGCTATCAAGAAACATATATGGTCATTGCAGAGCAAAGTACTTCTCTGAGATATATTTATCTGTATTTTCTCTCCAAAGTATTCAAAATGTAGAACATTTGAGGAGCTTCTTCTTTATTTCCAGGCAATCAGTGCATCTCCCAAGGTCATTTGTTTTCTGTACTGAACATTTTCCTTGAAGTCACAATCTTTTTGTTCCCAAAAGACAGGCAACGACTTGATATGCCAATTTTAATCTGATTTTTGCCGAGTTCCATGCTTAATGTCCAAGCCATGTAATTATTGTAACCTTAATGTTGCTTTAGAAAAATCATCATAATTGTTTCACATGTCTGTTGTATGGTTGAGTTTTAGGGCCCCAATCTTGGTAGCTTCTCATTTAATGGCATTCTTTGCTCATACTTAAATAATATGGGTCAAGTCTGATGCCTCTCATCTATGTTAATAGAACACTGAGTTAGATAAAGATCTCCTCAGGTTCTTGAAAAACAAAGGAATTGGCAATAATTAAGGAGAAGAAAACACCTCACATGGTATGAATTTATTACACTACTCAAAGGGTTTACATGGTCTCAGTTTGCTCTGTCTGATTATGGCCCACAGTTTACTTCTGTATTGTGGCATACGGTTTTATGTGTGTGTGTGTGTGTGTCTTTGAACAATTAATGTGGCTTCAAATTGTCTGAGACATCAAAATCTTTAGCCATATGCAGATGCAAATATTGATATATAAAATGGTTGTTTGGTTTATGCATTTCAAATTTCAGACATTTGCAGGTATGGGCTCTTTGTGTTTTTCTTGGATGGGGACCAAGTGATTACTAGTACGCATATTTATGGCATATGTATTTAAATATATTTGAATAATGCATGAGATTAAATTTTTAATGTGGAAAATTATAGAAACAAACGGATTCACTGTGTATGAACCAATGGGATTTTATTAATTCACACTGAAAATTCCAAATTATAATGCGATGTGTGTCGTTTTCATTATATTACATATGGAACGTTACTTAGATGAAATTGATTATGGGGCATATGGCGAATCAAAAAAATAATCACATATGCATGTTACTTGTCATGAGGATTCCATACGGCATGTGACCGATCCATTAAATCTCGAAATTTTTTAATAGATATAGTTCGATAGTTAACTATCTTTTTCGAATAAATAAGTAGGGATCTGGTTTTAGTTATTTGTACAATTGGATATGATTTTGATGCCAAGATTTAATTATTTTAGAGGTACCATACCATCTATTTGGCCAACATGCTGATCTCATCTCAAGTGGTGACCGTACTTGCAGTTTTAGTAAAAATAATAAAGAAACTGAAATCTCAAAATTATTACGTTGATGTGATAATATGTAATGATAGTTGCCACTCAGTTCAACTCGGAATACAAAGAAAACCCTCATGGACAGTGCATTAGTTGAATGTCTACCGTTATCATTTGATATTCTAGCAATATACAACTTAGCATTAAAAGTCGTCTACATCTTGTTTTATATTATATATATAAAAAAAATCTCACCTATTTATTACCAGGGGTCCATTGATGTATGCTGCCTGGTATACAATCTCAATTAATTCTTATTTCAAACAAAGAGTTTTTCACTTTTTCCGTAAGTATGAATAATGTATGATACCCTTTTTTTAACGTTACGATATACGATGAGATCTTCCATACCGACATGAAAGCGTGCAAACAATATTGTGAGAGAGAACTATTTAGTACAATTGCACGTGATTATTATCTCTAAATAATATAATCTCAATTAACAGATACGAATGAATCATACTTGTATCATGATGATCTCAATGGTGGGAAAAGTAACTTTCGTAACTCATGCATTTAATTTTTATTTTCGGCCCTTATAATTGATTAAAGTACTTTTTTTTTTCAAAAGAAAAAAAGAAAGTCAAGAACGGAAACCCTTCAAATTACAAGTTATAGATTCAATACCCGATGCAGTTTAAATTAAAATAATAATTTTCATATTGCTCGTAAACTGAGCCCTAGAATCTCGCCGGAAAATAATGCAGCATTATCCCCATCACGTGAGGTGTTTTAACAGACCCAATGCTCGCCCGTACATATATAGATTGAATATATAGTTTAATTATTAATATAATACATATAATGACATTCTTTATAAGGAACCAAATCACCTGGTCAATCACTCTCCTTTTTGTCCATTTCACCTATGCACAACATAACAAAGTATTCTCACTCAATCGTCTATGAACTTGCAATGGATCATTACATATTCACTCAACAACAATAGTAATAGGAATCGAACGTGGCCTAATTTTAGAGCCATGTTTCGAATTTTAGAGGAGAATCTTTTTGTCGCGCAACCTAATTTCAGTAACTCTTTGAGTTAATCGATTCAGACATGATTTGGCGAGTTTTTAATGAAGTGCATCACATGTGGGGTGGGGCACGTGCGATACTCTCGTTAAAATTGATATTAATGGTCGCGAAAAGACCAAATTGATCCAAAAACGACAACTTCTCGTTCGATTCATCTTTGGCATAAACATGATACTTTCTTATTTTGTTTGAAATGTATTTCGACCACCGAACTATAAATCCTTGATTTCGTACTAACTTATACATAATATATACTTAACTGCATCTTCAATAGCTAGAGAATTAATATACTACAACAACAAAAGAAGTCAATGCGGAGCTTACTAGACACCACGTGTTTTGGTCTGAACAAAACCTAATGTTTCAACTCTTTGCATAGATAGATGTAAGAGTGAGTTTTTACTACTGTTAGAATAAATAATAAACATGCATTATTATAGATAAACTTATATATATATATATATATATTTATATATATATACAACTGAAGATAAGGTGGAGTTGCGTGCTTAGACCGACAGAAATAGGCCCCGAAAGATGTGTAATGAAGAGGCAAAGTTTAACTTCGATGGAACATCTCTTGTTTATGTTATGGAGAAAGGACGATACCCCTCATAAAGTCTAATACCAACTTTTGCCTCTAAATTTATCATTTATATCTATATAATTTCCTTCATGTTCGGTCATAACCCAATTTTACTATCAATCATACGAATGAAAAAGACCAGTACTTCTCCCACTTACGTATGTATGAGGGCAATTTAAATCGTACACACACATAATATGTACTATGCATTTACTTATTTTTTGTAGAAATTACCATGTAAAGTAAACTTCTCATTCGTCAAAGTCCAAATTCTATTTAAAAAACTAGAGCCGACATAGCCCACCGCTTTCTCCTATGCACTTGTCTTCCTCTACTCCAACACTACTTCTCATATGTTTATTTTAATTCAGTATATATACAATTAATATCTCTTCTAAATCTTACTCTCCTATCTTGTCCCTACATCCCTCGCTTCTATATAATCCTCTACAATCCTTCATTCTTTCCATACTACATAACACTGCACCTTAACATTCAAGCATCTCATATTTTATGTATAAAATAAACAATTAAGTAAAATAAGGAAAGAGCTTCTCTTCTCTTCCATTCTTCAGTCAACATTATACACTTAAAAATCTATCACATAGATCGATTTTCTCTTACAAAACTCAAACAATGTCTACACGAAGATCACGTTCGAGGCAATCAGGAGCTTCTAGAATAAGCGACGATCAAATCGCAGATCTCGTCAACAAGCTTCAGAGGATTGTACCCGAGATTCACAACACTCGACGTTCTGACAGGGTATATATATGTCTAATTCTATTTATTTTTTGTGTGTGCGTGTGTGTGTTTTTTTTTTCTACTTTCGTAGATAGTTAGTGTGTGTAACTAGGTGTTTTCTTTTGTTCTTACTTCATGACAAGGAATTTTAAATCTCACATGTTGTCTTCTTAGTGTGGGACTTGTATGTCCCCTCACTCCTTACATCTAAATTTATGTATATCATGTGCTTGTGTTTGTGTTTGTGCGTGTTTCCATGCAAAGTTTCTTATGTAAATACACACTAGCACACACATTAGGTTTCATTTTCACCATTTATTCGGACACATGCAGGTCCACGTTAGTGTAATAATTAAGTAGTTGCAATGCAATAAATACAAATTTATTTTTGCAAGAAAATCCTCTTGTATTTTTTTTTTAATTCAAAAAAATAATTAGTGATATATCTGTCATTTTAGCAGGTTTCGGCCTCGAAGGTTTTGCAAGAGACTTGCAACTACATAAGGAACTTACGCAGAGAGGTCGACGATCTCAGCGATCGATTATCGGAGCTTTTGCAGTCGATCGACGGTGACCAAGCAGCCATTATAAGGGGCTTGCTAATGTGATATTTACCAAGTTCAATAAAATAATTAAGGTCAATTAGTGGTCTATGTTAAATTTAAATTGTTACATGTCAGTTTGGCTCTTATTGTTGCCTAGCTAGCGTTTGGCCGCATACTATGTATATTAGGTCAAACTATGGGACTTTTGGCTAGCCCTAGATTTGGTTGATACCATGGTGTTGTCGACATAATTGAGGCTGACAAGTCAAAGGGAAGAAATAATCGTTGATTGATTAGTCATATTGTTCATATTTGGGAATGAGCTAAGCACATACGTAGGCTCCCTTGATCAATTGCCTATAAATAGGCGTTAAGGCTCAAACGAAAATATATCCCACAGAGTGAATAAATTAGAAGAATAAATAGTGAGAGAAAAAAGAAAATAGAGAGTTTGTCGGGTATTTTCTCCGACTATAAAGAGAGAGGTTGAGGGTTTTCTCCTTTATAGATTGAGAGGTTGTAACTCCTATATTATTCCTCTATAGTGGATTCCTCTTCCTTGCCCGTGGTTTTTACCCCGATTTGTTTGGGGGTTTTCCACGTTAAATCTCGGTGTCCACTTTTATCTTTAATTGCTCAAATATTAACTGCATTATTATTCGACCGGGTCCGTTGCCACGCCAACAATTGGTATCAGAGCCTAGCTTGGGTTTTATATATCTATTTATCGTATGCTCTGTGGTTGCCACTAACGTGGACCCTCCACATCAGAAAATAATAGATATTATACTGCCCTTGTTACGGTGACGAAAAAGCCGGTACGAGTTCAATAATTATCTGCTGCAACCCCGTCGGAGGTATCGCTCACGACTGAGCAGAAATTATGGCGGCGAAGTTTGATATCGAAAAGTTCAACGGGAGAAATTTCTCACTGTGGAAATTAAAGATAAAAGCTATCTTGCGAAAGGACGGCTGTCTGGAGGCCATCGATGGAAAACCAGCTACAGTGACAGACGACAAAAAATGGAACGAGATGGACGGAAGCGCTGTTGCAAATCTTCATCTGGCACTAGCAGATGAGATATTGTCTAGCGTCGAAGAAAAGAAAACGGCAAAGGAGATATGGGACCACCTAACCAATCTGTACGAGCCGACGTCGTTACACAACAAAATTTTCTTGAAGAGAAAATTGTTCACCTTGAGGATGTCTGAATCTACTTCGGTGACGGAGCATCTCAACGTCTTGAATACTCTATTTTCCCAGCTAACATCGTTGGGGTATAAAACAGAGGATAAAGAACGTGCGGAAATTCTACTTCAAAGTCTGCCTGATTCGTATGATCAACTCATCATCAACTTGACGAACAACGCGAAAGTTCTGGTCTTCAATAACCTCGCGGCTGCTATTCTCGAAGAAGAAAATCGGCGAAAGAACAAGGAGGACCAGCAAGTAGGCTCGCAACAAGTCGAAGCTTTGACGGTGATGAGAGGGAGATCAACGGAACGTGGTTCAAGTGGGAGTCACATTCAAGGCAGGGGAAAATCAAGAAGTAAGAAGAAGGATATGAAATGCTACCACTGTGGAAAGAAGGGTCACTTGAAGAAGGATTGTTGGAGCCTGAAGAACTCCAATCCTCAGGGAAATCTGGCAAACGCGTCAGGTGGAGTATTGTGTAGCGAAGCAGCTATCTCAACGGAGAGCAGGAAGGCGTATGATGATATATGGCTTCTTGACTCGGGCGCAACTTATCATATGACCTCTCGAAGAGACTGGTTCAATCATTACGAACCTATCTTAGAAGGATTTGTGTACAGTTGCGAAGATAATGCCTTAAAGATCGTAGGCGTTGGAACCGTGAGGTTGAAGTTGCACGACGGTACAGTTCGCACTATTCAAGGAGTGCGGCACGTGGAAGGTCTAAAGAAGAATTTATTGTCTGTGGGACAGCTCGATGATCTTGGCTGTGAAATCAAAGTTCGGGAAGGAATAATGAAAATATTCTGTGGAGCACTTGTAGTCATGAAAGGTGAAAAGGTTGCTGCAAATTTGTATATGCTGTTGGGGGAGACGGTGCAAGAAGGGGAAGCGTCTGTAGCTTCGGGAAATTCAACCGAAAGATCTACTATGCTGTGGCATCAAAAGCTCGGGCATATGTCGGAACAAGGTATGAAAATTCTTGCGAGCCAAAATCTACTTCCGGGTCTCACGAAGGTGTCACTACCATTCTGTGAGCATTGCGTACAAGCAGCATCGGCTACAGTTCAACACATCAAATTCTAGAATTGGTTCACTCTGATGTATGGCAGTCACCAGTTTCATCCCGAGGAGGAGGGAAGTACTTCGTGTCTTTCATCGACGATTACTCCAGGAGATGTTGGGTGTATACTATCAAGAGTAAGGGGATGTGTTTGCAACCTTCAAGAATTTCAAGGCTCGGGTCGAACTTGATACAGGAAAGAAGATCAAATGTTTGAGGACTGATAATGGAGGAGAATATACTGGCAAGGATTTTGATAGCTTTTGCAAGAGGGAAGGCATCAAAAGGCACTATACTACGGCGTATGCTCCACAACAAAATGGAGTGGCAGAGCGGATGAACAGGACTCTGTTGGAGAGAACAAGAGCCATGTTGGGAGCTGCAGGTCTGGATAAATCATACTGGGCAGAAGCAGTCAACATCGCCTGTTACGTGATCAATCGGTCGCCTTCAACGGCAATTGATCAGAAGACACCGATGGAGATGTGGACCGGAAAGCCAGCGGATTATTCCAAACTCCATGTATTTGGAAGTCCTGTGTACGTTATGTACAACGCCCAAAAAACTACGAAGTTGGATCCGAAGTCCAGGAAGTGTTTGTTCTTGGGGTATGCTGATGGTGTGAAGGGGTATCGCCTGTGGGATCCCACTGCCCACAAGGTTGTCATCAGCAGGGAGTTTATCTTCTTAGAAGATAAAATAATCGGAGAAAATGATAGCACTACAAAGGAAAGCCCAGAAACTACGACGATTCAGGTGAAAGGAAAGTCTATCGAACAAGATTCTTCTGAAGCAGCACCGGAGCACGAGGAAGGGCCAAGCGAATCTTCAGAGCCAGAAGTTAGAAGGGGCACACGCAAAAGAGCGGCACCATCCTGGCATGAAGATTACGATATGGACAGCAACGTTGCATACTGTCTTCTAACTGATGACGGAGAGCCATCAACTCTTCAAGAAGCACTGAACAGTTCAGATGCAGATCAGTGGTTGGCGGCAATGCAAGAAGAAATGGAAGCTCTACGGAAAAATAAGACTTGGGAGCTGGTGCCACTACCGAACGGCAGAAAGGCAATCGGCAATAAATGGGTCTTTAAGATCAAGCGAAACAGCGAGGATCAAGTAGAGCGCTTTCGTGCACGACTGGTGGTTAAAGGCTATGCTCAGAAAGAAGGCATCGACTTCAACGAGATATTCTCACCTGTGGTTCGACTAACGACTGTTCGGGTACTCCTGGCGATGTGTGCTACATTCGACCTACATCTAGAGCAACTAGATGTGAAGACGGCTTTTCTTCATGGAGATCTTGAAGAAGAGATTTATATGCTCCAGCCGGAAGGTTTTGAAGATAAAGAAAAATGGAACTTGGTTTGCAGGTTGAACAAATCTCTATACGGTCTCAAACAGGCGCCGAGGTGTTGGTATAAGAGATTTGATTCCTTCATCATGAGCCTTGGATACAACAGATTGAATGCAGACCCTTGTGCATATTTCAAGAGGTTTGGTGAAAATGATTTTATCATATTACTGTTGTATGTTGACGACATGTTGGTAGCAGGCCCCAACAAAGATCGTGTTGAAGAACTCAAGGCACAGTTGGCTAGGGAATTTGAGATGAAGGACTTGGGACCGGCAAACAAGATTCTAGGGATGCAAATTTACCGAGACAGAAATAACAAGAAGATTTGGCTTTCGCAGAAGAATTATCTGAGGAAGGTCTTGCGACGGTTCAATATGCAAGATTGTAAGCCAATTTCTACCCCACTTCTTGTTAATTTCAAATTATCCTCAAGTATGAGTCCTAGCAGTGAAGAAGGGAGGATGGAGATGTCTCGAGTACCGTATGCATCGGCGGTGGGAAGTCTTATGTTCGCGATGATTTGTACACGGCCAGACATTGCCCATGCAGTGGGAGTAGTAAGTCGGTACAGGGCGAATCCAGGCAAAGAGCATTGGAGCGCGGTGAAGAGGATCCTACGATATATCAAAGGAACCTCAGATGTTGCATTATGTTACGGAGGAGCAGACTTTACTGTCAGAGGGTATGTTGACTCTGATTATGCAGGTGATCTTGACAAGAGCAAATCTACAACGGGATATGTGTTCACTCTTACTGGCGGAGCCGTAAGCTGGGTATCGAAGCTTCAGTCCGTTGTCGCGACGTCAACAACTGAAGCTGAATATATTGCAGCAACGCAGGCAAGTAAAGAGGCGGTATGGTTGAAAATGATCATGGAGGAACTCGGGCACGAACAGAAGAATATTCCTCTGTTCTGTGACAGTGAGAGTGCCTTGCATCTCGCAAGGAATCCAGCTTTTCATTCCAGGTCAAAACACATACGAGTCCAGTATCACTTCGTTCGTGAGAAAGTGGAAGAGGGCACGGTAGATATGCAGAAGATTCATACGAAAGACAACCTAGCAGATTTCTTGACGAAGGCGGTCAACACTGACAAGTTCGTTTGGTGTCGTTCCTCGAGTGGCCTAGCAGAGACGTAAGCAACATGAATGGCAAGGGAGAAAGAAGGGTGTGAAGATCCGATTGATCCTCAATCAAATCTTCAAGTGGGAGATTGTCGACATAATTGAGGCTGACAAGTCAAAGGGAAGAAATAATCGTCGATTGATTAGTCATATTGTTCATATTTGGGAATGAGCTAAGCACATACGTAGGCTCCCTTGATCAATTGCCTATAAATAGGCGTTAAGGCTCAAACGAAAATATATCCCACAGAGTGAATAAAATAGAAGAATAAATAGTGAGAGAACAAAGAAAATAGAGAGTTTGTCGGGTATTTTCTCCGACTATAAAGAGAGAGGTTGAGGGTTTTCTCCTTTATAGATTGAGAGGTTGTAACTCCTATATTATTCCTCTATAGTGGATTCTTCTTCCTTGCCCGTGGATTTTACCCCGATTTGTTTGGGGGTTTTCCACGTTAAATATCGGTGTCCACTTTTATCTTTAATTGCTCAAATATTAACCGCATTATTATTCGACCGGGTCCGTTGCCACGCCAACAGGTGTATCCCTATTTCCATACATATATATATATATATATTAACTGTTGCACTACGTCTATTTATATTTTGAAATCTAGACTTGAAAAAAAAAAACTCTTCATACATTGGTAGAGTAGAGGTGTATATTTCGAGTTCCAAAACTTACGGAGACAACTAAGCCAAAACTAGTTGCAAGTATTCCTAATTTTTTTCTCCTATGTCATGATATTATTTTATATTAAAGAAGTAATTAACTAAATATTGTGTTTATACAACTCGTAGAAATCATCATAGTTATATGGTTAAAAAAATAAAAAAAAGTTTGATGACTCTACGGACGTTTGAGTTGCAACTAAGTTTTGATATCAACAAAATAGATCTATATACATTAATTTGGAAAACAAATATATTTAGAAAAAACACAAATTGAAGGATTTGGTCCAATGTCCAATATGCCTCCACGGACGTTTGATTTGACATTTCAAAATAAACAATACATTACAAAACATTTCAAAATTAGCTAGCGACGCATAAAAATTCATATAATATCTGCTACACTTCACAAACACAAAACAAGCAGCAATCAAGTAGCAATTAACTAATCAAAGACTGCGATAGCTTCTCATACTTAAACCCTAAACCCTTGGAATCATCTGCACACCAGACAAAGATTCCATGAAGATTCCCTTGACCCTTCAACTTATTACACGCAGTAAAGAACCCATTCTCAGGCGAAAGCCCACCACTTCCATCGCTGATGAAGCTAGCCAACACCTTCCCACCATTATAGTTCGAACTCTGCTCAGCAAAATACCTCATAAACTCAGAAACGCTCGTCCCCTCATCGTAAGCGTAGAACTGAAAGTTCACATAGTCGATCAAGTGCCCATAGCTCCTCCACAGAGCCATGTAATGACGCTGAACCTCTTCATCGTCGTAAGGAGCTATTGATGCGAATTTTATTACACCGCCATGTTTGAGTGCCGTCAATAGCTTCCCTATGCACTCGGCAAACGTTTGTGGGTCGGTCTTAAAATGCTCGTAATCTATGTCTATCCCATCTAAGTCGTACCTTTGTATTATGCTTGTGAGGGAAGAAACTGCGTTGACCACCCATGAGTTGACCGAGGATGGTTTGAAGTATGCGTTTGAACCGTCGTTGACTGAGTTCCCCCCCAGGCTTAGGGCGACCTTGACGTTCGAATGTCGGGATTTTATGGACAAGACTTGAGATGGGCTGAGGTTGTCTGAATCCCAGAATATGTTGAAATGACCGTTGGTTGGTTTGGAGGGAGACGAAGTGGTGTAGTCTATGGCGAAGGATAGGATGAAGTGGAATTCGACGTTTGAGTTTATGGGCACGTCTGAGAATCTAATGTTCTTGAATTCTGCTCCTATGTATTCTCTGAAGAGGTTGGAGTTGGCTGATTGTGTTGGTGGTAAGAGAGAGCTGAGGATGAAAAGTATTGAGTAGAAGTAGAAGGGGTTCATCTTTTTCTTTCTTATTTTTTTCCTAAAGTGTGTAGCTTTTTGCTTTGCTTTGCTTTGTGTTAGGTTGCTTGGCTTATATAGCAAAAATTTCGGAGATGAGGTTTATGTGTTGTTGCTGGAATTGGTCCGCCGATGAACCTTACTTTGTCCGTAGTTGGTCGTCGGTTTTATATGCCGTTGGTGGAAAATTATGTTTGGATCTGTGTGTGAATTTGAATGATGCTTTGGTGCGTGTGTTTGTTGTGTATATAAATACAGTATGATAAATATTAAGGGAGATGTTGGAATATTGACTTGGTAATCAATAGCGAGATATGTAAATTTGAATTCCACTGTTTAAGACAAGGATATTATTGGGTCCGGCCCATTTGGGTTGGCCCATTACTATGTATATAGTTATGTAAAAAAAAAAAAACATAATACTAACACACACAACACACGATCGAACAGACGAGAGGAAGAGAGGAGAGAAAAAGAGAGAAAAAGAAGAAAAGAAGGAGAAGAGAAAAAGCTTCAATCCGAACGATCCGGTGCTCGTATTTTGCCGAAACTTCAGACGAAGAGTCGCCTCGACGTGCTCTACGCATCCACCGTTTCAGATCGTTCGGTTTCTCACGTTTGGGTGGTAACCCGTTTTCTACCTCTTCGTATATTCCGAGCTTGTAGCTCGAGGTTGTTGGTATTCCGAGTTTGTAACTCGATGTTGTGATTGCTCCTCTTGTTGGTGTTGCGATTCGGTGTGTTTTTGGGTTGTGATTACCCCGAGACGTTCTCGGGAGGAGTTGTTGTTATTGTAATCGTCGGACGCGATTATATTGGATTATTTCCTTGGATCGGGAGAGCGATCCCGTGGTTTTTCCCGTTTCGGGTTTTCCACGTTAAAAGTCGCCGTATTATTTTTGGTTTCCGTTGTTGCGTTGATTGGTTGCCATTCGTATTATCCGAACACGCCTAACAAAGTGGTATCAGAGCGAGGTTGAATCGTGCTGTTGTGTTCGAAGTCATGGAGGGCAATTCTAGTCGGATGGTTATGTTGAACGGATCGAACTATCATATTTGGAAAGGGAAGATGGAGGATCTTTTATACGATTTTTATGCGCCCGTGTTCGATCTAGAGAAACCGACTGATAAAAGCGACAAGGAGTGGGAGTTGATCCATCGTCAGGTTTGCGGCTTTATTCGACAGTGGGTCGACGATAATGTTCTCAACCACATCAGTGACGAGAAACATGCAAGGACCTTATGGAGCAATCTTGAGCAGTTATACGCTCGAAAGACGGGGAATAACAAGCTTTTTCTGATAAAGCAGATGATGAGTTTGAAGTATCAAGAAGGGAGCAACATATCTGATCACTTGAATACATTCCAAGGAATTATTAATCAGCTAGCTGGAATGGGAATCAAGTTCGATGACGAAGTGCAGGGTTTGTGGCTTCTTGGTACGTTACCAGACTCGTGGGAGACTTTCAGAATGTCATGATCTAATTCGGCTCCAAATGGCATTTGTTCGATGGAACTAGTGAAGAGCAGCGTACTTAACGAAGAGATGCGAAGAAAGTCGCAGGGTTCTTCTACGCAGGCCGATGTCCTAGTCACAGATAACAGGGGGAGGAGCAAGAGTCGAGGCCCAGGTGATCGCAACAGAAGTAAGAGCAAGTCTGGGAAGTATGCTAGCATCGAATGTCATTATTGTGGTAAGAAGGGGCACATTAAAAGATTTTGCCGAAAGTTCCTGAGAGAGAACAAGAATGCGAAGGGTCAAGATCATCAGACGACAGATGCTGATAAAGTTGACAAGGTAACCGCAGTCACGGCAGATTTCTTTGTTGTGCGCGACGATGATGCTGTTAATCTAACTAGTCATGAGACTAGTTGGGTGATCGATAGCGGTGCTACGATACATGCTACACCGCGGAGGGATTTCTTTGCCTCATATACCTCTGGTGATTTTGGAAGAGTTATTATGGGAGACGATGGCGTTGCTAGAGCCATCGGTATCGGCGACGTGCGCTTGCAGACGGAGAACGGCAATACATTGATTTTGAAGGCCGTGAAGCATGTTCCAGAACTTCGCATGAGTTTGATGTCCACAGGGAAGCTCGACGATGAAGGTTTCCACAGCCACTTTGGAGATGGAAAATGGAAGCTTACTAAAGGCTCCTTGATCGTGGCGAAAGGAGAGAAGACGTCATCTCAGCTTTATGTGACGCAAGCAAAGATTGCAGATTCTACCGTGAATGCAATCGACGATGGTGGCGCGACGGAGCTTTGGCATAATAGACTCAGCCACATGAGCGAAAAGGGACTGATGATACTAGCCAAGAAGAATCTTCTATCTGGCGTGAAGAATCCTTCGTTACGAAGATGTGATCATTGCTTTGCTGGAAAACAGACCCGAGTCGCGTTCAAGAACATCACTCACTCGCCGAAATCAGGTACACTCGATCTAATTCACTCCGATGTTTGTGGTCCTATGAAAACAAGAACACTTGGTGGTGCTGTTTATTTTGTTACATTTGTAGATGATCATTCGAGGAAGATCTGGGCTTATACGCTGAAGTCCAAGGACCAGGTGCTAGATGTTTTCAAGCAGTTTCACGCTTTGGTGGAGAGACAGACCAACAAAAAGCTCAAGTGTATTCGGACGGACAACGGAGGTGAATATTGTGGTCCTTTTGATGAGTATTGTAAGAGATATGGTATTCGACATCAAAAGACAACTCCGAAGACACCTCAGTTAAATGGCTTAGCTGAGAGGATGAACAGAACACTGATCGAGAGAGTGAGATGTTTGCTATCGCAGTCACAGTTGCCGAATTCTTTCTGGGGTGAGGCATTAAATACCGTTGTTCATGTTTTAAATCTCACACCTTGTGTTCCTTTGAGATTTGAGGTACCAGATAAGATTTGGTCGGTAAAGGAAGTCTCGTACGATCATCTGCGTGTGTTTGGGTGCAAGGCCTTTGTTCACATCCCGAAAGACGAGCGATCGAAGCTTGATGTGAAGACAAGACCGTGTGTATTCATCGGTTATGGCCTTGATGAGTTTGGGTACAGATTTTACGACCCCGTGCAGAAGAAGCTTATCAGAAGCCGCGATGCTGTGTTTATTGAAGACCAGTGTATACGAGACATTCAGACAGGGAAGTCGACTAAGAAGTCCAACAGTGATTTCACTAATTTAGATCCACCTCCTGTACGTGTAGCATATCCCAATCAAGGGGGAGATGTTCCAGAATCTAGCGGTGTTGGCAATGATGAAAATCCTATAGGCGATGTTGATGTTGAGCCAGCGGAACCTATTGATGAACCTGTCGAAGAACCTTCGGTTGAACCTCAGTTGAGAAGATCTGCTAGGGAGCATCGTTCATCCACGAGGTATCCTTCAGATGAGTATGTGATGCTAACAGATGGGGGAGAACCTGAGGATTACCAAGACGCAATTTCTGTTGACGACAAGAATGAGTTGATGAAAGCTATGGTGGAAGAGATGCGATCTCTCCATGATAATAATACTTATGATTTGGTAGAGCTACCTCGAGGAAAGAAAGCTCTCAAGAATCGATGGGTTTATCGACTGAAAAGTGAAGAAAATATTTCTCGACCAAGGGGTTGGTCGTGAAAGGTTTCGGTCAGAGGAAAGGCATTGACTTTGAAGATATATTCTCACCGGTGGTGAAGATGTCCTCGATCCGAGTTGCTCTTGGTTTGGCGGCACGCTTGAACTTGGAGATTGAGCAACTTGACGTGAAGACTGCATTTCTTCATGGTGACCTTGAAGAAGACATTTATATGGAGCAGCCCGAGGGATTCAAAGTCAAGGGAAAGGAGCAGCTTGTTTGCAAGTTGAAGAAGAGTTTGTATGGCTTGAAGCAAGCTCCACGACAATGGTACAAGAAGTTCGATTCTTTTATGACCAGTCACGAGTACACGAGAACTTCTTCGGACCATTGTGTATTCGTCAAGAGGTACTCCGATGACGACTTTATTATTCTACTCTTGTACGTTGACGACATGTTGATTATAGGCCATGATACTAGCAAGATTGCGGCGTTGAAGAAAGAATTGAGCAAGTCTTTTGCGATGAAGGACTTGGGAGCGGCGAAGAAAATTCTCGGCATGAAGATTTCTCGTGATAGGAAAAATCGGAAGTTATGGTTATCTCAAGAAGACTACATTGAGAAAGTTCTCGAGAGATTTCACATGAGTAAAGCCAAGGCGGTTTGTTCTCCACTAGCAGGTCATTTCAAGATGTCATCTGAGAAATGCCCGAAGAGTGAGAAAGAGAAGGCCGACGTGAGCAGAGTTCCTTATCAGTCTGCAGTCGGTAGTTTGATGTATGCCATGGTTTGTACTCGACCCGATATTGCTCATGCTGTTGGTGTCGTTAGCCGTTTTCTCTCTAATCCGGGAAAAGAGCATTGGGAAGCCGTAAAGTGGATATTGAGATGTAATACCCGTAAAGTTTAATACGGGATTCTGCCATGGTTATCTGTATAATATTTTTCATATTAGGGAACTTGATGACGAAATTTAAATCATCCAACGAAAATATGGCTTTTAATAACACTTGCCTACCTCAAAAATTTATCCAAAGAAATTAAGATAATCTATACAAATTTCTTTTATTAATTGGGTCACTCGATTTTAGTAAGGCCCAATGGCTTAGAAAATACAAGATAAGGTAATAACACATTACTTAGACTTGAAGAAAAACTATAGTCTAATCAAACTCACAAAAGTCGATGTGCTCATGTATATCTACTATGTGATGAATGTTAAGAAAGGAAGAGTTACACTTACGAAAGAATCTAAAAACTGAAATATCAAAGGACGAAACCACGAGAACTCTCAAGAGCAGAAGAACGAAACTAAAAGAACATAAAAGAGAGAAGAGCTTCATTAAGGGTAGAAGGAGGTCTCGACAAACCAAACTATTAGCAAGTCTATTTCAAGAGTGAGCTAGGTAAACCATTTCCTCTATCATACGGATATTATATGTACTAACATATTGAAGTCATGTCATATCTTATAGGGTTACAAATTAGGTTCTGAGAAGGATTCGAGATACTGAAGTAACTTAACTAATTTAATTAACTTCATTATATGGATAGAGTAAGTGTTACGAATTTTGTGAGGTGTCAGAGGCTAGGTTAGAATTTAAGACTTTCGAATTGTTATGTTAGGACATGTGGGTGCATTCTAAGATGGTTTCGATGTCAGAACATGGTTGGAGCCTTGAATTAGCTTAACTTAAATCCTCAACAGTAGTAAGTCTTCGACATGAAGATTTTAGCTTTGAAGCTTCGGGCTTAAAT
Organism: Craterostigma plantagineum; assembly: GCA_027422505.1. Classification (NCBI taxonomy): domain Eukaryota; kingdom Viridiplantae; phylum Streptophyta; class Magnoliopsida; order Lamiales; family Linderniaceae; genus Craterostigma; species Craterostigma plantagineum. The sequence goes on from JAPQWV010000001.1 coordinate 29,428,927, forward strand.
TTAGTGCGTACCATATTCTGGGTTTGAAATGATTCTTAAAAACCGATGTTAATAGTATATGTTTTAGGGTTTTTGGGGAGAATCCCGATTTTTAGAAAAATCTCGACATGGTGTAGGACCAAAGAGTTCGATGTGTAATAGAATAATCTCGAGATGTTCAATAGAAGGAATTCTGAGATGATTTTGAGATGTATTATATAAAATGTCGAAGTGTGATAGCTTGTAGAATATCGAAATGTGTGATAATGATAATAGTAAGAACTCGATATTATATAGGTTTCGAAAATGCTTTAGAGTAAAATGCCGACATTTAGAGGGTCTCGACATTTGTTCTGAAAGTCTCGATATTTTGTATGTATCGACATTTATAGTTGTTTTTTTGAGTCTCGACATTTTGTTTGAGCTCGACATTTTTGATATGTCCCGACATTTTATAAGGTTTCGACTTAGATCTCGGCAAGCTTGTAAGATATCGACATTTGTTACCTCGACATTTTTGAGTAAGAAACACTTCGACATTTGTTAGGTATCGAGGTGCATATAAATGTCGACATAATAGGAAAATGTCGGGATGTATCATAAAAAGTCGATAAGTATAATAACTAAAGATTTCGACATTTATACTTGTTCTCTTAGGACTCGACATTTATACGTTTTTAGGTCTCGACATTTTATCTGTTGTTCGAATATCTCGACATTTTACAAAAGTGGTTCCGACATTTTCAAGAAGTAATGGTTTCGACAATTGTTGTATAAAAGAACTCGACATTTGTATTCGACATTCTATAGGAAGGGATTTCGACATGTTTCAAGAAATAGTGGTCTCGATATTTTCTAATTGCTGTTTCGACATTTTATTAATACGGTTTCGACATTTAGAAAGAATCGACTTGTACATTCGATATTTTGGCAGGAATAGATTTCGACATTTCTATTAAGGCTAGTCTCGACATTATTAGATTATTTCGACATTTTGTTTTAAATTAATAAATTTTCGGTATTTTAGGGTTTTGATAATTTTAGCATTTTCGAAATTTATATGACTTAGTAAATATTTTAATATGAAAATATTTATTTTATTCAGAGGATCGATATATAGGAATTACGCCAGACCTTCTATTTGGCGGTAGCGGGAGGACAGGTAGGTGAATTATTCATCTACAATGCGTAAACACTTATTTGAATTACGTGCTTTTATGTGCTTCAATAATTTACGTGATTTATGTGTTTTACGTATATTTCATGTGGAAATCACGAATTCATATGTTATCACGTTTATATGCATATCATATCACAGGGGCGAGATATTTACACCGTATTGAGACGGTTGATTTGAGATATTGTCGAGCGGGGTAGAATGAGATGTTGGTAAATTTTATTGTTGACTCGTTGAGGAGTCGAGGTTGGTACTCGTATGACACCTGACGGCAGACAGGCGTGATCGATCTGTCTACTCGGGCGTGAACGTCCCGAGGTGCAAAACCGTCGTGATTGTATTTGTAGCGGAAGGAGCGACCTGACAGGGCAGTTGCGTGAACGTCAAAACGCTGTCGGCGTAGGCTACCGCTTACGGAAGAGCGACCTAGTAGGGCAGTTGCGTGAACGTCAAAACGCTACTAGTGTAAGCTTCCGTTACGTTATAGGCGCGCGAGGTGTCGAGTCTGACCTAGGGCCCTGTGTTTTGTGATTGGAGTTAGGAATGAGGAAAGAGAAAGAGCGAACATTGCATGCGAGATATTGGGCTCGGGAATGAGCGTTCACGTGCATACATGCATTTTATTCACCTACTGGGCAAATCGCTCAGTGTTTACGTGTTGTAGGTACCGAGTCTGACGCCGACGCGCGTCAAGACTGAGGCGGCTGGTGGCGGTGCTCCACGGACTTTTGAGGGCAGGGCGGTACATGGATGAAGACCTGTGGAGCGATAATAGGGGTTTTTTTGTTCTTTTGACTTTTTGGGGCTACGCCCGTTGTATAGATACTACGATGTAAAATAATATTATATTATATTATATTTTAGGAAAAAGTTTTTATTAGACGGGTCTTCCGCGACTTACGTTGCGAAAATCCGCCACTAACCTTAATTAGAAAAGTAGGGTCGCCACAGGTGGTATCAGAGCCTAGGCTTTAGATTCTGAAGACTGTCCATGTACTGTCGCTCAAAAGCCTGGAGAACCAGCCTGGCCTGTAAGTTAAATGCTTGATTATGTGATTATGTGTTATCTGATATGTGCCTTGTGTAAATTATTGTAGATAGTAGTTGAAAAATGCCAAGAACTCGTAGTGAACATGTGGCTGAATCCAGCCGTAGGGCTGAGCCAGAGTCCCCTCCGAATGAAAGGGACTCTACTATCTTACGACTGACCGAATTGCTTCAACGTCAGTCAGACCATATCAATCGCCAGTCAGATCAAATCGACGAGCTACTTCATCATCATAGCTCGTCTGAACATCGTCCCTCCCCTCAGCCTGCACGTGTAGAAATTATCGGGGAACGCTTTCGAAAGATGGATCCCCCAACATTTGCGGATGCCACCGATCCCGCAATAGCTGAAGATTGGTTACGGACTATCGAAGATATGTTTATATACAGCCACGTACCTGAAGATGAAAAGGTCCTGTGCGCCGTTTCAATGCTGAGAGGAAATGCCCGTTTCTGGTGGGACACTGTGAAGGTCTTGGAAGACCCAGTGGTAATGTCGTGGGAACGATTTAGAGAATTGTTCCACGGCAAATACTTTACTGCTCACGAACAAGAACGACGGATGTTAGAATTCATGAACCTCAGGCAAGGAGGAATGCCCGTGTCTCAATATATCCGTAAATTCGAGGAGCTGTCTCGTTTTGCTCCTCACATGGTGGCGACAAACCTATTGAAGGTGACGAGGTTCATTACAGGCCTCAAACCTGAACTTTATCGTGACCTAAGTATTGCGGGAGCACGACAGATGGAATTTACCCAAGTAGCGGAACGGGCCATGATAGCGGAACAAGCGGAGTCTCAGATTTCTGAAGCTCTGGAAGCGAAAAAGAGAAAGGAGGGTCAACAAGGACCAGGGAATGACCGTAAACGTCAATTTTTCAACAAAGGCCAGGGAAATCGCCAGGGTCAACAAAATTGGCGCCCAATGCTGAATCAGGGACCCATAAATATTCAGGGCAGACCCCCAAATTCTGCGCCCCAGTGCAGACAGTGCGGCCGCTACCATTTTGGAGCATGTTATAGGTCCGGAGCAAATCCAAACCCTCAATGCTTCAGGTGCGGGAAAATGGGTCATTATTCTAGGAACTGTGATGCACCTTTACCCCGAAACCCAAACCAACCACCGGTTCGACCCCCACCAGTTCCTGCACGGGTTTTCACGCTTACCAATGAGGAGGCCGAAGTGAACCCTTCTGTTGTGACGGGTACGTTAACTATCTATAACGTGCCCACTTCTGTGCTAATTGATTCTGGAGCCACACATTCATTTGTGTCGGCTAAGTACGTGGCGAAGGTAGGAATATCCCCTACCTCCTCTGAATGCAACTATGTAGTTACTCTACCTCATGGGGATCCGACGCATACCAACCAAGTACTGCGAGGATGCGTTGTAAATATTGAGGGTAGGAACTTGAGTGTCGACCTGATTGTAATCCCGATGAACGACTACGATGTCATCTTCGGAATGGATTGGCTTTCAAGATATGGAGCCATCATAGATTGCAACAAGAAGGTCGTTAAATTCCAACTGCCCGAGGAAGAAGCATTCACTTTTTCGGGAAAAACAGATAAGAATAGTATTCCACGAATATCAGCTCTAAAGGCTCAACGACTTTGAGGTCAGGTTGTGAGTCTTATCTCGTGTATGCGGTGAAGGCAGAGGACTTACCTCAGCCGGAACTAAAAGACGTACCTGTAGCCAACGAATACACTGATGTATTTCCTGACGATCTCCCGGGGTTACCCCCTGATCGAGAAATACAGTTCAAGATTGATCTGATGCCAGGGTCAGCCCCAATCTCTAAAGCCCCTTACCGTTTAGCACCAAATGAGTTAAAGGAATTGAAGGAACAGTTAGAAGACTTACTATCTAAGGGGTTTATCCAGCCGAGTTTTTCGCCGTGGGGCGCACCCGTTCTTTTTGTACGAAAGAAGGATGGTTCGATGCGACTATGCATTGACTACCGAGAATTGAATAAGATCACGATCAAGAATAAATACCCTTTGCCTAGGATCGATGATTTGTTCGATCAACTACAAGGAGCTACGGTATTCTCGAAAATTGACCTCCGTTCGGGATACCATCAGTTGAAGATCAGGGAGGTAGATGTTCCTAAAACCGCATTCAGTACGAGGTACGGCCATTACGAGTTTCTGGTCATGCCTTTTGGACTGACAAACGCCCCAGCTGCTTTTATGGACTTGATGAATCGGGTCTTTAAGGATTACCTCGATCGATTTGTTATCGTCTTTATCGACGATATTCTAATCTATTCTAAGACGAGGGACGAACACGAAAGTCATTTGCGAACTGTCTTAGGAATTCTACGAGAAAAACAGCTCTACGCCAAATTCAAGAAATGTGAATTTTGGCTTGAGCAAGTAGCCTTTTTGGGACACGTGATTTCTGGAAATGGAATCTCTGTGGACCCGAGTAAGATCGAACCTGTGAATAACTGGCCACGACCTACGACTCCTACCGAAGTTCGAAGTTTTCTGGGACTTGCGGGATACTACCGTAAGTTTATAGCGGACTTCTCCAGCATCGCCTCTACGTTGACCAACCTGACGAGGAAGAACATACCATTCAAGTGGACCAAAGCGTGCGAACAAAGTTTTCAAGAGCTGAAAAGACGTCTTACCTCTGCCCCCATATTAGCTATACCATCGGGAACCGGAGGATTTGCAGTATACAGCGATGCTTCGAAGAATGGCTTGGGATGCGTGCTGATGCAGAACGGAAAGGTAATTGCCTATGCTTCGCGACAACTAAAGGAATACGAGAAGAACTACCCAACCCATGACCTCGAATTAGCAGCAGTGGTCTTCGCTCTGAAGATCTGGAGACATTATCTCTACGGAGAGAAATGTGAGATCTTCACAGACCATAAGAGTTTGAAGTATTTCTTCACTCAGAAGGAACTGAACATGCGACAGCGAAGATGGTTAGAGCTCGTCAAGGACTACGATTGCGTCATCAGCTATCATCCGGGTAAGGCAAACGTAGTCGCAGATGCGCTAAGTCGAAAAGCGGTGAATGCAGAGTTACATCAACTGGGAATAGAGATAGTCAATTTAGGCGAAGTTGAGGCAAAACTAGCAGTGTTAACTCTTCAACCCACGCTGCTAGAACAGATTAAGAAGACGCAAGAAGAAGACGAACTCTACCTAAAGATAAAGGAGGCACTACCCGAAGATTTTAACATCCGAGAGGATGGAGCTTTGCTATACAAGAACCGTCTTTATGTACCTAACAACGAGGAATTACGACGAACGATAATGAAGGAAGCACACGCGACCACATATTCGGTACACCCAGGAGCCACAAAGATGTATCAGGACTTGCGAGTAACATACTGGTGGCCAGGAATGAAGAAAGACATCGCTGCATTTGTGAATCGATGTATGACCTGCCAATTGATTAAAGCAGAACACCAGCGACCTGGTGGGACCTTGCAGCCTCTACCCATTCCGGAATGGAAGTGGGATCATATCACGATGGATTTCGTCGTTGGTTTACCCAAAACGACGAAAGGCCACGATGCTATTTGGGTGGTTGTAGATCGCCTGACGAAATCAGCCCATTTCCTTCCAATCAGCTCTACTTTTTCCATGGAACGCTACGCTGAATTATATATTCAGGAAATAATCCGACTCCATGGAATTCCAATCTCTATTGTCTCGGATCGAGATTCGAGATTTTTGTCGAACTTTTGGCAGAGCTTACAAAAAGCGATGGGAACCAAGCTCTCGTTCAGTACTGCATATCACCCCCAGACCGATGGGCAGTCTGAGCGAACGATTCAGACTCTCGAGGATATGCTACGGGCATGCGTGCTCGATTTCAAAGGAAACTGGAGTAAGTATCTACCACTGATAGAGTTTTCCTATAACAATAGCTTCCACGCTACTATCGGGATGGCGCCATACGAGGCGTTATACGGGCGCAAATGCCGATCCCCAGTCCATTGGGACGAAATTGGTGAGCGAACGTTGTTAGGACCTGATATGATCCGAAAAATGACAGAAGCTGTGACGAAGATTCGGGAAAGGATGCGAACCGCACAGAGTCGTCAGAAGAGCTACGCAGATCATCGACGACGACCATTGGAATTTGTAGAAGATGACCAAGTGTTCCTCAAAATCTCCCCGATGAAAGGAGTAAAACGCTTCGGACGAAAGGGCAAGCTGAGCCCCAGATACATAGGCCCGTTTAGAATTATCAGACGAGTTGGCGAAGTCGCATACCAACTAGAGTTACCGGCCTCACTATCGCAAGTTCACGACGTATTTCACGTATCAACATTACGAAAATACGTCGCGGACCCGAGTCATGTGATCCAGAACGAGCTTCTTTATCAACAGCTCAAGCCCGACTTGAGTTACGAAGAGAAGCCTGTAGAGATTCTGATGTACGAATCGAAACGATTACGGAATAAGACTATCCCGTTAGTTAAGGTTTTGTGGCGAAATCAGTCAGTTGAGGAAGCCACATGGGAACGTGAGGATGAAATGAGAGTTCGTTACCCCGAGTTATTCCAGTCGGCATAATTTCGGGGACGAAATTCTTTTAAGGGGGGGAGAATGTAATACCCGTAAAGTTTAATACGGGATTCTGCCATGGTTATCTGTATAATATTTTTCATATTAGGGAACTTGATGACGAAATTTAAATCATCCAACGAAAATATGGCTTTTAATAACACTTGCCTACCTCAAAAATTTATCCAAAGAAATTAAGATAATCTATACAAATTTCTTTTATTAATTGGGTCACTCGATTTTAGTAAGGCCCAATGGCTTAGAAAATACAAGATAAGGTAATAACACATTACTTAGACTTGAAGAAAAACTATAGTCTAATCAAACTCACAAAAGTCGATGTGCTCATGTATATCTACTATGTGATGAATGTTAAGAAAGGAAGAGTTACACTTACGAAAGAATCTAAAAACTGAAATATCAAAGGACGAAACCACGAGAACTCTCAAGAGCAGAAGAACGAAACTAAAAGAACATAAAAGAGAGAAGAGCTTCATTAAGGGTAGAAGGAGGTCTCGACAAACCAAACTATTAGCAAGTCTATTTCAAGAGTGAGCTAGGTAAACCATTTCCTCTATCATACGGATATTATATGTACTAACATATTGAAGTCATGTCATATCTTATAGGGTTACAAATTAGGTTCTGAGAAGGATTCGAGATACTGAAGTAACTTAACTAATTTAATTAACTTCATTATATGGATAGAGTAAGTGTTACGAATTTTGTGAGGTGTCAGAGGCTAGGTTAGAATTTAAGACTTTCGAATTGTTATGTTAGGACATGTGGGTGCATTCTAAGATGGTTTCGATGTCAGAACATGGTTGGAGCCTTGAATTAGCTTAACTTAAATCCTCAACAGTAGTAAGTCTTCGACATGAAGATTTTAGCTTTGAAGCTTCGGGCTTAAATTTAGTGCGTACCATATTCTGGGTTTGAAATGATTCTTAAAAACCGATGTTAATAGTATATGTTTTAGGGTTTTTGGGGAGAATCCCGATTTTTAGAAAAATCTCGACATGGTGTAGGACCAAAGAGTTCGATGTGTAATAGAATAATCTCGAGATGTTCAATAGAAGGAATTCTGAGATGATTCTGAGATGTATTATATAAAATGTCGAAGTGTGATAGCTTGTAGAATATCGAAATGTGTGATAATGATAATAGTAAGAACTCGATATTATATAGGTTTCGAAAATGCTTTAGAGTAAAATGTCGACATTTAGAGGGTCTCGACATTTGTTCTGAAAGTCTCGATATTTTGTATGTATCGACATTTATAGTTGTTTTTTTTGAGTCTCGACATTTTGTTTGAGCTCGACATTTTTGATATGTCCCGACATTTTATAAGGTTTCGACTTAGATCTCGGCAAGCTTGTAAGATATCGACATTTGTTACCTCGACATTTTTGAGTAAGAAACACTTCGACATTTGTTAGGTATCGAGGTGCATATAAATGTCGACATAATAGGAAAATGTCGGGATGTATCATAAAAAGTCGATAAGTATAATAACTAAAGATTTCGACATTTATACTTGTTCTCTTAGGACTCGACATTTATACGTTTTTAGGTCTCGACATTTTTATCTGTTGTTCGAATATCTCGACATTTTACAAAAGTGGTTCCGACATTTTCAAGAAGTAATGGTTTCGACAATTGTTGTATAAAAGAACTCGACATTTGTATTCGACATTCTATAGGAAGGGATTTCGACATGTTTCAAGAAATAGTGGTCTCGATATTTTCTAATTGCTGTTTCGACATTTTATTAATACGGTTTCGACATTTAGAAAGAATCGACTTGTACATTCGATATTTTGGCAGGAATAGATTTCGACATTTCTATTAAGGCTAGTCTCGACATTATTAGATTATTTCGACATTTTGTTTTAAATTAATAAATTTTCGGTATTTTAGGGTTTTGATAATTTTAGCATTTTCGAAATTTATATGACTTAGTAAATATTTTAATATGAAAATATTTATTTTATTCAGAGGATCGATATATAGGAATTACGCCAGACCTTCTATTTGGCGGTAGCGGGAGGACAGGTAGGTGAATTATTCATCTACAATGCGTAAACACTTATTTGAATTACGTGCTTTTATGTGCTTCAATAATTTACGTGATTTATGTGTTTTACGTATATTTCATGTGGAAATCACGAATTCATATGTTATCACGTTTATATGCATATCATATCACAGGGGCGAGATATTTACACCGTATTGAGACGGTTGATTTGAGATATTGTCGAGCGGGGTAGAATGAGATGTTGGTAAATTTTATTGTTGACTCGTTGAGGAGTCGAGGTTGGTACTCGTATGACACCTGACGGCAGACAGGCGTGATCGATCTGTCTACTCGGGCGTGAACGTCCCGAGGTGCAAAACCGTCGTGATTGTATTTGTAGCGGAAGGAGCGACCTGACAGGGCAGTTGCGTGAACGTCAAAACGCTGTCGGCGTAGGCTACCGCTTACGGAAGAGCGACCTAGTAGGGCAGTTGCGTGAACGTCAAAACGCTACTAGTGTAAGCTTCCGTTACGTTATAGGCGCGCGAGGTGTCGAGTCTGACCTAGGGCCCTGTGTTTTGTGATTGGAGTTAGGAATGAGGAAAGAGAAAGAGCGAACATTGCATGCGAGATATTGGGCTCGGGAATGAGCGTTCACGTGCATACATGCATTTTATTCACCTACTGGGCAAATCGCTCAGTGTTTACGTGTTGTAGGTACCGAGTCTGACGCCGACGCGCGTCAAGACTGAGGCGGCTGGTGGCGGTGCTCCACGGACTTTTGAGGGCAGGGCGGTACATGGATGAAGACCTGTGGAGCGATAATAGGGGTTTTTTTGTTCTTTTGACTTTTTGGGGCTACGCCCGTTGTATAGATACTACGATGTAAAATAATATTATATTATATTATATTTTAGGAAAAAGTTTTTATTAGACGGGTCTTCCGCGACTTACGTTGCGAAAATCCGCCACTAACCTTAATTAGAAAAGTAGGGTCGCCACATGAGATATCTGAGAGGCACTTCCAAGACTTGTTTGTGTTTTGGAGGCGGAGAGCCTATGCTAGTTGGATATACCGATTCAGACATGGCAGGTGATACTGATTCCAGAAAATCTATTTCAGGTTTTTTGATGACTTTTGCAGGGGGAGCTGTGTCGTGGCAATCGAAGCTGCAGAAGTGCGTTGCGCTATCCACCACAGAAGCTGAGTACATTGCAATCACGGAGGGTTGCAAGGAAGCTTTGTGGATGAAGAAGTTTCTCGAAGAACTTGGTTTACGGCAAGACAAGTACGTTGTCTACAGCGATAGTCAGAGTGCCATCCACCTCTCCAAGAACTCGTCATTCCATTCGAGATCCAAGCATATTGACGTCAGATACCATTGGGTTCGAGATGTGCTCGAGTTGAAGCAGTTGTATTTGGCGAAGGTACATACGAGCGAGAACGGATCAGATACGTTGACGAAGATTTTGCCGAAGGAGAAGCTCAAGACCTGTCGGCAGAAAGCGGGCTTGCTAGAGCCTACCATATGAGCCGGAGGGGGAGTTTATTGGGTCCGGCCCATTTGGGTTGGCCCATTACTATGTATATAGTTATGTAAAAAAAAAAAAACATAATACTAACACACACAACACACGATCGAACAGACGAGAGGAAGAGAGGAGAGAAAAAGAGAGAAAAAGAAGAAAAGAAGGAGAAGAGAAAAAGCTTCGATCCGAACGATCCGGTGCTCGGATTTTGCCGAAACTTCAGACGAAGAGTCGCCTCGACGTGCTCTACGCATCCACCGTTTCAGATCGTTCGGTTTCTCACGTTTGGGTGGTAACCCGTTTTCTACCTCTTCGTATATTCCGAGCTTGTAGCTCGAGGTTGTTGGTATTCCGAGTTTGTAACTCGATGTTGTGATTGCTCCTCTTGTTGGTGTTGCGATTCGGTGTGTTTTTGGGTTGTGATTACCCCGAGACGTTCTCGGGAGGAGTTGTTGTTATTGTAATCGTCGGACGCGATTATATTGGATTATTTCCTTGGATCGGGAGAGCGATCCCGTGGTTTTTCCCGTTTCGGGTTTTCCACGTTAAAAGTCGCCGTATTATTTTTGGTTTCCGTTGTTGCGTTGATTGGTTGCCATTCGTATTATCCGAACACGCCTAACAGATATATGGTCATGCGTGATCATCATCGTTTATCAATCGTTCCGTACATCCTTTGTCATATATAGATGGCAATTATTCCAAGAACTTAACTCTGTTTTCGGCTTTTTGTGGTTTTCTTTATAGTAGGTTGTGTTTGAACTAACCATCAGATAAAGAAGTTATCCAATCGCAGCTGTAAATCGATGTATGTGTGAGTGTGCGAAGACGGATTTGTAAGTGCATATGATTTATTTTTGGGACTTCGATGGCCAACTCATTCCACGTTTTCCCTCTCTTCCACTATAACTAATAAAGTAGAAAATATTAATATACAACATTACACCCAACTTAAGACATCTCTAACTAAACTACAGATGTAGACTTGGTCAAATGCGGGACTTCTGTTTCAAGTTTCAACAGAGTTCTTACATTCTTAGTTTGTCTCTCGTGTTCACCGTACAATTTCTTAGATTGGAGAGTCGGCAAAGCAATATGGACAAAAGAATTCAAGATTCTCAATAAGACAGGGTCACGTAGTCTAAAGGATAAGAAGTCATTAGTATAATCAGTAGTGACTTAAGCAATGACATTAATGAATTGTCATTTCCTCATTGGTTTGCCTATATAAAGGCACCGATCGAGCCAATATAAAACACACCACCAAAAGAAAAAGCAAGAGGAAAAAAAAAAAGAAAGGAGAAAGAAATAGAGGGTAGGAAAAATAGAGGGTTCGGTATTGGTCCGACTACAAAGAGAGATAGTGAGAATTTTTTCCCCTTAATAAATTGAGAGGTTGTAACCCATATTTTTACACCAGTAATAATATTTCTACCTCGCCCGTGGGTTTTTACCCAAGTCAAAAAGGAGTTTTTCACGTAAATTCACGTGTGCAACATTTATCCTCACTATTATTCCAATATCGTTCCGCTGTCCATTTCGTAACAAGTGGTATCAGAGCCAGATCTAATTGGTATTCTGAGTATGCTCTGTGGTTGCAGCTTTGTCTGATTTTCCGCATCAGAAAGGATATCGAAAAGGTTTATCGTTACAGACTAGTTTTTTGGGCAAGTCGTGGTAATAGAACGTGTAAGTACATTTTGTTTAGGTGACTGGTGCCAAGTGGGACCATTGTGACCCCACCAGATCTATCTGGGAAATACTCCCTCCGTCCCTTTAATATATGGACATTTGGGATTGGGTTCGGTTTTTAAGAAATATAATATTTTAATAGTATAGAGGAAGAAAAGTGTATGGGTGTGGCACGTCTTTTAAGAATATTTAATGTTATTATATTGATTGTGTGTGGTAGTTTTTTACTAAATATGGAAATGTATAAAAGATAGTGGGACGCCCGATTTGGTAAAATGTACAAAAGTTACCGGGACGGAGGGAGTACTTAGAAGGGTACTTTTGTCTAGAAAGCTGGTCGCTACCTTTCTGCAGATTATCTGATCAGTGCTATTTGGCTGGACTGTTGAATTTCTCCGACGACAGCGTGGGGTGAAAATGGCAACTAAAAATGATATTGAGAAATTCAACGGGAGAAACTACTCACTGTGGAAAATGAAGATAAAGGCACTTTTACTGAAAGAAAATTGTCTGAAGGCAATCACTGACAGACCAACAACAATTACAAGTGATGCTAAGTGGAAGATGATGGACGGGAGGGCCATCACAAATACTCATCTGACATTAGAAGATAACATGTTATCAAGCGTTGAAGAGAAAACTAGTGCGAAAGCAATCTTGGAGCATCTAGAGAAGTTGTATCAAGTCAAGTCACTCCACAGCCGAATACCGGTGGTTCGACTTACAACGGTCAAGGTGGTATTGTCAATGTGTGCTACATTCGACTTGCATCTTGAGTAGCTAGACGTTAAAACGTCCTTTCTCCATGGAGATTTGGATGAAGAAATATATATGCTTCAACCAGACTGTTTCGATGAACAAGGAAAAGAAGATTTGGTTTGCAAGTTGATCAAATATCTCTACGGGCTCAAACAAGCACATCGATGCTGGTACAAGATATTTGACTCCTTCATAATGAATCTTGGCTACAACATGCTATATTCGGATCATTGTGCGTATTTCAAGAGATTTAGAAATGACGATTTCATCATGTTCCTGTTGTACATCAACGATATGCTGGTAGCAGGACCCAACAAAGGTCGTATCGCCAACTTAAAGACTTAACTAGCCAGTGAATTCGAAATTAAAGACTTGGGACCAGCAAACAAAATCCTTGGTTTGCAAATTTCTCGAGACAGAAGCAACCAGAAGATTTGGCTTTTATTTGAAAAAAGTGAAGGTTCAACATGCAAGATAGTAAGCCAATATATATCCCTCTTGCGGCTAACTTCAAGCTATTCTCTTATATGTGTCCTACTAATAAAGGCGAGAGGATAGAGGTGTCTCGACTGCAATATTCATCTGCGGTAGGAAGTTTAATGTTCGTAATGATCTGTACCAGATCAGACATTGCCCATTCAGTGGGAGTTGTTGGCCAATACATGTCCAACCTGGACGGGAGCACTGAAGTGCTGTTAAGAGGATTCTCAGATACATCAAGGTAACATCTAATCTTACGTTATGCTACAGAGGTACTAATTTTACTGCCCATGGTTTCGTTGATGCAGATTATGCAGGTGAATTTGATAAAAGCAGATCCACAACTGGATATGTGTTCAATCTTGCTGGCGGAGCCGTAAGCTGGGTTTCAAAACTGCAGTCCATTGTTGTAACATCAACAACGGAAGCAGAATGTCGCAGCTACGCAGGCCAGTAAAGAGGCAATATGGTTGCAAGGAATCCATCATACCATTCAAGAACCAAACACATCCGAGTCCAATACTACTTTGTTCGTGAACAAGTGGAAGAGGGAATTGTGGACATGCGAAAAGTTTACACGGCGGATAATCTGGCAGACTACATGACCAAGGCAATTACTGTGGATAAGTTTATATAGTGCCGTCCTGTTGTGGATTGACCAAACATAAGTAACATGCAATGGCGAGCTAGAAAGAATGGTGTGAAGATCTTATTGCGTCTCAATCAAAACTTCAAGTGGGAGATTGTCCGCAAAGCAATATGGACAAAAGAAATCAAGATTCTCAGTAAGATAGGGTCACGTATTCTAAAAGATAAGTATAATCAATAGTGACTTAAGCAATGACATTAAATGAATTGTCATTTTCCTCATTGGTTTGCCTATATAAAGGCAACGATCGTGGCAATGGAAAACACACCACCAAAAAGCAAAAGCAAGAGAAAGAAAAAAAAGGAGAAAGAAATAGAGGGTAGAAAAAATAGATGGTTTGTTCGGTATTGTTCGGACTATAAAGAGAGAGTGAGTGTGTTTTCTCCTTTATAGATTGAGATGTCGTAACTCATACTTTTACCCCAGTAACAATATTTCTACCTTGCTCGTGGTTTTCTACCCCGAGTCAAAAAAGGGTTTTCCACGTAAATTTCCGTGTTCCATTTATTCTCACTATCATTTCCAATATCGTTCCGTCGTCACAACATAAAATACTGTGAGCAATAGAGTGATCTTTAAAAATCGTCTTCATCAATTTTGATGATCTGTAAGATTATAGAGGAGGTTTAAACTAGCTGTTGCTTGAAAGTGAACCAAAGATCTGCAAACTTGATTTTCTAAACTGGCTTCTGATCACATATTTAATGGATCTCCGAAAATTGCTCTATTCGTGTGTCCTTGGTTTTATATAGTTTACAAAAGAGAATGATACTTCTGAATATCGAAAAAATATAAGATATTGATATCAATTTGATCAAAACGAAACAAATAATAAATTAGATTTGTTTATTTGTTTATATAATGTAATCAAATGAAACAATGATGATTTTAGGATTCGGTGGAATATGTAATTAAAAAATTTTAAGATAATTAAAAAATAAAAAGAAAATTCTGAGACCTAGGACTTAACACATGTCAAATGTGGGACAAATAGTGGGACAATAATATGGGATAGAGGATCCGAACCTCCTTTCAACTTCTTAAAAAAATATTTAAATTTATAGGCCAAAATATAATTTTAGGTCACTAAGTTCACATGTTTTCGTTTTTAGGGTCACTATGTTTGATAATTGCAAAAATAGGTCACTAACTATATATGTTAAAAGAAGTTCGGGTCACCCTCTCATTTTTGGGTCACTAAGTATACGTGTTTTCAATTTTGGGTCACTAAGTATACGCGTTTTAAGTTTTTGGGTCGCTATATTAATCCATTTTCGCATTCATAAAAACATAGTGATCCAAAATCGAAAACATGTATACTTAGTGACCCAAAAATGAGAGGGTGACCCAAATTTGTTTTGACATATATAGTCAGTGACATACTTTTGCAATTATCAAACATAGTGACCCAAAAACAAAAATATGTATACTTAGTGACCTAAAATAATAATTGGCCAAATTTATATGAATATATAACGGTCCCGTGCACGATGATAGTTGAATGGAATTGTGATTTTTACGAGCGATCAACGGGACGATAATATCCAAATCTTCCGTCACTTCGGATGAAATTGATTATTAAGCTTTAAAATTATCCATCTTTTTTTTTATTTGTTTTTGTTTGCTTTCCCATTTCTTTCTCGATTGTTCCTTGTTTTCAACCGCCATACGCGAAAAAAGACGCGACTTTCCATGGCATTCTTCTCTTGGAAAGAGGCTTTGCTTCCTACCTAGTAAATGACATGGCTTTAATCTAGTATACACAGATGCAATGAAACGATTTCACACTATGAATTATGATAACTGAAAACATCGACATTCTATTTTTTGTTCTTGGCCTATATAAGACTTTCCAATGTGAAGCACATTGCTATCCAACTTGCGACAATAATGGCTAATAAAACCACATTTTCTCCACGCCATTTATGGTTGGCCCTCTTCATATTCATAGCACTTTCGGGCAAATTTGTTCGTGGCGACGTTTCATCTAATGAAGATGCGATGATCGTCTCTTCATATAGAAGAATGGTGAAGTTTAATAAGAAGCCAACCTTAGAGTGTGGCCCTTTATGCTGCGTGCCCATTCAATGCAGAGACCTTAGTTGTTGCTCGCGCTAATAATGTTACAAAGGGTTTCTACTACGTGCTTTTATTGAAGTTTGTATCTTCTTGTGAGAAATTTGTATTAATTAATAAAAATAAAATAAATGGCCGGCTTTTGTCCGGCCACGTCATGTCATGACATGTCGCTATTGCGTGGCCACCGATGTTGTACGAGATGAGACTAAAGAAGTCAAAGTCCTCTCAAGCATAAATGTTATAATGATGTTACTACCAACAATTTCTGAACAAAAGAGAAATTAACAAACGAGAATGAACTCGTTTCGATTACTAGCATTCCATTCTAATATATATATATATATATAACCTCTTCTGTATGTTACAACAGATCACTAAGTCATCAAATTTAATTAGGTATTGCTTGAACTAATAAAATCGTTTCAAGTGATGGACTTCCTAATAAACATAACCTCTAAATTGGGAGTGGATAAAGAAAGCAGTTTCATGACAGATACAAAGTCAACTCGTGATACACGAATACCCAATCAATAATTCGAAAAAGCTTAATCGAGGTCAACAAATTTTATTTAATTTACTCATAGATCAGTCTAGTCTAGGTCTAGCTACCACCTTTCAGAAATTACGACCGTTTTAGGGAGAAATCCAAATAGTCCCCTTTGTTTACCTCACAAACCGACTTAATCCTTATTTCACGTGAACTCATTTAGTCCTCGATCGATGTTATTAAATTTGAAGCAATTTAGTCCCTCGTCAAAATCACATGCTCACACGTGGCATTTTCCGTCAAGATTAACGGTCAAACTAATGGAGGGACTAAAGTTGTTCAAAATTAATAACATCGGGGACTAATTTGGTTCACGCGAAACGTTGGTCCATGAACAACGAGGACTATTTTGTGTTTTCTCCCACCCATTTGCTCCTTGGCTCACCTTTGAGAATTCCGTCCGATATCTTATTTTGCATTTGACGTCAAACAGTCGACGAATATTAAATTTTTTATTGAAACAACGGTGTTTCATCCTCAGAATAGATTAATTCTGGTATTAGCTGGTGGGCCAATAATATGATCAATTCAAAATTGGATTGCTTTCTAATAAAAGGAAATGCAATTAAATCTAAAAAATAAAATTCAGTTTACAAACGCAGTCGTTTTAATCATTCCTACGTGTGAGGTTTGGCACGTTTCGTTAGCTATAGGGGGTTGGGGGATAGTCATCAATTCACTGAATTAAATTACATTAAATCTTCTAAAGTTGTATAAAAGTTGACATCTTATATAGCTTGGCCATAACTAAGGTCTACTCCTTCAGACGCTTCTATATATATAAAAACGAAATTTCCATATTCTTGAATCTAACAACACATACACAAATGGCAAGATCAATTCTTTTATCGATTCTCTCACTTCTACTAGTCAACTTCTCCACGGCACAAGTAAGTTAATCTTATTCTTCATTTGATGTTAATTTTTCAGGGTCGTTTGTTATGCGGAATTCGATTAGAAGAAATGAAAATTTGTAATGGTACAACACACGAGTATAACATACAATGGTTCGTCGCGTACTGCTACATTTTTTCCTTTATTTTCCACATCGAAATCCATATACAGGGTGCGTTTGATATAATAATTTCGATGCGGAAAAGAAAAAAAAATTGTAATGGTACGAACTCAAAACATTACGCACCATTGTACGATGCGCTAACTTTGTTTTCCTTCGTCTTTTCCACGCACAAATTCTACCTGCCAAATGCACCCATGATATTCTTACAAACATTCAATTACCTACTGCCTTTTTTGACTTACACAACAATGCAATGCAGTGGTACAACCACGGCGGAGACATTACTAACCGAAGGCAAGCCAAAGGCTCCCTATCCGTAAACCCTATATCGGTCCGTTTGAGCGGTTTGAAGCTCCGGTGGAAATTTCTGACAGGCTTCGACACGACGGCCACGCCGGCGATAGCCGACGGAGTCGTGTACTTCCCATCGTGGAACGGGAATCTATACGCCGTGAACGCCCTCACGGGGGCGTTGGTATGGCAACAGAATTTAGCTCAACTGACTAATATACCCCCCTCGGGAAGATACGGGAATGCTACAGTCTCGCGGGCCACACCCGTGGTGGCCGACAATTTGTTGATCGTCGGGCTCTACGGACCGGCTTACGTGGTGGCGGTGGCACGGTCCACGGGGCAACTCGTCTGGATGACGAGGGTCGACCCAGCCCCATTGGGCCTGGTGACGGCTTCTGGAACCGTATATCAAGGGTTAGTTCGTTCATGCTAAAGTTTTCATAAAAGTTGATAAATGGTGCATTATATTTATTTGGTAGAATACCGCTTTTAATCTTGATTGGGATATGTGCGTATTTTTGTCTTACATTTCGATGTCACTTTTAGTCCCACGAATCGATTTTGTGTCGTTTTGGTCTCTCGGTTAATTTAACCGTTAGTTTGGACGAATTTCATGGGTCAGACCAATAAATATTACGGTCGAGTCGAGCTGAACCCGATCGTAAAATAGGGCTGAGCAGACTCCGTCAAAATTGATAATTAAATTAATTGGAATATCAAAACGACACAAAATCGGAAACTTTGGCACTAGAAGCGGCATATTAGACCATGGAGACGAAAAACGGCCATACCCCAAAAATTGGGACAAAATTGACATTCGCCACATTTTTATCTTCTCCATTTTACTGATTTTTATTATCTAAGACTTGCAAGTTACAAGTTCATTTTTTTCTTAGTCATGACATATTTTTAACCTATACCTTTTGTGGGGGTATTTGATGTTCTAATCCACATGAAAATGATACTTGGGGGGAGAGTAATCATTTTTATATTTTTCAAGAGTCACGATAACGTTGCGATAAATGCAAGTATTGTTGCTTATGTTGCCATGAAAGAAAAGAAGGAAGCAGTCTTTTACTATTTTTTTGTATCAAGGGCATACTATGTCGGCGTTTCGTCGCTTGAAGAACTACTACCGGCGGGACAATGCTGCACATTCCGCGGCAGCATCGTAAAGCTCAACGTCCAAACAGGCCAAATCATATGGCAAACGTACACTCTCCCCGACAACGGAGGTAAGCTCGGCGGCTACTCTGGGGCGGCCATATGGGGAAGCAGCCCTTCGATAGACGTGATTCGCAACCACGTCTACGTAGGGACGGGAAATCTGTACATCGCCCCTCCCGACGTCCTCGCGTGTCAGGCTCGTCAGAACAATCGAACTACGCCGCCCACCACGCAGGATCAGTGCTTCGGACAGGACGTGCACTTCGACTCTCTAATGGCGTTCGATCTTAGGACGGGAAATATCGTGTGGGCGAGGCAGCTCGGCGGATACGACGTTTTCTACTTTACGTGCTTGGTGCCCAATAACCCAGACTGCCCGCCTGGCCCGAACTTGGATGCAGATTTCGGAGAGGCGCCGATGATGCTCACGATCAAATCGAACGGTTGGTTGACCGATGTTGTCGTGGCCGTGCAGAAGAGCGGGTTCGCTTGGGCTTTAAACCGCGATAATGGAAATATTGTTTGGTTCACTGTAAGTCTTCTTTTTTTTTTCTTTTTAATTATTTCACGGTGCTATAATATGTAGACATTTTTTTAACAACTCGGGATGGATATCCTCACTCAACCGGATATGGGTTCGTCACACACTCCGGGGATGAGATTAATCTTCGGGGCCACGTGAAGATATCTCATTCCAAACCCAATGACGAAAGTTAGGAGTCGTTGGGGTTTCAACACATTACCTTTCATGTTGGAATATCAGTGGCTTGACCGTCATGCCCTAAGGGCCATATTTATAAACATGAAAGCAGTGGCGGAGCCACGTGTGGTTAAAATTGAACAAAATATAGGGTCATTTGCCTATATGGGGTTAAATTGAATAAAATTGGGTACCCCATTGAAAATTTTTACAAATATTGGTATGAAGTCCATTCGATTGAACCCACACTAACTTATGTTTCTGCCTCCGCCTCGACTTGAAAGGCGATTTTCAGTGTTTTTTTACATTAATGAACTTCCCAATAGATGAAGACGTCGCGCCCTCGCCTGTGATATACATCGCCACATCTATGCCAAATGTGTGCCATGCGAGGGTGCACTTTTGCGTCTCGTTCGTCATATTTTTCATCGGTGCTTCGATTGAAAAATTGGAAAGCTAAAATAATGTGCAAACTTTTAAGTTTAACGTCAAATATTAAACAATCATTGTTCATGCTTTTAAAGCATTGCTAAGTATGTCTGGAAATCGAAAAACCCAACCAGAAAGCAGGTCCGGGATCCCTGGAAGGTGGCGGAGTGTGGGGCGCAGCGACGGACGGGGCCCGCGTGTACACAAACATAGTCAACGGAAACAACCTACCGTTCACGCTAAAGCCATCTACCCAAACCACGACGGCCGGCGGTTGGGTCGCAATGGACGCAAACACGGGCCAAATCCTATGGACCACGGCCAACCCGAGCAACGACACAGCTCATGGGCCGGTGACCATAGTCAATGGGGTTCTGTTCGCCGGCTCGGTGGCTCCAAGCGGCCCGGTCTATGCGATGGATGCCAAAACGGGCGAAATAATATGGTCGTATAACACGGGGGCAACGGTCTACGGAGGAGCTTCGTCGAGCTATGGGTGCGTTTACATCGGCCATGGCTACTCGGTAGGGTTGGCCATGTTCCACCCTACTTGGAATAGTGGGAAGTATCTATTCGCCTTCTGCGCTTAACAATATAAGATCGTGTGGAATTATGAAACTCAATAAAATGAGCTCGTCGTGTATCTTTTCATTTAATGAAAACATTTATGTGTTGGTAACGACAAAGACTCTTGTAGATGGGGATCATAACCTAGCAATGACAACTAAATTGGATCTTCATATGAATCCAAATCTAAATCCACTTGGACCACCCATTGCGTCAGACCTTTTCGGTCTAAATGGGTTAAGACAGACCCGATAAAGATTCATTTGATCTTCAGATAAAAATGAGTTTAAACTCACTTAGACCACCCATGTTGTCAGACCTGCGGTTTAACTGAGTTAAGACTCGGATCCAATTGAAGATCTAATGGGTCCGATTACCATCCCTACAGTCCCGCGGTAACCATAAACGAAAACTTTTACGGTTCACTTCTCTACTCCAAGAACTACTGCCTACGTCATACATTACATTAGTATTACATTGTTTCCGACCAAATTCACATCATAAAATGACAAAAATCTGGGACAACAAAATCTACGGTTTACCGCTCGGCTTAGGAGAAGCATTCACGAGCTGGCGAAAAGGCGAGGCCTGAAGGGAACCGTTCGATACAGACAAGGTTTGCCCATTCCTAGAAAACGAACCGTTCGTCTGAAACCCATTCTTCCCAATTGGACTCGAACCAACCCGATCAGTTTGACCTGTCTGAAAATAATAAGACGAGCTAGCCATGTCCTTAAGGCTCGGCAACGGCCCCAAAGCCTCGACCACCTCGCTCATCAAGGGCCTGAGCTTGGGATCGCGGCTCAAGCACCGAGCAGCCAATTGGGCGGCCTTAGACGCACCCTTGACCGAGAAGTGGCCTTCGAGCCTCGGGTCAATCAAGTGGTTGAACCGCTTCTTATCGGCTAGGCGAGGCCGGGCCCACTCCACGAGGTTGTGCTCGCCTTGGGGACGGTGCTTGTCCATGGACCTACGGCCCGTGAGCATCTCGAGGAGGACTACGCCGAAGCTGTACACGTCGCTCTTGGATGTGAGGTGCCCTGAAAAAGAAAACGAGAAAAAAAGACGTGCGAAATTAGTTGATTTCCCAGGCCGAAATGCCATTACTCATTGTACTGTATTGTGAAGGCGCGTTTGGTATGTTGAACTCGTGCGCTGGAAAGGCAAAGGAAAACTAAGTCGAACAATTTTACCCGTGTGTCGTACCATTACATTTAATTTTTCTTTTCCGCACTGAAATCCTCATACCAAACGCGTCCTTACAGTGCAGACGATGACAAACACGAAAATCGAAAATCGAACGCTTTTATTAATCACAAACGAACAGAGACTCAGACAAGAGAGACTAATAGCTTTTCCTAATAGCCAAACAGAGAGTTAAAACTATGGCCCTCAATTTTCTTCAATCACCAAGGTTCCTTCTGCGGAACTTCACGCCCCATATATGGACTAAAACAAATATTTAGTCCTAGTAAATCTCATCTGAGTCCTAGTAGATCTTGACTACTAATTAAGAAAAACAGTTTTGGACTAAATATTAGTAATAATGAGATTTACTAATTTAAATTCAAATATAAACTACTAAGTAAGAAAAACTTAATTAAATAGTAGTAATAATGATTGAATAAGCCCTCGTAATATGTGATAAAAGAAGGCTCGAAAAAAAAATTACCCGTCATAACGTATTCCGGGGCAGCGTAGCCGTAGGTACCCATCACTCGGGTGGAGACGTGAGTCTTGCCTTCGTCGGGCGCATCTTTCGCAAGTCCAAAATCGGAAAGCTTCGCATTATATTCCTAATTGCATAAAACAAAAAAAAAAAGTTAAACTAACTTTCGGATAACAAGGCACTCATAGTCGAGATTAAGAAAGATCGAATTTAGTGTGTGGCAAGCTTCGCATTATATTCTTAATTGCATAAAACAAAAAAAAAAAAAGTTAAACTAACTTTCGGATAACAAGGCACTCATAGTCGAGATTAAGAAAGATCGAATTTAGTGTGTGTAAAGTGCTGAGAATCGATCTTACAGCATCCAACAGTATGTTAGAAGTCTTAAAATCGCGATAAATCAACGGTCTTTTGGCTTCTTCGTGGAGAAAGGCGAGCCCTTTTGCAGCACCGAGTGCTATTTTCATTCTAACCGACCAAGGAAGAGGAAAAGATCCTACAACAGAACACACGGTATAATAACTTAAGATAAATTCGAAGATTCCACGTAAGAAAAAGAACAAATCTTGATGATGATAAGAACTTATACGTCTGAAAAGATGGTTCTCTAAGCTCCCTCGAGGCATGAACTCATAAACGAGGAGCCTCTGATCATCTTCAATACAGTAGCCGATCAAAGTAACCAAATTAGGATGAACGAGGTCGCCGAGGAAATTCACTTCAGCCTGCAATAAAAATTCCAGAAATTATTACACAACGATCCAAGAAAGACCGAGCAAACTAACACAATTCATATTACAACGGACCATCCACTCTTTGTGGCCCTGAAGCCCATCGTGATTAAGGGTTTTAACAGCTACGGTTAGCCCCGTCCCAGGTTTAACGGGCGCTGTCCCATTTTCTTCGATCCATCCCTTAAATACACAACCAAAACCTCCTTCTCCCAAAAGGGATTCTGGCCTGAAGTTCCTCGTGGCCAATTTGAGGTCATTGAATGTGAATTTTCGTAGCCGTGAAGAAACTTTGAGCTCTTCTATGAGCTTCGAGCTTGATAAATTGCTATCAATGGAGGGCGGGGAGATTAGAGGAACAATGGGTTGTTGGCCTTTGATAGCTTTTTCTGTAGCTTTGCCTTCTGTGATCATATCAACCAAAAAAAGGAGAGATTTGAGGATATTGAAAGGGCTCTTACAAAATCAAACATGAGTGTGTATTCTAACCTATTTGAAGAGAGTGTGTAACCAAACGAAATAGTCAAACTAGAAAATGTAAGAATTCAAGCTGATCAGATATGGATGATCTTTTTCAAGAAAATTAAATTACCACGAGGGCTGATGCCGCTAAGGGAACTATCGATCTTAGATCTTGAAGATATGCAGCTATTGATGAACAAATTAGTCCAACAGCCCACGGAAGAATCATCGTCTTCTTCTTCATCGTTTATCTTCTTCCTTGCCTTTGACTTCTTCACATCCCAACAATTATCCACTTTTAAGACATCGTCGCCTTGTCCCATCTCTTACAAGTTGGAAGTCCAAAAGCATACAAGAAAGGAAAGGTATAAGGGCATTCCAATACAAGAACTACCCACTTGACCTCTTTGCAGCGATAAACAACGATGGTAAAGAATCTTAGGAGATCGAAATAGAACCAATATGACTGAATATTCTAGTATTTGATCGCACTTGAAGAAGAACAACCCATCAAGTCAAACATCGGAGAAAAAGGAGATCGATGAAGAACATGTCAACAAGGCTCAGGCGCTGGAATTCTGTTGATTGAATATGATTAACCTTCAAGGTTAGAGCTTTTGTTTGGCCCATCGGCACTGTTTCCACGAGAAAAAAGCTGAATTTCAGATGATAATAGTAATATAAAAAATAATGAAAAGAAATAGTACGAGTAATGATATTCCTCATTGAAAAAGTTGATCGCAGTATATATGATTTTATCCCAATTCCCACCAGCCCATAATTCATAAATTCCTAATCTTGAGAAAATATAATTTTCAAAGCTGTGGCGTCACAAGTGACGCCGACCAGTTAATAAGAAGGCTCAAGAATATATATAAACTAATATTATAATAAAATCAATAAATAATCTGGTCCCATTTAAAGTTTATTTAACATATTTGAGAAAACAATCAGTTTCAAGTTTAGTTTTTATTCTTTCGAACAATTGTCTGAAAAATCTAAGCTATTTATTGAATGGATGGAGTGGCTATAAAATGTCACATTTGGTCTGTCAACTCGTCTCTTTATTAATTAATTACTTTAATAATTTTTATATTACTCTTAAATTTTTTTATTTACTTATATCCCTAACATTATTTTTGTTTATATAGTTAAAAATTATATTTTATATATTAAACATTACAAATAATGAATCTCAAAATCAAAAGTAACATAAATATAATTATATTCTAAGCACACGCATAGAGTGTGCGATAACGTACTATAGTACGGATAACTACTGTTTTTATTACCAAAAACCACTTCAGTAATAAATCCAAAGAGTGCCATTTTTTCACTCTCTAGTATCTTCTTTTGCATATTATAGTATCTATTCTATTTTATTAAGCGTGATGGGTGGGTAGTGGCGGAGCTAGTAAGTTAGGAAATGGGGTCCAATTTATAAATATAGAATTATCTCCCTTATACTGATTCATTATAATTTCAAGTGGGGGGTCATTTGCTTTATATTATATAAATTATTTTATACATTATAAATTTTCTATTACAAAATTATAAAAGGAAAAAAAACCAGTGGGGTCTGTGCACCCCACTCGTCTAGACGTGGCTCCGCCATTGGGTGGGTATAAACTATCCTTTTGGCCTGTTAAACTAACGAAATGAATTAAAAATAAAATTAAAAAATTTCACTGCATTTAGTAACTATTTTTAGCTAATTACTATTATACCTCTAAATTTATAATTTATATAGATACATAATTAAATTTAAATCATAATTTCCACTACAAATTTAAATTAAAATAAAGTTAATATTTTATATGTATATATTATAGTACATGCATTTGAATGTGTAAACAATACTAGTAATATTTTATCCTAATGTCAAATTGGTATCCTTGCCTTGCAGACGTGTACAAAAGCAAATTATTATATACAAAATGGCCTAAATCATAAAAACAATTATGCGGGACCCACCATTACGCACATACGCGCGTGATAACTTGTGCAATAAAAAAAAACGTTTCCATTCTCATTTTATATTTAGGTAGGCAGTTGTCATCTGTATAAATTTTTTACCTTTTCTTTCTTCTAGGTGGATTAAAGTTTATTTCTGTAAGAATATTGGAGATGCATATTTGTAAGAATGATTAAATTATTCAATTGACATCATTGTAAGTTCAAATTCAATTGAAATCTTTAATTATTGTAGGATCTGTGGATTTAAGGCGTGAGAACACAATTAGCTATTTAGATTCGCCTAGAAAAATAGTTTAATAGGACTAAAGTTTCTCACAAGTCTATGGGCTAACAAGACTCTAATTGGCTTAATAATCGACCCACAACGACACGACCATCTTTAGAAGGTATCTTATTATGTCATATTATCTCAATTGTTAATCCGTAGTCCTATTTTGAAAAAATCTTACACAACGACACTTGAGAGCATTAGCCTCTTGATTCTTTGGTAAATTATTATTAATAATAAGAAAATTGAAGAAAGTAAGATAAGAATAAGTAGGATTATCGATTGTAGTAACTCGACGACCGAAATAACGGTTGATATTCCATATCTGCTGAAATCTGTAAAGACGGCAAAAGATTGCAAGTTGATTGATAAAGATGGTCCTAACACGTGTTATTTAGTACGATGTGGGAATATATGTTGAGACCGACCAAAGGTTTAATATTACAAAAATATATATGTCAAATATAGTGCCGTAGGTAAGTAAAGCTTGTGGGCAGAAAGAAAGAGATGTTGCTTAGCTTGGAAAGGGCAGCTTATGTCATCCTTGGCAGAATAAGAGACAAAGCTTTGTATTGTGAGTTCCGTTTGTGATTAACCTTTTCACATGCCTAAGCTGCCATTAGGAACTTCTTCTAATACAGTAAAGCATGTCCTAGGACTAATGAATGCCCTATTACGACGGGTACTTGAAAATCTAGTCTATATATAACGAACTATACTGAGGTTTTTGAACTGAAGAAGCTCTATATTACATGGTATGCAAGGTATGAAGTTCTTGGTAAGAACTGCAGATTCTTGAGTGGCATCCTTTTGATGGTTTTAATGTTTTTTTACGGAAACCCATTAAATACACTTGTCGTAAGGAACTGTTTTTGGCCCTATATTTATAGACAAATCTTTTCGTTCCAACTAAGCAAACTATTTCTTACACGGTGGTACCTTCCAACATTTTCTTACACATTTGAAACGATTTTTTTTTTCGCTTTTTCATTTTCTGGCGATTTAGAGATGGTTGAACTTGAAGTTCTTAAGGCTACAGCTTTACGGTAGTGATATATGATCGATTACGATTTTTCATTGAGCTCTTCGGCCGTAAGAAATGTGTTTTCTTTTTTTTTTCTACAAGACTATATACCAAACGACGTTTAAAATAGCTCAGCCGACCCGCCCGACCTGTACTTATACTTCCCAGCCCAGAAAAGATAGTTCAAAAAGTTGAGCCCGCTAAGCCCGAACATGACCCAGTAGAACCGCTCCAGCTTATAATAATTCAAATTCCGACCCGCCAACCACGGGCCGTGCTCCGACCCTCCCGTCGCCCATTCACGACCCAAACAATCGCCGTGCTGAGGTAATACCCAACCGCCAGCGAAGCGAAGGACAGCGACGTGGCGAGCGACCTCATGCCCTTCGGCGCCTCCGTGAAGAAGAACTCCATCAAACCCGCCAGAGTGAAGAGATCCGCGGATCCCAGAAATAGGTACTGCGGGGCGACCCATAGGAAGGAGATGGGCAGCGGGTCGCCTGAATCCACCATGTTCGACCCGACAGCCGCCCGCTTCCTCTTTCCTTCCACCAGGGCGGCTACAGCCATGGCCAAGACGGATAGGGTCAGCCCGAACCCGACCCGCCTGAGGTGGGAGATGCCCGTTTCGGTGCGGGTCAGGCGGCGGGCAAAGGGGATTATTACGTGGTCGTAGAGGGGCACGAGGACCATGATGAAGACGACGGGGAAGACGGGCAGAGAGGCGGGCGGGATTCGGATCGATCCGACCCGTCGGTCCATGGTGGCGGCTTGTTGGACGGAGAAGGTCGAGAGCTGGGCCAGGCAGCAGTTGAGGACTACGGTGCATGCGAAGATTGGGAGGATTCGTAGGACGGCCTTGACGTCTTCGACCTGTTGGCCCGTGCAGGATAGGATGGGATGGGCCGGGTTGTTCGCCGCCGCTCTGTCGAGGAAATTTATGGTTTGGTCGGATGGAGGTTCGGAAGGTTCCGGAAACTTATTGGGTGCCTTTGGAGGGGGGCTCGAAGCCATGCTCGTTAGGGCAGTGGTTGAAGTTCTTGGCTTGTCAGCGACGTTTAGCAAGGATGCAATGAGAACCTGTTCAAAACACGAAACGATCGCCTAAGGCCGACCATGAAATTATTAAACTTAGTATTTGGATCGCCGACGAAACGTGCCAAGCCCGAATTAGGCGATTGGGCTACTAAAACGAAAACCCATTCGGAGGCGGGTTTTAGGTATCAAAACTCAATCCAACATCCGATAGATAAAAGTAATTGGGACGTGCATCTATGGTCGTGGACTAGTCACTCTATTGCCAATTAATTTTACAATGGAAACCTCACATGTAAGCTTATATGCATGGATTTCTATGTCCAAGCTGAAGAGGGGGATTGAGCCGTGGCCGGCTGCTTTACGGTTTAAGGGTTATAATTGTGCACCATCATCATCAGCTATAGATTTTGACAAAATGGTGGACGCTTGATCCTAAGACTACTAATTAGTAGCCAAATCGTATGATTGCCAGCAGTTGGGTCAGAGGTTACGAGTCGACCCATTTGAAAGTGCAAACGATGGAATAGCAAGTAGACGTACCTTGCATATAGTCGTCAGCGGACTCCCGAAGGGAACCTTGTTCCTATAAAACGTCGACCCAGAGAGGAAAACTGGAATCGAAAGCAAAATCGAAAGCGTCGAGATTCCGAAGCCCCACTGCCATCCAACGTTGTCCTCGACCCATACCACAAGAGTCACGGCGATTAGGGCCCCACACGCTAGCGAGAATATGAAGTAGTTGAAGAAAGTCGACCTCTGCTTCCGCCCATCAGCGGTCCCCTCGTCGAGCTGCTCGGCGCCGTGGGAAGGCAAAGAACCCTTTATTCCCCCGACCCCTAACGCCACAGTGTAGAGCCCCAAAAAGAGAAGCAATGCCTTGAGACCGCCGACTGGCTTGCATGACGATGAAGTGGCGGTTCGATCGATGCATTTAGACGGCTTTAGGGCCGTCGATTGGGCTTGTACAGCCAGTATCATTAACCCCTGGTGACAGAGAATCATGGGTTAGGTTAGGTTATGTCAAGGCATTTAACCATGGTTCAATTCAATCTTTGGCTAAGCATAACATTCCATTATTGCATGATGACAGTAAACATGAATTCCATCATTTAATTTGTGCAATTGCTAGCTATATATGTCTTGATCCTAATGTTGCATGCAACAGAATGAGATTCTTTGTCCCACTCCGGTGTCCCATTATCACATACATTGATTAATTGGTTCAGAAATTTCCTTTATATTTTTTATCATTTTCTAGTTTTCTAATTATATCTTGCATCAAATCAAAAAAGTCGTTATCTCATGAAATTGTTGGATAGACTATCAATTGAGTGACAATACTAGTTGGCCGAAAACAGTACATGACAATCAAAACTATGAATTCTTTTGTTACTTCAAATAAATTATTGAAATCGCGACGTGTATATATCTATATATATATATATATATGTAGAGAGAGAGAGAGAGAGAGAGAGAGAGAGAGTTGCCAGGAATTCGACGATAGAGCTGACGAGGTAGATGGTGTAAGAAGTGAAGAAAGCATCGGAGAAGAAACCGCCGATGAGTGCCGAAAGGAAAGCCGTGCCCATGAAATTAGTGACGGCATTGGCAGCCTCGGAGAGTGAGAAGTTCATGTACTCAGTCATATACAGCACCAAGTTGCTTGCATTTGCCAAGAATGCTAAGTTCTCCAATACTTCAACGACTGTTTTTGTTTTAATTTTTTTCCATCGTTATTTATTCATAAAAAACAATATTAAAAGGAAAAATATATATACCCAAAACGAAGAAAACGGCTCTCATTCCGCCATGCTTGGCTCTCGAAGCTGGTTTGCCTTTCCAATCTACATATCCATTCCATGTGTTATCACTGCTGCCAATTTGCTTCTCCACTTCCTAAATCGTAAGGAAAAAAAAATAGACAAGTGTATGATGGTTATTACATGATGGGTTGAAAGAAAAAGTGAAGCTTTGCTTCTAATGATGGAGAAATAATTGAATTATTACCATGTTTTTTCTTGATGGAATCCAGTTTGCATGTATTTGTTTTCAAGAATGGGGTGGTGGGGCTGAATTTATAGTGAAATACTTAGTGAAGACAGGTGAAGGAAGTCCAACATAAAGTAATATATTTTTATAATAAGAAAAAGAATAATTAATGATGTATATGTATGGCATGAAATTTCATAAATTTTTTCAGCAAAGTTAGATTGAATTATGAATAGTTTCTGGTCCACAAATATTTTATTCCAATCGAAATCATATTCGAAAGTGACGATTACGTTCACCATTTATCTATTTTGACGAAAGTTTTAGTCAACGGAGTGCTACGAAGAATTACTTAATTACTATGATTGGTAGAATCATATCTAATCAAGGAAATATTACCAATATATTCCTTGATGGATTTGACCCGAAGATTACTTGTTAAATATATTTCTTTTTACGTTAAAGATTTTATATTAATACATTGTTTGTGATGACATACCGTTCCATTCCCATTTCTCAATCTACCCATATTGCTTATTTCATAATCATTATTGAATTAAATTATAAACGTTATAAGATAAATGATTTTGATTCTTGATGTTTTGATGGTATATATACGCGTTTGCAACAACAGGGCTCTGCTTTGTCACCTAGCTAAACCCCACACACTCATTATACACATATATTCATAATTCAAATTATATGTATGTTTGCGAATATTATAGACTGTATATCATAGTCTGAAAAAGAGCGATGTCACTAAGGTAAATGATGCGAAGCATAAGTTTGTTCCTTATCTAGTTCATACGCATGTGAAGGTTAAGGGACTAATTATGTACAACATATATTCTCTTCATGTGGCTCAAAGGTATTCCCTTTAACTTAATGTAATAATCCCCTTCACATTTTGCAATTTATTTACTATTTTCTTAAAGAATTTGAATTTCCTTTCTCTCCAAGAATCAATCCCGAAATTAGAGAAACTATCAAAACAACGATTTGGAAGAAACTACAACCATACAAAATTTTCTTCTATGGCATACATCGAAAAGACAAAATAGAAACTAGTGCAAGCAATTTTAGAAAAGCAAAATTCAGAACATCAAAAGCCTAGGCTTTAAGTTGTGTCGAGTTTTTATGGAACTACGTTCCCACTTTAAAGTGTATAAGTAATGCTTTCAACTCATTTTTTTCTCCAACATGTAGTCTTTTAATCGTGATGCAAGAAACATACCTAATTTCTTTTGTTCTTACAGTGATCTCTAATCACACTCATCCAATGCAATTAAAATGCGAAAGACAAAAGGGATCATTTAGCATCTTCGACAAAGCAATGAATACGGTATTGGTAATAATGATTGGGCAAAATAAGAATTGGTTTTTTTTTTAGATATGTATGATCGGAAGCTGGGCTAACATAATTGGGCTGGGATTTTGGCCCATTTACTATTTTTGAAGAAAACAAATCAAACATTGGAAAGAATCAATATTGAACCATTAGTAGCAAATCCACTGTGTCTGTATTACAAATGTATGTTTTGTTATAAAATTGCTTTTACGTGGTGTGGTCTGATATGGGAGTTCACGACAAAAGTTCATCATGGACACGAATTCTTATAATTGATTAAAAAATTCATGCTACATAAAAATAACACCCTATATAGAAGGAAAAAGAACGTGTTCAAAATAAAATAATTAAACCTAAAATCTCCCGATTTTATTTTTACTTTAATTATTTTTTTCCATTTTTATTCCTCATAACACCACACCTCTAAATAAACTGCAATTTTTTTACGTGCAGACATCCCTGAGAGCATCTACAACGGCTACTTTATTTTGTGTAAAGAATTTACTCCAATGAGACTCTATATCTGTCATTAATATTGTGTTGATTAGCAGAGATAATCTAGATGTAGAGTACACACAATTTTCAACACAAAAATTGTGTTGTACTTTCTATTTTTTATTATTTTATTTTATAAAATATATTTTAATTATATTTAAATATTTGATATTCTTATATTAATAAAAAGAAAAATAATATTAACTTCCTATTATTTACTTATATTTACATTTTAATTTAATAAAATTATTAAATAATATGCTAAGTTTATAATTTAGTTAATTTTAAATATTAATTAATATAATTTATTGACTTTTTAATATTATAATATAAAGTTTAATATAGGAATTTGATTATAGAGTTAATGGGTTGGAGTGAAAATTAGTGTGGAAAATAGAGTTTATGGATTGGAGTAAAAACACTGTAGTAGCTGTAATATTGTGTAAAATTAACTATATTTTCATGTTGCGGATTGAAGATGCTCCAAGTTTCACACAAAACAACAATAGCAAAGACGACCAAAAAGAACTCTGAATTGGTTTTGCCAATTTATGTGGGATACAAAAGATCTCAAATCATACGGTGGATTATAATATAATGATTGAAATGATGCAGCTAATAATTGCTCGAAAAGTCTCCACATTCTTCTGATTTGAGTCAACGGTAAACACCAATATTTAGGACGATTTTGGCACGACCTACATTTCGATTCACACCACTGCCGATATTAAACATTTTATCACAAAACGCGTATTGTATATGATGACAAGAAACCAATATAATGAATTCCTTTGAATCTAAAATTGCTGCTTGGCCTAATTTTTTTCTCATCCAACTAAGCACCACGTAGGTAAAAAAATGAAAAAATAAGAATAGTTAACAATAATAATAAAAAATAAGTAATATATTTATTAGATAAAATATATCTTCAAGAACGAGCAACGACACGATCTTGATAGTCAAAATTTTTTCGTCAAATCAATGAATCCATTTCTTTCTTCAAGAACCCCGTCAGAATCGAGCATGTAACCCAAATAAATCGAGTCATTCCCACTCCTATGACGTGCATCCTTGTTCCATAACTCCATTTCAGTACCATTAGTTGACCCGCGAGTTTGAGAATTTCATAGTTGGAAAAGAATCTGGCCGTTCGATTCCACACTTGTCGAGATTACAAATGTGAGAAAGTTTTAGTTCATTTTTCCGGTATGTGACTATGATGTTACTTCTGATATTTTGAAGGGAGGATCATCCACTATTATAACTTATTTGTTATTATGTAATTATTTAATAATTATTGTTAATTACTTAGTTTTTAGTATTTAATTGTTATTCCTTAATTGTTCTTATCATTTAATTATTTTATTTACTTACGTGGGCTTAGTTGGATGATAGAGAAAAAATAGGTCCCACATCATCAATTTCGGCGCACACGTGTTAATTTCCGCTAAATTAGCCTTGCTTAATTAAGGTGTCCCGAAATCGCTACCACCTCAAATATACTGTACTAAAAATTAATTAAGCCTAGATTCATTTCGCATCCTAATACAGTAAGACCTCTATACTCTATAAATTAATAAACTCTCTAGAATATAAAATCTTCTTGTCCCGAGTTGGGCCTTTGTAAAAAATCATCAAATTAGATAAGAAATAATATAATAATTTTTCGGAACATCCCTTTATAAATGCTAGGTCCCATTCAAACTCTAAATTAATAATTCAAAAGTTACAATTATAAATTATGGTAATTTGCTAAAATAAGAATCTTTGTTACTAGATTTCTTAAATTTTAATCTTTCATCCCTAATTTTTAATTGGAGTGAATAGTTCCGATTTCGAGTTCTCTTGTTGCAACAAAAAATTGTGAATGGTTGTTGTCTCCATTTTGTGTCGATTAATATCTCCACCCTTCTGAAAGTTGGCTGAACGATACTCCAATGATATCCTGAGATCATTTGATATTGTATCTTGACTAATTTTCAAATCATATGTTTCATTAATTCACACTTGTAAATCATTTGGCGTACATGAATATAATTAATGAAACATATTTGAATTCATTTATCGTCAATACATTCTAAATTTGTTAAATTTAAAGAGTCTCTCTTTTAATTAATAAAATATTAATTTATAGATATATTAATATCTCTCTAAATTAATAAAATTCCATGGTCCCAATGTTATTAATTTATAGAGGTTTTACTGTATATAAATACGAATAGATCCTTGAAGATTCAACAAACAACTTGAAGTAAGATTATGATATTCATTTTTCTTGCATGTTAGATTAGAATATACAACAAACATCATAATGAATTTTAATTCCAAAAGAAGTTCGCAATTTGGTTTCTTGATTTTCAAAAAACTATTAATTTCGATCTCTCACGTAATCATATATGTTCGATAATTCGGTGGAGTTGAATCATCAAAATGTGTTAGAAAATGACAGAATATATTAATTGTCTATTTTCCAGGGCATCATATGATTGTGAGCAAAAAAAAAAATGTATATAATTTATCTCCTTCCCTTCTCGAGGCTAAGTCGGTACATGAAAAAGAAAAAACTATTTAAAAATCTTACAGATAAACCATCGCACATCAATTTGCATGCATGTAAGTCCAAATAATTGAAAAAAAATTGACAAATATTAAGTCAAAATAATTTGAACGGCAGAAATCCATATCCAATGAGCTTAAGGACAAATATCGTCCTATTTTCTCCACGTGAACTGTTTGCTCCTAAACCATACAAAGTTTTTTTTTTCATTGGGACAACCAAACACGTTTTTACGGTGATGTCCAAATTACAAATTGCTTAGTACTTTAAATTATATAAAAAAAATGCCACCAAAAATCAAGATGCATCATGTTAATCGCATGGATTTTGGGATTTGAAAGTCTTTCTTGATTGTGTTTGATCTCTTACGTAAGCTATGCAATCAGCCCTTCTATACAATTCGAGATACTTTCTCATTTTCTATTTCCCTATAATTTGACTCAAATTTGTAAAAGTATTATGAGTGTTTTTGTAGTATTTCTATTTCGTGAATACAATTTTACCCAATTAGCTTCAAAGTATCATTTCATTTTCATTTACTCAAAGGAGGATCACTAATCTTTAGTTAATGACTATTTTTAAGTAACCTGTATTTGAAATGGTTATTTACATATATAAGAAAAGAAGATCACAAGCCAATTCATCTCCTATTATTTGACAATAGTTGTCTACCCTCAACAAAAAATTAGAGTTTAATAGAAGAAGTTGCCTTTATCGGAAAAATAACATAAACACTATGTTACATCTAATTTATTTAATGGCCCTCGTCTGATTTTCAACTTTTTGGATAAATGTAATACTCATCCAGAAAACGCACAAAAAGAAATAGTACTAAAACAATAAAAATAAATAAAATATTGCTCCAACTCTCATTGCCACTCCTTGCATTTTATCTATATATAGACACAAAATCACTCGTTTTATACCTCAAACAGAAGAAAGAAATAATTTATTCAACTCATAAAGATGAAATCTTCTTCTCCTCCTCCTTCACCACCACCGCCGTCAAAACTTTCTTGGCTCGCTCGCTGTACTAATAAATTCCAACGCTTCCACTCCATTTCTGCTAATTCCAAACCTTCTTTTCAAGAGACTCCAAAGCTCGCAGAAGATGGACATGGAGAATCTGAGACTGCCCTTAAGCAAAGAAAGCCTGGAGGATGGAAAGCCATAGCCTTTGTTCTAGGTATATATCATACATAAATGTTACTTTCTTCCTTTTTATCATCGAGCAGTTTTACAGTGAATTTAAAACTTTTTCGAATAGTGCTAAGCATATACTTAGCGACAACAACATTATTAATAACACAAATAAGTCACGGCATGCATTTCCTGCACTTGTAATTAACTATCCATTGGCTTCATATGGTTTAAGTGTTAAATAATTTTGTAATCAATTATTTAGAATAAGAATTCTATTTATAAAGTATTACCCCGTTAAAATATATATGTGAACGTGGTTCTAAGATAATTGTTGTCATTTTTTCTGCTATATATATAATATTCGGACAAGACACCATTATTACAAGTGTAGGACACATCACATCTCAACTCACTATGCTTTTCTTCATAGACATAATCGCTTTATCATGTCTGGTGCGCATCGTCCTTGTGAGCATTTACGAATCAACCCACGGCATGCCATGCCATACGATACTATTGAGAAATTCACCTTATTATCGTTAAATATGAATTTTTTATATATTTTTTCTTCAAACCCTAATTGACAATCATATTTCTTTTTTTTTAATACAGGAAATGAGACATGCGAGAGGCTGGCCAACATAGGATTGTTAGCAAATTTCATGATGTTTTTGCTAACTCAGTTTCACTTGGACCAAGTTACGGCTTCGAATGTCCTAAGCATATGGTCGGGTTTTACGAATTTTCTACCCTTGGCTGGTGCTTACGTGGCAGATGCTTATTGGGGCAGGTTCAAGACAATTGCCTTCGGTTCCATGGCTTCTCTTACGGTAAGTATGTACTATACTCTTATTACAATTACATAATTACTAACTAGTGAATAGCCATATTTGTAGCTATCTAATCACCTCTATTTATTGGTCTATACAACAAGTTGGTGATACATGTGCAATTTTTTGTTTGCTTTTATTTACCACGTTATTTAAAATGCGGTAAGGACAATGAATTAATTTCAAACTTGGCTGCTTTTTATATGAAATAGGGACAAATTACAAGTTCACAAAAAGCGGCGGACCAATTATAACCATTTCGTTTAATTAGAAATTGAGGTCTCACCCTAAAATTAATTGGTGTTGGTGTGAAATTGCATCGTTTTTTTATATTAATTGAGTCGTGTGAGTTGAATTATTCGTACAATTTTCGGCCACGTCCTATCTGACTTATCCGATATTCTTGGAAAACAAAAAACAGGGAATGTCACTTCTGACGCTGATCCCATGGCTCCCCCAACTACACCCACCGAAGTGCAACATATACAAAAGGCGCGACTGCCAGGGGCCCACCAAGCCTCAGTTTGCAGTCCTAGCCGCGGCCCTCGGGTTCCTCTCCCTTGGCTCGGCCGCGGTCAGGCCGTGCAACATACCCTTTGGGGTCGACCAGTTCGACTCGTCCACCGAGGAAGGGAGGAAAGGGATAAGCAGTTTCTTCAACTGGTACTACATGACATTCACCGTGGTCCTTATGATAGCCCTCACCGTGGTCGTGTACGTTCAAGAGTCGGTCAGTTGGGTCGTGGGCTTCGGGATTCCCACCGTGCTCATGGTGTTGGCCATAGCGTTGTTTTTCATTGGGACGAGGGTTTACGTCTATGCAAAGCCCGAAGGAAGTGTTTTTTCGGGGATAGCTAGGGTCGTTTCGGCGAGTTTTAAGAAACGTAGGGTTAGGTTGCCCGACGGGGATGAGGTCGAAGGTGTTTATTACGATCCTCCGCTGGAGGGGACCGTTGTTAAGAAGTTGCCTCTCACGAATCGATTGAGGTAAATTTTTTAACCTATTTACAAGTCAATTTTCTACGCTACATTAGTTAAGGTTGGTCATTTTACCTATAGAGAGCATTTAAATTTTAGATACTTTATTTCCATCAACGCCCTCTGTCTGATTATTTTCTTATTTAGCCTTAGAAGGTAAATTTTTCCTCGATTATTTGTAGATTTGTTTCTTATCTGCCCAATGACGAGGATTCGTATTCATTACCTCTCATTCATACTTCTGATATCATGCTTAATTATAACTTTTAGTGTGTCATGTTTCAATTTACACATGTTTCGGACAACATTGAAATTGAAACATGTGATCGATCTTGTTACTGACATCATTTTTACTTATTCCACACTTAGGTTCTTGAATAAGGCTGCCTTAATCCAGGACGGCGAGATCCAATCCGACGGCACAATTGCCAATCAGTGGAAACTGTCCAGCGTCCAGAAGGTGGAAGAAACCAAATGCGTACTGAAGATAATCCCGATATGGGCCTCGGGGATCATATGCTTCATGGCCATGACCCAACAAGGAACATTCACCATGTCCCAAGCCCTAAAGATGGACCGCCACCTCGGGCCCAATTTCCAAATCCCGGCGGGCTCGCTCGTGGTCATCTCTATGATCACTTTGGGCGTATGGATACCCATTTACGACCGACTCGTAGTCCCGTCCCTTAGGAAATTCACGAAAATCGAGGGAGGAGTCACCTATCTGCAAAGGATGGGAATAGGGATGATCTTTTCGATCCTCTCCATGGTCGTGGCCGGGATCATCGAGCCCATGAGGAGGGCCTCGGCTAAGGGCTCGGCCGATGGGATCGCACCCATCACAGTCCTATGGCTCGCGCCCCAGCTCATGCTCATGGGGTTCGCGGAGGCCTTCAACATCATAGGACAGATCGAGTTTTACAACAAGGAGTTTCCCGAGAATATGAGCAGCTTGGCCAACTCTTTGTTCTCGGTTACTATGGCGGGCTCGAATTACGTGAGCGCTTTGCTTGTCAATGTGGTGCATAGGACCACAGGCGGGCCTGCGGGCCGGCCCGATTGGCTGACGAAGGATATTAATGAGGGTAGGGTTGAGAATTTTTACTTGTTGATTGCTGGGTTGGGGGTTTTGAACTTGGGTTACTTTTTGTGGGTGGCTCGGCGTTACGAGTATAAGATGAGTTATAAGGTTGTTGGCGATGGTGAGAAGGGTGAGTTTGATGTTGAGATGAATAGCGTTAATAAGCATTTTTAAGGATGTATGTAATTAGTATTGTTAGTAGTGATTATTGATATATATGTCTATAATAAACGACCGAGCGTATTGTCTTTTAGAGAATCGATGTAAATATTTCATTATATGTAGAAGTGACAATTATATAGGAATTCACTTCTTTTATCATAAGAATGAAGCATTAGTATACGACGCAATTTGTAATGCTACAAAAATTAGAATTACAATTTAAGTTACGATAAAAATCTCGTTTTGCCTACTTCAGAGAAATTTACGATTTTTACGTCCCAAAAAATCTCGCCGGACCATTTTCGCGACTAATACACGAACGTTTTTATATAAATATAAAAAAATTCAATAGGCCCGTTTGGCATGAGGAATTCATTATGGAAAAAACGGAAAATGAAATGATACGCCTCAGATCATTGTACGCTGACGTACCATAACATATTCTTTTCTTTTTCACACCGAATTCGTCATACGAAACGCACCCTTAACGATTACAATGGAATTTTTCCGTTGCAAATTTTTTATTGGTTAATTACTTTTTGTTTTCTAATTTTATTTTCATATTTTAATATGTTACGACGGCCTATTTTTTTGAACTTTTTATTATCTCTTTATTTTATTTTTGTATTATTTTTAACTTTGTGCAACAAAATGTTCGTCGCAATTAATTATTGTTTTTTTTTATTGTCTTAACTTTATGATAAAATTGACGACGAACACCCCTTTGCATATAAAAAAAATGCCTTCGGTGGTCCTTTTCCACCTTCTCTTCCCCCCTCCTCCTCCACCTCCATTAATGGTCATTTTCCATTTTCATTTCTTTGTTCTTCTTCTTTTGTTTCTTTTTATAAAAAAAAAATGTTTTGTAGCTCCGCTCCACCTCCACGTATGCTCGCCGCCCGCACCGCCTCCGCCTCTACCATCTCCTCCAACACCCTACCCTAAGCCTCCTCCACTGCCTTCACTTATTTCCACCGCCTCCGCCTTCTCAGCCTCGCCCGCCCTTACCATCGCCACCTCAGCCTCCGCCCCGCCCTAGCCATCACCCTGGCCGACTTGCCTCCGCCGTCGCCCACCACCACAGTCCGCCACCTATCGCTTCCATCTTCCCGCGAGTTCCCGTGTGGAGCTCGTTTCTCCTGGCCACTGGGTCAGGAGCTCTTTTCTCCCATTGTGGAGCCCTTTCTCCCATGTGGAGTCCCTCCCGATGAGACGATGGCTTCGAGTCGTGGGACAAAGAAAGTATACTGTAGATTTGGATTAATAGTCCTTTTGTGGTATGTTCCATAGTTCTTTGGTCCAAATTTGGGATTTATTTCGTTTTCTGTCGGTTTTTGTTTCGTTGTGGTGTTTTGCTCCTTTGTGAGCGTTTTTTTGTTCTCTACCGGATACTGATGACATCGGAGAGACCCATTGGGTTATTTAGCTAATGTATCTTTGTTGATTAATACAAACTATGGTTTTCGAAAAAAAAAAGACTACATGTCAATTTTTTTTCGTTTGTGTGTGTATATATTATATCTTGGAAAGCAACTAGTGATATGTTACACTATTAAAGAAAATTCGATTACAAATTTGACATTCAAACTATATTGCCACTGTCACACTTTTTTGCAGTCCCCCACAAACCCATTCACATCGTGTCCAAATGTACCATTCTTTCAATACTATCTTTACCAAGTGGTCAAAATATCGTCCCCAGCCATTACTACAAATATCACTTTATCTTTTCTAAACTTTTATAAAGAAATAAAAAGATTTCTATATATAAGTCCGACTTTATTAACCACCAGCATGTAAGATTTAATGGTATCGACACTTGTCCGCATGCCTTCGGTCGTTGAAAAAAAAAAGCAATCATCTTCGGTATCACATAAAAAGAAAATAAATGCAATTTCGTGGCTAACATTGAACGGTATATCCTTCTTAGCCATAGCCACGAGAATAGTTTCTCAAGACCAACGACGACGAGAGAAATAATGTAATTTCTAAGACATTTTTTGGGATTATTAGATGTGCTTAACATGAGCATGAGCTAACGAGTCTTCTAGTTAAAGATGAGGTTGGATATAACCGAAGAATTGCATCTAATTATATCTGATCATGAATCTATTAAGGTGCTTCTCTTAGGCTGATAGGTAGTATACAATAAAAAATAAATGCGTCTCTTCTAAAAGTGTTAAACCTAGGAACAATAGAAATTAATTTCTATTTTTTCCAATATTTGTGCATAGTGTTAAAGGTCACTATTTATTAGTCCGTTCCGTAACATGCAACAACAAAAGGACATGCAAGTGGGATGGCCCTAGGAGTGGTAAACAGGTCGGGTTGGGTCACCTTCGGGTTCAACCCGTTTAATAAACGGGTTGAAAACTTCAACCCTAACCTGACCTGTTTACTTAAACAGGTTGAAAAATCAAACCCAACCCAACCTGCTTTAACCCTAACCCAACCCGCCAACCCGCCAACCCGATTATAATTAAAAAAGAAAAAAGAAAAAAACAAAATTGACAGAATTATAAATCCAAATTAAACAAAAAATGAGAACTAATGCAATTTTTTTCTAAAAACATCGCGTGAGAGTGGATAGAGAATTAGGGTTAACCCTTTTATTTTATTTATATTAATAATATTTTAATAATATATATTATTCGGGTTAAATGGGTTGATTTCGGGTTGATTCCGGGTTGATTTCGGGTTGAAAATCTGAACCCTAACCTAACTCACTTAATAATTGGGTTGGGTTCGGGTTTACCCATTTACGTAAACAGGTCAAAATTGCTAACCCGAACCTGCTATTTTCGGGTGCGGTTCGTGTCGGGTTGGCGGGTCGGGTCGATTTTTAACAGCCCTAGATGGCCCTGTGTAACTTTGAAAAACGTCAGCGCTGGCGTCGTTTTCACGACAACAGCATCATGATATATATCTTCTACTAGGATCGTGAAAACGAAAATTTGATGCATACAATGTACATCTCTATTATTAGGATCTCTTTTTTTTTTCTTTTCAATTTAACAGTTCTGTATGTTCAAGAATTTTCTAGCTGACTTTACATGTATTTAATGTCATAAATGAATGTAATGAAAACCACTTACTATGATTGATGCGTTGTAACTTATAAGGTTTGTTATTGCATAGCATTTTTTATTAGGGTTCATTCTTTCTCGTCCCAACTACAAAACTCAATTTGAGTTATGTATAAGTTGATATCAACGAGCTACTTGTAATTAATTAATTAATTAGTCATTTTAAATGAAATGTAACAAAAAAAACCGTCCAAATAGGAGGTGAAAGACGAATCGAGTTAGCTAACTTGTTTAACGGGTTGACAAGAAGGTATGCCTGCTTTACTGAAGTTGCGATTTTAAAAAAGAAGTCAAAAATTAAAAAAATGCTAGCTCAAACGAAAACTTGATTAATTATTTGTAATAGTGACAAATACTTGACGTCATTTTAGAATTACCACTGGTTTTGAATTGATTATTACAAGAATTATGTTTTATTTGTCATGTTCTAATTGAACTTCATTAGTGTTACCTAGAACTCGTCAAAGCCCACTGAACTTAGCCCACTAAATTAGCCCGCAATCAGCCCATTAACATAATTAAAATCTGACGAATCAGCATTCAGCACAAGCCCATTGAACGATGTCCACAATCTTCGCCACGGCTACATCTCCACCGTTGGCGGCGACGACGACGACGACCCTTCACCACCACTACCGCCGTCTCCGCCGCGTGTTGACACAATCCGACGCCGTTTCAGTAGCTCAAATCAAGCAGCTCCACGCTCAAGTCCTACGCTCGAACATTCCGACCCAAGAATCGCTCTTTCTCTACAGCAGACTCATTCACTTCTCTGCATTGCAAGACGTTGATTACACCTTCAAGCTCTTCTCCCAGCTCTCAGATCCGAGCACTTTCGTGTACAACTGTTTGATCAGAGCTTACGCTCACAGCAAAGAACTTAAAGCCCAAGCGTTTATAATCTTCCGAGAATTGCTGAAGCAAGAGTGTCTCCTTCCCGACAAGCACACTTTCCCCTTCGTGCTCAAAGCCTGTGCGTATCTGTTTCAACTGAGCGAAGGAGAGCAGGCTCATGCACTCGCCTTGAAACTAGGGTTTGCCTCCGACGTTTACGTTAGCAATAGCTTGGTTCATTTCTACGCTTCGTGCGGATATCTGAGCAGTGCGAGGAAGGTGTTCGATAAAATGCCGGACAGAAGCTTGGTGTCCTGGAACGTGATGATCGACGCGCTTGTCCAGGCGGGGGAGTTCGACGAGGCGCTAAGAGCCTTCTCCGAGATGGGCTCGTCTCAGTTCAAAGCAGATGGGTAC
The DNA here is from genome assembly GCA_027422505.1 of Craterostigma plantagineum. Taxonomy (NCBI): domain Eukaryota; kingdom Viridiplantae; phylum Streptophyta; class Magnoliopsida; order Lamiales; family Linderniaceae; genus Craterostigma; species Craterostigma plantagineum. The sequence continues at coordinate 29,471,689 of JAPQWV010000001.1, forward strand.
ACCGTGCAGAGCGTGATCGACGCATGCTCGGGTTTGGGCGCGCTGTACTCAGGCATGTGGATCCACGCTTACGTGCTGAAAAATCAGCGAAATTTTCTCGATTTCGACGTGCTGGTGAACAATTCTCTGATCGACATGTACTGCAAGTGCGGCGCTTTGGCCATGGGCGTGCAAGTATTCGACGGGATGAGCAAAAGGGACGCCAATTCTTGGAACGCTATGATCTTGGGATTTTCCATGCACGGAGAAGCAGAGAACGCTTTCGATCTGTTCGACCAAATGGTCGATAAGGAGAAACTACGCCCCAATCCCATCACGTTCGTCGCCGTCCTCAGCGCTTGCAATCACAGAGGTTTAGTCGACGAAGGCCTAAAGTACTTCGACATAATGGTGAAAGACTACAAAATCGAGCCTTTTCTGCAGCACTACGGATGCCTAATCGATCTCCTAGCGAAAAACGGGCGAATCGAAGAAGCCCTTGAGGTGGTCTCAAGCATGCCAATGAAAGCCCGATTCTGCGATTTATAGGAGCCTCCTCGACTCTTTCTGCAAGCAAAACGAAGAAGGCTCAAGAACCCTAACCGAAGAAATGGCTAAGCACATTATGACGGTCGAAGGAAAAGGCGAAAGTAGTGGAGATTACGTCCTTCTTTCTAAAGTCTACGCATCAGCGAAACGATGGGACGAAGTGGGATTAATTCGAAAGACGATGGTCGACGAAGGCGTCCATAAACAGCCCGGCTGCAGCTTAACTGAGATCGATGGCTCTGTCCATGAATTCTTCGCTGGGGACGTTTCCCATCCTCAGACCAAAGAGATTTACGAATTCTTGAATGTGATCGAAGAGAGGCTGAAGTTCGAAGGGTACGTCCCCGACTTTTCCCAGGCTAAGTTAGTCGACGACGATGAAGAGAAGGGGAATTCGCTGAGGCTTCACAGCGAAAGGCTTGCGATCGCCTTTGCGTTGATGAACTTGAAGCCAGGCGTTCGTCAGGTTCGCGTGTTTAAGAATCTTAGGGTTTGCGGAGATTGCCACGAGTTTACGAGGTTGGTTTCGAAGGTTTTCGAGGTGGAGATAGTTATGAGGGATCGTTTGAGGTTCCATCACTTCAGACATGGATCTTGTTCTTGCAAGGGTTTTTGGTGAAGAATCTTAACCAAGATCCTTCTTTTATTACAGCTCGAAAAGAGACTAATATCGATCGATCTTCACTGATTACTGCCGTTTTTCTTGGCCGTGAATTTGCGGTGAACTTCGACTAAATCTCGAGGATCCATCATGAGATCCTTAACACAGCTTTCCTCTGAGTACATTTTCTCGGCCCATTTCGCCAAGTTGGGAGTCTTCGCTTCGTCGATGTAGTTCAAACCCGTCATTGCTTTTGCAAACCCGAACCATCCCAGAAAGCAAGCCAACGCAATGTCGAGGTACCCCACGTTTTCTCCCCCGAAAAAGGCTTTCCCTTTGCTGCAATCTATGTAAGCCTTCTCAAGTAGAAAGAATCCTTTTGTTATTCTCTCCATTGCGGCGCCTTTCGCCTCCTCTCCCGCCTTCGCCTCCCCGAGCTTCCTCAGTTGTGGCAAAAGCTGTGCGCAAACACGCAAAAAAAAAAAAAGAATACGTAAACTGCAGCGTGGTTATTGGTATGTAATACTGTTGTACGGGCTTGGCTGTAGTTCAATCCTTTTGGCCTGCAAAAATTCGGGTTCGTCAGGCCAGTAATTTCGTCAAAACTAACGGTTAAGTTAATCAGGGGATTGGAACGTCACGGAGTCGATAACGTTGAGGACGAAAAATGGTATCTTGGAAAAAAGGGGAACCAAAAATGTCAATTCCCCAAGGACTAAAAATGGTGTTCCCCTATAATAAAATTGCATGTCCGTGAGGCTACTTATATAAGTGGTGTTTGCCCTATTAGTATGATATTAGAGCTGAGGGGCCAAACAACACTCCGAATCCCCATGACCACCTATTTATGGTGTGTTTGGTTTAAGGAATTTAGTGAGAAAAGGAAAAGAAATGGAAAAAGAAAAACTGTTTTTTTGTTTGGTTGATTAGAGAAATTGGTGAGGAAATTTAAAAAAAAAAAACTAAACTTTTAAGTTAATCTTAAAGCAAAAAAATAGAAAACCATTTGGTAATGGTGAGAAAAATGAAGGAAAAACTAGTGGAAATAGTTTTCTCTCTAATTTTATTTTCCTCACTGTTTTCCTCGATCCAAACCTGCTTTAAGAAAATTGCACATCTAAGGCAAATAAATAAAAAAATCAACCTAGATGCAGGATGTTTTGAAAATATTTTACGTAAATTAAAAAACGACACAATTCATAGAAGTTTACGCATTTAGGTGAAGTAAGCATTCGACCAATACAAAGAAAAAGACTTGCTTTATCTACCTCGTCGTCTATATAAGCTGCCCAGAATCGGGCTACTGCGCGGTCGTCTGGATCTCGGTGGAGAATCGAGGGTCCGTGGGGCCAATTCTCGTCGATGTACTCAACGATTATCAGAGACTCGCATATTTTCTTATCACCGTGGATCAAAACCGGGATTTTCTCGTGGACGGGATTGCTCTTCAGAAGAAGCTCGGGTTTATCCAGTGGATCGATCTCGATGAGATGGTAGTCTATGCATTTGATCTTTAAGGCCATCATGACTCTGTTCGCATATGGGCTCGGCAGCGATCCTAAGAGCTTCACTTCGCTCGCCGTCCCCATTCTCCTCGAAGATTTTTTTAAAACGATAATAATATGCACATGTGTGTGTGTGTATATAAACACACCTTGGACAGCTTTGTTTATCACTTGGGAATCATCAAAAAACTGCATTGGACGAAGTTATTACCTGAGATAGATTCGTCTTCGAGCGGACGTAGTAGTTGTATCCTTAATGGTATCTTTCAGTTAACAGAAGACTCTTCTAATTTCTTGACTATGTTCAGCTTTCGAGCCTTCATGTGTAACAATATTGAACTGATTAGACAAGAATCGATTCCCTGCCTTATGCAGAAAAGTAATATAGTGTGGATGTGCATATTTCAGATTTATTCGTAATATATCCCTTACTCTCTCCATAAAAGCTTGGCCTTAATCAAACCCCTGATTTTGATTATACTTATTATATGAGTGGACGCAATGTTCTTACATAAAGAATGACACAACGACTCAACGACTTTATAAAAATTCGGCCCTGTACCACGTCGAATAATTCAATTCAATTTTTCTTCGAGTCACACTATATATAAGAGTCATACTCCTCCCATCAACAATTTAGGAACGACCGCTCGATTTCTAGTAACACATTCCATAAAGATGGCAAAAGTTGCATGCATGTAAGTCCGAGAAAATCGATCAGCAGATTGTTTTTTCAAGTTTGATTCTTCCATAATGATACATGTTATTGCTCTATTTCTCGGGTGGGGACAAATCAGAACAGAAAATTTGGTTAAAAAAAAAGCTTTAATGTAATTTCAACCAAAATATCCCTTTTATTTGATCTCAAAACACCATCAAACTACGTCGATAAAAACCCAATCGATCGATCATCCTTCATTGACTACCACCGTGTTCGTACGCGGTGAAGTTCCGATAAACTTCGACTAAAGCTCGAGGATCCATCATGACATCCTTAACGCAACTCTCGGCGTACATTTTCTCGGCCCACTTCGCCAAATGGGGAGTCTTCGTTTCGTCTACATAGTTCAAACCCATCATTGCTTTCGTAAACCCGAACCATCCCAGAAAGCTAGCCAGTGCAATGTCGAGGTATCCCACGTCGTCCCCACCGAAGAACGCTTTCCCGTTACTACAGTCTATAAAAGCCTTCTCTAATAATAAGAATCCTCGACCTATTTTCTCCATTGCGGTGCCCTTCGCCTCTTCATCTCCTGCCTCGCGGAGCTTCCTCAGCTGTGGCGAAATCTGAAGTACGCAAAGAAGGCAAAAAGAATTGGCAGTTGAGTTCTCGGCAGGCTTATTTATTTTTCTAGTCATATATGTTCGGGCTAGACCTGGGTAATGGGCCGGGTCAACCCAGACCCGGCCCAAAACCGGCCCACGAAACCGGTCCAGAACCGGAACCGGTACAACCGGTTCTGGAACCGGTAACCGGCCCAATAGTCGTGGATTGGGCCGGTTATGGGAATCCGGAACCGTGGATTACCGGTTCCGGTTCCCGGTTCCGCCCAATGGTTCCGGTTCCGGGCCTGAACCGGAACCGGCCCGTTGGGCCAACGTTATTTTTTTTTTTTAATTTGAAAATACTGAAAAATATAAAAAAAAATTAAATGGGCCGGTTCTGGTTCCGGAACCGGAACCGGCCCATTACAGACTCGGGGTTCTAAATAATGGTTCTGGTCCGGTCCGGGGAAAATGGTCCCGGAACCGGAACCGGAACCGGAACCGGTACTGTTCCGGGACCGGTAGAACCGGAACCGGTGGAACCGGCCCGGAACCGGCCCGACCCAATTCATTACCCAGGTTTAGTTCGGGCTATGTTTGGTAAAATCTGTTAGAGGAAGCCCCCGATATAATATTATGTCCAGTCCGTTTTATTTTATCTTACCCATTCATCCAAGACTATATATAACAGAGCCCGTTTTATATTTACGGGCTTTGTTTTATTAACGGACTGCCAAAAAAAGAAGTCAAACATCATATATGATGTTCTTATTAATATTAACGGGCCTTATTTAGGAAACCAAAAGGGGTTTTGGGTAGGGCTGTTAAAAATCGATCCGACCCGCCAACCCGACACGAACCGCACCCGAAAATAGCAGGTTCGGGTTAGCATTTTTGACCTGTTTACGTAAATGGGTAAACCCAAACCCAACCCAATTATCAAGTGGGTCAGGTTAGGGTTCGGATTTTCAACTCGAAATCAACCTGAAATTAACCCGAAATCAACCCATTTAACCCGAATAATATATATTATTAAAATATTACCATTATAAATAAAATAACCGGATTACCCCTAAATATCTATCCACTTTCACGCTCACACATGATGTTTTTAGAAAAAAAATTGCATTAGTTCTCCTTTTTATTGTTTAATTTGGATTTATAATTCTGTCAATTTTGTTATTTTCTTTTTCCTTTTTTAATTTTAAATGGGTTGGCGGGTTGGGTTAGGGTTAAAGCAGGTTGGGTTTGAGTTTGATTTTTCAACCTGTTTAAGTAAACAGGTCAGGTCAGGGTTGAAGTTTTCAACCTTTTATTAAACGGGTTGGACCCGAAGGTGACCCAACCCGACCTGTTTACCACCCCTAGTTTTGGGTGGCTGATATTTTAAGGACACATAAGTTAGGGACTTTTGGGCAATAATTTCGTCATTGTCGCAATTTGAGGATGCCTAAATTGATTAACGCAGTTTGAGGATAATAAGTTTTAAATTTGAAGCAATTTGAGTATAATAAGTTTTATAATGGAAGCAATTTGAAGGCCACAAGTTTCACAATTGAAGCAATTTGAGGATAATAAGTTTCAAAAATTGAAGCTAACTTGAGTGCAATAAGTTTCAAAAATTGTCCTCAATTTGCATCCGATAATTTTACGTATCCTCAAATTGCTTCGATATTTGAAGCATATTGTCCTAAAATTACAAACTTTTTAAACTAGTCATAACGCCACCGCCCCTTATATGCATGCCAAAAAAAAATAATAAAACCGTTCTCGGCATGTAATAACAAGCAGAGAAAGAGGCATTTTTTTTACCTCGTCGTCTATATAAGCCGCCCAAAACCTGGTTACCGCGCGCTCGTAGGGATCGCGGTGGAGAATCGAGGGCCCGTTCTCGGGCCAATTCTCGTCGATATACTGAACGATGATTAGAGATTCGCATATCTTCTTCTCGCCGTGGATCAAGACCGGGATTTTCTCGTGGACGGGATTGCTCTTCAGAAGAAGCTCGGTTTTTTCGAGGGGATTAATCTCGATGAGTTGGTAGTCTATCGATTTCATCTTTAAGGCCATCATCACTCTGTTAACGAACGGGCTCGGCCATGCTCCTAAGAGCTTCACTTCGCTCGTCGCCATCTATGCTAAAAAGCTCGATTCGATATTAATACGATGATGATATTGCAATCGGTCGACGTAGTACGTGTTTATATATATATATATAGACCCCTGGACAGCTTTTGTTGTATATGGCTTAGTAATTATCAAGATTGCATTGGAGACATCATGTCAAAATGTAGCGGACATATCAACAATTGGCTTCATCAAGAGGACAAGTTAAATATGCTTACATGTCTCAATCTAACCTTTGCACTTAGACTGAGACATGAATCCCAGGTTTTCTGCCTGATTATTCATTTTCGGGTTAACTACTTTTTTCTTCGCTAGTTAGGGGTGGACAGTTTCAAAATATCCAACTTAGAGGATTGCAGTATTAAGGGCACTGACTATCAAATTGAAGCGGTACACAATATGCCGGAAACCTAATTTCTAGGCGGAACTTCGATGAGTTGGAATTTCTTATTTGGAGGTGAACCGTACATTTTCATGACGCCAACTTTCGGAGAGTTGCAAATTAAGGATACTAACTTTCAAAACTGAAGCAATATAATGACACAATTAAGTTTCCGGTGGAAGGTTAGTGTCTTTAAATTTCACAAGTTGGGTATCTTGGGCCACCCCCTGAATTACGGGAAAAACAGATTCTTTTTTTCCTTACATATCCCTGCGATACGTAAACCCGACTCAATTAAGATCTTGAAGAATCATAAAAATCGAAACTTTTTAACAAGCATCACCATCGAAATATTTGGGGTTAAATTTCGCATGCAGGAAAGAAAGAAACCCCGAAACAGTATATGAGTATCATCTTTGACTATCATTGCGCGAATTCACCGAGGAAGGTAAGAACCTGGTGAGTAGTAAAAAAATTAATTGCATTATGATCTGATAAAAGCTTTAGTCAAATCATTGTCACGATCTTAACTAAAAGCTTCGCCGAGCCACGGACAAAATTGCCTGCGAGAAGCTACATAAAAGGCGAAAATTCAAAGAATCCACCGACCCAGAAAATCAATCGATCAGCTATGTACAAGCTCGTAAATAACTCCCAGAAAAAAAATATTGGACAAAGGCTTCAACTCTCATGTTCTTGAATTTCCAGTCATCATCATCGATCGACTGTCACCTAACATTGCAGCAATAGGGCTTCCCATGGAGCTGCAGTTTTCCCCATAAGCATGTCATCTGCCTTGGAGATTGATAGTGGGCAGTGTAATAGCCTTCGATACATCCAAACTGACAATATTTCAAGCTATGTTTGTACTCGACTGCCCTCGTACTGTTGAACTGTTCCACCCACATTCCCATGCTGACATCTTCCATCTTGAATAACTGAATAGTCATGATCAAAGAGATTAACAGTGAGAGAGAGAGAGAGAGAGAGAGAGAGATGTAATAAGGTGTGAGTGAAGATAACATACTCTTAGTCTGTGTTTCTCAAATTCAGACACAGTATACTCAGCTATGTCAGATGATATGATATAGCCAGGACCATTGGCATAAGGTGGGTAGACTTCTTCGGGATATTCCTGGAGATTAACAGAGAAAAACAAAAAGGCGTCGGTCGAATTGATATTTTCCAAAATAGAAAGTAAGTCCACGTAAGTTAGTTCATCTTTAAGTTTCTCCTCCTCAGAAGTGGAATAAAGGAAACGCTATAATAGGAACTGAAAAAATACCTCATATGTGACTGCCCATTTACCATGTCTGAGGGGTCTGTGGTAGTAATTGACATTTCCAATATAGAAACTCCTTCCTCTCTGAACGTTGTTCACTTCGTTCATAACTGCATCAACCCTCACAAAAGTGTCGTCGTCGCACTTCATTATGTGTTTCGCCGCCGCCACTTTAACCTAAGAACGTCCAAATAAATACAAATAAATTTCAAGAAGAAAGAACAAAAGAATCAAACTTTTTCGCAATAAGTTTTCTCGTTAGCTTACCCCATATTCGCAGATGGCAACGGTCTTCAGTACGACAAGGTCATAATTGTCCATGTAAGGAACGATAACTATATCGCCGAAATAATCAGCTTCTTTCATGAGCTCGACGTTGACTTCCTTCCTCGCATGCTGCCCAAGTCGCATTAAAAGCAAGTCCATCATTTATATAAAAAGTTCGAAACGACCCCAAATAAATAGTTGTCGAAACTGAAAATCTCACCATCGCGACGAAAAAACGGGCGACGACATGCCCCGACTTGACAGACTTGTACTGCATCCAAGATTTTCTTACAGCCATTCTCTCGGCGAAATGATTCCCAGCTGAAAGTATACCGATGAAAAGTTCGATGGGTTCAGTTGGAAGATTTGGGGCTTTCCATTGGGGTGAAAGGTCTAGAAACTTCTTAGGGGCGTTATTGGGATGTGTGGTGGGCAAACCAGCAACGACTACAGAGTCGATGTCAACGTCACCGTTCACGTAGAAACCAGTTGCATCTTCGAGGGTAAATCCCTGTAATAAACATGGAATTAGAGATTTTCTTTTTTTAAATACGAAAATTCGGTAATAATGGGTTTACTCACAGGTCGATAGGAGAAGGAGGAGATATGTCTGCCATCGACGTTGATGTGAAATCCTTCTAACCCGGCAATAATTGTGAGAACGAATAACTTGTTCTCTGCAAAAGGGTAGGGCCAATCGACGGTGACCTTTTTCGTTCTTCCAATTAGCCTTTTCAACCACCATTTGGCCTTCGATTCTTCGGTGGTGCTGTTCTCATCTCTATTCCATCTCTCGCATTTTAACTGTCCGTCAACTTCATGCGAATCGAAGCTCCATGTTAGAAGAAGGAAAAAAAGCAGCGTAAATTTTATAAGGAGAAACGTTAAATTTTTGCAAACAGCTTGCCATAAAAAGCTTTCGGCTATGTTCAAACCACATCCAACGATCAAGAGTCCATTCCATACAATTAGGAAACGCAACAAACGCAACGTATATAGAAACAAATCAAAATAACCGAACAGAAAACTCACTAAACACTTACCATTATCTTCATCTGCCTTCGACTTCCAACCTTCGCACCTCTGAGGAAAACCCCATTGCATCCTATAACAAGTATTATGCTCGATCACAGATCGACCGCTCCAATCTCCTTTCAACCTGGGATTAAAGTGAAGTATCCTAGGTGGATCTTCGCCGTCCACTGCGCTCAACCCCTGCAATTCCATCATAAACTGAGACACCATAACGCCCTTATCCCTCCCTTTCAGGAAAGCTATCTTAGAATCGTTTTCCACGTGGGCCCGCCTGGGCTTTCCAACCACAGTAATATGAGACCCTAAGGTCAAACCACACGGTATTTTCATCAAGTTGTTCCCTTTCATTGCATTACCCTTAGCAGACGAAACCATAACCGAGTTTGGACATGGCTCTTCTTCATGTTCGGTTTCGGCCCTCTTCTCAGGCTCGTCGAACACTACGCCCGATTCTGTTTCCTCTAATACCTTCTTTCCTCGAGCAAAGGCATCTCTAACTATTTTGTGCAGCTCTGAGAACTCGTTTTCGCTAACGCTATTGAATGCAACTTCGTCGAAGATTAGGCCTGAGACCTTCTTAAACTGCCCTATTTCGCTCTTCTTTGTCCTAAACACGGGGTTTACTTTCTCCTTTCTCGAAAACTGATCGTCGTTCTTGGTCATTGGGCGGGAGATAAGAGGTACATCGGATTTCGAATTGGGGGATTCTGAACCTAACCCTAGCCCGGCTCTAAAAGCCACTGGAATTTCGAAACCCACCAAGATCAGATACAAAAACAGCAAACCCACCAATAGCTGAATCGATCGCAGTCGACCCAATGATATGACGGAGTCTAATCTTGCCCTCTTGGCCTTGCCCATCCTAAATCGGTGTATCTATATACGAAAATCAATGGGTTATGAAAGCCGAACCTTTTAGCAGAATAATGGACAGAAAAACCACTGCAGATCGACGGCCTTCGTTTCTTTTTTTTTTTCAATTTCGAATTCAATCAGTGTTGGTAACTTTCTGATGGGAAAAAAGAAATCAATTCATCAGCACGGATGAAGCTATTACACCGAATAGGCTATGATGTGTGCTATTGCATTAACGCATATACTAAGAAAAGAAGGAATGAAAAAGTGCGGAAAGAGACGATGGGCGATGGGCGCAACGGCAATATTAAAGATGAATTTTTTGACTTGTTTTACTGTAAACAACAGTTCATATACGGTTGGCAAGAATGTCTCCAAGAAAAGGTGGAATTTAGCGGCGTACGACGTCGCTCTGTCCCATCATAAATTTTTAAAATCTTTCCCCTATATTTAATGACATTTAGTTAAATTAAATAGGAAATAAAATAAGTGTCCTTGTCAGCAATTTCCATCTTTACTCTTAATTATAACGTATACTTGTAATTTAGCACATTCAATAGGTGCTGCTATCTAAACAAATATTAAATAAATCTTTGAATAAGGTTTAAATTATGCAATTTTAATTTTGTTATTGTTTTCATAAATTGTAATTAAGATAATTTTTTGGTGCAATGTTTAACATAATAATGTATTCATTAACGATAAAATAATAAATAAAATATTGACATACCAAATAGCAGTTATTATGTGGAGCTCAAATAGATAGATAGATACTCATTGATTAGGCCACTTAGTATATACCGTCATTTAGTCTATCAATTTTGAATCTAGTAATTAAAAAAGAATAATATTAAAATACTCACTACATGATATTTTATTTATCACATTTACTCTTCTATATTTAGTTTATTTATAAGTACACATGTATTTGAGTTGCAAAAATACTAGTACTTTTCATTAAGCCTCATGGCCTGATATAAACCACCAAGTCTGATTTGTCAATTAAGATTAATTAAAAATAATATTAAATTGAAAGAAAACCACCGTGACATTTTTATATTCTCAATTTATCCCTCTAACTTTATGGATTATTATTTTACAAATATGTTATATATTCTGTAGTATAACTATACGCATGAAAAGAACTAGAATATTGAATTTAACGTCAAGGGTGGGTTGAACTGTTTTGTTTCGACTTCTTGTTGCTAGAATATTAATTAATTTATTGTTGCCAAATAAATTCTTGTTTAATATTGTGTTATTTCAATGAACCAAATTGATTAGGGATTAGCTATCTTTCGTTAAGGAACCCTGTGTTGTTTGTGTATGACAGTCAAATGTGGGCTTCAAAGGCCCAAATAAAACAAACGGACAAAATAAGCCCACCTTCACTTTCGACAAGTTTTCATTTCATGTGAATTTAAGTTGAGTGTCATTTCGGGTTCCGCTAATTCTTCGCTCACACACACAAGACACAACACAACAAATACAAAAATCAAAGTTACGTGTTCCCTTTTTTTATTTTACTTATAAATATAATTTATAATCTCGGGAAAATGGAAAAGACCATCTGACAATCGCAAACACAAAATCGTAAATAAAAATAATAATAATACTAAATAATCGAAAGATCCTCACGGGTTTTGAATTCGTCGTGTCAAATTCGAGCAAGATCAAGCTCCTTGGAGTTCCAAGCAGCTGCAAAATTGCACCGATTGGTTGTTTTGATCGTCGATCCGTTCTAGAAGATGCCGGTGAACACCGATTTAGATCGGCAGATTGAGCAATTGATGGAGTGCAAGCCTCTTTTGGAGGCTGAGGTCAAAGTTTTGTGCGATCAAGCTCGGGCGATTTTGGTTGAAGAATGGAACGTTCAGCCCGTGAAATGCCCCGTTACTGTATGCGGAGACATTCACGGACAGTTTTACGATCTGATCGAGCTCTTTCGAATCGGTGGGAATGCGCCGGACACTAATTATCTATTCATGGGAGATTACGTTGGTGAGATTTTAGTGTTGATTTCAGTCCAGCTAGTTTTTTTCAATCAATTTATCTTTTTATGCTTTGGGTAGAAACAATAGGTACTTCTTTCGTGATTAGATGAGCTTGGTGTTGGCCAGGAAGTTGTTTTTATGTATGTTGAGTCGAAGCTGAATATTAAAGATGGCGAAGTCTATTTTAGTTAGCTTTTGAATTTTAGGTTTTTATTGGTGCTAGGTGGTTGATTCCTTGCTTATTGTGTTCAATGTTTGTGCTGATATCTTGGGCGTGGCTTGTAGACAAGTAAAGAGATTATTTTTTTTTTCTTGCCGGAAACTGTTCTATGAATCTTGATGTCATGATTCATTTATTCGTTTAATTTGTTTGCGTCGTTTGATTTTTAGTGTTAGATTCTATCACATCTAGTAAATCGATTTGACTTCAATCGCGCAGATACATAACATTCACTTAATTGTTTTTATTTTCTTTTTTTACTGCAGACCGTGGGTACTACTCTGTTGAGACAGTCACGCTGTTGGTGGCTTTGAAAGTTCGTTATAGAGACAGAATCACAATCCTCAGGGGAAATCATGAAAGTCGGCAAATCACTCAAGTGTGAGACCTTTGTTTTTGGTGGCTTATATTTTCCTATACATTCAAAGAGGGACAAGTTGGAAAAAATAATTTTGGGCATCAAAATTAGGCAAAATAATCTCAAATAAGTGGCTGTTCTGTACAACCCTTTAAACTGATTAGGAATGAAACTCTGTCTGAATTTCTTATTCACGAATCACGATAGGAATACTTGCTTTTGCTTAACATTTCTCCTCAGTCATCATCCATAGAAGAACAACGGAAATATAGTAAAATGGAGAATGACTTTCAATCTCCTTATTCACCTTTAATTGTACCAGGTATGGGTTCTATGATGAATGCTTGAGGAAGTATGGTAATGCCAATGTTTGGAAGTTCTTCACCGACCTCTTCGATTACCTGCCCTTGACGGCACTTATTGAGTCCCAGGTTGCTTCCACTCTATTATCTTCTAAAAAAAAAATCATCTTTAGCATGTCCTGAAATCTCAAATCATGGTGTTGTAGATATTCTGTTTGCATGGAGGTCTTTCTCCATCACTCGACACCCTCGACAACATTCGAGCATTAGATCGTATTCAAGAGGTAAATTTATCATTTGGGTGATGAGTTCGCGAGATTCTACTATGATGCTTAATGCACCATAATTCCTACCCATTGATAGTTCTTTCTTCAATAAGTATGGAAAGAAAAAAAAAAAGCAAGGATGGTAAAGAAATCGTTTCTGCCATTTATCGTAATAATGCCCGTGAAAATGGTAGGTCCCACACGAAGGACCGATGTGTGATCTATTATGGTCCGACCCAGACGATCGTTGCGGTTGGGGAATATCCCCTCGAGGCGCTGGATACACATTCGGGCAGGACATAGCTTCTGGGTTCAACCACACCAATGGACTCACACTCATCTCAAGGGCTCACCAGCTTGTCATGGAGGGTTACAATTGGTGTCAGGTTTTGCTTATTTCCATAGATTGCATGCATCTCATTCGAATTAATATGACCTAATTAGAAATGCTTCTGTTGTGCTATTCGATTTGAATCTTTTTGTAGGATAAGAACGTGGTGACAGTTTTCAGCGCGCCAAACTACTGCTATCGATGTGGGAATATGGCTGCGATACTCGAAATAGGAGAGAATATGGAGCAGAATTTTCTCCAATTCGACCCAGCGCCTCGGCAGATCGAGCCTGATACTACCCGTAAAACTCCCGACTACTTTTTGTAAAAACACTTATCGAATAACTCGGCTGAATCTCTGTGTTTTTAGTGGCTTGCTTTCGAAATATTTTCACTTTCTTGTGTAGATGTTGTCTTTAAGAGGAGAGTAATGTTACTCCGAGGAGGATTATCGCTGCCTTGTTATATTTCTCCATTCTTTCTTCTGCCTAGTGAATTTATTGCACGGATCGGCGACGACTTCTTATTTAGTATCTGCCCTTTTTACCAAATCGTACGAATTCGTTTTCTGTGCGATCGACCTTTTTGATGGTTCGCTAGCGTTGCCATATTGCAGCACTAATTTAGCACAATTTGTTTTTCCCACTTGGTCGATTCGAGACTGATACAAAACAGTATAAACATTGCGCTTTAACTTGAAAACAAATCTATACTATATGCAAGGGGAACAAAAATAACTTAGAGAAGAGCAGTCAACAATGTGTAAATGAAGTACTATCCTAAAACCTCGAACTCGTCGGAATTCTTACTGATGTTGCAGTAATAGTACCTCTCTTTCGCCTGTAATATATAAACGAGCCACTGGCCATCATTAAAGCCAACATAAGCGCCTGCAAAAACGCACATCAATCGGAAACTTCGGTAAGAACAATCTTGATTTATGAATTACGAGTAGAGAGTACCGTAAACGAGCATAAAAGGACAATCTTGATTTATGAATTACGAGTAGAGAATACCCTAAACGAGCATAAAAGCACAATCTTGAAATAAAGATTATTGTTTATATCTATGACTCTTGGGAAGGTTCTTACCTCAAAACCCAATACAGATAATTTCTCCTCATTCACTGCAGGTATACAGCTCCTATACGTAGTGTATGATTTCGAAGAGGCGCCACGTAAGCTTCTCTGCCTAAGAGTGTTGGGATTCTCGAGAAGAAGGGAACGAGTCTTTTGTGGCTGTACGCTTTCTTCGTCTTTTGGGCTGGGAACGCATTTTAGACGAATGCGATAGCCAGTTTCTCCGCATCTATATTTCTCTTCTTTCTGTGGGATGTAAGAAAGTAATATATTCAATCCATTAGGATACATCTATTACCATCATCATCCCCATATATTGAGATCAACAGAACTTTGAGGAATGAACTAATACAGATTAAATTGGGCTCATTGATCAGCTTCAGTCAAGCTTCTACATCCAATTTCTAGATGATCAACTTTGACGACAGAGACCATCACACAGAAAAATTGGGCTGAATTCTGATAAAAGGCAAATGATGGAGAAACAGAACCTATCACAATTTTTCTCGGTTCAAAACCCCAAAAACAGGGAAAAGGGGGAATAATACCCACCTTTTCAGAGCGAGAACATGGTATACAAGGCCCTGAAGGCGAGCAATCAAAGGTTAGGTTTCCTCCCTTCGGCGTCTCCTTAAAACCCATCAATGTCCTCTGGATCCCTCCAAAATCCCTGCAATTTCATACGATTATCATTATGGCAAGCAAACTCTATAAGCTTTACTCAGTATCTTCGCATGGAAATGATCAAGACTTACAGATCGTGAGCTGACAAAAGACGCGACGATCCAATTAAGAGCAGAATTGAAACTAGGAAGGTCGTGATCTTTGGTGCTGTATTTCTTCTAAGCATTTTGCTTCAATTTTTCGCCTAAATGGCGATTGAAATCAGGCTTTGCTGATGATGAAATTCGCTTTCCATTCTTAATGGGGTTTGCTGTTTGCAGATCTCTGTGGTTGCGGAATATTGCATATTGAGACCCCAACTGATAATTAATCTTTAGTTTGGCCCATAAGTTATTTGATAATTGCATGAGGGTGCAAAATTTTGTAAGATTAATTTATTGCAATTGTTTGTCCTATTTAGGAAATGGGTCTTTTTTTTATCATGTTTATGAAGGTCACCTCTATTTACTAGTGTAATTTTGTCCTATTTAAGGAAATATCTACACGAGAGGCTCAAAGGTGGTCGGTCATATTTATGTAGTTAATGTTAGTTTAGTTATGAATTTCTTATGTATATTTGAAAAGATAGATATACATGAGAATCAAGTGATTCAGAAAATATATGGTATGGTAGTGACATGAGACATTTCCAAAAAAAAAAATTCAAAGACGACGTGTATTGACCAATGCTTCCATAGATTTATTACCCCATATGTAAGATTTATTTAGCTGGCAAGAATGAATAGTCCTTGTTCGCTTTACCATTCTTTGGTTTAACCTACGATTATAGATTATTTCTCTCGCTAGAACATATTAAATCAATTTAGCCCATTTAATACACGTAATCAATGGCCCACTCAAGATCTCAGAAGTGATATAATGAGAACATTGAAGGTTAATCGAGTTGTCTCCAATCAATCAATGAGATTCATATGATTCATGTTGAATTTAATAACGTTATGATCGTATTCTACAAGTAAAATAGGGTCACACACATATATGTTATTCGACATTATTTTTATTGCATAATAGAAGGCTATTGCTACCCTACATATGACACATGTATAAGGTATGGGAGACTGGTCCTGTCCGAATATTGAAGATGTCCACATTCCAAATGAAAATAAAAAAATGAAGTTCTTGTATATTTTAACTATTCCTTTCTAAGATAAGAAGTTTTGGACAATATAACATTATTGGGCGAGTCAAAAGCATTCGAAATACATACAGAAATAAAGTAGCGTGAATCAATAATAACAGTAAATACCAGATGTTAACAGCTCATAGAAATATTTCATTGTGCATCTACTTACGGATCTATTCTCCCAAATAATATTAAAAATACAAATATTATTCTCAACTTTAAGAAACAAATATAAGAACATGTACATGATACTCTGCCTAACGCAGGTAATTAATTAATCAAGGGTTAGAAAGCAATGAACCGTCAAATTAAATTTTCATTTCCTACTCAAATTTCGATTAATTCCCAAGGCCAGGTGAAAAATATCCTAATTACTACCCCCAACAAAGGCAAAATATGCCTCCATCCAATTGAATCCTAAAAAATATACCCAATTGAGAACACACATTAACACCAAATCATCGCTTTTCTCTGGTAATAAATCGGCTCTGAAAGAAAATTTAATAAAAAAACCAAGAAGCGCAATAGCTTTCACGTTCGATCGATATCTGTACATATCAGCCCAAAACTTGTAAATACGAATTAAACTAAAATACCAAACTTTGAATCAAAGAATGCAACGAATCCTGGAAAATTCAGAAATTTTCCTACGTCGCTATCGGTCATCAGCCTTGCTTCGACACTCCAAAGCTCGAATCTTTATGGGGCATCAGCGTAGATTGTAAGAAGGGCTTATCGTTACTTCTAATGGAAGAACACATCTTCGAATTTGAGATTTGACCCTCTGTTTTCCTCCAAAACTTGGGACTCAAGAACTCCGCCCCAGGGAGAATGCAGCAAGCACTATCAGTGCTCTCAGATGCAGCAAATCCTCGACCAGAGCTGGAGAAATCTTCGGACATCATTTCGTGGATCATCTTCTCCAATCCGTCGACTCGTTTTTCCAGGGAACTCATGCCCTTCTGTGAGCTTCCCATAAATCTCTGAAGAAGCAAAAAAGCATTTCGTATTAAACAAAGGGAAAGAATGGGCATTGTATCTAAATCTCTAGTAGTACCTGAAGAAGGTCCAACAAGTTAGATTGCTGCTTTTCGATCTGCTGAAGCTGTTTATGTATCAGAGATAGATCCTCGGGCTCCTCCTTTTGATCGTCGAAAGGAACCACTCGGGGGTTTTTTCGTAATCTCATACACGGTGGCTTTTCTTCGTATGTGAGTGTGCTTTTCTGGCTATTTGCTGTGGATGAATTGCTCGAGGCTGGCGATGATCTTGTCGGGATTATTCTTTCTCGGGATTTTGGGATGTGAAATCCCACGTCGTTTGAGCTAGAAATCGACCAACTTTCTACGCTAATCGTATCTGATAAACAGAGACAACAATGGGATTTCCATAAAGGGTCAAAGATTCATAATTATTCTCAGTAGTAGTAATGCTTTTTACCTTTTGGTGATGATGCTAACTCCATGGATGACGATGAAGAATCTTCAAAAATATTTTTCCAAGTCCCTAAGGCTCGATTCATCGTCTCCCTCACAATTTTCACCTGTAGATTTTGGCAAATCGTTGCTTCAATTCGTTCGCTAAATATCCATAAATGCTCAGATATATATGTGATTCTTCACAAAGTAAGAAAAGCCCTTTACCTTATCGAACCTTCGAGCCTCCAACGCTTCGACGCAGCAGTTCTTAAACTCCTCGGCGCCGTTTTCTGCCACCTTCTGCAGAACCTCCGCCGCCGCCTTTCTCACGGCCCAGTCCTCACTCCCCAAACAGTTCACCGCCGCGCCCACCGCACACCCCACCAACCCCCTACCGCCGCCGCGACCCACGCACCCGCCGACCATCGCAAGTACACCAGCTTTCGCTTTACAGTCGCGCCTCGCCAACAATTTTGCTGCCCTGACCACCAATTTCTTCACGTCGATATCACGCGCGTCGGCGGCCGTTCCGCCGTCGATTGCCGCTAGGACGCACATCGCCGCGGCCTCCACCGCACGCGCCTCCTGCTCGGTGAAGACGGCCTCCGCGAATGGGTTTGCGAGGGCGGTTAGGGGGCTGACGTGCGCCGACAGGGAGCCGACGGTGCTGATGAGGGCTTGCCTAACGGAGGAGTCGGAATCGCGGAGGCGGCGGAGGAGGTGGGGGAGGATGCGGTGGACGTGAGGTGGTGTGAGTGAGGAGGGGGATATTAGGCCGACGACGCGGACGGCGTGGCGGCGCACGGCGGCGGAGGGATGAGATGTGGTGGTCGTGGAGAGCACGCAGTTGAGGAAAGGCGTGAGTGAGTCGCTTGACTGTTTGCGGGCTATGGAGTCGAGCTCGCCGGCGGCGAGGGACAATGTGTCCCGGTCGGCGAGCTTGTTGAGGAGGTTGTTGACTCTTTCGGCGGAGATCGTCATCGCGCGGTGGTGCTGACGTGTCAGGTGGTTGTGATGGTGAGAGGTGGCATACGGTGTGAATGGGAAATATGAAGAGACGCTTCTGCTTTTATATGTCGAAGGAAATTCTGAATTAAAAGGGAAAATAGAAAAGGAAGTTTAATTTATTTTAATAAAATAAATGTGGAATTAATCATACGACCAATCTTTCTCTAACACGAGTTCTTTTATCTCGTTCTAACAAGCGGACAAAAGAAAAAGATTATTAGTAAGTAAATAAGCAAATTGAAAGGAATCTGTCAAAAAGATTTGATTTCGTACGAGTACTGTGATCGAATAACATTTTACCTATTTCGAGTTATTTTCTAGGGGCACGTTTGCTTTCCTAGATATAACCGGATAACACAAATAATAACCCATTTGCTGGTGTTTGGTTTATTTTCCACCGGCCCGAAGTTAATAAACAGCCCAAGAAAATATTCCGGGCCTCGTCATAAATAATCTGCCTGGCATAACTAAGATAAAATTAAACCCGTATAAAAAATGAGTCAATTGACGAAATTATCCTTCTTCTATCTAATACCAAATCACAAGCCTCACAAGCCCTAACATCATTTCTCCTCGGTTCGACTTGAAAAGAAAAATCGGAGCTTTGTGGTTGCAGAGTCTCCAAGAACTCGGTATGAGCAGATGAAAAACTAAAGCATATATTTTGTGTTTTGTATCATTTCCTTGGAATTTATCTTGCGATCATTTTATTATAGCAAGTTAATTTTTCTTTTTTGGCATCTAATTTTAACCTGGTTCGATGTTGCTGATTTGTTTGATGAATTTGACGAAGATTTTGTCGTTAGTTGTTGCTCTTTGTGGATTTTATTTGTGGATTTTTCTCAACCATTTCAATTAGGCATGCCAAACTTGAAATAATCTGATAACAGTGGGTGTTCGAATCAATTAGGCATTCAAATCAGATTTTAACATAACAGTGGGTGTTCGATCAGTAATCTCAAGCGAGAATGAAATTTTGTACCAGTGGTGAAAGCGAATAAATGATTCTTCCCACATGTTTCTTGGTCTGTTAGAACTAATCTTCCTCTATGAATCGGTGGTGTGCCTCTTGACCTCGAAATTAGGTGAAAAACCTGATTTCATTTTCGTTTAAGAAGATGAGGACAATTTGGTCTTTTTTGTGAAAATTTAATTTGGAACTATCTAATAAACCGTGTAAAGCAAACATGAAATTATTAAGAATGGCCTGTTAACAAATAAACCAAACACCTTTTAAACAAACTATCTTGGCCCAGTTTAAATAATTTATCTTGGCTTTAATATGGATGCTTATAACCAAACGCACCATAGATAAATAAAATAATGAGTTGTTAGGCCAAACGTTACGTCGTTTTATTAATTTTGGTAATAATTGCCAAAAAAAATGATATTGAAGTGTAGCTAGTTAATTAAGTCGTGGTAGATCGCAATAAGGTATACGACTTTGGGTCTGTCACGTTCTTCTTCAATTCCAGCTTAGTAATATATACACATATGGTGGATCGAAATTAAATGAATCAATTAAATAAATTCGATTCAACTCTAAAACTAATTTCATTAATTATTTCACACCCCACAAATATATTGCGTAGATTTCTGAACACTTATCGCAAATTCTCAGGAATTTTCTACAGTGCCGACGTATATATTAATTGATAATAATTACAGCCTGACGTATAAAAATGTAGACAAAATGAAAATAAATTGATATTATAATTTGCTCTGTTGAAAAATTCAATTTGCAGAGCATATCATATGTAGATATGGGATGCATTTTCACAAGTGCCAGAATATCACGTGACGTTGCAGGGAACATTCATTGAACAGATTAGAATTAGATCGATAGATAGATGAAACCGATAATATTTAAAATTTATTTAATTAAATATCCACGGATTTATGATAACCGAAAATAGCCAGGGCGCATTTTTACGTTCCTCGGACATTTTGTAGATTTATCTTAATGATGTATTTTGTCCGTTACCTTTATTTATTATTTTCTGTTCATAATTAAAAGTAAGGCACATGATCATGTGCGAAAAACACATGCTCCCAACTATTATTAAATTTTTGGACTATACGTAAATATCGATTAGAACCAGTGGGTCAAATTTACATTATTATGTTAGGGCTTACATTATTTGATGATGTATGTATTGGGGAGACATTTTAAGCATCTATGATTTAAATAATTCCAAAATACTAGCTCGATTGCAATGAGTAATATACAGGTCTTACACAGGCTGGTCTTGGTAGCTAATAATATTTTTTTAATTTGACCCAAATCCAGCTCAACATTATTATTTTATTTTTTAAGAATAGGTTCATGCTAATTATAGAGTTTCGTTAACTAAATGCATTTTTAATCACAATTGAACATGGGAAATAATAGTGTAATTATCAGTAACAGTAGAATCCTGGTGAGGTGTCAGAGGGTGGCCTATCATTATTATAAATATATTTCGTTTTCAATAATCTTTAGATTTAAGTAACTAATCATTGACCTCTTATTGATGGATTAAGCTCGCCAATTAATCAATCATTATACTTGAGTGAGTACCTGCGGAACTCCTTGCATTTTCATGGCAATTTACTTACTGT